>OY796880.1:64963049-65705460 GCA_963680785.1 Diplosoma virens | reverse complement strand
AGAATTGTTTGGGCAACGCAGTTTACTAATCTACTTCAACTCTCTAACCAAGAAAAGAAACTAAAACCGGAAGCAGCTATTGTATATAAAAACCCACCCACATTAGCT
Organism: Diplosoma virens; assembly: GCA_963680785.1. Taxonomy (NCBI): domain Eukaryota; kingdom Metazoa; phylum Chordata; class Ascidiacea; order Aplousobranchia; family Didemnidae; genus Diplosoma; species Diplosoma virens. The sequence continues at coordinate 65,705,352 of OY796880.1, read as the reverse complement.
ACTAAATTAACGAATTACAAAAAATTATCACAGATTCTTCCTAATACGGATAACCGAGGTTCATACCCATGTGGAAAATGTGCTTTATGTGGAAATTTTAAAAACTATAAAAATATGGTTAAAACAGTTGATTATATTACTTCGCACTCAAATAGCAAAAAATTTAATTTAAAACAACATCTTACTTGCAAAAATTATGGTATTTACGTCGCAGAATGTAAATTTTGTAAAATGCAATACGTAGGACAAACTAAAAACAAATTTTCTACCCGATGGAATAACCACCGCTCATTCTGGAACAAATTTAACGTTAAGGATAACAATGACCGAGCTGCCCTCCTTAAACATTTTTATACATTTCATTTTGATGCTTTTAATGGTAAACCTGACATCACTGAATGCTACATGGTCATATTTGTAGAACAACCAGATAAAACTTTATTAGATTGGTATGAAAATAAATGGATTAATAATTTGAATGCTAAAATTAATATTAATAGAATTTTTTTGTCTTATAATTGCGATTGAATTTTAAACCCGTTTATTCTTTACTATACACAGTTAAACCACAACAGTTTTGCTAATCTTTTCAGTCAACACTTTGAATCTTAGCGGGAGTTTGCGGTTTTAATTTCACTACAAGTTTTACACTGTACGTTTTCTTCATTGTTACGTAATCCATAATCATTATGTCAGTTATTGTGTCGTTTAGCTCTTAGTTTTTATTGAAAGCTTCACTTTGTGTCATTGAGTCAGGACCCGTATAGTATGAGTAGAATTTTCAAAATGTCTTGTCAAATACTCGTATATGGTAATCTATTTTAATTAATTTTTTTACAGAAACTGATGATGACCTTTATAGGTCGAAATCGATTTTTCATAATGATACAGTTGGTTTTTAAATTTTAACTTTTATTTGCTATAATAAATTGAAAGTTGACCGATTTTATTAATAAATTCATGCATCGCAAGTTATTTAAGGTAATAAAAAAGCACTCTCACGACCTTATTACTGTATTCCAAGAAAAAAAAAAATTTATTGCGATATGATGTCCTATCTATCGGTATCAACTACTACTACAACTTACAATATTCATATTTTAGAAAAAGAAAAAGATTAAAGTTTTTATAGAAATACAAACACAGCTTTTCTTTCATTACTAACTGTTAAGTATTATTTTAATTTGAAGAATAAAACATTATCGATTTTACGTATAATATTCATCGTTATAAACAAATAAATTCGTTTTCAATATTAAATTAAAAAAAAATTTATTTATAAAGTTTAAATTGCACACGAAATATAAGCAATATTTGAAAAAACAAAAAGTTGAATTCTGACTCATTGGTTTTGTTGAGAACTTGTAATGCAAGACGTCAGCATGCGTTTGCATGTAAAAAATGAAAAAACAAGAAACAACAAGTTACAAAATACCAGAGATTGCATGAAATTGCATATATGATATTAGATGAATTACAGCTAAAGTTTCCGGAGATTTTTATTGGGACTCCGTTAGGACCAGTTATTGTAGGGTTAGTATTTATGTTGGGGCAGAGATGGCATTTAGGAGATTTGCAAGGAAAGGTGCCCGTGATGAAATGTTCATTTGATAAGGAACAAATGTAAGTAAAAGTTTGAGGTTAGGAGGTTGACGATGTGATATAAATGGTGGTGCAGAGAAGATTTGGTTAAAATGTGGATCTTTGTTTAGTAAAGGTTGCAAACTTGGTGAAAAATATTACTTATTTCGGATAAAATCTAAAACTGATCCGAGACGAAGACCTATTTTTTGTGTTATTTTAGAGAATATTGTGAATTTAGGACGAAAAGTAAGAAATCGGAGACTGGCTAGAAGTGATGACCCTTTTTTTTTAGAGATTACCGCATTTTGAAGTGCATCACCAGTTATGATTTCAGGCGATGACCTTTTCTTTTTTTGGAGGTCACTGCATTTTGACGGCAAAAAGTGCTTTACCCGGAACGATTTCAAGCGATGATTTTTCTTGTTTTTTTAGAATTCACTGAATTTTTAGGACAAAAACTTTATTATCTAGAAAAGATTTCAAGTGATGACCTTTTTTTTTAGAGATCACTGTATTTCTGGGACGCAAACTGCATTATAAGGGAATGACTTCAAATGATGACCTTTTTTTTAGAGATCATATTGATCTTTGGTTTTATGGCAAGCAAGAAATTTACTATAAAAAGATGAGTATAGGGAATCACTCCTAACTATAAAAAGTGTAAAAAGAGTTAGGAGTGATTTCCTATACTCATCTTTTTATAGATCATATTGAATCTAGGGCAAAAATTGGTCTTGAATATACCCAATGTTATGACCTGGGTTTGGCATGCCAATTGCATGACTAGTCTCAGAGGTTATCGCTCGCCACGAATAAATATAGAGATGAAATAAAATAAATAAGAATTGAGAAATTTCAGAAAGATTTAAAATTAAATGTTAATTTTTAAACTTTCTGAAATAACTGGAATTCGGGTCACAAATTTGGATGAAGACAAAAAAATTCTTCATTTTGATCATCGAGGTATTCTTTTTTAGAAGGGGGAAATAATGGTACCTCAGTCCTGAAAGGGAGGAATGTAGCAAAAACTTTTGAGAACCACTGATGTAGAGCATGTAGAATTGTTTTTTTTCTGAGTTTAAACTACAAAAACGGATTGCATTTTGACAGAATCCTTTGATGTGTTATTAGTTTTTTCAACTTTTTTTACATGTATTTTATTAAAACTTCTACTCCGAACAGATTTTAAAAAATCTATTTTTTCTGATGTTAGGCTTTGTGAGGCATTTACATAGGCACCTATTCTATTTCGTTTTTCTAATATAGTCTTGATCATTTAGTAATTTCTGTGTTTTATTAATAATTATTATAAAAAATAAAGAATATTACAAGTAATAAACTAAAAATAGAGAGGATAAATGGGTCCAGAGTTTACCCTCGTTGTAATTTATATTCATTCTGCTTTTTTGATCATGCCCAAATATTTATTTCAAAATTAGCTATCGCATGAAAATGCTAAAAATTTATACTTTTCTAATGAGAATCAACATTTCTTCTAAACAATGCAAATACGTACTTCAAAAGTTGCTTTTGCTCGAAAGATAAAATTGAATCAAAGTATGCCAAAATAAATACTTTTGTTCAGTCTCAAAGTACCTTGTTAAATTAGCGGAGACAATAAGGCAGGAAATAAATTTGGTCATGGTTGATGTCTTATTAATGTTTCCAAACATTCTTGTAACGTTAAGAAAATAGCTGGGTTAGTTTTATTTAATCAGTTAGTCCACTTTGTAGGATTTTCATTTATACGAAGTTCTAACTTTCAATGTTTCAAACAACGTGTTGTTACTTAAAGTAATTGATATAATCGCACAAACTCTTGAGTTTTTGAAACTCTAACTCAGTGGCGTGCGATGACCTCTGAAACTGGTCATGCAACTGTTATGCCAAAAACTGGTTATGCAATTAGATATTTTATGGGTAGTTAATGGGTAGGGCATGCAATATTTTATGGGTAGCAGAAAGAATTCTGTGTTTCAAAACAACGCAAGCGCTTTTTATATCTTCAGCCAAAACAATTTATATCGCACTTACGTCAAGTCAGTTTCTGTTGGTTTTTGAGAAAAGAAGGTTTTTAAATTATAAAAAGTTATATACTCGCATTCAAACCTAGAAAAGGCTTGATATTTTTGAGTAGTGATTATTTCCAAAAAAATTAATTTGGCCGTAAAAAGTAATTTTAGCTACCATTTATATAAATGTAAAACTGATAATTATATTGTGAAAATTGAGCATAAGATACTTAAATTTTCTGAAATTGCTAATTTTAAGCTAAAACAAAAAGATGGCAGGGTAAAGTTTATTTATGTGGTAAAAATTTAAGAGAAAGGTAGAACAAATAAATGCTTGACATTATTAAAATTACGTAAATTAATTTGTAAAATGTAAAAATTTTGGTAATTTTTTATGACAAAGCTTATCTAAAGATAGGCGTACCATATAGTTGAAAGGGGAAATCGGGACGCATATTAATAGAAAAAAATTCGTCCCTAAAAAGTATTGTTATCTAAAAAAAGATCTTCACTTCGAATCATTCTCGGCATATACGAGCAAGTTAACAACTCTTATAAATCTACTGTATTTGAACAAGAAACAGGTCGGGCCTAATTGCGTGTCTTATGTAGTAACCTAACTAGCTTATCCTAGGTACACCAGCCACTTGATCCGGCAAGGTAAGTATGTTCAAAATAATAAAGAAATAGTAAGCAAACCAGAAAATAGATTAACCAGTAGTACGTCCATGTTACAAGTTTAAGAACACGATTCGGTTAAGAGCACGATTTAAAAAAAAGGATTATCTGTCACTCGAAATAAAACCAAAATTAATTGATATAACATTATCTTGATTAAATCGATTCAACATCTTCTGTTTCTTTGAATTGTTTGTCCTCATCGGTTGTATGTCCGCCAGGTGACGAGATTAAGCTGATCGTACGATAGACGCTCTTCTTTGCTGTGGCTTCGACGTCATTGTTTCGATAATATCGTACTTTGTGTTTTCAAATAAAAGCAACAGACGATATCCAAACATGTTTTTGTAACTTGCTGTTTCTGGTTTTGTCATTTTTTACATGCAAACGCATGCTGACGCCTTGCATCACAAGTTTTCAATAAAAGTAGTGAGTCAGAATCTAATTTTTCAATTTTTTAAATATTGCTTATATTCCGTGTGCAATTTAAATTTAATAAAATAAATTTTGATTTATTAATTTAATTAATTATCTTAATGAAAAAATGGAAAAATAATTTATTTATGTGTGACAATGAATATGAAATGTAAAGGTAAAAGTGTTTCAATCTTTTAATCGAAATAATAATTATCATTTTGTTACCATAAAAACGGTCTTGTTTGTATTTGTATGAAACGACTAAAAGTGTAAAATTTATTTTGTTGTAAAAGATAAACTTGAGAATATTGGCTGAAAAAACTTAATATTTTTTTAAACATTTCAAGTTTTTCCAATTTCTACCAATTTCAAAGTACATTATTGTCAGCAGTTACAGTAAAAGTACGTGGTGACAATTATAATCGACATGGTCTCGGTTTAAACTCAACTCTTTTCTTAATTTTAGTTCAATGGAAAATTACTTTATGCTTGAAGATTTTAACCTTGTAAGTGCAAGGCCAAGAGATTATCTCCTAGCTAAGTGGGTTGGCCATTTTGTTTCTACTGTTGACATCACTGCCAACGTATGTCAATTTAACCTACTTAGTCAAGATTACGGCTATTAATGACCTGACGTTAAAAATAATAATGCTTTCTTCACGAAGGTCCTGCACCACTTTAAAAACTCCGTCTTCTGGTTAGTGAATGTCTTCGGGAGAGTTCGTTGGAAGAATCTCTCCAATCCTACCTCTTTCTTTTAACTTACTAAATTCACGTCTTGAATTAAACACAACCTTTACTCAAGCAAAATTAGTGAATTGATTCACAGAGCGTAGAATTTCTAATAAAAATTTCCCCAATTTAACAATGAAATTCAAAATCCCGCAAACAAACAACTTTACCAGGCTATTCAAAAGATCTTAAATGCCCTCTATAAACAACGTACTAGTGTCTTACGCGAAAGACCTCAACTGAATGAATTCCTTTATGTCAGCTCTCTTATTATAGAGAGAAGCGTAAGAAGTTACACTTCCAAGTTATGGCAAGTGAACAAAGCATTTGTGACGTAACACGTGGTTCTATCGATTAACTATAACGAAAAGAACAATAAAATCCTGCGTCACTGCATTTAGCAATCTTAAATGCAATGCAAATTAATTGGTGCTACTGAATACAAACAAGAACGTAAATTGAACACAATGAGACTTCGATAAAATTCAGAACGATTCTTATTTAATTTCAATGCTCTGTAGCCAAACAACGCTGATCAAATTTTCAGAAACAATAACTAATTATTAAATTGAATTTTTATCAAAAAAGGGCCGATTACGAAACAGCCATCTACTTAACCAAATGCGGGCTTCTTTTTCACGCATCAATGCTTGTAGTGCTTTGTCTTATTTCTTGAGCGGTGAGTGTACAGTGTTGCTCGGTCCCTGAAGTTTTCCACTTTTGGAAAAAGTTTAGTATGTCGGGTTGTTGTAAATCTGAGACTTTTTACTCGGCTGATATTCAACCTATTTTGAAGTGAACTTATTATTTTGTGTGATTTCACGCGTGTGTCTTTTCAATTTTAAGTATATAGTAATTATAACTACAATAATAATACACAATAACGCCATTGTTTTTTTATGAGCAATTAAGCTTGATCATGGTTTATAACAAATTTTAGTGATTTTTAAATTTTTTATTTTCATCAGTAACAATATTAAATTGTAGTTAAAAGTAGATTAATTAGTGCTCAATCCACAAATAAAAATTATATTTTCATTACAGTTTTCGTAACAAGCCTTAAATGAAAAAAAAATGTTATGGAATTTTAAAAAACAAAGAAATTTTTATGAGGTTGATGTTGGTGTGACAAAAAAAGAGCAATAGAATTTTTGGGTTAACAACCAGTTGCAAATTTCTCGCCTCTTGTAACAGAAAAATTAAAAAAAGATCAAAAATTTCACTCAATATTTTTATGAATAGAACAATTTTAGGAACCTTGGTTGATTGTATTTACATAAAAAAACGGAATTTCATTCCATTCAAACAACAAATAAATTTGTTCAGTGTCACGTATAGGTTATCGCGTTTTATTATAATAACTACTTGTTGAAGCTTTTTAAGCAATTTTAAAATAAGATACAGCTATTTACAATATAATAAAAGAATTGCTAGCGCTTGCCGAGAGCCTTTAACCGAGTTATCTGTATGATTTTACTCACGCACTCGCCGAGTGAGTTCTAGCTGAGAAATGTTTAGTGAATTTTGATTACAGTTCTAACTTCCTTACATGCTGACTTCGATAATCATCACTTTCTATGGAAATGTGCTTACCAGTTGGCAATGATTACGGCGGTATGAGAGACTATAGAAGATCACAAGCAAAAAAAAGCATCGTTTCAGACGCCACCCTACAGTATGGCTGAAGGCTCATAACTTATAGCTATACTTTGCGTTGTTTGTTAAAAAATAATCTCAAATTGTTTGAGTGGGAAAAGGTTCAGAAGATGGTCGCAAATTATTTCTAAAGAAAAAGAGAAAGTTTTAAGCGCTATTACAATTGGCTTGCAGTGGGCTTGATGACAGATAGGTGGGATCCTTCAGCAGGTTGCCACGCCCTGTTTCTCCGGCAAGTTTAGATTTTCTGCCTTGTCTTCCCGGACCCAAAAAACAGCAGCAGCATACCGGTATAGCGAAATTAAGGCGGCAAGTTATTGCAGACAAGATAAAGTTTAAGCCCGAAGGTAAAACATTATGACTCTAGTACACTGGTTCCCAAAGTGGAGTCCGTGGACCTTTCGAAGTCCGTGAAGCACTTTCAGGGGGTCCGCAAAAGAAATTTTTTGTATACAATTTCCCCATTAACTATAAAAAGAACCTATTTAAATTTTATACAGCGATACGTCGCAAAATGTCAAGGCTTTGCGCTATTGTTCACCACAGGAAATTGCGTCAATGGCTCGTTAATTAATAGAATGATTGCAAAATAGACAATAAATGGAAGAGACGATAGGCCGCAAATCATTAAAAAAATTACAAGAAGTCCGTAATGGAAATTTTTTTAAAAAGTTGGGGAACCACTGCTCTAGTAACTCGTTTCTTGAGGGACCTGCGTTTGCGAGACCAAAAAAGAAGAACTTGTTTCAGTAAATAAGAAAATGTCTGAAAAATATCAAGGGCTCCTTTCCTTTCACTATTCTACAACTATCTGCAAGTCCGCTTGTCCTAAAGCATGAAAATTTTAATCACCGTGTTTCTAAAAATGAGACGAGAAACGATCCAAAGTAAAAACTTTTGTTTTTAAAAAAAAGTTGATGGAAGAACCAAGTAAAGGTTTTTGTTTCAGTGTATTTAGCATATCGGTAAATATTCAGTTTATCGCCATCGTTTTCATTTACTATACCGTCGGTTAAGATGGGCGCAATTAGACTTGCTTTACGGTGAAAATAAGATACTATGATTGGACAGATTAGGCGGTACATAAAAAAGTCCTTTTTTCTATTTTGGAAAGCGGACGTTCTGGAGATACTAGAAGATTCTAGAGAGGTGTTCGGCGAAAAAATAAAATACTCGAAGACTCGATGCGCTCATTAGAAAGACCATTATAGAGAAACGTTACTTAATTTTTGAGCCAACATGAGGAATCTTGTGTGTGTAGCAGAATCCCTTAATGGCAAATCATTTTTGAGAAATTCTGTGCTAATAGAAAGGCAGTATTGCTCCTCGCATGATAAATTAAGAAGCAAATAAAATGGTTTTCTTCTTCCGATCAATGAAGCAATATTTACGCAATTTCTCAGCAGGGAGATTACTTACTTACGTTCACAATGTACGCCATATAGGACTAGGCGTTTCACCATTACTAAGACTCGTCCAAAGTCTTAATGAAATCCGTCCTACAGCACACGAACAAAAGAACTACTTCAGATTTCGTTTCATTGTAGGTTTTGGTAAAAATGAAGTAAAACGACTTCAGTCAGACAAAATGTGAGCTAAACGTCTACAACAATAATAGACTCATACCGTTTTGTCCAACCCCTTTTTATCTTAGGGTAAAACTGAATTAAACACAACTTACTCACGTTGAGTAACCATCTAGTGGCATTGAACAAATCTATCTTCGCGCGTCACATTGCTAAGGCGACTTGTAGGCTCAGGACAAGGTGCCGGTGCCAAAACACTACACACGAGCTACCCTAACTTTGATCTATTCAACAACTGAGTATTGCGCATCAGTCTAGTGTCGCAGCGCTCACCCTCGCCTCATATACAATGTCTTGAATGACAACTTGCGCATAGTTACTGGATGCCTGCGTTCCACTTCAACGGACTACCTACTCATAATTTCATGCATCCATCCAGCTGAGCTTCCCCCGAGTAGGGCCGACATTCTTTTTGGATTATCGTGCATCCCTGAACCCTGACTATATGTTGCATTGTTTTTAAGTAGGTTCTCAAATGCTCGCTCAGAGAAACTGAGATCTAGAATTCTGTTTGTGCCAACTGCGCGGAATTTATTAGATAACCTTGCCGGACTAGGCATCTGCGCTTCTCAGTGGACAAATTACAGATGGGACACGGATTGCTGTACATCCAGGATCCGTGATTTCATACCCTTAATCAGTGCCAGGCCTGTTGGAATAAGATTTCCCCAAATAGCTTAGGTTAAAATTAATCGCATGCCGATTGGTGTTGGGTGATTCCATTCGTCCGTATATAAATGGAGTCTCGCTTTTTCACCAAATTGCAAGTACGGCGCTTCAGAACAAACCGTAGACTACGTCCTAATAGCGTGCCTTCATACGTCGGGTACCCCATGGAGCACGAAATCTGACAGTTTTGAATGACGAAACTTAATGCTGGTCCAACATCATCATAGTCAGCATCCGATCCAGGCAGCACAGCATCTTGGGGTAGTAAAAGGACAAACCTTTGGCCCCAGTCCTGTTTGTAATTGACCCAGAGTAATTTCCCTTCATATTACGGCAATGAGTCGGGCCAGTGCGTGTTGCATCGGAAATACATGCAGCATTCTTTGACTAGTGCAGGAAGTTTAAGCGCCTGAAGGTCATTGACCGCTGAAATATACTTAAAGAACACGGTTTGTATTAAAGCGCGTAGTGCAATAGAATAGCATAGTTTGCTAAAAAATAGAAACCTATTAACAGAAGTCTATCGCTTAATGTCTTTCAAACAGACCCGTCAACTAATTCGATTATAAGTTCTAGCTTTCAGGGAAAAACTATAGCTGATGTCGTCGTATAGGCCTCTACTAAAAATGATCTCTGATGTTGGCCTTTAAGCTGCTTTATGCTTTAACCGCAGTCACTATTGTAGGTCAGCAGCGTGATTTCATTAAAAATTTTTTTGCAAATTACCTTTTCTAAAGCAGCAACAGATATCGTTCAGGTAGACTGAGCATCGAATTCGCGTCTTTCTGAGCGCCATTCAGAGTGTTATCATAGTGAGCTATTCTGCCAAAACTGTGCGCTCCATAAATGCTAAAAATTTGCGTAATACCTCATAAATTGTCTAATTTTTTATTGTTTGCTTTTGTCAATTTGCTCAATTTATTCCAATGGTTTTTTTTGGTCCCAGAAAAATTTTTGTTTTTTGTATACATTTGTCGTTACACACCAGTTTGTCGTTATTGTCATTTTTCAATTGTCAATTCCGCAACAACTTTATACTTTTTTTGGACGACGTAGCGCAAAGTTTAGATAGAACAGTCTAGACCAATGCTTTTCAATCTGAGGGTCACAAAACCTCGTGGGGCATTTGGCTTTTTTTCAGGGAAACGCGTGAGCTATTTATAAACAATCTAAAAATATAACATTAAAAAAAAGCAATGTACAGAATATTGAAGTTTACTCAAAATTATCAATCGATATTTGATTTATGGTTAAAAAACCAAGATTATTTGAGCAAAATCTTAATATAAACTTGTTTTGAGAAAAATTATAAACATTACAATTAAATATAAATGCCTTTATTGCGTTATTATATAGAATAGATTCAACACAATTTTTTCTGGGAAAGCAAACGTCAAAACACGTAACAAAATTGTTGAGTACGTACAAGCAAGAATAAAAAATAAAGAAAAATATATTGTAAACATAAACTAGTTTTTAAGCCACAAATTGCTGCAGCTAACCAAAACAAAAGGAGTTTTTTGCTTTTAAAAGAAAATGATATAAAATAATTTTTTAAAAATTCTCATTTACATATGTTGTGAAGGCATAATTGGGATGCAGAGATGTTGTTAATAGGTCAAACGTTCCAGCGTGGTGTTGCAGATTAATAGATTGGTTTAAGAATAGTTGAAAAAATTGTCTTCTGGGTAGCTTAGAAATTTTTTAATTTTTGCTAAAAGCAGACTCTAGTCCAGTGATAGGAAAAATACTGACCTCAGTTAGAGAAATTAGGTAGCCTACAGCTTAAATGTCATTTGTGAGGTACCATATGAAAAGAAAAAATTTGTGTTAAAGTTAAAATTTGTGATAAGGGAAAGGTATGTGTCACAAACTTTGTTTGGGAATCCCAAAGGACCAGTTGAGCTAGGTAACCCGAATACCTGCGCTGAAACAAAGCTGTGTCTAAATTTTATTTTATTCCGGCTCAAGAAGTAGTTTTGCTATGAGCCTGACGGTTTATACAGTTGGTTAACGAAAGCTCGGATTGATTTCGTTGAAGATTCTTTCTCACAACAAACAGAGACCCTTGTCTCTAATAGAAACAGATGTATTACAAAAATATCACGTCCGACGAAACTTCTATTCCACGCTTTGCCAAACTGCAAAGCGAAATCAACACTATAACTCGACTCAATCAACACAAATAATTCTACCTCTGTAGAACAAAACTGCCAACCACTGGCACAAAATAAATTCAACAATTGTCCACCGACACAAAATCTAACGGTCCACCTCCTGTGGCCAAACAAAATCACCTTCGCTCGAGCCGCCACTCGAGTCGCTTCAAATTACCTCACAACGATAATGATCATCATAATAATAATTTCTCGCTACGCATCGGCTTTATATAGAAAACAAAATCACGTGACGTAAACTTTCTCGTAAATTCAAGATTCAGCCAGAAACCCCTGGAGAGTTCGTTACGCGAATCAAGTGGAATATACGCGAATTTTCCAGTACAATGATGTTAGTCAAAAACATATTACGTCAATACAAAGAGAAAAAAAAGAGAAAAAGATACATGTATCGAGCCATATAACAAATTGGACGTATATCGCAGACAGCGCTCAAAGAGCCGCATTTATTCTCTTATGATAAAACTACGAACTGCTTTTAACGGGGATACACTACATCGTTATGATTAAAATTATGAATGAAGTGTGACAGTATGATAAAACTGACAAAAATAGCATTATACAAGTATAATAAATGTGATTAGCTTCTTGTTATATGATTATTCCTCCTTGTGGATGTTAGCTTTGTAGCAAAGCCTTATTTAGTATCAACATCATTTTAATCATCATTATCAACATATCTTATTACCCAAAAATCGTTCTTCCATGATCGTTCTTTAATATCTTTCTTTAAATAAATCGTTCTTTGATCATAAATCGTTTTTTAACAATCACGGAATGTCCAATTGAAACACATTGCATGTGTTTCAATCACATTTTATGTGTTTCAAACGGACATTCCGTGATTGCTAAAGAACACTATCTGAACGTGAAATGGTTTTGTAGAAACTGCGCTACAGTGAGCACAACTGGGCCATATGCGTAGACTTTAAAATGATTAATTTTTTGTTAGGACAGCAAGGGGGTACACCTAACATCCTTGTTTTTTTCTTGTAACATCCTTGTCTGTTACTGGGACAATAGCGCTACTGTTCAGCACTGGGTAAAAAAGGATTGGTATCACAGACTTTGTTTGGGAATCCTAAAGGACTAGTTGAACTAGGTAACCCGAATACCTGCGCTGAAACAAAGCTGTGTCTAATTTTATTTTATTCTGGCTCAAGAAGTAGCTTGCTATGAGCCTGAAGCTTTTATACAGTTGGTTTAACAAAAGCTCGGATTGCTTTCGTTGAAGACTCTTCTTTACAGACAAATAGAGATCACTGTCTCTAATAAGGACAAATGTATTACAAAATTAACGACCGACGAAACTTCTATTCCACGCTTTGCCAAACTGCAAAGCGAAATCAACGCTATAACTTGATTCAATCAACACAAATGATTCTACCTCTGTAGAACACAATTCCAAAACACTGGCGCAGAATAACTTCAACACTCACCCCAAATTCTACTTTTTCTCAAAGCGACACTTTTCGGTTTGTGCATCTCTCTCGTATTCGTTTCTCTATCGTCGTCGTCACTCGCTTCGCATCGCCCCTCTTATTCAATCAAGCGCACGTACGTATATAGACAACAAGTCACATAACACAAATCGGCTGGAACTGTCTGGAAAACGCTTCGATCACGCGTTAAAATTAGAGCGCATTTTCTACGGTAAGTGAGGAGAACATTCCAGAACATAACATTAACTCGGTCACCCGATATAGACAAAGCGCATTACGTCATCATCGTCTGGCAGAAGAAAAAAAGAAAGTTGCATTTGAACAATTGCAAGCAGATAATTAGAAACGAAGTACGAAAGCGATTATCCCTTGCCCAAGTGCTTCTAAGCCATAGCAAAACTTTGAAATATTTTAAGGCGGTAAACATTATAAAAATTATTAGGAATGAAGTGTGACAATTGGCCGGCACGGCGATAAAAATATCATAAATGAGCCACTGGTTAATCGGAATTGCATTATCCTTCCTCCGCTTCTCATAAATTTGGGTCTGATGAAACAATTTGTAAAGGCTCTTGGTAAAGATGGTGATTGTTTCAATTATATCGCCAAAACCTTTCCTGGTCTCAGCATGGAAAAATTTAAAGCAGGTATTCTTGATGAACCCCAAATTCGCAAACTGATGCAAGATCAAACCTTCACTGTTTGTATGACAGTGGCTGAGAGGGTTGCCTGGTGCTCATATGTCTCAGTGATACGAGAGTTTCTAGGTAACACAAAAGCTAGCAACTACCAAAACCTTGTGGATGTGATGCTCCAAAACTTTTAAGCTCTTGGTGCAAAGATGAGCATCAAACTTTACTATCTATTTAGCCATCCAGACTATTTCCCAGAGAATCTTGGTGATGTTAGCGAGGAACAAGGGGAGAGGTTCCATCAAGACATTAGGACGATGGAAGAAAGATTTTTGGTTTCTACGGAAGTAGAATTATTTTGTTTTTGGACAAATTAAGTCGTAGTGCTGATTTCGCTTTGCAGTGGCAAAGCGTGGAAGAGAATTTTCGTCGATTGTGAATAGTGAATTTTAAAATATATTCGTTTTAGTTAGAGAGAGTGGTCTCTGTTTCTTTGTGTAGAAGAGTCTTTAACGTATCGATCCGAGCTTCGTTCAAGACAACTGTGTAGTCAAGCTTAAGGCTCATAGCAAACTACTTCTTGAGCCGGAATAAAATAAACTTAGACACAGCTTTGTTTGAGCGCAGGTATTCAGGTTACCTTGTTCAACTGGTCTTTTAGGATTCCCAAACAAAGTTTGTGACAACCGGTAAAATTTTAAAAAGTGTTCTGGACCGGCAACAAAAGACCGTATACTGAATAGAACTAATTTTTAAAATCTTTTTGTAAACTACAATTGTCGTTTCGTAACAAATTGCAAAATTTGGCATAGGCTATATATTTAAGACAAAAATTTACAACAAAGTGGCAATCAAATCAACTCAGATAACAAACTGCCAATTTGTTTCCATACAAAATTAATGTTAGTGTGGAATTTACTCCTGTTTCGTTGACAATATGGGAGGCAAGCGAGGCATCAAAGAAGCTTTTGACTAATATTAGTTGTATTTGTGGTGCTTTAAATGAAAGTAAGGAAAAGGTTTGGAATGTTTCATAGCGTCAATCGAGAGAATTTGAAGGTACACCAAAGATAAGGGTATTGGAAATCGTTTATTACACGGTGCTACAGTAAAATGAAGCTCTAAGTATTTTTTTTATCCTATTGTCTGACAAATTTCCCTTTTGTTTCTTACTTTCTCCAGTGACACTCAACTTATGTCAGTACAGTGATGGTTTTAGTACGGTGGGAACGGAGCGGCCGCACTGGTTCCCCTAAAAAACGTCAAAAGTGGACCCCTAAGCAAAATATTGCTCCATTTCTTCATAGTACCACCATGACGGTGGCCCCAATGTCTGCTTCTTAATTTTGGGACGAAATCAGGAATAATATACTCGGTTGAAAGTGATGATCTTTTTTTTAGAGATCACTATATTTTGGAAACAAAAAACTTGAAAAGTGGACCTGTCTTTTGAAAGACCGCCACTACCTGAGTAAGCCTACGCCCTTTTTTTGTAGTTTGCTCACACTTGCAACAAGTCTATTGATAATTGCTTCATTTCGATTTTGACAATTATCTGTTTTAAAAGCTTTACTTCTATCTTTCTTGTTTAAATACATCATCATACCTTGTTCTTTCATTGGTTCCATATTAATCTTTTTGTAGTTAACAAGACTAGCTACAGCAGCACCTCAAAAGTGAAGAATAGCATTGTATTAAACTTTTCGAAAGCTAGACATTTGAAAGCTAGCTAGACCCAGTTTATGATGGAACAATCGTAAACGGCACAAAATTTAGGTCATCAGAAGGTTAATTTTCCGTTATCAAGGAAGGCGAGATACACTAGTTTATTGCTTTGAATCGGTCAATCGTAAAATACTTTTTACAGAAAGTAACAACTTTGCAATGTTTACGATTCCATATTAAAATTAGCCTGGCAGGAAGAAAAAGACTTTGCGGACCGGCAGTTGGAACGGGCGATTGGGTCTGCTAATCTATATTACTACAATCTTCATTGGAAAAGCTCCAAACCTGTTCATAATGTTTATTAGTTCATTATTACTAAGCTTCTTGCTTGGATCTGCATTATCATATGTTATTATTATAGTTATAATCGCGATATACCTAAAAGAAAAAGACACACGTGTAAGGTTTAAAAAAATACTACCGTCAAAACAACAACAAAATATTTCTCCAAACAAAAAAACTTTTCCCCATAGTTGAAAATTTCGAGGAGCAAGCACGACCGTGAACCAAGCAGTCAAGAACTCAGACAAAGCACTACAACTGTTGGTGCATGGAGAGCCCACATTTATTTGGGTAGGAACCAAGTGGCATCCCACATGGCAGGGGAATAATCTTCCGGCGTTGCTGTTCCAAAATTAAATACCTTAATTTTATCTTTTTAAACTTTCGCAAAAGTTTTGGCACAGCACAAAATGATAAACACCATCATTGATAATAGTTTAGCAACAAAAAAATTGAAAAAATTGTAAAACATTGACTTTGTGACAAATTTTATGAACTTTTTAGCTAAGTCTAATTGGTTGAATGTACAATATCGATAGTTGCTTCCTATGAAAAATAAAGTTTTAAAAAAATATAAAATAGTTGTCAAGGCCCATTAACTGAGTGTTCTATTTTGTTCTCCGAGTAATTTTGCTACTATGATAATCTGCTGAGATTACTTACAGGTTTTTTTCACTAATCAACTACTGTATGTACATAATTTATCGTTTTAGAATGGTTTCTAAATATTTTTTTGTTTAATAACGATCAAAGAGTTACTTATGGATCAAGTAATAAACGTCACGTTCGTTACCAATCTAAAATGACTACAATTGAAAAAGCGCAAAATAAAGACTAAACATCGGGATTTGATTGCATTATTCCAACAGTCGTAAATCTTGTGTTGATTGTCATCACAACGTTAATTCTTGTGTCATTGGTTTATTATGGGTTGACCACGGGGAAATGGCGAGGTCAATCAATCAACCAGGTTGACAAATTGAACGCAGGGGTGGTTTACACTATCCTGGTTGTATATGCTGTCTTTTGCATAGTGCGTTACATAGCAAACCAGATCTACATGAACTTATTCTTATTCTTAATTTAGGATATATGCATCAAGCTAAGCTATATCTTTAATTTTCTTTTAAAGTTTTACGACAAGATTACCTTTTCTTTTTGACAATTTAAAACCCCAAACTATGTCTTTAATTTTTCTAATGTCTCATGTTTAGATAATTTTTTCCCAATTAGTTACCTTGATTGTTGTTTGCACTTTATCAAGTCAATTTTCAGCAGTAATTGTCCTGACTGTTGAAAATTAACGCAATGCGGTCATAAACAGCAAAGTACCAATGTAATATTGATCGAAATCGAATGAGTCTTTCTATTTTTGCATAGTAATGTGTCGTTTGCCTCAATGGTAAGAGGTCAAATTATCCCTGTGTGTGCATTTTTTCGATCAGTTGAATATATTGCAGGCCAAAAGTGATTTTGATTATCTTCATTAAAGCAGTGGCAGAGTTAAGAGTGATTTCCTACTTATTTTATTGCGGTAAATTTTTTGCTTGCCATAAAACTAACGGTACATAGATTACTTTATAAATTCACAAACAGTCAATTTAGAGTAAGATTACCAAGTTTTAGGCGTAATAGAGTAAGTTTAAGTGATTTTTTTAAAATCTGCTCTTGGCATAAAAAGTTTTCAAATACTCTTTGCCTCCTTCAAATATGCTCTTCCTTTCAAGCCTTCAATGCTTCCTATAAAAATGGTTTTAGTCATCTGAAGAGAAGCAAGACATTAAGTAAGTGCGGGATGAACTCCTACCACATGGACCAAGTGATGATGTTGCAGTCTGGTTTGAATACAGTATAGTAAGAACACCAGATTGAATAAAGTGATAATGCATAATTACCTATCAAGATTCAACAATAAATTTAAACAAAAAGTATATAAACATTTGTAAACCCAAAAAAAAACAAGAAAAGCTCTTTAAATTAAATCTGTAGGCTTACTTTATTCTATTCAAATAAAATTTTGCAGCCTATTTATGGTAATGATTTGCAAAATTCCTATTCATTTAGGGTTTTACCGACGCAGCTTGAGATTATTCATGCTTGCAAAAAAATTAGTTGTGCAGTCTAAAGTTTTCCTAGTGGGAACCCTGTCATTATCTCTATGAAGAGTGAAAAGCTAAGATCAAATTAACAAACTTTAACAAAAGAATTTATAGTTAATTTCATAACACCGGTGCAAACAAAGAAAAATTTAGTAGCGTTTCTTATAATTACACCTTAATTACAATATACAGATGTTAAAAAATCTTTTTTAAGTTACTTTAGAATACATATCTTGGAAATTCACAATGAAATTTGTTTTCTTAATTTTTCGTGATTTAGAAAATGAAAAATCACAAAAGTTTATGGTTGGCTGACCTTGATTGTAGTTTTTTTTTATCAGTTTGTTTCCTTTTTTAACTATTTTTAAAGAACTTTAAAAAAATTGATTCTTGGAAACTGCAGCAAAGTTGCTAAGATTTTGCAAAATTTGCAACTGAATAGTGCTTTTCAACCTTTTTTTCAACCACGGAGCACTTCTTGTATTTAAGATATATTGCGGAACGTTACAAAAAAAAACAATAAAGTGGTAATAGAGCAATAACTTTTCAAAGTCTTTTACTTATTTTCAAATACTTTAGTGTGATATTTGGGCATGCTTTGAGGAGAATAATTGTTATAGTCGGGCAGAAATTGACAAAAGACAAACGCGCAGCTCTTTCTCAACAGCTCTCAATGTTTCTCGTTTTTTTTACTTTTATAGTAAACATCCATGGTAAACATCTCACAAAGATAAGTTGTGGAAAATGGGAGCAAGGTTGGAAGCGTTTGATTCGCCAAATTAGTAAACTTGTTGAAAGTCAAAAACCCAAATCTGTCTAAAGGTACATGTAAATCAAAAAATTGTAATTTTGATCTGCTTGTCTTAATTCAATTAATTCCTTTTGCTTCTGCAGAGTCAGAGTATTGTGCAATTCTGCTACTGAGCCATAAGGATCCCTGACCCAATCATAGCAATTTATGATAGCTGAAGGAAACTAAAAACATAATTTTTCTTTAAGAGTTATCAAATGTTTTTGTATAATTTCGCACAGAAAAGTAGTGTTCATTGCTCCTTGATATTTCTGGCTTAGAGGGAACATCTAAAAATTGTTGTTTATGACATGTTTCTGCCGAAGTTTTAGTTTTGAGGGAGATACATTAATTTTGTCCGTTCTTGTCAAACTACATGTATTTTCATTGTAACCTTGCATCCTAGTGTTTAGCTTATATAAATGTTGAAAAATGTCAACCATATATGCTGATCTTCCTCACCAATCATCACTTGCCAGTATTTGTGCCTCTTCTTGTGTTCATTCTTCAAAAAGACAATAAGTTCATTTTTCAAGTGGTGCAACTTTACCTCGTAATATCCATCGTACTTCGATGTGGAGCAACAAATTTGTGTGTTCTGCCTCTATTTCTATACATATAATTGCAAACTTTTGAGTTTTCAGAGGCTTTGTCTCGACAAAATTAACGATACTTATAACAGTGTTAACTACAGAAGCCAAATCGGCTCGCAATGTCCTTGCAACCAACGCCTCTCGATGCAAAAACCAGTAAGTAACAACAATATCGGGCCGTTTTTCCCTAATTCTGCTAACAAAGCCCTTGTAACGTCCGACCATGGCTGCTACTCCATCTGTGCAGACACTTATGCAGCTCTTCCATTCAAGTCTCTCTTGTTCAATATATTCAGAAGCAACACAAAAATTTTCTTCTCCAGTTGTATTCTGTGGCAATCGCTTGCAAAAGAAAAAGTTTTCTTTGATCGTCAAGTATCTTTATCGACAAACCTCACATTTACGAAAAGCTGAGCACTACTGATATTTGTAGATTCATTAACTTGTAATGCAAATTTTCCGCTAATGCAAATCTTTTCAAGAATATTGCTTTCAATATCCACAGACATATCTGCAATCCGTCTGGCTATTGTGTTATCTGATAAAGGAAGCTTAGCTACTTCTTTAACTGCATCAGCAATAAGCATCTCATTTACAATAATCTTACAAGCTGGCAGTACTAATTTCTCTGCGACTGTATGTGGCTGTTTTGACGGTGTTAGTTTAGTATGAGGCCTACAAAATTCTATCTAATTCTATCGGTAGGCCACATACTAAACCGGCAACGTTTTGACTTAGCTACGAGCTCAGCTACATGGTGGCTCACTTTAAGAGCTTTCTCAAATACTGTTGTTGCTTGTCTCATAAAATCCATTTCCTTTTTTCTATTTTCAAGAAGGCGAGAAAATAATTCGTATTCTTGTTTTTAAGAGATGGGTGGTTAGTTTTGAGGTGACGTTTTAGTTTGACTGGAACTACGGCGCTGTTCCATAACTCTTTTCAACTTACCAAGCATACTGGTTTCGGGTAAGTCGGATCACCTGTATAAGTAAATCCGAATGAAATGTAACTACTGTAATTGTAATGCCTCATCACTGAATTTGGCTTCTTTTCATTACTAGCCTTTTCATTTTCATTTTTTGTTTTTAAATATCTATCCATCTAACAATTAGTAATGCTTTTATTTTGTTTTAACAATAACCTTAGTTTGCAATAAAAATGTTTTAAAATGTAGTTACATTATAGAGAGAGAGAGAGAGAGAGATCTTTTATTTGCATCAAATGTTTTGATATATAGCAGTTATAACAAAGCACTATGATTTTTACATAGTGAAATTAGACAAGTTAATTAATAATAATAAGCAATTCATATTAAAACAAAATGCACTACAAAGTTATGATGTAGGGGTAGGAAGGGACAAAAAGCCATTTAATTACTACCTCCAGCTTATTTGAAAGTTTCCCAACGCACAATTTAATATCAGTTAATTAAGTTTATGGTGAATAAAATTGATTGTTAAGCATAAGAAAATATCAAAACAAAACATATTACCACATAAATATAAATCTGTCTCACAGACACGATAAAAAAACAAAAAAACAAAACAAAAAATTACAAAAACAACAACAAAGCACGAGAAAAACAAAGGCCAATAACATAAAATTTAAACGAAAGAACAGATCAATACATAAATTAGATTGAAATAAACGCAAATAGTATAAAACAAACAACACAACAGATTTCAACAAGCAATTAAGGATTAAGAGATACACGAAAACAATGCAAAACATAATATTTCTTAAAGTTAAAGCTTAAAACATTAAAATAATTTAACAATACAATAAGGTCATCTTGTATTAATACCAAAAATTTATAATTAATATGGATAAAATTGGGATGTTGCTTAAATTTCAAAAGTATTTAGTAGGTGTTTGTACAATAATCTATTAAATAATTTAATTTTTTTTTTGGTTGTTATATTATTAGGCAGCTTGTTCCACATTTCCATGCAATTTACTATATGACTATTAGATAATTTACAAGCCAAAAAATGTAAAATAAAGATGTTGTTATTATGTTATTACCATGTGTTTATAAGTATGAATTTTATTTATTAGTGGGATTCTATCTTGAAACTCACTGTCGTTGTATAATCGAAACATGAGTTTTATGGCAGAATATTGGTACTATTCATTTATCTTTAACTTTAGAAAACGCGTACAACGTACTTAATCTTGTTCTATATGGTTGCATAGTAATGTATCGTATAGCTTTAACATGCATTGTATTAAGGTTCTTTAATGCTGATTGATTTGTATTTCCCCATAGTGCTATACCATAATCTAATTTGGTTTTTATAAGTGCGTGGTACACGAGCTTTTGGATAAGTATTTTTTTAATTATACTGTATTCCCAAAGATTTAGATAAACAAGTAGTTAATTCATCTACAGTATATGGGGTTTCCATTTTAGATTTTTATGAATTACAACTCCATGGTATTAAACTTTGTCTTTTTAAAAAATTTGATTGTTATTTATATGAATGTTTATCATGTTATTCACAGTTTTCTTTTCACAAAACATTATAGTGCTTGATTTTTGGATGTTTAAACTATGCTGATTTTTAAGCAACCAATATTCATTTTCTGAAGTTTTATATTTGCCAATTTTTTTAATGAAGTGAAATCATCATCTGACGCAAGAAGTGCTGTATCATCAGCAAAAAGAAGAGTTTTTAAGTTGAAAGCTTTTGGAAGACCATTTATGTATAGAAGAAATAAAATAAGACCAAGGACACTACCTTGTGGAACACCATGATTTATTAAATTTTTATCTGATTTGGTTGAGTTTATACCACCCACCACTCACCACATATGCTTTAATACAATTATTTGATTTAATTTCAACCCAAATATCTTCAACTAAGCCTTCATTTAAGCATAAGTCAGGAAAAATTTTACAATTCAATTATGTTTTTAAATATATGCCAATACCTCCACTGCTTGTTAGAGAATTTAATGAATAAAAATGATAATTTTAATAGATATAAAATTATAGCTTATAGCCTATTTTTAAGTTCTGTTTCACAGATCACCATCACTTCTGGAGAGCAGGGTAACAATCCAAGTAGTTCATCAATTTTATTTAAGTTTTTATCAAGACTCCTAACATACATATGAAAAAAAATGTAATTTGTTTCACAGAGTAATTTAAAAAATTCAAAAATACTCAAATTTGGTTTACATACAGATTTATGCATGTTGAGCATTTACAAAAAAAAGGACATGTTTTTACCATACAATAATATGAATTTAACAACTTACTAAAGTTGATTTATATCTGATTAGCAAATGATTTTGATTCTATCACTGGAGGTATTTTTTCTAATAAACACTATTATATGTCCAAAAGAATTAATATTCTGCTGCAATTTTTTTTTTTTTGTAAGCCAAGGAGAATAGTTTTTTCTTCTTGGAGTTAAATTTTTATTGATGAAAAGGCTTGTCATGCCATCAATACCATAGTCTCGTACTCCAATTAATTTTTTTCTTTTTTGAAATATCAAATTTTTCGCATCTCTATTGGTAAATCTAGCTATTATTATTGGATGATTATTTGAAGAAGATTTTGGAAGACGATGAGAAGTTGATATGTCATTGTCTTTTAAATCAATGTTCAATTTTTTTGCCATAGCTTTGATAATATAGTTTGTATTTTTATTTTGGTTATTTGGAATACCGTAAAATTTTAAATTTTCTCTTCTGTGGTATTGGTCCCAATCGTCTCTCATTTTTTCTTCATTTTTTCTTGTTCTTTTAGGCATTAGTTTTCTTTCATTGGAAACGCAGTTTCTTTTTTTTTTTTTTGTAGATAAGGTTTCATTAAGTTTGTAACATTGTTTCAAGTTTTCAAACTCATTGTCTATAAATTTTTGACTGTTTATCAGATCTTCCAGTTTCTTTTCTTGGTCTTTTAGCTTTAAAAATATTTCATCAATTTTAATGTTAAATCTCATTTTTTACTTCTTCAATGCCTCTTCGATTGTTTCCTGTAATGTGTTTTGATGTTATTTTCCATTTCTTTTATCATTTTTACAATTTCCCTGGTTAAAGTCATAACTTTTACAATTTTTAAATAACAATTAAATAATGTATACACTAAAAACTTATTCAAATCTTATTTGTATGACTGCATAATAATAAAAGTTCAGCGCTAAATTTTTGCGGGCCCGATTTTTAAGTATTGAATTCTTGGCCCAAATTGTTGCAACCTACAATGCGAAGTCATTTCTTTTAATTACTAAAACAGAACGTAATTTTGGCGCTTCTTTATAGAAGAAAAATTGCGCTTGTGTATTAATCAATCTTTTAAAAGTGTTTTTTTTACAAATCAATGAAATAAGATTTGGCCCGTCGGCGGCATCTTTAGATAAACTTTTAAATAATTTTTTTGAAAATGGCATCAAACACGAAAGGTTAATGAGAAGGTAATATACCTAAAGTAAAATAATTAAACTTTTAAACGAAAATATATCTTGTTGCATAGCAATTTGTACTGATGAATGCATGCATTTCGTTTACAAAATGCAGGGCTGAATGAAATAAACCAAAACTTATACCAATTAAGATGAATCATTTCTATATTTTATTTTATGGATTTATTTAATTACGACTCGCTTTCGTGTTTTGCACAACGGGGGCAAATTATATTATTTTGCCTAAAATTGTGACTAAAATATTTTTCGAAAATTGTGTTTAAAATCTGCAAGTTTAAAAAGAGGTGAAACCCTGGTGTTTCTTTTGAGTGCACTGCTTAGAATTAAATGCAACATAATGTTAACATTCACAAAACAAAATGAAAATGAAAAAAATTTCAATGCGAATGAGTGCGAATCAGAATTGTTTTTTGATGTTTTTAAACCAATCAAGTTTTATTCATTAAAAAGTGTAATTCTAACTTAAATTGTCAACTTTATGCAAATATGGTTTTTCTTTTCTGCTAAGTGTTTCTTATTTATTTATTTCTTTCTTTTAGTTTACATTTTCAATTTACTTTTATTTATATACTTGGTGGCAGATGTTGTGCAAAGCATTGTGTGTTGAGTGTTTATGTTTGGATTCATGTTGATAAAAAATTTTCTCTTCTTGGCGGTCTTAACAAGGAGTGCTAAATTTTAGTTATATCTTTATAGAACAGAAAAAACGAAATAAAAATTTTTTATGGGGCAGCAATCTCTTGGCATCTCCGGAAGCAGGTGGGGTTAATTGCTTGCCCTATGTATAGCGCTTCCGGTACATTGTTCAATATCTTAATAAAACTAAAAATTGACTTTATATTTCTATTAGCTTTGATTTATTCGTCATAACGTAAAATCATTCATGCCTAATTAATTAATTTTCTTTTTTTCACGCATGGTTGTTAAAATCATTTCAAGTTTAATTTTTTTTTTAAAAAAGGGTTAAAGAAGCCAAAAAAGTTTGAAAAATAGACTATTTTTATTAATTTAATTGTGCTGCTTTGTATTGCAACTACAAAGTTTTCTTTTTAATTTAACAATTTTAATATTTTAAACAAGATTTCATTTTTATCAGCATCCTTTTTAAATTTGAACCCTGAAATTGTAGCAAGCACGTGAAATGCTCTCTAAGCGTCATCTCCTTAAATGTTTTGTTTTATGTGTATGTAGGCTTGTAACTTGGTTTGAGCGAAATCTCTTAAAAAACCTTTACAAAATTGAACCGAGCAGAACTATTTTGATATCTTTAAATACAGATCTTTAATACAGATCAAGTTAATTGCTGGTATACTGTCTTTTTTTGGTTTGTTAAGGAAAATTATTTGTAGTTATAATAGTGTTCTTTTGTTTCTACAAAAATACCTGAAGCAATTATAACGATTTAACATGAAATAAGTCAATATCTAAGGCTTTTTAACATCTTGTTTCAGATTTAAATTTTATTTCCTCTAAAAGATTCAAAAGTTTATTTTTATCGACCAGTTTTATGGTTATTTTATTTAGAAATTGGCGATAAAGACAAAGCTTGTGTTGGTATTCAACATTGTTGTGCGCTTTCTCAATGCGTGACTCCACAACCTCTCGGAATGACTAGAGTTCAGAAGGACAATATTTTTAAAAATAAAGTTTTTTTTCTGGCGATAAATGTGGCTTCATAAATCAATCAATCAACTTCGTATGTTCCAGTCGATACATGAACACGCTTTTTAACAAAAGTTCATACGCATGAAAGCAATTCCGGTAAATATACTATAGTTAAAAAAAAGCAATTAAATTTTTAAAAAATCATAAAATTTTTTATAAAGTGTAATCTTTATCAAACCAATTTTAATGAGCTCATTGACAACAGTAGGAAATTATTATTGAAATAATCAAAATTTATGAAAAAAATTATTTATCCCTGTCGAATCCGTCAGCAGCGGAGTCGAGTGATTAGGAACGCTGTAACTATGATCGACATGGTCTCGGTTTAAAACCTAGCGGCGCCACTCTTTTGTGTTTTTAAGAAAAACATTTTACAGCACTTTCCTTCCTTTACGGATTTCGCAAGCAGTTCTAAATTACAGCCTTATTTTTATAAAATGAGATGAAATGAATGTTGCATATAGCATTGTAAGAATAGGCCTTACCTATTGTTTTAAAACTTGAAACAAAATTTATTTACAACAACTACATGTTTACTTTATAATGAAACAGTTAATTTCGTGACCTTTACACGTTTTTGTAAAAAAACATGTGTTATAAATGTTGCAACTTTTCATGAATAATTTTAGCACAAAAATGAAATAAATTCAAGTTAAAAACCACTATTGTTCTGGCTCCAAAAAACCATAGGCAGAATTTGCATAAGAATTTATATAAAATATTATCTAACATTGAGGCGGACGTAAAGAGATTTGAAACATTTTCTACAATAGAATGCATTCCAGAAAAACACAATTTTTTTATAAAATGAAATTTTTTTATAAAATCTCAATCAGGCACAACTCCGCTTGTTGATTACAAACTACTGCTGTTGCTTAAAGATAAAAAATGTTATAAAATCAATGTTATAATCAGTAATATTGTAATAAAGGTATCAAGGTGAAAATTATGACCATTTTAGTGTTTTTTTATCTGTTCAAAATTTACAAATTTTTTTGAAAGAATTATAGCTGTAAGCTTTGGTCAATTTTAGCTAAATTGTTTTTTTCAAGTGTGTTGAAAAAAATTTTTTTTATATAATTTGAATTAAATTATTAGCATCATCTTGTTTTGATTTTATTTTTTATGCGTTTCAGAAAATTGAGTTTAACAAAAACAATTTAAAAACCTTGTTAACTGCCATTAAAATGTAAATCAGAATTTGCTTGTATTTTCTGTCCATGATACCAAAATAATTTTAAAGGGTTATGATAACTAAGAAAAAATGAACTGATTTAAATGAAAAATTTAGTTTGGCAACAATCTTGGCTAGCACAACATACTCGTATTTAATATGTTGAGACTTGTACTATAAAATTTTCAATAAATTAGTATGCTTTGGAAACAAAGTCAAATGAATAAAATTATCACCTTGTCATTGACTAATTTAACAACCAAAAAAGACTAAACAGTAAGTGCGTTAGTTTTTTTTATTACTTTAAGTACTATTTGTCTTATCAATAACATTTTATTTGTTTTTTTGTTTTTTTATTATTTCACACATTTCTGAAATATTTTTTTTTGATATGTACGTGTACCCGGTAACACCATCATTGTCAGGTGCATATAACTAACTTTTTCCATCCCTCGTAGTGTATTTACTGCAATATGCTTTACGTTCATATTCCTGATGAGTCCCTTAAGGACGAAACAGGGCTTTGTCGAATATTTGTATTGCATATAATACACAAAACACGTTGCTTTTGAAAATCGTTGTGTTCAGACAAGTAGTAGCTCCTCCCGGCATTGTCCAATCATTTGTTCTAATATATATAATGCATAAAATGGATAAAATGGAGCATCGTGGCACATACAGCCCCATACCGACCGGGGGAAAAAACTTGCAATTTATGCCTCAAAGAAAAGCTTACAATCTTGCAGGCGGATGCAGGCTCAACCCTCAATAAAAGAACGGAAATCAACGGAAAATGTCGCCATGTGAACAAATTTAAATTACGCAATTTCAGTTAAATCTTTTCAACTTACTCTTCCCGCTTCTTTTCTGTGTCACCTGAACCTTACTTCTATCTCTTTGTTTCTTTATGATTTCTACCGTACGACGTTTTTATGCAGTGTTGTTGTTTTCTTGTTGTTTTGAATCAGACCAAATTCTGTTGCGGACTTAGCGGACTTTCATGTGTAACTGTTGACGATTTCTCAGAAGGTTATTTGTTTTAGTGGTTAATTTAAGCGGCAGTCAATATAAGAATATTTCCGTCTTTTATTTTTTTATATTTTTTATAATTTTTATAATTTTTGTTATTTTGTATTGTTTAGTATATTTTTTTAAATATTTTTACATTCTACCTTTTTTTACTTCACAGATTCCACCTGATGAGCCGTCTTTGGCGAAACAGGCTGTTGTATATTTTAAATTTTATATTTTTATTTTATTTTAGTGCTTTCATTAATAAATATTGCTCCAGCTATCTGGCTATTGAGCTCTGTACCGGCGAAGTAAAGCATACAGATGTATAACATGTATGAGCATACAGATGTATGACCTACATATATACAATACTGTGCAAAAGTATTCGAACAAGTCTATTTTTGGGTAGAAAAATATTTTGCTGTACAAGTCTATTTTGTTATGCAAGATATTGATTTGTGTCAATAATTTAGAAAAAAAAATTATATTAAATAATTTTTTGTTAATAAATAATTAAATATTTTTAAATAATTAAGTTTTATTTTAATTCAAAAAAGTAGTCTTGTTTAAATATTTTTGCACAGTACTGTATATACATTGTACACTTTTTTTGCTAAAAATATGACAGTATTTTTATCTTTAAAATAAATATCTAATTTGGCTGAGTAAAACGCCTAAATTAAAATTTGTCCAGCATAATAACCTATAAAATTTCTTAAAAAGTTTATGTAACGTTTCCCGTACAGAATTGATTGCAATCTTCTTTAATTGTAAGTAATCCAATTTTATATTACTAAAACTAGTAGTTTTAACTTCTTTTCAGCCAACATGTCATAAAGACTTTTTTATTTGGCTGGATTGCGTAAAAGTTCTTCGCTGATTTTTCACAAATCTTTGACAAATACGTATGATAACCAAACACATGAAATTCGATTTAATCGATATAATTAATTTCTTTTCCGCAATTAACTAGCTTTTTCTTGATATAAAATGCGTCACTTGAAACTGCATTGTACCAACAACGCATGGTTGTTAAATTTGCAAGGCAGTTGTATGCCAAAGAGTTACTTATAATCAACTTACTTATCATTTGAATGTGCAAATAAAAACAAATGCTTTTAATCATTTTTCGATCAGTTAACTTCTTTAAATAGAATAAAAAGATAGATTTTTAATCAATTTTACTATAAATTGGTTCTAAGTCACGCCAGATATATTTATAATAAACGGAAAAAAATTGAAAGTACAGTTAAAAGTTTTTATAATTTTTCTATGATCAGTTCTGTGCGGAAAGTAAAATAGAAAAGTTTTGCGGAAGTTTGTTAAAGTTTCTGCTATTTTCAAAAATCACGTTTAAATCATAGTTTTAAAGAAGTTGAATAAAACCATACAAGAGTAATGT
Source organism: Diplosoma virens (assembly GCA_963680785.1). Lineage (NCBI taxonomy): Eukaryota > Metazoa > Chordata > Ascidiacea > Aplousobranchia > Didemnidae > Diplosoma > Diplosoma virens. The sequence goes on along the minus strand of OY796880.1, from coordinate 65,676,587 downwards.
TTTTTAAAAAATTAAGACGTGTAGAGTAGACCAACATATTTACAATAGTAAAGTCTCTCTTAAATTTTCATAAACTGTGTTCTGATCATAGCTGCAGTAAAACTGGAATAAAAACATTCAAGAATATTTTTTTCCCAAAAATGAAGACATTTAAAACAACATACTTAATTGGTAGCATCACAAAATTCATCTCTTGCAAGTAAAAGTTGGGCGTTTTATGTTTGAAAAAAATTGTTCTACGTATAAGCAAGGTGCCAAAATAGCACGCTGTTTTTAAAGTTCAGATTAGTGTTCCGAGAACTGGTCTTATAAGCAAGGTGGAAAAAAGCAAACCGATTCTAAAGTTTTAAAAAAAAAAAGTTTTTATTTATTATTTTTTGGTGATTTACCATAAATCACAAATGATAAATAGATAAATTTATAAAATAAGTGTGCATACTTGTTTTTGTATCACATGAAGCTAACTTTTACCATGGTTTTTCTTTAGGCAGCTGATTTTTAGGTCTACTATTGTTTGTTGTTTTATGATCAACTATATCTACCCTGTAAAATTGATCTGCAAGCACAAATAAATTACTAATAAAAGAATTTTTAATAGTTGCCAATAGAAACGAAAAGTACTTTGAAACAATAGCCGAAATAAAAAAAATGTGTAGAATATATTATTAGATCGTTTTGAAACTTTTAACCAAATTTTAAAATGGTTATTTTGGGTCGTTCTCGAATAAATTTGTGTGAAGTAATCAAGTCAAGACAGTATGGTGGTTTTTTATTTTTTATTTCATTTTATTTCTATATTTATTCTCTTGACTCGCACAAAAGCGATGAAGGTGCTAATACGGAGGGCAAGCAATTACCCCGACCTGCTATGGGAGATGCCGAGATACGATAAGATTTAGAACTGCTTTCAAAAACCACGAAGCAGGGAAAAGTGCTGTAAAGTGTCTATTACAGCAAGTTTGAGCGCCTGTAAATGCGACGCTTCGTAAATACTCTTGGACCGCAACTGTAGAGAATGCGCGCAAGAGTTTGGTTATTTCAGCGCCTTTTGTAGCATTTTTAGTGATACGTCACAATGCGAGCCCAGAATGTGGCAATGAACAAAACGCCAGTTCAAAAAAGGTTTGAAGTTAGAAAGGCTGACGATACTGTAAGCTACTGTAACTCAAAATTTTACTGTTTGGAAATAATATTTGTGTCGGCGTTTTTTGGTGATTCGGAAAACTGTTGGTGAGTGTTTCTTTTTGTTTTGTTTATTATTATTTGCTCGAACGTTCATTTTTATAAATAATTTTCGTTGTTAATAGAAAACCACTAAAACTGTTCCGAAGTGTGTTTCAACTTGAGATTCTGACGCTGCACGAATATAGTTTTCAACAGTTCCCTTTTGTTTCGACTCCGTTAGAATACAATTAAAGGTAATATCGTTTGTTTTGGATAAAACTGTTGAAGATGGAGAATGAAAAATTTAAAAGTGTTCTTTCGCGACTCGATTGTTATTACCGCGAAGCAGAAGCATTAATCGCAAGCGAATGTTCTCCTAATGCATTGTCACCAGCTTTAAAAAAGATAAGTTCTTATTTAAGTTATATGGAAAAATTAGTTATAAAACTGTCTTCGGCGGAACCTGATGATAAAGACGAATTAGAAAATGCATTAAAAGAACAACGTGTTAAAAATTCTGTCTTTAATTCTAAAGTAACTGATTTTCTCGAATGTAGTGACGTAACTTCTATGGAAATAAAGAGCTTGCTGTCAGCACCTCACACGCTTAGGTCACAGGTTTCTATGTCTGTAACCACTACTTCGAGCTATAAAGTAGCTTTAGCTAAAGCTGACGAACAAGTAGCGCTGTTAAAAGTTACTCATCTTAAAAGACAACTCGATTTAGAGCGTGAAGAACATGAATTAAAGCGTAAACGAGAAATGCTTCTAGCTAATCAAAGAGCTGAAGAAGCCTCTTTAAAATGTCAAGTTTTAGATGAGGCAATTGATCGCGGCGGTTATATACCGTCGGAACCTTGTACTTCTGACGAAATTGCTTCGCGATTAGATGCTGATGCCGCGAAAACTTTGCCAACTAAGAAACTTTCGCCGCTTTCTCGACTAATTCAAAATTCGTTTGAAGTCGACGCCGCGTCCGCATTTGACACGCGCAATACTGTTACGAGCACGTCTCGTTTGCCTGATAGCAGCGTAAGTGAAAATGAGTTCAACCCATCGCAACCGCGTGTGCAATTTAATGAAGCGAATTTGTCGCAAGCTCAAAATAACCTTGGTTCAGTTAATGAACAATTCGCTGATCGACTACTTCCATTAGTTTCGGCGTTACAACTTCAAAGAGACTTTCCCCAATTAGAAGTTATGAAATTTGATGGTGAACCAAGCAAATACGCAAAGTTTGTAAGCACCTTTGAACAAACCGTGGGCGCTGCCAATTTAAGCGTGAATAAAAAACTTTTGTATTTACTCCAGCATTGTCAGGGCAAGGCTAAACAACTGATTGAACATTGCTGCCTTCTTAACCCGCAAGAAGGTTATGAGAAAGCATTACAACTGTTAAAGGAAAAATACGGCAGGCCTAATGTAATCACGCGCTCATATTGCGAAAGGCTGACTCAAGGCCCACCTATAAAATCTGATAACTGCAAAGGATTAGACGATTTGGCGCAACTCTTAGAAGAAAGTGAAGTCACTTTGAATTGTTTAAATTACCAGGCAGATTTGGATAACTTTAATACAATGTCCGGTATCGTAAAAAGACTGCCATTTTCTTTGCAATTGCGTTGGCTAAGAACCGCCGCCGAATTCGAAAAAAGAGGCATTGACGCAAAGTTTAAAAATTCTTGTAAAATTTGTTAAAGATGAAGCGGAAATTGCAAATTCTTCCTTTGCCTCGGTTGTAAACCAGCGAAATAAAAGAAAAGGTGGCGCTACATTCTTCGCTAATTCTGACAAACCCAAAGTGACACCTTTAAACCGAAATCATGCGGATCCAAAGAAATGCATTTACTGCAAAGACGATCATAAAGTTGAAGACTGTTTGAAATTCGCTAATTTATCGTTATCCGATCGAATATCATTCACTCGTCGAAATCGAATGTGTGATAACTGTTTTAAAGTAGGTCACATTTCAAGTTTTTGTCGATCGAAAGCCTCATGCACGATTAAAGACTGTACTCGTAAACATCACACGCTGCTTCATCAAGAATTTGCTGATCGCAGCATGAACCGACCGCCACAGTCTTCTTTGACTAACCATAACTCGTCAACCGATACGAGGCGTTCTGTGAATTTTGCTACTAGCGATAATAATCGTGTTTTTCTGAATGTTGTGCCAATAAAAGTGTTTCACGCCAATCGGGAAATCACCACCTATGCTTTCCTAGACCAAGGCTCGACTACCACACTCTGTGATCAAGCATTACTCGGCCAATTGAGTGTTGAAGGATAAGAAGTGCCCTTTGCCCTCACGACTGTTAACAGGAAAGACGGGCGCCATCAAGTAAAAAGAGTCAGTTTGACCATAGCCGGTTTAAATAACAACGATGTGGTAGACTTGCACGAAGTTTTCTCTGTCGAATCATTACCGATAAAGCCCAATAAAGCTCTGACCGCCAATGAAGTGAACGCTTGGCCGCATCTGCAAGGGCTTTATTTGCCCAGATTTCCTACTTCCGTAGGACTTCTGATCGGAGTAGACAATCCAGAACTTTTCTGGACACTGGAAGAAAGAAGAGGCGAACCCGGACAACGGTTCGCAGTTCGAACACGACTCGGTTGGTCACTACTTGGCGCTACAGCAACATCTGAGAGAAGAAAATCAGCGCAAGTAAACTTTGTGTGCAGATCAGATCCTGTTCAGTTAAACCAGATTGAAAGACTATGGAAAATGGACTTGATTCCGGAAAAGCCAGGAATTGGGGTTAGCACTTCAAAGGAAGATCGTTTAGCCCTGATCGCAATGAACAAAAGCAAGTGCTTAGTTGGAGGTCATTATCAACTTGCCTTACTGTGGAAGCCGGGAGCTCCGAACTTTGATGACAATCGGACTGTAGCAGAGGCGAGACTCAACAGCCTGAAGAAACGATTGGATAAAAATCCGGAGCTGAGACAAAAGTACACGGCTGTCATTGAAGATTATTTGGCCAAAGGTTACGCAGGAAAGGTCGAAAAGGGAGAAACTAAAACAGAAGCAAATTGGTATCTCCCACACCATGCAGTTTCACATCCTCGAAAACCTGACAAAGTTCGAGTTGTTTTCGACTGCAGTGCAAGTTTCAAAGGAAAATCTTTAAATCAACAACTTCTCCAAGGCCCTGACCTTCTAAACAGCTTGGTGGGAGTTTTGCTTCGTTTCAGAAAGGAGAGGATCACTATGGTGAGTGACATTGAATCCATGTTCCATCAGGTGAGAGTGGATCCAAAAGACCATTCCTATCTCAAATTTTTATGGTGGCCACAAGGTGATACTACACTTGAACCAGAAGCATTTTGCATGAAAGTGCACCTATTCGGTGCCACTTCGTCGCCAGCTGCGCGAATTTTAGTTTGTTGCAAACTGCAGAAGATAATTCTGAATTTTATGACCAAAGCATTGTAGAAACTGTTCAAAGAAATTTCTACATGGATGACTGTTTGAAATCTGTTTCCAGCAAAAAAGAAGCTCTGCATTTGTATCACCAATTGACTGACTTACTGATGAAGGGAGGCTTTCGTTTAACGAAATGTATAAGTAACTCCAGCGAAGTTTTAAATGAAATTCCAGTTGAAGAAAGGTCCTCATCCGTGCTAAATTTAAATAAAGAAGTGAACTTACGTGTGCTAGGTGTTAAATGGGACTTTAAATCAGACAATTTTCAATTCGAAACTTGTATTAAACCAAAACCGTTAACCAGAAGGGGAATCTTGTCTATTGTTAGTTCACTGTTCGATCCCCTAGGATTTGTAGCCCCTGTCGTTTTGAGTTCTAAATTAATTCTGCAAAATCTTTGTCGACAACAGTTAGGCTGGGATGACGAAATACCCAATGAAGACTCTGTGAAATGGGAACACTGGGTTCAGAGTTTAAGTTGTCTGACTAAATTGAATATTCCACGTTTTTTATTGCAACAAGAATGTAGTTACGACTTTGTCAAGTCGACACAAGTTCACCACTTTAGTGATGCATCACCTGGCGCTTATGGAGTTGTGACTTTTTTACGATTTGTGTGTGAAAATGACAATGTGATTTGCCGTTTTATATTTTCAAAGGCACGTTTAGCACCGCTTAAGACAATATCAATTCCGCGCTTAGAACTCACGGCCGCAGTGCTTGCTGTACAAATTGATCAAATGTTACAACGAGAATTATCTTTGCCAAATTGGCGCGCCATCTTTTGGACTGATTCTACAGCGGTCTTGCAAATGATATCTAACACTAACAAACGTTTTCCTGTATTTGTAGCAAACAGGCTGACTAGAATTGAAGAACACACGAGCGCAGATCAATGGAGATACGTTCCCTCAAAGAAAAATCCTGCAGACATGGCTACTCGTGGAATCGACGCGGAATCGTTTGTATCTAATTCTAATGTTTGGTTACAGGGACCTGAATTTTTATTAGACGTAGAGGATTTGTGGCCTCAACCGCCATATTTATTACCAAATTTACCTCCTGAATTTTTGACGCTGAAAAAATCATGTAATGCCTTGTTAAAAACGAAAACAGACCTTTTTATGGAAAGTAAATTTTCTCGTTTTTCGACCTGGTATAAACTTAGAAGAAGTGTTGCTTGGTTGTTACGTGTAAAAGATAAACTGTTACGTAGAAAAATAACATCTCAAGCTATTTCAGTGGACGAACTAGACCGTGCGGAAAACGAGATAATCAAGTGCGTGCAGAAAGAAGCCTTTTCGGAAGAAATAAGTCAACTCCGATCCGGAAAACAGCGTAAGCAAAATAACCTCTTATTGAAACTAAACCCATGTGGTTTTGAAGGTATCCTTCGAGTTGGAGGACGACTACAACAATCTAAACAACCGTTTGATGTACAACAACCAATAGTACTTCCTAGTTCCCACCACGTCACCAAATTAATCGTTGAAGATAGTCACAGAGCCGTTGGACACTCCGGTCCTAGTATAACATGGACATCTTTACGACAAAGGTTTTGGATTATTCGTGGAGCTTCCACTGTTCGCAAAATTTTAGGAAATTGCTTGTTGTGTAAAAACGTAATGCTAAATCTATGGAGCAAATTATGGCTGATTTGCCTGGTGAACGTTTTGCTGTAAATAAACCGCCTTTTTATAATACCGGGACAGATTACTTTGGCCCCTTTTTTGTTAAACAGGGACGAGCCTCAGTAAAGCGGTATGGCTGCATCTTCACTTGCCTGACAACCAGAGCCGTGCATTTGGAGGTCGCTCATTCTCTGACGGCTGACTCTTTCATCAACGCGTTCAGACGATTTATCTGTAGAAGAACAAAGCCACACACCGTATTCAGCGACAATGGCACTAACTTGGTTGGTGCAGAAAAGGAACTACGTCAAGCGTTAAAAGAGTTCAATCACAAACATGTCGAAGAAAAATTGCGTCAGAAAAACATTCGCTGGAAATTCAATCCTCCAACCGCCAGCCATTTTGGAGGTATCTGGGAACGTTTGATTCGCTCAACGCGAAAAATTTTGTGCATGTTGTTGCAGCAACAAACTGTTACTGACGAAACGCTGCTAACATTATTCGCGGAAGTTGAATACATTTTAAATTCACGACCACTTACGCCAATCATCATCGATCCAGAGGATAACGCTCCTCTAACCCCAAACCACTTATTGCAAGTTGGAGCGTCACCTAACTTGTCACCAGGTGTATTTTCAAGTTCTGATGTATACTCAAGGCATTGCTTGGAAGCAAGTGCAGTACTTGGCTGACCAGTTTTGGTCCAGATGGTCACGCGAGTACTTGCAAACTCTCCAGTCACGCCAAAAATGGACCACAAAACGCTCTAATTTAAGACTTGGCGATGTAGTGCTAGTATGCGACGAAACCAGGCCCCGAGGACAATGGAGTATGGGGCGTGTAATTGACACCTTTCCTGACAAGAACAATGTCGTAAGACAAGCTCTGATTAAAACTGCAACTTCTGAGTTTAGACGTCCTATATCAAAGCTGTGCCATATTATGACGCCACCTCATGACGATGATGCAAAGATCAATTAGGCTTAGACTATGTAGTGAGTAGTGTGTAATCTGTTGTGTTTTGTAATTGACGTATTACTTTGCTCACTTTTTTGCTTTGTTTTGGCCTTATGTACTGACCCAGGTTATAAGACCCTTTTTTATGTATTGTTTGGTAATGGAAAACTTGCTGTTTGATTTGTGAAGTAAACGTCCTGGGAAGTACATTTGGGTGGGACTATGTTACAGCAAGTTTGAGCGCCTGTAAATGCGACGCTTCGTAAATACTCTTGGACCGCAACTGTAGAGAATGCGCGCAAGAGTTTGGTTATTTCAGCGCCTTTTGTAGCATTTTTAGTGATACGTCACAATGCGAGCCCAGAATGTGGCAATGAACAAAACGCCAGTTCAAAAAAGGTTTGAAGTTAGAAAGGCTGACGATACTGTAAGCTACTGTAACTCAAAATTTTACTGTTTGGAAATAATATTTGTGTCGGCGTTTTTTGGTGATTCGGAAAACTGTTGGTAAGTGTTTCTTTTTGTTTTGTTTATTATTATTTGCTCGAACGTTCATTTTTATAAATAATTTTCGTTGTTAATAGAAAACCACTAAAACTGTTCCGAAGTGTGTTTCAACTTGAGATTCTGACGCTGCACGAATAGTGTCATTTCCCAAAGACACAATAGAGTGGCACGAGTAGGTTTTGAATCAAAACCATGTCGATCACAATAACGATGTTCTAACCACTCCACCACCCTGCCGACAATTTTCAGCGTTTTCAGCGCCACTGCAAGTAATTCCAAGAGTTAAACAATTTCCAACTTTCAATATTGAAAAAATGTCTCACTTCTTGACAATACTGAATTTGACAAAATTGTTGCTACTTCATTAATACAATATTTAAGGATGAAAGTTTTTGTTTATTTAGCAACACCGATTTCTCTAAATAAATAGATCAGGGGTGTCGAACCCGTGGCCCGCGTAAGGGTTTTGAGTGGCATGCACAAGATTTTTCGAAGAGCTCTGTCCCGCCCATTTTGGCAGAAATCCAGGCAGAAATCGAAGAGAGATTCTATGTGCAGACTTCCTTTTATCTTGTTTTTTCGGAGATCGCTAGTTTTCAGTGAAAATCATGAAGATCCAAGATTGAAATTCGAGAACCCGGTTAACCGTTGAACTTTTTTTTTTAGAGAACACCTTGATTTTTAGACGAAAATTGAGGCGTATTATTTACTTGGCCTGCCAATATTTTTGATGAGCCAAAATGATCCTCGAATCAAAAAAGGTTGGACACCCCTGGAATAGATGTACAGTAAATGCATGCTTTTGCAAGTTCTTTTTATAAAATATAATTATCTCAAAATAATAGGCTACTTTTTCCAAAAAAATTTTACTTTATTGACTCAGAAATTATTAAAAAATCTGAGAAAGTTGACTTTGGTTGAATAATTGAGCAGTTGAAATGGTAGAGATACACAAAAGTAAAGGCGACTAAAACCATCTCACCATCTTTAGATAGATATTTTGAAGTTTTTTTAAAACTGCTTTGTTTAAACCTCGCTTCTTTTTTTCAAAAATAGGAACATGACAAATAAATGATTTCTTGTCATAATTTACCGGCACCATTCTCGTAGTAATGTTACTTATCCATCCCACTCTTTTAAAATTAGTATGCAAGTGAAAAACTTTTCAAATACAAGATTCTATCTCAGTGATGTTGTAGAAAAAATTAAAAATTTTTATTTTTTTTAAAATAAAAAAGTGACTTTTCGGGAGCTAAGTTTTCCCATTGTCAAACCAAAATATATTTTTTGGAAAAAACAAAACTTAAAACTTTAAAACGCTTTTACATCACCAAAAAGAAAAAACACAAATTTAATCACTTACAAAATAAATATAAAGGGACCAAACTTTTATCAATGTTTAGCGATGGTTTTTGATTTGTATTAACAATGTTTTTTAATTAATAATTTTGGCCAATTGTCAGAATGTGCTAAAATGTCAATATCATCAAAATCAATTTAATGGTCCGACTTTTCGATTAAATATTTTGAGGTCCCTTTATATTTACATGTATTTAATACGTAATTAATTTTGTATTTTTTCTATCTTGTGACTTAACATAGGTTTTAATTTTTTTTTTGCAAAAACTTTATTTTGCTTTAAAAATGACTTACTTTTATATTTTTATTCTTTAAATCAAGGATAATAACATATGTAATAATCATAATGCGTATACCCGTAATTCAACAAAACTTAAAAAAAATTTTTATGCTATTATAGTTTAGCCCCTAGTTTTTTATGATCGAACCATAAATTCATTTCTGACACGGTCTGCACTGGGATAAAGTGATTTTTTTCAGCGTTTTATTGCTATTCAACTATGAATTGGCAACTTTACTTTTTGATTTTAAAATCCATTTTCCACCGAAGATAATAGTTTCTTCAAAATAATCACAACTTCGCAGAACGCTGTTAATATTTTGATTTTTTAGTTCCCAGTATATGCATTTATTTAAAACAACAGTTAAAGCCACTGCTAGCTTGAGAGAACTGCAATAAATACTATTTGAAACTGTACATCTATAGCGCAAAAAATAACGCTGGCTTTACTTACAACATACTTGTTACTTTTGTTGCGAACATGGTTAAAAATTTTTATTAAAAAAAGAGCTTATTAAAATGGTCTTGACAGAACCTTGAATTAAAGTTCAATATCCAAAACTAATTTTATGTACTTCTAACAGTATGAAAGCTGGGAGTGTTTTCGTTATATTTATTATTATATTGCATTCTACTTCGTTTTGCAGACAAAACGTCTTCTCCAGGATAGGAGTGGTCGATCTTGTAGCCAACTCGGGTAAATTTTTGCTTTCAAGCTAAAAACAGACGGCATATGCAGTAATCAAAAAGAGGACCTTTTATTATTGGTTTCGTTTAAAATTTAACACGATATTTTTAATTAACCTTCTTAATAACTAAAATTTGCAGCATTAATTTAATTCGAGACGAAAAGAAGGTTATTAATGATGAAAAAACCTGTTAGATCAAAGTGATGATTTTTTTCTTTTAAACTAAATTTGTGATAAGAATTTTAGTTCTCGAAAAGATTAAGTAATTATCGCGTTAAAGTTTAAGTAAAGACCAAAAAAAAATGCTATAGCGATTGCACTATACCAATTGCGCCCCGCACGAAAATTAAAGACATTTTTTTTCTTGATGAGTAAATTAGTTGATACACGAATTTTTTTTGAGTCATTGGATTGATTCAGAAGGACGGCATTAATTGAAATTGACAGAGCATCTGATTTAAAATATTTTTGCAGGCCGCATCATTGCTGGGTAGCCCTGGTCTAGTATCTTTGTGTCATCTACATTGCTTTGCTTTTCTTCTAGAAAATGATTGGCTCGGACAAGTTTTAGAACAGACTCTGTTGGCACTTATCTCCGGTTAAGATTACCAGAGTTATATTTTCTTGATCTTTAGAATTTTTATCATTTACTTTACCAATACTAGTTTTATAAAAAAAGTTACATCTTCGATAATTTTAGTATTTAATTTCTTTAGTATTTTCTCTTCCAAACGCTATGCTTTTACAAAAAAACACTTTATCATTGAAGTGCAAAAATAATTTAATTTTGTCATAATGGCTTAAAATAGAATCGTTTCTGTTCATGATAATGCACAATAAAATGTTTGCGCATAGATACATTTTTATTATCACCTTTCGTTTCTTTTTGCGTTTCTAAAATATTAATACTGTATATTAATTAGCGGTAACAATTTTTGAAATTGTTAATTGTCTTTTGGCAGAAATTTAACTTTAATTTTATTTTAACAAAAATTTACTGCTTTTATTTTAGCCCTGAACTTTTTGGCAGTTATTTATTAATTTTCAACCCTCGCTTTGGCTATTCCGAGTCACAAAAAAACTTTGTTTAACTTTTTAGGTTTTTTCTTAATTTTTTGAGAAATCTGTTTTAACCTCGGTTTTATTTGTTTAAAAAGTTATAAGAACATATGTGTAAAGTTCTGCGGAATTTTGAGTTTTAAAAATCTTGATGCCTTTTTCTAACTTTGTATTATGCAGCTAACCCGTAAATTTCATGCCGTTATTTTCTTGAAGAAAAAAATTAGCTCAGCAACACGTTGTAAAACAGCGCGCGTTACTATGAAACGATCATTTTGTTGAAGATGCTGTACCGCGAACAAATGTCCTTGAATGTTATTTAATAAGTAATTTATATTTAAAGCAATGCCATAAGGAATGCCACAATGAAATTAGTGTCATCATGCCTGAAAATATATTTTTTTAAAGCTCATTTAGTACATGTACTTGCAGTTTAAGTATTGTTTTAGATAAAGTTGGCAAAGATTTTTACTTGTTCATCTAGCGATACTCACTAATGCAGCTAAGCCCTTTTAGCTTTTTAAAAGTTTTATATGGTAAAGCTTTGAGGTACACAACTGATATTAAAAAAAAACAAGCTTTATGATCAAGTTACTACTCAATTACAATTTTAACAATTTTTGTAATTAATTTGATTTTAACTTATCTTTTCAATGGATATTATTAATATTTCTAAGTAGAAAGGTTTTTATATGCTCTAAGCAGGCTACACCTGTAAAACTAAAATGCAAGGAAGTGCTGCCAAATTAGGTTTATTATAATATTAATTAGCAATAAAACAAGCTCAAGTTTCAATAATAAGATTATTTGATACTAATGCAATTTTTTATCTTTTCAAACATTGAGACTAATGCAATTTTTTATCTTTTTAAACAAATTTTTAAAAGGTTTTAAATTAGATATTTTTATCGTATAGTGACATAATGATAGTGACGTAATTAGAACACAAAACGTCAAAAAATTTCACAATAAGATTAAATTCAAAAATGTTATAGAAATATTGGTCTTCGTTGAAGTAGTTCTTTCTAACTTTAATAATAGAGTTACTTTAATTTTTAACAATTACAAGTTTTGCTTAAATGTCACTGCCTCCTCCCATCGCATATCGAAAAAATATGCAAATGTCACGATATTGATTATTCTAGCTCAAGGAGCACAAACTTTTGCCGGCCACATTACAGACTTAGTTTTAACTTGCGATCGCAATTGAGTGAAGGGAAATTTTATGAAATTGCCTATCATAAAATAAAATGTCTTATAGATGCTTGAAGTAAAAGATTTTTCTTCCCAAAGCTTTTCATCTGACACTCTTCAGGGGAAATCGTCAGAATGAAGTAAAATTGAAACCGAACTAATTTATAAAGGAAGAAAGTAGAATTCTCATTGGCTGAAAGAGTCAACCAATAAGAGAAAAGATTAAGAAATTTTCTTAATCTTTTCTCTCATTGGTTGACTCTTTCAGCCAATGAGAACTCTACTTTCTTCCTTTATAAATTAGTTCGGTTTCAATTCTACTTCATTCTGACGATTTCCCCTGAAAAGTGTCAGATGAAAAGCTTTGGGAAGAAAAATCTTTTACTTCAAGCAATCTTCAAATTCTGTACCACCAAATGTTTATTCTTATAGATGCGTTTACACCAACCAAAAAAAATATGGAAAAATATGTTGCAATTTTTTAACCAATCTACTCACGCACAATTACAAAAGACTATATTAATGCTATTTTGGTCTTTAAATACTCGCAGAAAAACTTGCAAAATTATCTCTTTTTAATTTTATCTCTATATTTAAGCTCCTCGACTCACAGGAAAGCGATGGGGCGCCATACATAGGGCAAGCAATTATCCAGAACTACTTCTGAAGATGGCAAGACATTGCGGTCCAATTAAAATTTTTTAATTTGTTTTTTAGTTTTATAGAGATTTTATATAGATAGAGATATAACTGAAATTTAGTACTGTTTGCTAAGACTTTAATGTAGAGAAATGACCACGAACATGAAAATTATTTACTGGACAGAACCACGGGAAAGTACCATAGTATCTTTCCCAAGGACACAACAAAATGACACAAGTAGGTTTTGAACCGAAACCGTGATTGTCGATCACAATCACGGCGTTCCAATGACTCGACCACGCTATCGACTGTTTAATTAATCATCTTAGAATATATTATCACAATAAACTACTAGAAAAACTCTATAGTGAAGTAAACATCAACAATTTGTATGCTGCAAAAAAAGAATCAAAGACGTATGACTATAACGTAATGTTATTTGCTCCAAAAAAGGAGAAAACGTATTTAGGTAAAATATACCATAAATTAAATGCCTGACCTATGTGTACGGCCGCAAATATTATTTCTGAGGCCACAGGTTGTGCACCGTTGTTCTAGATAATTAAATAAACATATCTTCACTAACTTTTTGTTGTCTTGGCAAATTTCCACTGTAGGCATCAGTGGGCGTACTGTATAAGCATTGCAATTGTAAATAGAAAGATTGCTTGAAGTAAAAGATTTTTCTTCCCAAAGCTTTTCATCTGACACTCTTCAGGGGAAATCGTCAGAATGAAGTAGAATTGAAACCGAACGAATTTATAAAGGAAGAAAGTAGAGTTCTCATTGGCTGAAAGAGTCAACCAATGAGAGAAAAGATTAAGAAATTTTCAAAGAGTATACGAATTCTTTTTGCTTACACAGAAGGGGATTGAGAGATTTAATGAAAGTCGCTTCAAGAGCAGAAAGGTGAAAGGAAGAGCGACCTCGAGCGAGAATAGAAAATTTTTCGTTGCTGTAATGGAGGGCACATTGGGCGTTGTCAAGAAGATGTTGACCAATGGCGGATTCATGAAATTGTTGTGGGCGTATGTTGTTTTTGCAAGAGCGGGAAAGACTTTGGCGGTTGGCCGAGGTACGAGGATTGGTGATGGATTTAGGAACGTGTTGTTTAATTCGCTCTTCTAGCCGTTGAGACGTGCGACCAACGTACCGACTATCGCAGTGGCACAAAAACTGGTAAATAACATTGCTGTGATGATGGGAAGGTAACACGTCTTTCTTAATCGCTGGAAGGAGCTGTCGGGTGTTGAAAATAACACGTGGTTCGACGGAGAAAAAGCAGCGTTTCACAGCAGACGTAATCTGCTTTTCGAACTTCATCGAGACGTTTCCAATCCATGGGATGTGTAGGTAGACAGGGCACTTTTTTATTGTGTGGACCGGGTTAGAATTTATTTGTTGAAGTTTTCGCTTGAAAGCCGAATTGATTACACGTTCCGGGTAGCCATTTTCCAAAAGAATTGAACGAATTTTGTCAAGCTCTTGGTCCAGTTTGCTTTTAGAACAAATCATAAAAGCTCTGTGAACGAGAGTACCAATTAGATTGATTTTTCGTTTCTGGGGACTGAAAGAGTTCCAACGTAAATATTGGCCAGTGAAGGTAGGTTTCCTGTATACTGAAGTTAGAAATTCTGAATCATGCCTTTCTACTAACACGTCAAGGAAAGGGAGAGAGTGATTAGATTCCTTTTCATAGGTGAAGCGAAGTGAGGGATGGAGAAAGTTGAGCTGGATGAAGAAATTGTTGCAGTCTTCTTCATTGTTGAATACGGCGAAAGTATCATCAACGTACCGGAAGTACACCAACGGTCTTTTGGCGATGTTGAAAAGTTTTACTTCTTGGTAGCCAACAAAAATGTTTGCTAAAGCTGGACCAAGCGGTGAGCCCATAGCGACGCCGTCGATTTGTCGATGCATGTTGTTATTGAAGCTAAATTCCACAGAGGAGGTGGCTATCTGCATTAATTCGACAAAGATGTTGCGTGGAAAGGTACGTTGGTCGCACGTCTCAACGGCTAGAAGAGCGAATTAAACAACACGTTCCTAAATCCATCACCAATCCTCGTACCTCGGCCAACCGCCAAAGTCTTTCCCGCTCTTGCAAAAACAACATACGCCCACAACAATTTCATGAATCCGCCATTGGTCAACATCTTCTTGACAACGCCCAATGTGCCCTCCATTACAGCAACGAAAAATTTTCTATTCTCGCTCGAGGTCGCTCTTCCTTTCACCTTTCTGCTCTTGAAGCGACTTTCATTAAATCTCTCAATCCCCTTCTGTGTAAGCAAAAAGAATTCGTATACTCTTTGAAAATTTCTTAATCTTTTCTCTCATTGGTTGACTCTTTCAGCCAATGAGAACTCTACTTTCTTCCTTTATAAATTCGTTCGGTTTCAATTCTACTTCATTCTGACGATTTCCCCTGAAGAGTGTCAGATGAAAAGCTTTGGGAAGAAAAATCTTTTACTTCAAGCAATCTTCAAATTCTGTACCACCAAATGTTTATGTAAATAGAAAGCTTAGTTTAAAAAATTTTTATCATGAAAAGCAAAACGTTTCAAAAAAGAAATTGCTTTACCTTTATATTTCCTTGAAAAAAAATCAGAGAAAGAAAGTATGTCAAACTTGTATTGCTTTGAAAATTTTGAACAAGAGAATTAAATTTAACCATTTGTATTTAAATTGTATATATTTGTAGAAACATAGACAAGAAAAATTTCTTTATCGATTACTTTATTGACACTTTAGAAGCATAACTATAAACTGTTTTCTGTTTTTATTGGTCAATAAGTTAAGTTTTTGTTGTAATAATGGGTTGATTACTTTTAAAGACTTGTTTAAATAAATGGTGGTGGTGTCCGTTATTATAAGACATAACAAATTTTAAGGATTTTTTCAGTTTTCTGAATTTGTGTGTTTTCAAAATCATAAGTTTTTCAACTTAGTCTTTTAATACGTTTGTGTACAGGGCCAGTGTAATCGCCACCAAACCACTTAAACATAAGAGCTTCTAAGAGGCAACCAAAAAGCTTGGTTTTTGGGTTGAAAAGCCACTCCTAACAAACGCAACTTTACAAGTAAAATAGATGAAGACAAAAAAAAGGGTTTTCATAGCCTGAATGCTGTTTCTCTAAGAGCAGACCAATGAAGACGTTTTTTAATTTTTACTAAGTTTTCCAGGTCCGATTTTAGTTTATTGAGAAAAAGCCTCGGCTAAGCTTACTCCAGCCCTAATTGGTTTTTGTTTATCATTTCTTTTGTGTGTTTATGCTTCTTTTCAAGATGATGCGATGTGTCATTTAAACTTAAATTTTTTATGGAATAGGCGTACAAACAACTAGTTTAACAATTCAAACTAGTAAGTATTTTGCGTTTTCTGCTAGTTTACGTCAATTTTAATGTCGAGAAATGACCACAAACACGAAAATATTGGACTGGCAAAAGCACAATAATTCAATAAATAAACAAGAAAACGCGCCAAATTTTATTAGTAGAAGAAATGTTTTCGGCGTTGCCGTTCGGTGAAAAGCTTATGACGATTACTTTTTAAGCGTTAAAAAAAGTAACAAAGAATATTTCAGAAAACGGTCAATTTGCATGTTCAAAAAAAAGACCTTTATTACGCCTGCTAATAAACCGCCTAATTGTTTGCAGGTATGTTATAATAAGGTTTTGATTGCATAAAAAGCAATTTACTGTTGGTGTTTTTAGGAAGCGTGTTGTCACGTTAAAAGTTGGCACTCTCAGCGAAAGACAGTTTTGTTGCGAGGTGCATTTTGTGGTTAATCAACTGTTTTTAACAGTTTTTGCTTTTAGTCAATCATTCTGTGATTCGGTAACATAGACGTTGGAACACTTACACTCTGTTATTTTTTGCGTCTTAGAATTTGAATTTCTAGAATAAATTTTACTTTGAGTTTCAAACTTTGAATGATTTTTCACTGAGCTAAAAAGGACAAAAAAATTTTTTTAGACAATTATTTATTTGGATTTCGTAATAAACCATATGACATTGCATTGTCCTTTGTCTTATAATCGTTGTAAATCACGTTTTTGACGCATTTTTCAAAAACGTTTTAAAAAATCGATTTACCTTTTTTTAATCTTATTATTCCTCTTTAACAAGAGTGTGAAACTTGAATGTAGTTCTGAGCCACATGAAACTTTTTTGGAACAAAAAAGAAAAAGAAAAAAATGCGGCGAGTTTGAAAAATCAATTAAAGTGCTGGTTCTCAATAACTTACTTACTGCTATAAATCGTTGGGTTAAATTAATGATTGTAAAACAAGAAACTGAAATTTCTAAACATAGGAGTGCTGTAGTTTTAGATAAAAATATAAAAACAAACCTTTTAATGTATTCGCGTGATTAGATGAGAAAGTTCAAGTTTTTCACGTTTACGTCATGACAACATTGCAACAAAGAGCAACAGCTATTGACGAGAAACTGTTGCAAAAGTAGCAAGCCATTTTCAACATCGCGTTAGTTTTTTTCCAAGACAGAAACTTAACTCTGAATGATTGCAGAATAAAAAAATATTTTATAGATTACCTTTGTTATTTAAAAAACCTTGTCTGTCAGCGTTTTTTATTGCACTAGTAAGGTCATCTATTAAAAATATTTATATGATTAACATTCCTAACTTCGGTATGAGAAGCGTGGCATCGATTTCAAGAATAGTTTTAATTCAATAGTTCGCTAGTTTTTTCCGCCTGCGGCACATTTTGGGACTTTTTCGAAATTCGTGGCACACTTAAACCAGATTTCTTGATTTTCGTTCCTAAAAAGTAGTGTTTTCTAAAAAAAGGTTGCGGATCAATGAATTAATGTTTTTAAAAATATTTTACGGCACACTTGAAATATTTCACACAGGTTGAGAGATATTGGTTTAACCTAACAATGTTAATGGCTCTTTAACACTACAATATTATAAAAATCAACTCAACGCTATTTTTGTGTAAAAAGATAACAAATAGTAACATCATCCAAAAGATGTATAAACACATTACTAATATTTAAATTTTTTTAATTATTATTTTTTAAAGTCTAAGAATCGTAACAGTTTTTTTTAATTTGTGTTACCATTTATTTTATTATTATTGTAAGCCCGAAGCTCCTCAATATTTTTCCAAAAAAAATAATTAATCTTGCACAACTTTTCATAAGCATGTTGCTTCAATAAAAACTCTGTCGTGACTTGTCGTTTTTGAATAAAATAATGTTTTCTTTTCAGTTTAATTACCACAATAAAATCTAATTTTCCGATACGATAGATAACTTTTCGACAGATAAATAAGTGGTTTAAATGACCTGGTGTTTTTATAATTGATAATAGTTTTCAATTTAATTAAATTTTTAAATATTTTTAGGGAGTGTTTTTTGTGGACAGTAGCAATCAAAGACTAATTTATGTATGTTACAACAAACATCACAATTGCTTTCATCACTGAAGTCACTTCACATGAAGAAGTTGAACCAGAAGATCGAACAACAAAACTTGATTGGTTGATTCCAACCATTGTCAATCTTGTGTTGATTGTCATTACAACGTTCATTCTTGTGTCATTGGTGCATTATGGATTAACCAGCGGGAAGTGGCGTGGTCAATCAACCAGCCAAGTTGACAAATTGAACGCTGGAGTGGTTTACTCATTTTTGATCGTGTGTGCAGTCACGTGCATAGGCCGTTACATCTCGAACCAGATTTACATGAACGTCGGTTTTGATTACAACAATGATAGTCTCTGCGAAGTAGCGGGAGATGCTGCGTTTGCATTTTACGTGTTAGTCATAGCCTCAGTATTCTTGTTTCTGTGGTTTCGGCAGAAAGCATTTTACACCAACAACATGTTAGCATTCAAAACAACAAAATGCATCCGAGTATTGAGCTATTCTAGCAGCTTCCTTATAACTGTGTCCGCTTTACCCTATGTTTTGTACACTATAGGCCGAAATGGTTTTGAAACAGGTCCTACTGGTTGTGCTAACAAATTTGAAAGCGACAAGAGTTCATACTTTTGGATTTATATTGTTTTTTTAATTGTTTTATCGCAGCTTTTACTTCTTTGCTTGTTTATTTATCCCGTGCTGCAAATAGGAAGAGATTCCAAACCTTCGATTATCCAAAAACGTTCCAGCTCAATAAATAGTTTTGCTACCAGGCCTTTTGATAAAAAGAGAAATATCACTTCGTGCAGTGAGCTATCCAGAAACGATTCAAGATCTTCTGCTTCTTTACATCGGGTGTCCTCATCCGTTGTACGTCAACGCGGTGACAGAATTAAGTTGATCATACGAAAGACGCTCTTCTTTGCTATGGCTTCAACATTGCTCGACGTCATAGTTTCGATAATGTCGTACTTTGTGTTTCCAAATAAAAGCAACAGACGATATCCGAATATGTTAGTTGACATGGCGGTGTTTTGTAACTTGTTGCTTCTGATTTTGTCATTTTCTACATACAAACGCATGCTGACGTCTTGTATCACAAGTTCACAATAAAAGTAATGAGCCAGAATCTAATTTTTCAATTTTTTAAATATTGCTTATATTTATTCATCTATAACGATGAATATGAAACGTAAAATCAATGATGTTTTATTCTTCAAATTAAAACGATACTTAACAGTTAGTAATGAAAGAAAAGCTTTTTTTATATTTCTATAAAAATTTTAATTTTTTTCTTTGACTAAAATATGAGTATTGTAAGTTGTAGTAATAATTGATACCGATAGATAGGGCATCATATTGCGATAATTCTCATTCTTTTTTTTTCTTGGAATAGTAATGTCGTGAGAGTGTTTTTTTTATTACGTTAAATAACTTGTATAGAAGTAAAGAATTTGCAAGGATTTTTATGATTGATAAATCGTGTTGATGATGCAGGACTTAAAAGAATCTTTAACAAAACCTATTTATGGTAAAGAAAGCATAAAGGCTCGTTTCCACTACGAGCGTGGAATGGAGCATTCTTTCTTTTATTGATCTCTCCGCGCTTAACATCTAAGCGAGCGCCAAGCGAACAAAAAAAGCAATAAAACAAACAAAGAATACTCTATTCCATGCTCGTAGTGAAAACGGGCTCTAAAGCGGCTAGCTCACAGTTATCGCTGTTTGATACTTTTGTTTAGGAAAACATATCGATTTTTTATGAATTTGCTTTGCATTTGGTGAATCCTTTAAAGAAAACTCCCAAACATTTTGAGTAATCAAAACAGTAAGTCAATATAAAAATACAAATCAAATAATTTATTTAAATTGTATTTATTTAATCTAATAAAATTAATTTTAGGTCATTTTACGTAACAACTGCGATAAAAAAATTATACTGTACAACTAGTCCAAAATTACAACAATATTTTTTTAACGCTTGATTAGGGTTACAATCAGTAATGTTTCTGGTGTTTTTAGATAGATGTAATGCTAGGGCATTATAGACTATAATTGCGCATTATCGTGTGATCTTTATTTGCATGTGATCTTAAATCTTTGTAAACTTTGAAAACTATTTTTATAAAATAGTTTCGGCATTGTGATGGCATAGAGGAGTCTTGTTTGTAAGAGCTAATCAAATAACTGATAAAGTGATATCAGCCTGACGTATTAATCGTGTTTAGGTTTGCATTATAATTTGTACTGTCTTTTACTGATGGGTTTCATTTGTAGTCCATAACAAAGAAATTAAATGAAAAATATCCGTATATGTTCATCCGGGCTTAAAGGGTTAAAGCAAAACTTGAACTGGTTTGTTTGTAATATATAATGCAATTAAGAATCTTGATAGGAAACAAACTTACACGCAAGTACCATTCAGATTATAGGTTTTGAGACTGTTTCGTTCTTTCGATTTTGTTACAGTTACTGCTAAAAAGCCCGATTCACAGATATAACCTATTTTGAAAGTAATATTTAATAATGATGTGATTTAATTTGCATCATCACAACAATTTATTTAATTTAAAATCAGCCCCGTCAGTCACACTTGTAACTTTTGTTTTTAAAATTTTTTTGTGTGTGTACGTTGAGATTTTAAATTAATAAAATAAATTACTAAAGTTAATGTTGGCATTTTTTAAAGTTTAGAAACCTGAAAAAAGCTTCAGAAAGCCGAAAACTTTTTTTTTTGTAAAGTAATTTTAAATGTTTATTAAATAAAATAAAAAATGTTAAATCTGGCCACTGTTTATTTGTTGTTACTTATCCAATAAATTGCTGTCCATTCAAACAATAAAACCAGCTTCTACCTGATTATACTCTAAACAACTGAATTTGCTATTAGTATCATAAATTTTTGATAGTGCTACTTGCACCGTTTTGCTAAAATTGGCCAGAAAATAATTCATTGCTAACTACACGAATAACGTAATAATAAAAATATTAATTGCGAAACTATTTGCGTTTTGAAACAACCAGGATGCCTTTCATTGCTCGGGTCACTTTTAATTATTGAAAAAAATTAATCGAAATAAAATAGCTTACAAATTCAAATAGCTTAGTGAAAAGTGCACGGCCCCCTGTTTGAAAGCAGTGGTCTAAACCGACTTTTACCAATGTTAGTACCGGTGATTTAATTAATTTTTACTGTATTCTTTTACAAAATTTAGTTAATGATTTGATTTTATTTAAAGGGTGCTACACAAGAATTTGTTGGTAGCACCCTGCTAGATACGGTTAGCATGTTTCCAAAACAGAGAAACGGTATTCTTGTCAAAAGCATTACAAGAATTATTTATTTTGTTTGGTTTATATCTGATAACGCAAACTAGATCCATACAACATTTTTTTAAAGATATGGTCAATGTGCTGAAAAAAGTTGATACTCACTGTTTAAAAAAAAAATAGTAATTCGCATAAAGGTTAAACTTAGGTCAGGTTAAAATTGTGCCAATTAATCTAATTCGTTCATTCAACCTAATATGACGATTCAAAATAAAATTGCTGAATGTCATTTAAGTCAAACTCGAGTCCTTCCGATCACACGACAAAAGTTCATTTTTGTAATTTCCCAAGTTACCTTTAAAGAAGTGGAACGACTTTCTCCCAAAAGACGTCAATAAAACTTGGGCTTCGATGCAATGACAAGTTCGACTGAGCTTTCATGAAATTGTAATTTGAAAGGTCTTTTGCGATAAACGTAAATAATTCGGATTTCATTAGCGATAAGATTTTTTTGGTGTTTCAGTGTTATTACTTAATTCTACTTGAATCAGAAAGTCAATTTTACCTCCAATAAACCTTAACTTAATTCAATTGGTTGATGTAACATCCTGTAATTGAAAAATATCGATTGATGCCAAAAAATGAATTACCAAGTTAAATGTGTATGTTAAATTCAATAATTCAAAACTTTCAAGTGGAAAAAGGTCGAGACATTTTTAGTTTATTAAAATGTAAATAAAGTAAATAATTTTGTAATTTTAAAATTGTAATAATTGTTTAGTAATAATGATCACAAGATGCAAGTTTAAGTTTTCGATTGAAACGCCTAATTTAAGCTTTACATGTAAAAACCTTGAATCAAATATACCTCTACATGTAACGATTGTACAATAGTTGAAATATTCTAAATAAAACATTTTTCAAACATTCGTCAAGTATGTATGAGCTTAATATATCAGGCAATTTTTTTTATAAAATCTATTAAATGGGAGTTTTGGAAAATTTACAAAATGAAAACAAAGATCTTCGGATAGAAAAAATTTTGAAAATCATTACTTGAAAAATAAAACACGATCGTCGCAAAGAATACTATGGTTTTAAGAAAATTTTAACATTTTCTTCAAAACATCTAGCAGCACCACTTATAAAATAAATTTTGAACTGCTTATTATTGTATCTTCTCATTAGCTTTATTTTGTACAATAAAGCTTAAATGGATCACTGCCCCCAAAGTACCTTGAAGATAAGATTCTTTAGAAGAGCTTTCTTGCTTAGGGTTAGAGATTTTAATGGGAAAAAGTTGATAAGAATGCTTTATTGGACGGAAAGGACTTTTTTAAAAAGAATATTTGAGTAGAAGATTCTTTGCTAGATAGTTTTGGAAAGATTTTTTGGGTGCAAAAAAATGAAAACTACAATAATATACTGTCGCAACGTTTTAAATGTTATTGCACTCCCATATTATATTTGTAGTATTCCACTTGGTAATTAATTTCTGATAAAGGAGCTAGTATTTTATCATAAATCGATTTTTTTTATACTCTCTACTTATTACGGCCATCTGGTGGATATTTTTTAAAAGGAAATTTAAAATAAATGATTTGTAATTGGTTGAATTTTAATAATCTATTTCTATAATTAATTAAGATTTTTTCATTTGTTGATCAGTTAATAATGCTTCACGGCCGTCACATCAAACAATGCAAAAACTATCAAATTTAATTGATTCAAATCTGAGACAATTAAAGAACTGCAAGATTTCATGTCCTTATATGTCTATGATGTGAATGAATAATATTATGGAGATAAACATCTAAACGTTTATGCAAAAAAATGTACTGTTTTAGAAAGACCAGTTTTAGAAAGACAAGCTTTTAGCTAGAGAGTAGTAGGAAACACTTTTGTCACAGATTAAAGTGGTTGCTTGATGCATTGCTGTACATGTCATTTGAAACACCAAATTTTAGGCTAATAGACGTCGGTTTTGTCTACCGATTTTTTGAACTGAAAATTGACACTTGACGCAATTTTATGAGACTATACTAAAGCAATGATACTGTATCAGCCACGCTCTTGGCTCAGTGCCAATCAACACGCCGCTTGTTCACTGTTTAGCTCAATTTTTCAGCACTGTTCTGCTGTAATATTTTTGAGTTATCTCTTTCTGTTCACCTGTGTCAGGTTTTTTGTGACATAGCCTACAGCTGTTGGCCGTTGTCAAAATATCGTTGCTTTGTGTCGCACTTTTTTGTAATGCAGTGCTGTCAATTGTCACGCATACTTTACAAGTTTTAATAAAATGTAATAGTTTTGACACTTCTAAAGTAAAATAATGTATTAATATTTTATAGTTGAATTAATTTGTAAAGAATATAGCAGTAATGACTAAGAGAAAGAGAATAACTAAGAAAGGCACAGAACATGCTGTGTTTGGGCAGGCAGATCCTTTTCTTGCACACAAACTTCCACTTAATGGTGAAGTGTTAAGAAATTGTTGAAGGTACAAATGTGAAGTTGGAAGGTTTACTGATGTGAACGAGATTGTGAAAAAAGCTGCTTTAGATATTTCTGCAATATGGGCTAGGGTGATTGGAGATCGGTTAACCATTCCTTTGTTGGATCAAAAAACTATTGAAAATAAATTGAAAAGATTGCACAAGAAAGGTCTACTGGTCAACAAAAACAAGCAAAATTTTGTCAAGTTAAACGAGTTCAAAATGAAAATAAGTAAATTCTTTGACATTTGTAGTTGTACGTGTCCATCTGCCTTTTGTTTCCAAGTGCATTGCAAAGCAAAGAACTGTCATGGATTCCACCTAGCTTGTAAGTGTGATGTGAAGGTTTCTAAGCGTGAGATCTAGTTTTTGCTTGACCAGCTTTGTGCACAGAAGATAATAATTGCTGACATCGACAGAAATGTTAGCAGAATATGGGCCCGAGTGGCGGCAAGAGACGAGGCAATGGAGGTGGCTACTGAAATAAAAAAAGTTCAAGCTGATGTCAGGCAAGAGCAAGTGCAGCTTGATCTCTCTGACAAAAGTGCTTACGAGGCAGGCGACAACGACAAGAGCAAATAGACGAAGATTATATTCAAATGAATATATCAGACAACAGTTCCAAAAGCAACTTGACTAAACTTCCTACTCTTGCTTCTGCTTGCGATAGGTATGGTGTTTCAAACTATGTTGGTGCTGTCATAGCCTCGGCCACGCTGGTTGATTACGCCATCATAACCAAATTTGATAAGAGTCAAGTTATTGGACCACAAAAACTGGGAGATGAGAGGAGGCAATGCAGAGAAGAAAGACGGGAAGCAGAGCTTGAAAATTTAAAGGAACTTACATCTTTATATTTTGATGGAAAGAAAACCTTGACCAGAATTCTTGTGAAAAACAATAAAACAAGAAGGTAGAATCCAACGATAAAAGTAGATGATCACTATGTCGTGTTAACTAAACCTGGCAACAACTGTTTAACTCATGTGAACGCCAAAACTGGGCATGGGAAGGTGGTTGAGCACAAGTTATGACTTTCTGGTTGAGCACGAGTTCACAAATCAGCCATTATATGTTGCTGGTTGTGACGGTTGCCGTGTCAATACCGGACCAAACAGAGGTGTTATCCATCGCCTGGAGATGCTGTTCGCCCGGCCTCTGCATTACAGCATCTGTCAGCTCCACAGTAATGAGCTCCCATTCCGGGCAATATTTTACTATTATGATGGCAAACCCAGCGGTCCGGAGAACTGGCGATGAATGATTGGTGAACAGATAAAAGAGCCAGTGTCAGACCTTCCTGTCATTGACTTCCAGCCAATCTCTTTTTCCGATTAGCCGGTTCTGTCCGAGGAAGAGGTAAATTATTATTGTTTGATTTACAAGCGTTTGTTTTGACTTTGCTGAGTCTTAGTATAGCTTACTTAACCAAGTTGTTCATCAGTTATGTTTGTTTTTTGCAGGTAATAGATTTATCCTTGGAACAAAAATATTTGTACAAAATTTGGATTGCGACTATAGTAGGGAAAGTGGATGATGATCTCGCAGCCATTGAAATTGGTCCTCCCTGTGTGTCTAGGTGGAACACTCTCTGGAGCAGAGTATTGAGGGTATATGTTGCCACTGCTCAACCAAGTAATCAACTTCAGAGGATTGCTAACATGGTGGTTAAATTCTCTGTGCCAATGGGGTTCCAGATCAAGAGACATTTGTACATGACAGATGGTCTGCACAACACTTTTGTATGCTTGCAGTTGCATAAACAACTGAACGACAAGTAGATAAACATTGTAAAGGAGGTGGTGCAAAGAAATGCCTTTTTTTCTCATCCAGACCAACTCCTGCTTGCCATGTGTACAGATAGAGATGAAGCAGTCAAAAGAGAAGCTGTTAACAAAATCAGGAAGCTAAGGGATCAATACATACCGAACACTAAAGATGAAAATTTTCTGAAGTTGAAGAGGATGATGAAAGGGCCCACATTGATGAAGATTTTCTTATACCAACAGATGATGAAGCGGAGAAGGATATAGAGGCAATAGAAAAGACACATGACATGCCTTCCAAGAACATCAGGAAAGTAATCATTCCAAAGCTGAGGTTTCACACAACGAATTACCATCAAATGATTGACTGGGATACTGAACTGAAAACTAAACCTCCATTTTTGACATCCCTCAGTGATGAGAAAGTTTTAGGTATCCTTGAAAAACCGCTGAGTGTTCCGAAGTGGCCGAACCACACTCAGTCAGTTGAGAGAGGAATTCTGGTTATGACTGAAGCTTGCACAGAGGTGGAAGGCTACAAGGCAAGAGATGGCTACATCAGGCAGCGGCTTAGCAGCAGACGGATTATGCCTACATTCAGAACCAAGAAGCATTTCAGCTTTAATTATATATTAACTGAAAAACAATAACAATTATTAATGCTAAGACATCACAGTATTTGAATAAAATTGTTTCTCATACTTAAAAGTTGTTTAGTGTTTACAGTTATCAGCGCTTTGTACTAGACTAGGTATACATATATATATAGGCAAAATTAGCCAAAAATTGACATGAAAAATCGGTAAGGAAGATAAGCTTATTTTAACGCAAAATTTGGCCTAGACGTTTATCTTGCCCATAGCAATGGTGATTTTGAAAAGTTTGAAATGGTGATTTTGATATTGATTGAATTATTTTTTAAAGATTGAAAGTGACGAAAAAGTAAAGTTATTTGTTTATGGCTTTCCGAGCTGCATAGAAATTCGTGGCGGGCCGTAGTTTGCACTTCCCTGAGCAAGACCGTGTCTTTGTTAAACTTGTATGAGATTTTCCTCAATAATCTTTGAATTTAACAATTCATTAAGCAATTCTGAGTAATTGTGTACTCAGATTTGTTGTTTCAAGTATAATGCCTCTGACGCTTTTATGCAACTTAGAAGATTAAGTAAAGACAGAAATAATATAAACAAATATTGATATAATGGTATTTTTTTGCATAACAATGCTGCTCATTATATTACATAAACTTAGGCCTATATGTTGGTTGTGGGTTGTTGTAATCGTTATTTCGTTACTTGTTCTTTGCCAAAAACAGGGTTTAAAAGAGAGCTGCCCAACTTGCACTATTTTAGAAAAGCAAAATCGATTTTTTGTTATGAGTTGGTTAGTTTTAGTCTTCAATTTCTATATTAAATATTCGGCCCGTTGAACTTTGACTGATTTTATTAATGAATTTATGTATTGCAATTTGACCAGTTTTTAATGCTGTTGTAAGCGTTTAGCTCTTGTTGAGCCTCTCGCTTATTTAAATGAAAGGCTGGCGTCAATGTCTTAGTGTGACTGAATTTCAGCTTCCAAGTCTCAATATGCAGAAAAAGTGTAGTCATATTTTGATTTAAAGTTTCCTCAAAGGCCTTCCAGTTACCAGAGGAGTGCAACAATTCTAGATTACGGTCTGGAAATCTTGGGGGGTAGGTCGTACACAAAGAAGTTCAAAAGGAGAAGAGCCAAGACCAATTTCTAAATATGCCGCTTTTCAGATGGCAAAGCCTGCTTTGCTTGCTACCACCTGTAGTAAAGGTAATTCACGGTTAACTGTCTTCGTCGAAATCCAGCCTGCTCTTAAGGGAGCAATTAATTAATAATTGGCTTGGCAGGGCCGCAAATAAGCATCTTAAGGATTATGAAGAAGACATAGAGTAGAGATTTAGGTTGATAACTCTTTGGGTCCCCTGACCGGTTTTATCGGCTTAGGAATAGCGACTACAAGCGCTCTTCACCAGATGTTGGAAATTTTGAGTCGCTGCAAGCAGCAAGGAAGTCATATAACCAGGACTGCAAAGTAGCTCTAGCGTGGACATTTTTATTACTAATTATGACATGTAGAGAGAGCAACATCTTCAATTTGGTAGGATTATAAAAAACATTTTTGGCAGGAAAAATGTTAAGGTTTTTATTTTATCCAGATCTTGCAAAAAAAGTGCTCTTGTGGAACAGAAAAAAAATTACACATGAGCAAGGCGATAATAGCAAGCTGCTTTCAAAGCTTTATTTTGAACTCGAAACCCAAAGAACAGAAAGCAAAATAATTTTGACGTTTCATAAAGAGTAATGATAAAAAATTGTCAACACATAAGTTCATCAGTTTCTCTAATTTTTGTTGTTTTATACACTTAAAATAAGTAACTAGACAGTTTAATTCAAACAACAAACATTACATCGCCATATACTTCTATATTTAAAACATTGCCCATACAAGGATACTATCCAAAACTGTCAAAAACAAAACCATATCCAAATTTGCAACAAGCGGAAGATCCATTGTAGGATGCATAGACAGAAAAATTACTAAAAAAAATCTCAGCTAAATACCATTTTTATAAGCTTTCGTTTATAACAAATTCTTCAAATGTTATAAATAAAGAAACAGATGATGATCAAACATAAAAAAATTTTGTTATTAAAATATAATTAGAAAAACAAAAGCTGTCACTCATCAGTTGATAAAATTGTATAGTAACTTCCAAAAGTACTAATTGAATGAGGTTTTATGATTTGCAGTAAGAATGGAACGTATTAATGGCCGTAAAGTGAAAATAATTTAAACAAATTCTATTAATTAATTAATTAAGTAAACTTTTTTAAGAACAGACGATTTGACGTAATAAAGAAATAACGTATGAAATTAATATTTGAAAGAAAATAACTTAAAGAAATACGTAATAATTGACTTTTATGTTGTATATCTATATTTAAATCGTCAGATCTTTAAACTGTTTATTTAATTAATCGTCGTCGTCGTTTGAAGAGGTATCCACTCTAGGTCAGACGCAAACAGGACTGGGGCCGAGGGTTTATCCTTTTACTACCCCAGACTGCTGCACTGCCTGGATCAGACGCTGGCAGTGATGTCATTAAGCCAGCATCGAGTTTCGTCATCCAAAACCGTCAGACCTCGTGCTCCATGTGGTGCCCGATGTATAGGGCACGCTGTTAGAACATGGTCTGCGGTTTGCTCAGAGGCGCCACACTCGCAATTCGGTGAAGGAGCGAGACCCCATTTGTGCATGGACGAATGGAATCTCCCAACACCAGTCCGCAAGCGGTTGAGCTTAACCCAAGCTGCTCGGGGTAAGCCCATTCCAACAGGCCTGGCACCGGTCTGGGGCACAAAAGCACGGAGCCTGGAAGCACCTTCACAGTACTCCGTTTTCCATTTAAGATTTGTCTATTCAGAGGCGCGGATGCCAAGTCTGGCAAGGTTGTCCAAGAGATTCCGCGCAGCTGGCACAAACGGGCGTCTGGATTTTAGTCTCACTTGGCCAGTATCTGAGGACCCACTTAACAGACCATGCAAAATATGATCGGGGTCCAGAGATCCACGGTAAGCCAAGGAGAGTGTCCCTCCCATTCGGCGAATCTCAGCTGGCTGGATGCCTGAGAGTACAGGTAGGTGGTCCGTTGGAGTGGGATGCAGGCATCCAGTCACTATGCGCAAGGCGTCATTCAAGACACTGTCAATGAGGCGAGTGTGAGCACTGCGACACCAGACTGGCGCACAGTACTCAGCTGTTGAGTAGACTATAGACAAGGTGGCTATGCGTAGTGTTTTAGCACCAGCACCCCATCCCGAGCCCACGAGTCGCCTCAACAGTGTGACGCGCGAGGATAGTTTTTTGCGCAATGCCACTGAATGGTGACGAAACGTGAGAAATCTGTCCAGTTTTACCCCAAGGTAAGTAGAGGTTGGACAGAACGGTAAAAGTCCACCGTTGTTGTAGTCCTTTAGCTCACGTTTGGCCTCTCGGTTATTTAAATGAAAGGCTGTCGTCACCGTCTTAGTGTGACTGAGCTTCAACCTCCAAGTCTGGAGATACGCTGACAGTGTACACATGTCTTGGCTTAAGGTCCCCTCCAAGTCCTTCCAGTTTCCAGAAGAATGCAACAATGCTAGATCATCAGCATAAGCAAACTTTCTGGAAATCATGGAAGGAAGATTGTACGTATAGATGTTAAATAGGAGGGGAGCCAAGACCGATCCCTGAGGAACGCCGTTTTTAAGACGGCGTAGCCTGCTTTGCTTGCTGTCACCGGTGGTAAGGGTGAAACTTCGATTTCGGACAAGCTCCATGATCATTTTGACCATGTGCTTATCCGGAAGTAGTCTCAGCAGCTTGCAGGTAAGGCCACGGTGCCAGACAGTGTCATAAGCAGCTGTCAGATCGATAAATACGGCACCGGCCTTCTTTTTAGCCTCAAAAGAATCCTCGATGTTCTGGGTTAGCAGAACAACTTGATCTACGGTTGACTTCCCGCGTCGGAAACCAGCCTGCTCTTTAGGGAGCAGCGGATCGATTAATGGCTCAACGCGGGCGTAGATAAGCCTTGTAGGGGACACAGAGCAGAGATATCGGTCGATAACTCTTTGGGTCCCCCACGGACTTTCCGGGTTTTGGGATCGCGACCACAAGCGCTCTTCTCCAGATCTTGGGAATTTTGAGTCGGCGCAAACAGGAAGAAATGAAGTCATGTAACCAGGACTTCAAAGCAGCTCCGGCATGGAATTCAAAGCAGCTCCGGCAAAGAAGCTCGGGGCAGATGGAATCAGGTCCCGGAGCTTTACCTGCTTTTAAATGTTGAAGGGCAGCAGCAAATTCTCTCTGTGAGAAATTGTCAGAGATATTTACTGCGTCTGGTGTTGTGGCCCTCCAAAGGTCAGACACTTCTTGAAAGACAAGTCGAGATGACTTGCGATCAACAGCCTCGTATTTCCCATTTCTAACCAACTGAGATGCAATAGCATCGGCTGAAACGGGACAGTGACGAGGAGAGTGTCGTGACCTACCAGTAAGGTTGTTCAAAATACTCCACGCTTTACGACTAGAGTGTGAGAAGTCAATGCTCCGAACTGCCTCGAACCATCGATCCCTCCGCTTTCTGTCAAGCTTGGCAAGCAGAGCTGTAGCAGCCAAGCTTGATTCGTCTCCTTGAGGAGACTGCAGAAAGGTTTTATAGAGGGATTCACACTCTGCATCCCAACACGGAATGTAGGTATTTCGATACCCGCGTGGGATATTCTTTTTGGCTGCTTTCTTAATGGTGTTACAGAAGTCCTGGTAAGCCGCATCCACATCAAGTGTATCAGGCGGCAACAAAGTCTTTGCGAATTTATTCGTCAAAGCAATATAGTGACTCCATTTGGCCTTGCGGAAGTTCCATCGCTTAACAGGCATGCTTGGCACTGCCATAGCAAACCTTGGTGGTGTAATAAGCGAAGGTCGATGTTGTGACTTGGGGAACTTGTCAAGGACATGTCTATCCGGTAAGCGACTGTTTGGACCTACGCTGGCGAAAGCTAGATCCGGATTGGTACCAGTGTTCCAGCGTCCGGAATAAAAACTGGCAGCGTCCTTGGCATTATATAGGAGGGCAAGACAATTAACACTTGCCCATCCAGCCAAGCACTCACCGTCCGGACTGTTGTCATCGTAACCCCAGTCAGCATGACGACAGTTAAAATTGCCAGCGTACAGACAGGGGTGAGGAAACACTGGAAGATCCAGGGTTCGCAATCGCGTTGGCGGTGGTTTGTAGACGTTGACTATTTTATAACCATCAACGTCCACACACAACCACTCGATCTCCGATGTCGGTGAAGATTGGTCCAAAAGCGTGTATCTCAGTCGCTCGTGGACAAACGTGGCAAGACCATGCTTCCTGCTTAAAGAAGACCCAGCTAGTTGGTAATTTGGTAGTACCAACTTCTCTGCATCAATGCAGTGGGTCTCCTGCAATAGGATGACGAGTGCCTCAGACTGCATAGCGAGATGATGAAGAACGTTCATCTTGCTTGCAGTGAGGCCTTCGATGTTCAGCTGAAGAATAGTGGGTCTTCGGAACTTGTTGGCAATGTGCCCTGAAAAGGGCAGTTTTATCCTAACATTGCCCCCGTCCTGAAAAGGACGTTTGCCGATTAGCAGACCCACCCTGAACATCGGAATGGGTGGATACCCTTCCGTTTTGGTAGGTTCGGTTTCGGTCTGTCATTTTAAAATCAATGAACAGACTTACTCACGGCCCAGGCTGCGTGAAAGCACCTACCATTTAATTAATCAATTAATAGAAGTTGTATAAATTATTGTCACTTTACGGTCATTGTTATCTTCTATTCTTCCTGCACATCATAAACTTAATACGTTTAAAGGTTACTATACAATTTTATTAGCTAATTAAACAGCTGAGGAGTGGACAGTTTTTATTTTTTTTATCATTTTTAATAACAAAGCTATATAGTTTTTTTCGATCATCATTTGTTTGTTTTTTTATTCATAGCATTTAAAAAATGAAGAAAGTAGTATCTAGCGGAGAATTTTTGTTTAAAAATACAAGGATGCTGCTTCAATGACGTGATACCTTGACATCATAAAAATTGTCCACTAAGAAATGTAATCAGATGATATCACCAATGACGTTGAAACTTTTAGTACAATACTGTATAACAAATGCAATTGATTTGTTCATGAAATAGTCAAACTAAATTAATCTTATTAGGTCAAAGAATTGCAAACTTTTAAGCTGCCTATATTTACAAGGTCCAAATTGATCCTGTATATGCTTCGCGTAAAGATTAAATATCGTGCATTTATTGGTTAATTTTAAAACTCTATAAAGTAATTGAGTCAAGGCAGTATCAATATTTAGGTGTTTCTTGTTACGCCATTGCAGCTTAACAATAGCAAGTACAGGAAAAATACATAGAGTTGACCACTGAAGTTTTGATCTATAGTTGTTTTAGTCGTTTTGACCAACCTGAAGCAGAATTTTATTTTATAAGAATTTGTAAAAAAAATAGGTGTTTAGATGCAGTCCCATACGTATATACTGTGTTCGGAGATCTTTTGCAGACCATATAATTTTGCTTTATAATCAAAAAAATTTTTTAAAAACTAAATAAGTCAGTACAATTAGTTTTAAAACACATGCCTGTTTGCTGCTATCATTTTTTTCTTTAGAATTCAATAAAGATTGCCAATATTTTACAGGATTTAGCTAATATAGGGTTTATAAAGTGTTCGCACTTCTTTTGCAATATTTAGTTTTAAATAAAAATGGCAAGAAAAAAAGAATTAACGTTAGAAGAAAAGAACAAAATTATACAAAAATTAGCTCTAGGAATGTCGACCCTTGAAATTTCAAAAGAACTAGGAAGAGATCATCGCACAATAAAGAAAATAACTGAATTTGGCATTCAACCAAGGAAGAAACGGAATCAGAGCGAATTCAAGAGATTGACTGCTCGTGATTTGTCCAGAATCAAACATCAAGTCGTGAAAACACCGAATGTATCAAGCAAAAGCATTTTTGATGCTTGTGGAATCAAAAATATTCCGCGAACCACAAGGTGCAAAGTACTTAAGAAATTTGCAACTGTCAAAAAGCGAGTTACCGGCCAGCTTTTAACAAAAAAACACAAAGAGGCAAGGTTAACATGGGCTAAGAAATACGTCAAGACCAATTTTTCAAATGTAATCTTCACTGATGAGAGCAGAGTTACACTTGATGGACCAGACGGGTGGACCCGTGGATGGGTGCAAAATGGGAGACAAAGCTTATACCGGATTCGACGACAGCAGGGGGGTGGTGGGGTGATGATATGGGCGGGAATTATTGGAAATGAGGTTATTGGACCGTTCAAGGTGGAGGAGGGAGTAAAATTGAACACTGTGAATTACTGCGCCTTTCTTGCTAAGAATTTTAAGCCATGGCTACAGATGCAAAACAATTACCGGAGACAGAAGCTAATCTTTATGCAAGACAATGTTCCGAGTCATGCCTCCAGATACACAAAATTCTGGTTAAAGAATGAATGCTTTAATAATGACTCATTGATGGACTGGCCAGCCAATAGTCCCGACCTGAACCCAATTGAGCATTATTGGAGTATTCTGAAAGCTGCAATTTACAGAGATGGAAAGCAATACAGCTCAAAAATTGAACTCTGGAAAGCCATTCAGACAGCTGCTTGCAGTGTCGAACCTAAAGTGATCGAAAATTTGACAAAATCTGTCGATAATCGACTGATAAAAATTCTGCAGTTGAAAGGAGGAAGGGTAAATTAAAGCTAAAACCCTCAAATTTTATTTTGTAAACTTTGATGGTTTTCAACCAAATTATAATGATTGTTGGGTTTTCAAACCAATAATTAACTGTTTTTTTGCTTGATTATTTGTAATTTATATTGTATTTTTCGTTATTTGTTACTTAAAAATCATAATTTAAGATGTTGCAAAAGAACTCCGAACACTAAATTATTATAAAATCGTAAGTAATACTAGATATATAATAAATTGGAAGTTTTTGAGAACAAAAATCTATGATTTTAGCTCACACATAATCTTGTGTAAAGTGTTATTACAATGAATCAGTTGTTTTGATAATACTTCGGGCAATACCCAACAAAAAACGTTTTGCAAAAGATCTCCGAACGCAGTTTATTTAAAATTTTTTTGTTTTTCCTTGAAGTTTTATAATTCAAAACTTATCAATGAAAGTGTACTTTACCCGATCAAGGTTAGGTAAAGCAAAACCTTTCTGAGCTTTTTTTTCAAGTCAAAGTAAGCAACGAAACAGAGATCCAAAACGTTTCTTAGAAATGAAAAGTTCACCAAAAAATAATTATTGTTCTCAGCACATTCAGTTCTTGTCCCTTAGCAAACAACTTCAGAAATCCGTTGCACCCAGTTTAATTATTATTCTTTTTAACTTTAATTAAAATGTGTTACTATGAAAGCATCGTTGTCCAAAGTGTGATTTTTTTGCTTCTTTTGTTTAAACAAGAACTGTGTTTGTTTGCTTTTTAGCTAGAAAAGTGCGTTTTAGTCGGCGTGGCACAGAAAAAGTCGATTTCTGTTGGCTTGATAGAAGCGACGAAAGCAAAGTTTTTAAGAGCATCTACTGTAGAGCATGTAGAATCGTTTTTTTTTTTTTGTGTGTGTGTGTGTTTTTTCCTAGTCTCAATGAAAGCACTACAAAAACGGATTACATTTTGACAGAATCTTCTGATATGTTATTAGTTTTTCCAACTTTTTTTACATCTATTTTACTGAAGCTTCTACCCCTAACAAATCAGTAGCGTGTGGTGACCTCTGAGACTAGTCATGCATTGGCATGCCAAAACCAAGTGATAAAATTGGGTATATTCAAAACCAATTTTTGTCTTAGATTCAAAGTGATCTCTAAAAAAAAAGGTCATCACTTGAAGTCCTTCCCTGGTAATACAGTTTTTGCCCTACAAATGCAATAAACTTTAAAAAAAAAAAAGATCATCACTTCTAACCAATCTTCGATTTCTTACTTTTCGTCCTAACTTCACGATATTCTCTAAAACAGGGGTGGGAAAACTACGGTCCGCGGGCCACATGCGGCCCGCAACAATCTTTTGTGCGTCTCGCAATGGGTTTAAACCAGCGGCGTCCAACCCGTGGCCCGGGGAATATTTTTTGAAGCCCTTTTTTCAGTTAATTTTGGCAGAAATCGAAGACAGATTTAATATGAAGACCCTCTTTTTCTTGTTTTTTTTTTCAAGTTTTAGAGATCACTATGATTTTGGGACAAAAAGTGAGAAATCCGAGACTGATATTCAGCGATGACCTTTTATTTTTAGAGAAGGTCTTGGTTTTAGGAGGAAAACTAAAAAGTCCGAGACAAATCCATAATGAAGATCAATAGTTTTAGAGATTACTATAATGCGGCCCGCAAATAAATTCAACTTACGAATGCAGCCCTTGAGCTAAGAAGTTTGCCCACCCCTGTTCTAAACAATGCAAATACTTCAAAAGTTGCTTTTGCTCGAAAGATAAAAATTAAATTAAAGTATGCCAAAATAAAATACTTTTGTGCAGACTCAAAGTTCCTTGTTGAATTAGCGGAGACGTTACGGCTGAAAATAATTTTGGTCATGGTTGATGTCCCACTAATGTTTCCAAACATTCTTGTAACATTAATAAAATAGCAGGGGTGGTTTAATTTACTCAGTTAGTCCGCTTTGTAGGCTTTCTGTTTGTACGAAGTTCCAACTTTCAATGTTTCAAAAAAACGTGTCGTTACTCAAAGTAATTGATGCAATCGGACAAATTCTTCAGTTTTTGAAACTCTAGCTTGAGAATAAAAGGTTTTCTCTGTTGGAACAAATGTGCATTGTGTAATATAGAAATCTTAATAAAAGCACTTTTAAAGCAAGCTTGGTTGGGCAAAGGTGTTCATGATCAGCTTTAATCGGTGCAAATCCAGTAAATGCAATAACCACTGAATCATCTTACTTTTTTTCAATCATCCAAAAAATATTTTGAAAGTTTTTTTGTTTTTTTAAACTGCTTCATTTAAATTTTTTCTCGAAAACAGGAGCAAAATAAAGAGTGCTTTCTTGTCACGATTTACAAGTACCGCTCCTATAGAACGATTTGGTTTTGCTATGATTTCGTTGTTTTTTCAAAAGTTAGGCGCTGCTACCGAGCCTGTTTAAGTTTTTAGCTTCTTTCCTATCTTTCAAATGAGACTTCGTTCCGCATCTGGTTTATTACTTAATTGTTCTTTCTAATTCTTTTTTCTATGATTTCTTATTTGCAGATTAATAACAAATTAGGCACGTCAGGCACTTATAACGAAACACGAGGAATAATAAGCGATGCTGAAATGAAAACGCGTAAAGCAATTGTAAGTAACGTAAAGCAAGAAAAAAAGAACTCACTTTGAAATTCAGAGTCGCCACTTTTTCGACTCTTCCAAATGAGTTGGGTATAGAAAAACTTATAAAATAGTACATGTTAACGTCGAAATTCTATCCCAAACACGTTGTTGAAAATTTTGGGGACTACTGAATCCTTCCTAATGGCTTGTTTTTATTTCCTTTGTTTTGTTATGGATTAAGGACGACAATAGCGCCTTAGCTTTAGTAAGTTATTCATATATACAGCCGTGATGTATTTTTTATCAAAATACTGCTTAGTACTGAATTTTTTTATAATGAATTTATTTTTGCTAACCACCTGCTTTGAGATAAAGTTGAATAAGGCAAACTAACTTATTTTTTGATTTAGGAATATATTTTTAACCAAAAATAATGCATTTCATAATTTCTTCCAATTAATCACAACTTTTAGGAAAGGACCCAACGCTGTTGATATTGTAACCTTTTGGTTCCCAGTTCATGCGCTTTTTTTTAAAATGCAGTTTTCGCAACTGTTAGGTAAAAAACACCGCTATAAATTGTATCCGAAAGTATACTTTTAAAGTGCAAAAAACATGTCTTTTCTTACAAGATGTTTCTTACTTTTATTGCAAACGTTGTTAAAAGTTTGTTGACAAAGTACTTATTGAAATGGTCCTGAGAGAATCATAAAATTGAAAGTCGATATCAGCTTATGTCAATTGAAACTATTGCTACTACTACAAAAGCTGAGGAGATTTTACTATGCTTTTTATACCGGCATGTAATTTTAAAAAATCAATGATTTGCAATTCCTGCCAACGCATTGCTGTACCAAAAGAAACAATCACGAACGTAGATAGCACACGTTACTGCTGACTGTTTACAGTTCCAATATTTTTTTGATATCTGATCATCGGTGTGCGTAATAAACAATGCCGTTCTTTTCGGTGCAACAATGAATTAAAGTTGCAGCCATGAGTTTTAGATCTTAACTGTTTGCTCTTTCAAATGTTATGCCGTTACAAAAAAAGCTTTTTATCGTTGAAGTGTAAAGATAATTCGATTTTGTCATAAAGTTTAAAATAAAGAAATTTTTGCCCTTGACCATACAACAAAACACCTGCGGATTTAAGTACGTATAAAGCTTTTTACCCTTCTGTTGGTTTTGTGTTAATAAAAATTGCCATTAAAATATCTTAATTATTAATAACAACTTCTAAAAGTATCATATGTATTTTTGCAATATTCATGAAGACAAGGTCTGCCAAAACAATTGGATAAATACAAAGAGAAATCATGGAAAGTGCTTTTTCTCTGGTTAAAAAGCATCGGTTAACGTGTACCAAGCGTAATTTGATTTTCTCGTGTATATTTGAGTTAGTTCAAAACTTACGTTACATAAACATATGCAAACAGTTACTTCATTTATTGCAGTAATTAAGCAAGCATAAGCAGAATGTTAACCAGTAAGCACAAAAGAGCAAATTTACAAGATAATTGTTTGTGAAACACTTCTTGCTTTTTTGATTAATTATCATTAATTAATAGTTTTGAATTTTAGATAAATACTTCAGCTCTAAAATTTTCATGCAATATCTATTGAGCTCTAACGTTACTTTTACATCCTCTTCCACCCAAGAAACAACGAGCTTTGAGCAAGTTTTAGATTTTGCATTATTTTTTCTAAAAGTCTGTTTCAACTTCAATCTTATTTCTTCTTGAAGTTAAAATGACCTATGACCAAAAGATTGCGTAATTCAACCGTTTCGAAACAACGTAAGCGCTTTTTATATCTTCAGCCAAAACGATTTATATGGCACTTACGTCAAGTCAGTTTCTCTGTTTTTGTTTTTCAGAGTAGAAGTTTTTAAATTATTAAAAGTTATATAGCCGCATTGAAATCTAGAAAAGGGGTGATATTTTTTGATAATTGAGCATAAGATGCTCAAATTTTCTGGAATTGCTAATCTTAAGCTAAAACAAAAAGATGGCAGAGTAAAATTTATGGTTTTATTTATGTGGTAAAAATTTAAGAAAAAGGTAGGACAAATAAACGCTTGAGACTATTAAAATTATATAAATTAATTTGTAAAATGTTGAAAATTTTGGTAATTTTTTATGTCAAAGTTTATCTTTTATATACTAAAGATAGGCATACCATATACTTGAAGGGGAAAACCGGGACGCACATTAATAGAAAAAAATTCGTCCCTAAAAAGTATTGTTATCTAATAAAAGCTCTTCACTCATGCTCTGTATATACGAGCAAGCCAACAACTCGTATAGACCTGTTTGAACAAGAGATAGGTCAGGCGTAATTGCGTGTCTTATGCAGTAACCTAACAAGCTTACCCTAGGTACACCAGCCACCTGATCCGCCAAGGTAAGTACGTTCAAAATAATGAAGAAATAGTAAGCAAACCAGAAAATAGATTAAACAGTAGTACGTCCATGTTACAAGTTTAAGAACACGATTCGGTTAAGAGCACGATTTAAAAAAAAGGATTATCTGTAACTCGAAATAAAACAAAAAATTAGTTGACATAACATCACCTTAATTAAAGTGGATTGCAATTACATCTATCTTAAGTTTGACTTTCAGCAAAAACTAAAGCAGCTAGATTGCAGATACGACAAAAGCCTGGCTGCATCCGGGAAACTTACATACATAGTGTCGCAAAAAGGTATACTCAATTTTAAATTACTATATCTCAAAAATTATTAAAGTTACAAAATTTTGAAAATTGCATATTGTTTGTTAACCGTTTCGGCATCTATATGAGAAATTTGGAGAGAATAAATGAAAGGGTACTTTTTTTGCAATATTTTTGGTCGTCGTCGTTTTAAGTGTATCCACTCCAGGTCAGACACAAACAGGACTGGGGCCAAGAATTTATCCTTTTACTACCCCAGACTGCTGTACTCTCTGAATTAGATGCTGACAGTGGTGCTATTATGCCAGCATCGAGTTTCGTCATTCAAAACTGTCAGACCTCGTGCTCCATGTGGTGCCCGATGTATAGGGCACGCTGTTAATACCATGGTCTGCGGTTTGCTCAGAGGCGCCACACTCGCAATTCGGTGAGGGAGCGTGCCTTCATTCGTGCATGGACGAATGGAATCGCCCAACGCCCGTCCGCAGGCGGTTGAGCTTAACCCAAGGTAAGGCCATCCCAACATGCCTAACACCGGTCCCGGGAACAAAAACACGGAGCCTGGAAACATATTCACAGTACTCCGCTTTCCATTTGTGATTTGTCCATTCAGAGGCGCGGATACCAAGTCTAGCAAGGTTGTGCAAAAGATTCCGCGCAGCTGCCATAAACGGGCGTCTGGATCTTAGTCTCACTTGGTGAGTATCTGAGGACCCACTTCAAAGACCATACAAGATATGATCAGGGTCCAGAGATCCACGATGAGCCAAGGAGAGTGTCACTCCAAATCGGCGAAGCTCAGCTGGCTGGATGCCTTAGAGTACAGGTAGGTGGTCCGACGCAGGCATCCAGTGACTATGCGCAAGGCGTCGTTTAAAGCACTGTCGATGCAACTTGAACCGGTTTATTTGTAATATATAATGCAATTAAGATGCTTGATAGGAAACAAACTTACACGCAAGTATCATTCAGATTATAGGTTGATCAGATGTCAGAAAATATTGGAACTGTAAACAGTCAGCAGCAACGTGTGCTATCTACGTTCGTGATTGTTTCTTTTGGTACAGCAATGCGTTGGCAGGAATTGCAAATCATTGATTTTTTAAAATTACATGCCGGTATAAAAAGCATAGTAAAATCTCCTCAGCTTTTGTAGTAGTAGCAATAGTTTCAATTGACATAAGCTGATATCGACTTTCAATTTTATGATTCTCTCAGGACCATTTCAATAAGTACTTTGTCAACAAACTTTTAACAACGTTTGCAATAAAAGTAAGAAACATCTTGTAAGAAAAGACATGTTTTTTGCACTTTAAAAGTATACTTTCGGGTACTATTTATAGCGGTGTTTTTTACCTAACAGTTGCGAAAACTGCATTTTAAAAAAAAGCGCATGAACTGGGAACCAAAAGGTTACAATATCAACAGCGTTGGGTCCTTTCCTAAAAGTTGTGATTAATTGGAAGAAATTATGAAATGCATTATTTTTGGTTAAAAATATATTCCTAAATCAAAAAATAAGTTAGTTTGCCTTATTCAACTTTATCTCAAAGCAGGTGGTTAGCAAAAATAAATTCATTATAAAAAAATTCAGTACTAAGCAGTATTTTGATAAAA
Source organism: Diplosoma virens (assembly GCA_963680785.1). Classification (NCBI taxonomy): domain Eukaryota; kingdom Metazoa; phylum Chordata; class Ascidiacea; order Aplousobranchia; family Didemnidae; genus Diplosoma; species Diplosoma virens. The sequence continues at coordinate 65,635,552 of OY796880.1, read as the reverse complement.
AACACATCACGGCTGTATATATGAATAACTTACTAAAGCTAAGGCGGTGTTGTCATCCTTAATCCATAACAAAACAAAGGAAATAATAACAAGTCATTAGCAGGGATTCACCGGTGACAGAAAGCAAAGCAGGCTACGCCGTCTTAAAAACGGTGTTTCTCAGGGATCGGTCTTGGCTCCCCTCCTATTTAACATCTATACGTACGATCTTCCTTCCATGATTTCCAGAAAGTTTGCTTATGCTGATGATCTAGCATTGTTGCATTCTTCTGGAAACTGGAAGGACTTGGAGGGGACCTTAAGCCAAGACATGTCCACACTGTCAGCGTATCTCCAGACTTGGAGGTTGAAGCTCAGTCACACTAAGACGGTGACGACAGCCTTTCATTTAAATAACCGAGAGGCCAAACGTGAGCTAAAGGACTACAACAACGGTGGACTTTTACCGTTCTGTCCAACCCCTACTTACCTTGGGGTAAAACTGGACAGATCGCTCACGTTTCGTCACCATTTAGTGGCATTGCGCAAAAAACTATCCTCGCGCGTCACACTGTTGAGGCGATTCGTGGGCTCGGGATGGGGTGCTGGTGCTAAAACACTACGCATAGCCACCTTGTCTCTAGTCTACTCAACAGCTGAGTACTGTGCGCCAGTCTGGTGTCGCAGTGCTCACACTCGCCTCATTGACAGTGTCTTGAATGACGCCTTGCGCATAGTTACTGGATGCCTGCGTCCCACTCCAACGGACCACCTACCTATACTCTCAGGCATCCAGCCAGCTGAGATTCGCCGAATGGGAGCGACGCTCTCCTTGGCTTACCGTGGGTCTCTGGACCCCGATCATATTTTGCATGGTCTGTTAAGTGGGTCCTCAGATACTCACCAAGTGAGACTAAAATCCAGACGCCCGTTTGTGCCAACTGCGCGGAATCTCTTGGACAACCTTGCCAGACTTGGCATCCGCGCCTTTGAATGGACAAATCTTAAATGGAAAACGGAGTACTGTGAAGGTGCTTCCAGGCTCCGTGCTTTTGTGCCCCAGACCGGTGCCAGGCCTGTTGGAATGGGCTTACCCCGAGCAGCTTGGGTTAAGCTCAACCGCTTGCGGACTGGTGTTGGGCGATTCCATTCGTCCATGCACAAATGGGTCTCGCTCCTTCACCGAATTGCGAGTGGGCGCCTCTGAGCAAACCGCAGACCATGTTCTAACAGCGTGCCCTATACATCGGGCACCACATGGAGCACGAGGTCTGACGGTTTTGGATGACGAAACTCGATGCTGGCTTAATGACATCACTGCCAGCGTCTGATCCAGGCAGTGCAGCAGTCTGGGGTAGTAAAAGGATAAACCCTCGGCCCCAGTCCTGTTTGCGTCTGACCTGGAGTGGATACACTTCAAACGACGACGACGACGACGACGAACAGGGATTCAGTAGTCGCCAAAATTTTCAACAACGTGTTTGGGATAAAATTTCGACGTTAACATGTACTATTTTATAAGTTTTTCTATACCTAACTCATTTGGAAGAGTCGAAAAAGTGGCGACTCTGAATTTCAAAGTGAGTTCTTTTTTTCTTGCTTCACGTTACTTACAATTGTTTTACGCGTTTTCATTTCAGCATTGCTTATTATTCCTCGTGTTTCGTTATAAGTGCCTGACGTGCCTAATTTGTTATTAATCTGCAAATAAGAAATCATAGAAAAAAGAATTGGTCTGGGCTCAGTGAACTGATTCCTGGCTATCTCAATGTTCTGCTCCTCCATAATTGTGTTTCCTCCTCTTCACATAAAGCTTGGCATCATGAAACAGTTTGTGAAGGCTCTTGAGAAAGATGGCGACTGTTTCAAATATATTTGCATGAAATTTCCAGGCCTAACCATAGAGAAATTAAAAGCTGAAATGTTTGATGTACCTCAGATTCAAAAGTTAATAAATGACGCAAATTTTTGTAATTTTATGAATCCTGCAGAATTGAGTGTCTGAACGATGTTTACAAATGTAGTTCTTCCTTGGAAAAACAAAGGTGCCCAACAACAAAAATCTTGTTGAAACATTACTCACAAGTCTCCATCAACTGGGTGCAAATACTGTATGATCATCAAGTTACATTTTTTGCACAGCCATCATGCCCGTTTTTCAGAAAATAAAGGTGATGTGAGCGACGAGCAAAGGGAGCGCTTCCATCAAGACATCAGCGACATGGAAGTTTGCTATAAAGGTCGTTGGGATGCTACCATGCTTGCAGACTACTGTTGGTCAATCAAGCGCGATGATGCCGAAGCCTCCCATTCTAGAAATTCAGCAAAAGATCAATTTATGGCTGATTATGTCTATATTTAGTATTTTTTACAACTTCAAGCTTTAATTGTGAATATTTTGGTGAGATTCCATGAATATATGCCATAAAGTTAAATAAAAATATTGTTTCATCAATTTGCCTGTCTTTATTATCGGCTTCCTGCAGACAGGGGTATATCATAACAAAAAAACTAAACTTGAGAAAAAGTGACAGCATTTCTGGAATCAGCGCCCTCAAATTAGGTAAAAACAGTTAAAACATCTTGGGCACCATGACAAAAGTTTCTTTTTGTTGGCCAGTGTTATTAACTGAATTTTTTTATTTAATACAAAGACTTCTAATTACTTAATTTGTTGTTTTTTTGCCAATATTTACAAAACAAGTGCATTATATTGAGAGTGCGAAAGGCTTTGTAAATTCAAAAATCTGCTAGCCAACCAACAAAAATAGTAACCCCATATTAATAATTCAGAACACTGTTTATTATATATTGAAAATGTATAAGAGCTTAGCTAAATTACTGGAGTGTTTTTTTAGAGAGTGTCTTTATTGGTTAGTAACAATTAAAGATTAATTTATGTCTGTTACAAGAAATATCATATTTGGTTTTAACAGTACTGCTTCTGCGACCAAAGAAGCAGGTAAAGAAGACCGAATAACGAGACTGGATTGGTTGATTCCAACCATTGTCAATCTTGTGTTGATTCTTATCACAACCTTAATTCTTGTGTCATTGGTGCATTATGGATTAACCAGCGGGAAGTGGCGTGGTCAATCATCCAGTCAAGTTGATAAATTGAACGCTGGAGTGGTTTATACATTTTTGATCGTGTGTGCAGTCATGTGCATAGGCCGCTACATCTCGAACCAGATTTACATGAACGTCGGTTTTGATTACAACAATGATACTCTCTGCGAAGTAGCGGGAGATGCTGCGTTTGCATTTTACGTGTTAGTCATAGCCTCAGTATTCTTGTTTCTGTGGTTTCGGCAGAAAGCATTTTACACCAACAACATGTTAGCATTCAAAACAACAAAATGCATCCGAGTATTGAGCTATTCTAGCAGCTTCCTTATAACTGTGTCCGCTTTACCCTATGTTTTGTACACTATAGGCCGAAATGGTTTTGAAACAGGTCCTACTGGTTGTGCTAACAAATTTGAAAGCGACAAGAGTTCATACTTTTTGATTTATATTGTTTTTTTAATTGTTTTATCGCAGCTTTTACTTCTTTGCTTGTTTATTTATCCCGTGCTGCAAATAGGAAGAGATTCCAAACCTTCGATTATCCAAAAACGTTCCAGCTCAATAAATAGTTTTGCTACCAGGCCTTTTGATAAAAAGAGAAATATCACTTCGTGCAGTGAGCTATCCAGAAACGATTCAAGATCTTCTGCTTCTTTACATCGGGTGTCCTCATCCGTTGTACGTCCGCCCGGTGACGAAATTAAGCTGATCATACGAAAGACGCTCTTCTTTGCTGTGGCTTCGACATTGCTGGACATCATTGTTTCGATAATGTCGTACTTTGTGTTTCCAAATAAAAGCAACAGACGATATCCGAACATGTTAGCCGATATGGCGGTGTTTTGTAACTTATTGCTTCTGGTTTTGTCATTTTCTACATACAAACGCATGCTGACGTCTTGTATCACAAGTTCACAATAAAAGTAATGAGCCAGAATCTAATTTTTTAATTTTTCAAACATTGCTTTTATTCCGTATGCAATTTAAACTTAATGAAAAAAATTTTGATTTATTAACTTAATAAAAAAATGGAAAAATAATTTATTTATCTATGACAATATATATGAAACGTAAAGTCAATGGTGTTTCATTCTTTTAATTAAAATTATAAATAACATTTTGTTTCTAAAAACAACCTTGTTTGTATTTGTATGAAACGACTACAAGTATGTAAATTGTAATTTATTTTATTGTAAAAGATAAACTTGAGAATACTGGCTGAAAAAACTTAACATTTTTTTTTTGAACATTCAACCAAGTTCTACCAATATCTATCAATTTTAAAATACATTATTGTCAGCAGCCACAGTATAAGTACTTTGTAACAATTGCAATCAACATGCTCTCGGTTTAAACTAAACTCTTTTTGTAATTTGAGTTCGATAGAAGATTACTTTATGCTTGGAGGTCTTAACCTTGTAACCGCAAGGCCATGAGATTATCTCCTTACTAAGTGGGTTGGCCATTTTTTTTCTACCTTACCGAATGCGGGCCCCTTTTCCAAGCATCAATGCTTGCAGTGCTTTGTCTAACTTAGTGCTTGTCAACCTTTTTTGATATCGTACATACATTCAACTTTTACTTAAAAGCTTGTACACCTCAGTTTTTACAACGCAATGCACTAAAGTTGCATCAATCTTAATGGGAAAAAAATTAAACACCAGTTAAGAAAAGTATTTATTTATATCAATAAGGCATTTTAACAGTCATATAATGAGAACGTTGCTGTTGAATTTCATCAGCAAGTCAAGAAAAGCGAGGTAGTAATCTTGCTTCAAGTGCTCCTCTCATCAGCATATCAACATCCTTGATTAAGTTTCTTTTCTTTGATTTAATTTCAACAAGAGCAGAAAATTCGTGCTCGCCAAAGTATGCCCTAGGCATGCGAAAAAGAATTGAAATAGCTTTTTGAGCAAGATTTTGGTATTCATAAACTTCAAGAAGTGATATCCAAAATTCATTGTAGTTTTTTAATGATTTAAACTCTGCATTTTGTACTGAGTCCTATCATGTTTTAATAAGTTCATTAGTTAGGTGTCCAAGATCAAATTTTTTATTTGTGAACGGCTGCACGATCCATAACAGAGAATTAAGATTCAAATAATTATCATTTAGAAAATAGACTCCAAATTTTGCTGTAGCTCATTGAGGTGCTTACGAACAAGTGATTTTACTTTGGCTTCAATGTTTGAATTTTTGTTTTCCCAATTACTAATCTTGATAAAATTGTTCAAAGATTTGAAATTTGAAAAATTATATTTTGTTACATTACTCTGCCATAATTTCAGTTTTGATTTAAAAGCTTGAATCTTACAACTCACTTCAAAAATATCACATCTTTTTCCTTGCATCGATAAACTCAACTAAATTGTGCTTTCAAATACTGCTGTTAGATAGGACAATTTTTCGACCCAAAAGATATCTTTAAAATTTGCAGTCATTGTTTGTCTTTCTTGAGTAAGAAAAGCAGTCAGCTCATTCCACACTTGAAATACTTGCTTCAAAACTTTTCCTCTTGATAGCCAGCATACTTCAGCATGATATAACTACCTCAGTTTATTTGCTTCCATATCTTTGCATAATTCTGAAAACTTGTTTCTTTGAATGAGAGTAGACAAATTTTACAACTTTTATAATGTCGCTAAGAACAATCTCCAGCTCAGACAGAACAATCTCCAGCTCAGACTTCTGATTTTTATCATAGTTTAATTTTTTTACAACAAGGGCCTCTCGATGTATCATGCAATGATTTGAAACATAATCTTAGTGAAACTTTTTTTATTTTTTGAACAACTCTATTTGTAGAGCCTTTCATTGATGCTGCTCTGTCGATAGTAACTGACTTACAATTTGTCGAATCCAAATCATGTTCCTCAATGAATTTATTCAATTTATCAAATATGGATTGAGCTGTTGCAGAAACTCCAACTTCAACACAGCACAAATAATGCTCAACAGTAGTTTTGGCTTCCGCAATAACGAATCTACAATAAACGATCATATGCGCCTCATCTAAAATATCGGTTGTTTCATCAAGCTGCAAGCCATACGCGGGATTCTTCTTGAGCTTGATAACGAGTTGTTTTACCAAATTTTTTGAAATATCATCACATTTACGCTTTGTTCTATGGTCTGATAAAGAAATTTTTCTCATTTTGCTAACAGCCTTTTTTCCTCCGTGTAAAATGTTAGCAGCAATTTCATGACAGGGAAGAACAACAGATTCTAATTCGATATACGGACGCTTTCGTTTTACTACAATATTAGCCATTTTCAGGAAAGCAAGCACTAAATCAGGGGTGGTCAACCTTTTTTTTTCCTAAACCGCCAATTTTATTCAAGTCCAGTTCATATCCGCCACACAAACAAAAGACCTCAAAATTTTATAGTGAAACCAACCTGATCTCTAAAAAAGGTCATCGCTGGAAATCAGAGTGCAATCCGCCACAGGTTGGCCACCCTTGATATAGCTATAAATAAGTTGTGGAACATTTTTCATTTGAAATATTTTCCCCAATTGCAATGCGCCACCACTAAACGTCCAATGCACCCCATGTTGGCCACCCCTGCACTAAATCTTTATTTTCTCCTTTTACCTCACTCTGTAAAAATGAAAATTGTTTCTGTTTATTATGCAGAGATGCCTCAAAGAATACCTTTAATTTATTTTGATAATTAAGATGCTGCATTTTTTAATGTTTTGTAGATGACTTGGGGATAAGTTACTATTTTTAAAAATGGCACGACAAAACGGACAACTGGCAGAAGGATAACGTTTTAAAATTTCTGTTTCTGTGTGATAAAACCTATACATAATATAATCATTATTTCGTTAGGGTTTCTTTGTGGTTCAAGTTTGATTTTTTGAATATTTTTTCTGTGGTTCCAGTTTTATTTTATTTTTTTGATTATTTTTTTGAAGATTTCTTGTAAAAGAACATTGCTGCTCTTTCTTGTTATTACTACTTTCAGACAACTGTTCTGTGTCGATCTCAGCGTATGGTTCGACAACATACTCACACTTTTTTGATTCAACAGCGTGTTGATTTTCTACAAAAAAATACTTCTTAAAGAAATTACGTATAACCATTATAATTTATTTTATGGCAAAACACTATACGATTTCTGTAAAAAAATATAATCCATTAATTTCACTGAAAAATCGCTATTAATATAGTGACACCTAGTATAAAAATAAATTCACCATATTATTTTATGGTATGTTGTACACCCCAGTACACCCTATTAAAGTGGTACACTTTTTAAAAATTTTGATACACTTTGGGATGTACAATACACGCGGTTGAAAAGCACTGGTCTAACTTCTTGAGCGATGAGCGCACGGTGTTGCTCGGTCCCTGAAGTTTTCCACTTTTGGAAAAAGTTTTGTATGTCGGGTTATTGTAAATCTGAGACTTTTTACTCGGCTGATATTCTACCTACTTTGCAGTGAAATTATTATTTTGTGTGATTTTACGCGCGTGCCTTTTCAATTTCAAGTGTATAGTAATTATAACTATAAACAATAATACACAATAATGCCATTGTTTTTTATGATTAATTAAGCTTGGTCATAGTTTATAGCAAATTTTAGTAATTTTTCAATTTTTGTATTTTCATCAGTAACAATATTAAATTGCAGTTAAAAGTAACTTAATTAGTACTCAATCTACAAAATAAAAATTAAATTTTCATTGCAGTTTTTGTAATAAACCTTAAATGAAAAAAATGTTTTAGAATTTTTATCAACAAAGAAATTTTTATGCGGTTGGTGTTAGTGTGACAAAAAAAGAGCAATAGAATTCTTGACTTAACAACCAGTTTCAAATTTCTCGCCTCTTGTAACAGAAAAAAAAAAATCAGAAATTTCACTCAATATTTTTATAAATATAAAAATTGTAGAAACCTTGATTTATCGTATTTATATAAAAACGGAATTTTATTCTATTCAAACAACGAACAAGTTTGTTCAATATCACGTGTAGACTATCGCGTTTTATTATAATAACTATCTTGTTCAAGCTTTTTAAGCAATTTAAAATAAGGTAGAGCTATTTATACCAAACAAATTGCCAGCACTCGCCGTGATCTTTGAACCGAGTTATCTGTATCGTTTTACTTGCCCACTCGCCGCGTGAGTTCTAGCTAAGGAATGTTTAGTGACTTCTTATTACAGTTGTACGTAACTTCCTCACATGCTGACTTCGACAATTATCACTTTCTATAGAAATGAGCTTGCCAGTTGGCCATGATTACGACGGTATGAGAGACTGTAGAAGATCACAAAGCTTGTGGTCATTTACTGGCATTGCGCGAAAAACTATCTTTGCGCGGCACTGCTGAGGCGACTTGTAGGCTGGTGCCGGTGCCAAAACACTACACACGAGCTACCCTAACTCTGATCTATTCAACAGCTGAGTACTGCGCACCAGTCTAGTGTCGCAGCGCTCATACTCGCCTCATAGACAGTGTCTTGAATGACAACTTGCGCATAGTCACTGGGTGCCTGCGTCCCGCTTCAACGGACTACCTACTCATAATTTCTAGCATTGGTCCAGCTGAGCTTCCCCCGAATAGGACCGACATTCTTTTTAGCTTATCGTGAATCCCTGGACCCTGACTATATGTTGCATTGTTTTTTAAGTAGGTTCTCAGATGCTCGCTAAGAGAGACTAAGATCATAGAATTTTGTTTGTGCCAGCTGCGCGGAATTCATTAGATAACCTTGCCGGACTAGGCATCCGCGCTTTTCAGTGGACGAATTACAGATGGGACAAGGATTACTGTACATCCAGGCTCCGTGATTTCATACCCATAATTAGTGCCGGGCCTGCTGAAATAAAATTTTTCCAAAGAGCTTAGGTTGAAATTAATCACTTTCCGATTGGTGTTGGGTGATTCCAATCGTCCGTGTATAAATAGAGTCTTGCTTTTTCACCGAATTGCAAGTACGGCGCTTCAGAACAAACCGTAGACTACGTCCTAATAGCGTGCCTTCATATATCGTGTATCCATGGAGTACGAGGTCTGACTGTTTTGAATGACGAAACTTGATGCTGGTCCAACATCATCATAGTCAGCATCCGATCCAGGCAGCACAGCATCTTGGGGTAATAAAAGGACAAACCTTTGGCCCCAGTCCTGATTGTTACTGACCCAGAGTGGTTGCCCTTCCACATGACGACAATGATTCGGGCCAGTGCGTGTTGCATCGGAAATACATGCACTATTCTTTGACATAGTGCAGGAAATTGGAGCACCTGAAGGCCACTGACGGCTGAACTATACTTAAAAACACGGTTTGTGTTAAAGCGCGTAGTGCAATAGAATAGCATAGTTTGCTAAAAAATAGAAACCTATTAACAGAAGTCTATCGCTTAATGTCTTTCAAACAGACCCGTCAACTAATTCGATTACAAGTTCTAGCTTTCAGGGAAAAAACTATAGCTGATGTCGTCGTATAGGCCTCTACTAAAAATGATCTCTGATGTTGGTCTTTAAGTTGCTTTATGCTTTAACCGCACTATTGTAAGTCAGCAGCGTGATCACATTAAAAATATTTTCGCGAACTAACTTTTCTAAAGGAGCAACAGATATCGTTCAGGTAGACTGAGCATTGAACTCGTATCCTTCTGCTCGCCAATCAGAGTGTTATCATACTGAGCTATCCTGCCAAAATTGTACGCTCCAGAAATGCTAAAATTTTCTGAATAATTTGTCTAATTTTTAATCGTTTGATTTTGTCAATTTGCTCAATTCATTCCAATGTTTTTTTTGGTCCCAGCAAAATTTTTGTTTTTTGTATACATTCCAGTTTGTCGTTATTGTCATTTTTAAATTGTCAATCCGCAACGATTTCATATTTTTTTGGACAACGTAGCCCAAAGTGCGCAAGACTGTTCAAAAAAGATAAAAATGCCGTGCGACTTTTACAATTATGTAAGTTGCGGAAATTGCGCTTCAGATTGCATACTGCCCTCGTCATCCTATACGTAATGTACTGGTATGATTCAAACGTTTAAGTGATGTTCACAGCCTTGTTAATCGCAATCATGTTGACAGCTTCAAGCAGTGTCACCAATTAGGAATAGTTTTACACGCGTAAAACCCAAATAAAAAAAAGGCCATGAGTGCATTAATAGTCTACACGGAAATCTTGCTCTAACAACACAAAAAACGAGATGTGAGGCTCGTTCTGGCTTCCTAATGAAAGACAATAAAGAACGTTCAAGTTGATTAAAGTTTAAATAGAACAGTCTAGACCACTGCTTTTCAATCTGAGGGTCGCAAACCCCAATGGGGCGTTTGGCTTTTTTTCAGGGAGGCGCGAGAGCTTTTTATGAACAATATAAAAAAATATAACATTTAAAAAACAGTATACAGAATGATTAAGTTTAATCAAAATTATCAATCGATATTTGATTTATGGTTAAAATAACAAGATTATTTGACAAAAATCTTTATATAAACTTGTTTTGAGAAAAATTATGAACTTTACAATTAAATATAAATGGCTTTATTGCGTTATTATATAGAATAGATTTAGCACAATTTTTTCTGGGAAAGCAAACGTCAAAACACGTAACAAAATTGTTGAGTACGTACAAGCAAGAATAAAAAAAGAATAAAAATATACTGTAAACACAAATTAGTTTCTAAGCCACAAATTGCTGCAGCTAACCAAAACAAAAGGAGTTCTTTGCTTTTAAAAGAAAATAATATAAAATAATTGGGATGTATTACATACGTTTTGAAGGCATAATTGGGATGTAGAGATGCTTGTTAATACGTCAAACGTTCCAGCGTGGTGTTGCAGATTAATAGATTGGTTTAAGAAAAGTTGAAAAAACTGGCTTCTGGGTAGCCTAAAGATTCTTTAATTTTTGCTAAAAGACAAACTCTAGTTCAGTGATAGGAAAAATATTGACCTCAGTTGGAGAAAAAATAGGCTAAAAAAAATGAGGTAGCCTACAGCTTAAATGTCATGTATGACATATCATATGAAAGGGAAAAATTTGTGCTAAAGTTAAAATTTGTGATAAGGGAAAGGTATGATAAAACTGACAAAAATAGCATTATACGAGTATAATAAATGTGATTAGCTTCTTGTTATATGATTATTCCTCCTTGTGGATGTTAGCTTTGTAGCAAAGCCTTAGTTAGCATCACCATCATTATAATCATCATTATCAACATACCTTTTACCCTCTTGACTCAAAGGACTAGGTTGGAGGCGTTAAACTTAATACCTCCGTCAAGTAATCACCCAAAGCTACTTTCTGAATATGCAGGATATTTTTGTTTGGCTAAATCCTTTTTATTTGTTCTTTTTAGAGGTGCTTGGTAACACGGCCGAGCAAAGAATATAGAAATGTTGTAAAACAAGTTTTTAAAATACCTTAAAAACAATGAGACCAAGAGTTGAATCCATAGATCGCGTCAATCGCGTTTGCCATCTACAAAACATATCTGTGCTTGCACAAATAATCCATGGAAGATTTTTGTGCTTTTTTTGTTCTTTCCTTTTTCTTTTTATAAAACAAGTTCATATTGTTATAAAACAACCTTGCTTACTGTAATACAACTTTTATATATATTTCTTACTATTTTTGAAAGCTTTGTTGTTTCTTCCTTTTCCTAATCTGCAGCCTTAATTATTTTATTTTGTTTTAATATTTTTGTTTATCATTAAATAATTATAGTTGTACTTTTACTATGTGGCAAAGCGGAAATAAAAAGAAAAACTAAACTGAACTGAACACTTGTGAGCTTAGTATTTAAACCTTAGTTAAATGAAATTTTTATAACGGTACACCAAGAAAAAATATCAATAGTAAACTAGGGTTGAACAAGCAAAAACAGAGTTATCACTTGAAATGACCAAAAACTAACTAAGGTTAACTATTCAAATCGAGAAGGTACCAAAACTTTCGAGCCGTAAAATAGTTGTTTTAAAACTGCTTTTAGTAACAGCATCAAGTGAAAATTGAAAAAAAAAGGTCGCACCTATTGCTCAAAAATCAAGTAAAAACCTAATTTTGGATTAAATTGCGTTGTGGTTGAAGAAAATACAAAGCCTATTGGTATAAGGGGTAAACAAAAAGAAAAAAGTTTATGAAGCATATTTTAGTATGAATGGCGACAGTGTGGCTGAGTAGATATAAGCTTTTTAATGATAAAGAGCGCGATGCAAAATTTATCGGCATGATCAACGAAAATAATATTAGAATTGAGTTTATAGCCCAAAAAAATGAATCAAATGCGAAGTAAGTCATAAGCAAAATTAAGTGCGAAGACCTTCTTGCATATCGGTCAGCCACTGCATTTTCGTTCGAATTTTGATGCTTTCGCGGTCAACGTGGCTGTGTGAGATGGTTTCTCTGCGTTCCTGGGAAGAAAGAACAGAGTTTCAAAAATAAACTAATTGAAGAGCAAGATCTATGGTTTTTGCTCTGGCATCTAGAGCCCGCCAAAATATTTATTTTATTTTATCTTTTTTTTATCGCAATATTTATTCTTCTGACTTGTGGGAAAACAACGGAGGCATTAATACATACGGCAGACAATTACTCCGACCGGTTTCTGGAGATTCCAAGATATTGTTGTGCGGTTGAAATTTTTTATTTTGGTTTATAGTTTCTATGGAGATATGACCAAAATTTAAAACTGCTTGCCGAGACCACTAAGCGGTGGAAAGTGCTGTAAAGTGCTTTTCCCAAGGACACAAGCACAATAACAAGCAACTGATGCCAATTTTACTTATGCTACCACTATAAAAACATGAAACTTTTTCTCATATTTGTATACTATAACTGGTCTTGCATTGTGTTGAAGAAAGATTTTTGTTAATTTCTTTTGTTTCATCTGCATTAACACTTTTCAACCGGTGGACCATCCACTTTTTATTAAGCTATTTTAATTTAGTGGGTGGTTGGCAGCATGGTCAAGTGGTTAAGGCGCCGGGGTTGTGATTGACATGGTCTGGTTTCAAACCTTACTCGCGTCATTCGATTTTTTCCTTGGGAAAGACACTTTACGGCCCTTTCCAGTGCTTGAAGAAGGTCTTAGCAAGCAGTTTTAAATTTCAGTTATATCTCTATAAAACTAAAAAAACAAATAAAAAATTTCAAGAGGAGAGCAATATCTTAGCATTTGTGGAAGCCGGTCAAGGTAATTGCTTGCCCCATGTATAGCGACTTCGTCGCTTTCCTGCGAGTCAGGAAGATAAAAACAGAGATGAAATAAAAAATGACATGAAATAGCAGCTAATGTACTTTGACTAATTTTTATCATCCGTTAAAACTGACCCTAGCTATAGAAAGTTACCTGGCGTTTCCGAAACGCAAAAAATTTTGTAACCTATGATAAGCAATGAATCATTTATTTAATAATACAGATATTTAACAATAAAATAAGAGAATCATTTATTTATCAACAATACATACTTTTAAAAATGTAAGCTACCGGTAGGCATTTGATTATTTTAAATATGATCAGATAACATACTGGTTTTCTTGTTTGAATCTATAACAATCGAGTAGGTTTGTAACAATAGCAAAAGGTAGCCAAAGTAGATGTAACATTTTTTATTTCTTTTAACAAACATTTGAAATTACTTTGACAAAAAACAAACGTTTTCAACGTACTCAATTCCTCAACAGGTTTCTAAAATTTTTGCAATGCTAACTTAATTTATAATATTTTTTCTTTTTTTAATTTAAAATTTTATGTACCATGCACAAAAAATAATTGAAAAAAGCATTGGTTATATTTTTAACCAATAGAGTTAATTTTAAGTGAATACTTTACATAATATACGTATATATACATACTTTTTCAATAATTGATTTCTGTTTCAACTGCTATGGTTTCACAAAGAAGACACTTTAATCACCATTTAAAGTGTAGGGATAATTTTATTTTTTCATAAAGAATAAACGCATTTTTGTGTGTGACCATGTCAAACAAAACGCCCTGCGTGAAGGTACACATATATTATTTCTTTTTACCCTATTTTTGTTTTTTGCGTTATCAAAGTTTGCTATTAGAGTACCAATTAGCCGAAGCAACTTCTAAAATTCAACTTTATTTTGCCAATGCATTCACTTGAGAACAAATTTTGGAAAAGCAATTCGATAAAAGTAAATAAAAAAATCAACGAAAAGTGCTTTTTAGCTTGCTAGAAAACATTTATTAAACGTGTACTAAATCAGTTCAAAACTTACATCACAAAAACAACCTGGTGCTTCTATTTAAACGATGTCAATAAATAAGTAAATTAAGTATGCATAGTCGAACAAATTTATAAATCTACAATATATTTATTAGCGCAATAAATTACACGTAATTTATTTCACTCATGACCGAGAAAATTATGATGTAACAATAAACTAACACTGTTTATCATTATTAAATAAATAAACTAATAATTAAAGAATTATAACAATTAAATGAAACAAATGATAATAAATATTAAAATTAAATAAATAAATGATAATCAAACTGTTTATAATGTAATGAAATTTTGAACTCCGATTAGGCGCATGCAGACAAGCCTATTTTTACTACGTATTTCAAAGCAGCTATCAAGCAAACACAGGCTTCCATTTTTTTTTAGGAAAAACTAGTTTATTTTTACAGGGTTTTCTTAAAAATAAATGGATAAATTTAAAGAAAGAATATGAAGAGGTTGAAAAATTTATAAACAAAAAATATAATGTTTGAAGGTGGAAAAATAAAAAATAGGGAAGTAAAATTGATAAAAGGAGTTAAAATTTAATGAAAATGTAAATTCTACTTTTTAAAGTTTTTTAAAAAACTTAATTCTACGACCAATAGAATAATATATAATGTAAAATATTACAATAAAATAAAACAATTGAATTTGCTTTAAATGAATTTTATTCGGTAATTTGACAATTCAAAGTATTCCTCATATTTCGAAACAGTGGCGTACGGAGAAATTTGTAAAAAGGGGGGTTTTGGAGCCGAAAACACGATTGCTCTGAGTGGTCTTGGTAATGGGCAAAAACTTTCAAAATTAGGCCTACATACCGAAATAAAGTGTTTTGGTTTTAAGAACATCTTGTAATAGCATAAATTTCTTTTTACCAAACCGTAAAACTAACTATTAAAAAGGTATGTGCAGGTAATTCAATTATGACAAGAAACTTTCCAACTTAAAAGCAACTCGTGTAAATGAAGAGAACAATAGGTGGGAAATTAAAAAAACAAAAAAAATCTTAACAAATATTTAAAGTTTTTTTATTGGCTTATATTCAAACGCCGGTTTTTTTCACGTAATTTGTTAATTACGTCATCAGGGCAAGGCGTGTGGCTCCTATAAATGTTTAGTAATGCAAGTCCATTCATTCGAGTGGTACCAGTTGTGTTTCGTAAGCACGTTTTTAGTCTGCTTAATGTGGAAAACAATTGTTCACTAATGCATGTTGTCACTGGAAGAGTTAACAAAATGGTCATCAATGTAAATATTTCGGAAAAGCATCGGAACTGCATTTCTTGAAGCTGCTCAACGCATCAGTTGGTCTTTCTGCTGCGTTCAATCGAAAAAGTTTCCTGTACCATGATATCAGTTCAGGCACTAATTCTCCCGGGGATTTCGTTAAATCATTGTTGTAAAATTTTCGCAAAATTTGAATACTTTTAATTTGTTGAAAAGTTGGTCGACTAGTTGGATCAGCAGAAATTAAACACTGAAATTCACCAATAATCGATTTGTGGGCTGTAAATCTTGTTTCCAGAGTGACAATAAAGTTATCAAGAAATGGAATAAAAATCCTTACTCTAAAATGTTCTTCATCTTTTGCAGCAACAATGTTGCATCGATTGGTCTGTCTTGAAGTAAGGCGTGGTGTTTTCAAAATAAAATCTTCGGCTTTGGCCGTTTCTTGCGCAAAAATATAGAGCTGATGAAATTCATATTCGGCTTTTTCTCTAAGACATTTCAATTCATTTGCAATATCCTGTGCAATGTTGAAGGCTTCAAGAAGGTATATCGACTTTTTTTGCTTAACTTTGCACAAAATAACACTGTATCCAAAAACGTTTTTTAAAACTAAGAGAGCAATGCTAAATTCACTTTGCCTAATTGTCGATAGCAACTGCAGGGCTCGTGATGAAGTTTCTCTGTCTGGCCATGCTGAAATTTCTGCCAAAGCTTCTACAACGGTAAACTGTAAATTTGAAAAAGTACTCACTCTCGTGTCGATCGACCCATCTGGTGGCACAAATTTGAACAAGTTTTTAAGCTTTTGTTGTTGACGAAATCGCGTTGATGGACTTGCGTAAAATGTTTTGACGTTTTGGAGCATTAAAGAAATTGTGAACTGAAGCTATTGTTTCCATGCAGTTTATCCCATTCCCATGCTTAACTTTTAATATTTTACAAGTTTGAAAGTCTTCTTCACAGTGACAATTGTACATTAGCTAACTTTGACGCAATTTAAGCGATAGCAAAAATTGATGTGGAAGCAGTAATTAAGTTTAAAAAGCGCGGTAAACAATAGAAACCAAAATCATCTTATCGAAGCCTACTTATTACCATGTATATATGGCTGAACACCATTATTCAAGGGGGGGGTTTGACCCCTGAAACCCCCCCTTGCGTAAGCCTATGTTTCGGAACAAATTTAAGAATAACTGGGGTTTAATACTATTAGATTGTTTGATTGGTTGTTCAAAGTACAGCTTGAGTGTTTCAGGACTACTGGAAGTGGCCCAAAACTAGAGAATTTAGCTTTTAAATTGAAAAAGCATATTCAATAGGATTGAAATCAGGTGAGAAAAAAGGTAGATACTTGAAAGTAACATTTTTTTCAATTAAAAAGGTTTTGACCATATCAGAATGGTGTATTGATGGATAATTCAACATAATAAGAGTCTCTTTTGATATCTTTCCTTGTAAAAAGTATCTTTCAAGGAAATTTTAAAATTGCAGTGAAGGAGCCATCGATCAAATCGTAGCTTATCATTCCATCAATAGAAGATGCCGCAGAGGGAAATATTTGGGCCTCTTGAGGGATTAACAGCCAAAATCGCATCAACAGATAGTATTGCATATCCGCAATTGTTTGAAACCTGCAAATTAAAACCTCATTCATCGAAGAAACTGATATTTTCATTGCGACGGTTCAAGATTTCAGCGAAATACAATAAATGCTCTCTAAGTCTGATGGATTTCACTAAAAGTGGTCAAGGCTTTTTTCTTGAGCCTTTTCTTTTTCAATTCGATACTCTTAGTGACTCTAAACATTTTATTGGCTGAAATGTTAAACCCATCCTGATTGAGGATTTCTCTGACTTCTTTTTGAGTGAGAGCATTAACTTAACGAAAAACTTCCCTTATTTTTGATTTTTCAATTATTAAATCTTTTTTCCTCTTCTTTTCTCTGCATAAAATTTTGAAAGGAAATTTCATTCTCATTCGTTTCCAGATATTTTTTAATTTTATAAATCCTGGAAACCGATATGAGTGTCATTTTTAATATTTCTTTGACTTTTTTCGTTGGAAGAATTCTTCTGATATGATGGAATACTTTTTGTGTCAATTTTGTGTACTATGTAAATAAATTAAATGTTTGTAAAAGCAAAAATTAATATTACGTAATAACAAAACTGAAAAAAATCCATTTTATTTTTGTCATTTAATTAAGGTTTAGAAAAACTTTTAAAAAGTAAAATTTCTAGTTTTATTGAATTTTAATCCTTTTTTTAATTATACTTTACCTATTTTTTATTTTTCCACCTTCAATCATTATATTTTTTGTTCATAAATTTTTTACCATCTTTTCATTTTTTTAGTATCTTTCCGTTTATTTTTAAAATTTTTTCATTTATTTTTAAAAAACCCTGTAATGGGCTTTGCGTGCCCTGAAAGTTTTGAACGTAAAGTATGACAAAAAAAAGGATAAAGCGCACATTGTCTTTTCTTTTATGAGAAAAGAGTGAATTTTGAATGACTGTTGGCGCTCTAAAACATGAACGTAAAAAGTAATTTAAAGTAGCGGGTTAAGCGTCACAGTAGCAAAAAAATATCTACATAGAAATCCAGTTAAGTTTTATTAGCTAGCCATTTTGTACTTAAATTTAATTATTATATTAATTTAGCTAATGGTTGAAATAATTTGATGATAAATAGTGTTTAAAGTATTTGTGAAATTTTTCTGTCACATTTTTAATAATTAAGTATTATTAAAAAAATTATTTCAAGCAAACGTTACAGCTAAAAACTAGAACTTATAACAGCTGGCAACCTAAAATAAAAATTAATTCGATAACAAATTATAAAAACAAAAAAAGAATTTTCACAACACTCTAAGTATCAATATACAAGGTGTTTCATCTCAATATGTCACTTTAGAAAATCTCAAATCTCCGTAACTGGCAAGAGTAGCAGGATAAAATTGATTTCATTGGATAGGTAAAATCTCCAATTTTTTTGTTTTGCCAGATCATTGTTATGTCACAATCAAAATTTCAGCTTTTTGCGTAAATTATCATTTCCATTAATTTGCCTCTTATTTGCTTAAAATGTCTTTTACTGGAAAGGAGAAAGCGTTTTGCGTTTTGGAATTCGGTAAAAACATCTCGTGGACATGTGTTCAACGTAAATTTCGGACAGAATTTTCAAAGCAGCCACTAGACCAGTGTTTCTCAAAGTGGTTTGTACCGCCCCCTTAGGGAGCGTTGAAGAAGTGTAAGGGGGCGTTAGGAAGTTCCGATTTACATGAGGGGCGTTGAACGTACAGATGGGGCGTTGAATCACGGCTTAAGAATACGGCTGAAGATGTCACATTTTGCAGCGAAAATTACCTGGCTGACGTTCCTCGCTAGAGTCCAGCAAACATAGTACATGTGCAAACAAGCACGAGCAATTGTGCTTTGCTTTCGCGTGTCTTAAATTAAATACTCGCGCGCGCTCAAACAGTAACCCACGCGCAACATTGTAGTAGCTATCTAAATTGGAATTGTAAATTGCTTGCTTTAAGACAGTTAGAACTTGAATAGGATAACAGCTGTTGTTTTGCTTGTTTTAATAAAGGACTTCTTTTACCTGCCATAGAAGAAGTATTGCGTACATTAGTGCATCATAGTTCTCCTCATGCCATCACTAAATCTATTCCTCTCAGTGATGATACTGTTCGAAGAAGAATTGATGAAATGGCTGAAGATATTAAAGAAAGTTTATGTGACATTCTAAAAAAGCAAATATTTTTCCGCAACTGAATGAATCCACGCTGCCAGGCAATTAAGCACTGCTCTTGGGCTATGCTTGTTTTATTAAAGGTAATGAAGTGATGCAAGAATTACTGTTTGCTAAGGAGTTGGAAACAGACACTTGAGGTGCGTCTATTTTTACGGCAGTTGAGCAATTTTTCAAAGAACACGATATACCAATAAAAACCATCATTGCTTGTGCTACAGATGAAGTTTTCCTGCATTAACAGGAAAACACAAGGGATTTCTTTCTTATTTAAAAAAGGCAGTACCAGACGTTTTTACGATACATTGCGTAATTCACCAACAGCATTTAGTTGCCAAAAACTTGAGCTGTCGTATTCATAAGTCCCTCAGCATTGTTGTAAAATAAGTTAATAAAATTAAGAACCAACCCCTCAATTCTCGAATATTGCGTCAATTGTGTGTTGAGAATAACGAAGAATTTGACCGTCTCCTTCTACATACTGTGGTGAGATAGTTATCCAAAGGAAACTGTTTTAAACGATTAAATTCTCGGTTTGACACAGCCGTGCAATTTTTACAGGAAAATAAATGCAGTGATTTAAGTGAGGATCTTTTGGCATGTAAAACAGATATCGCGTATCTAACTGATTTATTCTGTATATTTAATGATTTAAATCAACAATTACAAGGTGATAGTATAAGCCTTATTAAGGCAAAATCTAAAATTTGTAATTTTATAGAAAAGCTGTGCTTCTTCCGAGAAAACATTGGTCGCCTGTATTTCTGTCATTTTCCAAGTCTTAAACTACAAATCGCCGACACTGATACTTTTATAGTAGATGACTATCTCTTGATTTATTATGATCATTTGAAATTTTTGCAGGAGAACATGATTGAAAGATACCAAGATTTTATAAACATGGAAATCCCGGATTGGGTATTAAATCCATTTACTTATGTTTGTGCAAGTGACATTTCTTTTGTAATTCAAGAAAAGTTAATTGCTGTAAAAAACAACTTTGAATTGAAACCTCTCTTCAAAAAATTCTACGTAGATTTTTGGTTACAGAAATTAAGAAATTCCTGAAAGGTGTCTAAACTTATGGGAGGCAATTAAACTTTATTTCCTTGCTTTCCCATCACCTTAAACGGCTGAACGCGGATTTAGTGCGGTTTCTAAACTTCTTACCAAGCAAAGAAATTTTCTGAAAGTTGTAAAAAGGGGAGATTTGAGACTTCTTGTAAGCAACATCGGTCCAAGAGTGAGTGAATTAGTTGCGAAACATTACCGTCATCCATCTCATTAAAAGTACTTAATAAAAGTTTAGTTTATCAAACATTGTTCTGCACCATCAATATTTATTTATATATAATATATTTTGCATTTAATAAATCTCGTATATTATACAATTAAATAATCCTTAGGGGGGCAGTGGCAAATCAAATTGTGTCTTAAGGGGGCGATGGTTAAAAAAAGTTTGAGAAACACTGCACTAGACTGCACTAGACCGACGTATCATACAAAAATGGCGCGCGAAATTTTAAGGAGGAAGAATGTTTGTGCTAGAATGAGAAATGGAATACCGTTTTAATGTGTGCTGTGTAACCAAGGGCTCGCATATTGAACATTTGTGAAAAGTTTAATAAAACGTTTATTTCTTTGATATTTGCGTTCAAATTTTTTCTGCGTAGACTTAAGAACATTAGTTTTCAGCAAAAAAAGTTTGGTTTTCATATCTTCAACAGTTATTGAGATTCGTAAGTTATCATAAATTGACGTATTGAGATGAAACACCCTGCATTTATTAGAAAAAAGACACCAGAACCATTCCAAATTATTTTTAGCAGACCTATCACAAACAACATGCTTCTAAAAGAAAAGATAGCTTTCATAACTTGAGTTTTTTTTATTTATTGTGGCACGGTAAATGTAATGATTTTACAGTCGTGTGCAAAAGTTTAAGACCAACTAGCATTTTTATCTAAAATATATATAAACCAATTTTGTTCTACTTATGTTATAGTTTGTTTATTCAAAGTACCGCAATAAAATAGCTATACATTGTAAATAACACTGAATGTCAAAAAGTAAGCTTTTCAACTTAAAAGTGAGTTTTGCATTTTGCGGAGCCTGACGTGTTCGTTGTTGTTCCGCTTGATAAAAAGAAAAAACCAGCTGTACCATTACTGGACATGGCTCTCGATCATGACACTGGGAGGATGTTTTACCGTAGCTTGTGTAAAACAGTCATTAAATTGTGTTCCAACAGGCCTACAAACCGTCGGTTTTCTCTATGCAAACTGCTGGATTGTGGATTCATTTGGGAAATTACTCTTTACCTTGCTTTATCCCAGTCTTCATATTACTTGGCAAAGACGAACCTCTTTGCTTTTGTGGCTGGGGTTAAGCGAGATTTTTTCGCAGGTGTAAACGCTTTCAGGTTGAAATCATGAAACCTACTAACAGTTGTATGATGAACATCTGTTCCTTTAAGAAGCAGTGACGCCAGTATTTTTTGGCAGAAACTGATTAAAGACTGAACAGCTATTCGCCCAATCAAGTTGTCATCAGAAGGGCTTATTTTTCTTGGTCTTCCACTCTTTTCCTTGTCATGATAAAATCCAAAATTTTAAAATCTAGCAATTGCTGGATGAACAGCTGTTTTGCTACAGGACACGTTTTTGCAAATCTTCCTTTGAGAAATCCCTTCTTTGTACTAAATTACCATTTACGTTTTTTTTACTTTCAGACAAACTAGTTTTTTGCCCATTTTTTGACTCAGAAACTATAAAAACATTGAAGAAATAGCCCAAATATTCTTTAACCAAACACGCACTGAGTATCGTATTACTAAATACAGTACATCTAGCCAAACTAATGCAATAAGGTGATGCAATTTTGAACAAGTCAGATGACATCACAATGCTGGAAATCAAAAAAGAAGAAAATTTTGGTAGGTGATCTTAAACTTTTGCACACGACTGTAAAACCAAGTTGCCGAATAAATCTTTTTTCGATGACGTTCACTTGAAAAATGAACTGCAGGCCTATGTGCCATACAAATCCGATAAATTTGCTGAAAAGCACGTTCGCAAGTTAATTAAATTTATTAAAAATAAGAATTTTAATAAGAAATTTTAAGCTGGATTTTGAGAAGTAGATAAGCTTTCTCAATTGACTAATACTATACCCAATAATATTGCTTCTGCAAAAAAGATTAATTTTTGCTTTAAGGCGGTTACAAACTCGCTTTTAAGAAAGTCAATATTTAAGACAGTGATTTCCAACCTTTTTTACTTACAAAACTTTTTCAAAAAATGCGGACCCCTAAATTTTTTAATTAAACCTTTTTATTTAAATTTGACCCTGATTAATAATTTTGCAAAGTTTCTTTTAATTCTGTCCAACTTCTAGGGCACTCGTGGACCCCTAAAAATTTTTTATGGACCACTTGATTTCCTGTAGACCTCTAGTTGGAAACTATCAATCTAGGACATCTAAACAGGCTTAATTTGAGAAAAACATTATTACTCAAGTAAAAAACAAAAATTTATAACATGAACTTACAATAGAACAATCTTCGCAAAAAAAAAGAAAAATAGACTGTTTTATTAATAAAGCTTATAAACTAACTCAGTGTTTCTGAACTAGCAAGCTTTAAAGTTTTTTCAGCTAAAAATGGAAGTTCTACCTGTTTTTTTTTTTTCAAAACGCGCGTATAATAAAATTATAAAGTGAAAATCTTTTTATTGGTCTTCAATTTAATTTCTAATGTTTTTCCCAACAAAGCGAAGATACAATGCTGGGAGGCAATAATTGCTTCCTAATTTTTCCATGCGAAACACAAAAAAGATTGAGAAGCATTGATGTAACCGATTATACACTTGAATGGGTGGCTTGCTTGCAGGCTAATAATTTTTTATGGGTATTTTTAATTGTATTTAAAAAATCGGAAAGTCACAGCTTAATGCGTTAAATTTTCAATACTTTTTATTTCTATTCATACTAATATTTAATATTCGACATTAAAATATGTGTTTTATTTAGCACGTTGTTAGCAATTTAGGTTTGATTTGTCAATATTGCATCCAAGACGTTGATTGACATAGATACGTGATACGGCTGATGTATTGATTGATATGTACCTAAATACATACGTGTACGACTGTTGTATGGCTCATATAACAAAATAAGTTAGTTTTTAATTATAATTTGAATTGGCTAAATTTTTCAGTTTAAGTGCACCCCTTGAAAAAAAACCACAATCCGTCATTGATTCTTAGTTAATTGTTAGCATAAAACTTTTTTGCATTTTTTTGATTTTCATTACTTAAGCCTTGAAATTTTTTGGAAACCATTTAGTTAGTTTTAACGCTGCTTCTTACCCATTTCTTCAGCCACGAAAAAACGAGCTTAAGCACTTTTACGCATTTTTTGTTTCGCTTTTCAGATTTTTTATTTTCTTTTTAAAATTGTTGTTTGACTTTGTTTTGCTTCCTCAAAAGGTTAAAATTACAAAGAATGGCATGATTCAATGGTTTTAAAACACGTAAGCACATTTCTTTGACATATCTTCAATCAAAACAACGTATACGACACTTATGTTAGTTTACCTTTGTTTGTTTTTGAGATTAGATTGATAGAAATGGTTTCTAAAATATAAAATTTAGGTCACTTCCAAGTATAAAAAAGACATGATAATTTTTATTAGTCGGGCTTATTTATAAGGTAATTGGTCTATAAAAAAGTTATTTTACATGTACTTATACTAGATGTTAAAGGTGATAACTGCATTGTGAAAAACTGAGCTCAAAAGTTTAAGTTTTTGAAAGTTCAAAAGTTCAAATAATTTGTGGTTAAGTTTTAAGAGAAAGACGGGAGAGAAAACGTTGGCATCTGCTAAGATTGCGTAATTTTAAAAGCGCTGAAAATTTTGAGTGCTTTTGATCATAAATTAGATGTTTATCTCATGTATAAAAAACGTATTTTTCCTGCCAAAACAAAAATGTTGTTTTGAATTACCTTATCTTGTTTATGCAAGAATAAAAGAAACAAATACACATGGCAAGCTTTAAAAAACTTTTTTTCACAAGGAAGCTCATTGCCATAAACAGTTGAGTAAATGTCTTTCTGATTTATTGGATAGATATTTGCCGAGTCATATTGTTCCTTTAATTAACTGTTGTTATATTTGTTGTTTTAGTTTGACTTCAAAATCATCAGAAAAAATTTGCCAATGGTAAATTGACCTATCTTCTGTAATTTGTTTATCGTTTTTCAAAAAACTGTATTCCGGTTTGTCATCAACAGAAGAAATATGGTTTAACACCTGTAAGGACAAGCAAGACTCGTCAATTGACTCAATTTTAAACTGCACTTTCATGATATTTAAAATTACTAGTGCAGCGGAAATTTTCCAAATTGCTTTTTTGTTGAAAAAGAAAATTAACATATTAATTTTCAAGTAGAATGATATGCGTAAATTGAGGAATGATTATTTTTTCGAAAGCGCAACATTGCAAAAAAACATCATCATTTGTTAAGTATTTTTTTATAATCAAGACTGGAAATCGGAAATGTTACGAATAAAATAATCGTCACCATACCTGCTTATCATTCTTTTAAAGCCAATAGTAAGGGTTTCGTATAATTTATGTAACGTTTTAGTATCTAAACCATTGCAACGATTGTTACAAGTCTAAAGAAATGGTTACAAATCTAAAATTTAGAAAAAGTTTATTTAGTTGTCTACATCACGATAAACTGTAATGTAAAGAAGTTTTTCAAGTTTTTCAAAAATTTTATTGAAGGAAAGCTTTGAGATAAAAAAACTAACTTAAGCAAACGAGATTTATGATTGTAATATTACTTTTTTTAAATTCCAACTATTCTTAAAATTATTAATTTTTTTCGCAGAAACTTTATTCACCTAAACAACATCAATATTTCCAGTAAAAAAGCTTTTTATAGATAAGTATTCTCTAATTAAGCTACTGTTGTAAAACCAAAATTTCGCAAGTAGGCTACCGTAAAAATTAACTTAATCATAGTTTTATTTTAAAATGCGACAAGCTCAGGCCTTAATGGTAAGGTTATTTTTTGATACTGTAGGCCTTAGATCAAAGGTTTACCAATCGTAGGCACATTCAGTGTAAAAATCAAAGTGACCTTTTTTGTCTTTTCAATATTTTAGCATTTAATTTTAAAAATAGTCTATTTGATAACCAGAATTCGCCCCATATATTTAGTTGATGACAAAAAAAGTGGTCATCAGTTTTATAAAACCATCAAGGTCAAAAATACACGTAGGATCTTGACGATAACCTTTTTATAATTTAGCTACCAACTAAATCTGTTATTCTAATACAGGTTATCACAGAGGCTATTTCTAATGTTACATGTTGAAGTCAAGTGAAAACTAAAAAAAAGATTGGTTTCTGCAAATTTTTTACGAAAAACCTCTTTTTGAGACTAAAATTTTCATATTCCGAGTTATGTTGAAAGGCAGTGCAATAATTCAGATTGATTAAGTATCTAATTAAAAAATTTTTTGTGCGCCGTTCCAATAAACGTCAATGGCCGTAAGTTCCGAAACGCTGACTTAGAACAATCGAGTTTTCAATCTTTTTTTAAAATACTTTTAAAAAATTTTGTATTATATATTCATATTGTGTAGTGATATAATGAAAAAAGAAAACATCGCAAAAACTTACATTGAAACGTATTGTTTAATTTCCACTCATTGCAAGTTTAACTTGCGTGACTGCCACCTTCCCTTATCACGCTTTGAGAAAATATCCGGATTGCCAGATATTAGCAATTTTCTTGAATTATTAAAAATTAACGACTTTCTTACAACGTCATAACGTTTCGTTGGTGTTCCTGTTACGTACCGCTTAGTTGTTGTAGGATATGCAATATTGCAAAGCCTTGATCTTGCGACAAACAATCATGAATTGGTGTTTGTAAGTTACTAGTTCCGCCGTTAAGATTTTGCAGTAACAGTGAAGGAATATTTGTCGTAAGGCGCACTTAATGTTTAAATGCTTTCGTATTTAGTGTATTCTGTTACTTGGTAATATAGAAGTTCATAGAGTAATTTTTGGCGACTAGGAGTTTAAATGTCAGGAATAAATTTTACTTTAAGTTTCAAACTTTTAAATGATTTTTTTGTTAAGCTGTCAAGATTGAAAAACCTTGTCTGTCAGGATTTTTCATTGCATTAGTAGGGTTATATTATGCTAATTTATTCAAGGCCATATATTTTGATGTATTTTCAATTTTTTTCATACATTTTCTTCTCCAATTTAAAATACGATTTCATGGCGTACTCTTACGAATCTAATTATCGCTGCTTTTTGGCTATTTACTTCTTGGTTATCAAATTATCTGTCAATTTATATTTTTTATTTTATTTTCTTTACATTATCAGGGTCATTTATAAAAATAATTAAATGATTAACTTTCCTGTTTTTGGTATAGAAAGTCTAATATCGATTTCCGCGAGTTCGATTTTGAACAGTTTCGCCAACGTTTCTTTCGTAGTTAACTTCTTAACAATGTTAAATTTCTCGAACTAATATTAAACCGCATCTTCGTACAATTTAAAGAAAAAGGTAATCAAGGTATATCAACTTTAGTTTATAAAGTTATAAAAAAACAGAATTTTTCAAAAATTACTGGCTACAATAGTACTAACAGTGAGTGCGTCCTAACGGTTACTCCAATTTACTTTACTTTTCAATTATTTCAAAGTAAGAGCTTCTCCTTTTTTCTAAGAAAAATAAATTTACACAATTTTTCATATATACATACTTTCCCCAGTGCATTTTTTCACCAATGTGGTGTAAAACCTTGAAACTTAATTTTCGCGGCCTCCTGTGTTTAAATGAAGATCTTCTGTTTTGGTTTTTACGTTACTGAGTAGGTCACAAATCTTGGTGAAGACCTTTTTTGTCTTCAATTATATTTGAGTCAAAAATTTTAGTCTCAGGATGGTGGAGAATACTCGATGTAAGCAGAAATTAGTTTTACCGCGACGAGTACATTACTTCAACACGTTATTCATCTTTATGTGTCCCGCCTATACTGTACAACTTGCTGTAGATCACCGATTGAGAAACTCTGCTATAATGCTTTTGTGATGTTTTTTGTCATTTATTGACTAAATGCCTTTTTTGCTCCCATGAAAATGTCTTAAAATTTATAATATAAAATTTGTTTTCATACTTCGAGAATGATGACGAAGTAAGTGAGTTGGTTTGGTGTTTTGTACATAACAAAAGTTTTTTCGGCATCCAAACAGAAATCACATTTTTGCTGTTACTACTTAGAACCGTATTTTACGCACAAAAGATTTTTTGAACTTGATTAATTGGCAAATCATAAAAACAAATAGTGAATCGTTTTTGTGTCATAAATAGGGATTGAAAAGCACTGTTTATAAGATATTGAAAATGTATTGCAAGTTTACTAAATTGTTAAAATGTTTTTAGAGAATCTGTTTCTGGTTTATAACGATCGAAGACTAATTTATGGATGTTTTAACAAACGTTACTATCGGTTTTACCATAAATATTATTGCAACCAAAGAACCAGAGAAAGAAGACCGAATATCAAGACTCGATTGGTTGATTCCGACCATTGTCAATCTTGTGTTAACTGTCATTACAACCTTCATTCTTGTGTCATTAGTTCATTACGGGTTGTCCAGCGGAAAGTGGCGAGGACAACCTACAAGCCAAGTTGACAAATTGAACGCTGGAGTGGTTTACTCGTTTTTGATCGTGTGTGCAGTCACGTGCATAGGCCGCTATATCTCTAACCAGATTTACATGAACGTCGGTTTTGATTACAATAATGATACTCTCTGCGAAGTAGCGGGAAATGCTGCGTTTGCATTTTACGTGTTAGTCATAATGTCAGTATTCTTGTTCCTGTGGTTTCGGCAGAAAGCATTTTACACCAACAACATGTTAGCATTCAAAACGACCAAATTCATCCGAGTATTGAGCTATTCTAGCAGCTTCTTCATAACTGCTTCCGCTTTACCTTACATTATACTTTCTACAGTCGGAACATCTTATGAGATAACCCATGCTGGTTGTCGTACGAAAATTGAAACCAATCTGATTGCATACTTAGGGATCTACTCTGCTCTTTTAATCGTTTTTTCGCAACTTTTACTTCTTTTCTTGTTTATTTATCCCTTGCTGCAAATTGGAAAAGATTCAAAACCTTCGACTTTGCA
Source organism: Diplosoma virens (assembly GCA_963680785.1). Classification (NCBI taxonomy): domain Eukaryota; kingdom Metazoa; phylum Chordata; class Ascidiacea; order Aplousobranchia; family Didemnidae; genus Diplosoma; species Diplosoma virens. Next base: position 65,607,050 of record OY796880.1, on the reverse strand, counting down.
AAAAAGTTCTAGTTTAGTAAGTTTTTTTGCTACAAAGCCTCATTCGAAAAGAAGCGAAATTTTTCCAAACAGTGAACCGTCCACAACCAATTCAACATCTCATTGCTCCTTGCATCGGGTGTCCCCATTGATTGCGCGACCATCAAGTGACGGAATTAAGCTGATCATACGAAAAACACTCTTCTTTGCTGTGGCTTCGATATTGCTTGACGATATTATTTTAATCATATCGCATTTTGTTCTTCCAGCTAGAAGCAACAGACCTTATATAAGAATGATAGTTGACATGGCAGCGTTCTGTAACTTGTTGTTTCTTATTTTGTCATTTTCTACATACAAATTAATGATGACATCTTGCATCAGAAAAATATCGCAATAAAGACATATTTTAAGTGCTTGATCTGTGAAATCCTATATGCAATTTTTGAGCCGGACTTTATAAAAAAGACTTTTAATAGTTTGATAAAAACTGATCTTTTGGAAACAATGCCATAAAAGCAAAAATCAATTAAGTGCTTTATTCTTAAAAGAAAAATATACAAAGCTTTGCTTGTTTGTATTGTACAAAAAAACGCTTTGCTTGTAATTTATTCAAACAATTTTTTTATTATTTTGTTTTAGATCGCTAACTAAAACTCTGTACTTTACAAAAAAACAAATAGTAAAAAAAATATCAGTCTGATTGGTATCAGCGGTATAACACAAAAAAAAAATTTTTTTTTAATTGCAGCGTTAACTTTTAATTTGATTTAGTAGATTTTTTTACCCTTGCTTAATATCACTAGCTTACATTGTTTTCACAGCTAAAGCACCATTTTGTAATAGTTTTAAAACTCATCTAAGCTTCCAATTATCGCTCTCGAGTAAATTTGTTCGTAGCTTAGTTTAGTGAATATGAGTGAATATGAATGAATTTGAGTGGATTTGAGCGTCAATAAAAAAATAAAGATCACGCTGAAAAAAAAAGTATTGTAAACGGCTATAAACGCGCCTTTATGCTTTTGTTCACGATGTGCTGAGTTAGTTATTTATATTTCCTTTAAAAGATTAATTTAAGCAGAAAAGAGAAAACAAGTTATTTTCATAATTGACTAAATATGCTAAACCTAAAATTTCCTTTTACTGAGATCTAACTATGCTAGAGACATCACACAAAAAATAAAAAGTCGGCACTCACGCAATTAGATTTGCCAGATGTTTTTATTTGGCCAAACATACCATGTTTCTTATGATTTTGTTTTGCACTTTCAAAGGACTCTCAGGAGCACCCAATTGTTTTGATTACTAAATATAATACGTCCATCCAAAAATATCAAAAACTATATATTTCTCAACTAACTATAACGACAGAACTAAATTATTTTATAAATATATGAATCACTATCTATAACATTTATAACCCCTTATGACGTCATAATGAACTGCTTTCTTTACCAGCAAAAACTAGATAGCTTTTTTCGGTACGAATCGAAAACATAATCTAAAAAAAGTATTCCAGAAAGAGTTGGTAGCCACATATTATTTAGTACAGTAGTTGACGTTTTTCAAAATCTTTGCACTTATGAGAAACATAGTCAGAGTTATTAAGAGACCGACATGAAAAGATGCAATAAAATTTATGACTCAAACTGAGCTTCAAAAACTTTTGTTTTGGCTTTTTTGTTGATTTCGGCCAGTACAAACGGCAGTAATTTTTAAACAAATTATTTATAAAAATTATTGTGATGCGCCATAATATTTAGCTGTTAAAATTTCGCAATATTTAAAAGAATTTTGCACAATGAAAACTGCTACTTCATGAAAAAGCAGCCATCCGTACCCATAGAACAGTGATTCTCAACCTGTGTGCCGCGGCACACTAGTGTGCCGCGAGGAATTTTTTAGTGTGCCGCGTATATTTTTGTCTTTGATCGCTTATTTTTCCGCAAAACCAAATTGAATTATTCTATTTCTTGGCTCAATAACAAAAAATTAGTTGTTTTTCCTTGTGCAACTCGTTTGCTTATTTCTTCTTTATTATTAAACAATACAATTGTTACGTCGTAAAACATCTTTCATCTATTTTCAGTTTCCGATAATTCAGCACTCAAGTCACATCAAATAAAACAAGGAAGTGTGATGAGTTAAAGGTAGAGAAGCTCTGAACGTAATCCAGCGTCGTTAAGATTAAAAGTTACCATTATTTCTTGTTCACAATTGCATTTTCGATTCTTAATTCTTTAAATTGCTGTTCGTTTGAAACCTTCGAGCGTAGCCAGTACAAGCCTAATCGTGAAGCAGCTTATCGAAGGATGCAACAGCGTGACTTGTGTGACAAAAAAAAGGGTGAAAGAAGAGAGTCTGATAATCTTGGTCGCAGATCTAGCTCAGCTAAGTTTCCGAAATCATGAAAATTATCTCATTCTAGCAGAGTCATGTGGATATAGAACACGAAATCTTTTTTAATATAGAAAGACAAGATAACTTTTTAAAAGTCAAAATACAATACAGTGAGCCATGAAATAGTCTCGAGAGCTGCTTAAAGCCTAAGTAGGCAAACTAAAGCTATGCCTGATGAGAGCGGTTTCTCAGAGATAAAAGCAGTTGTTTTATAAGCTACAACTGCATTAAGAAAAAAATCTAGTCTTAATAAAAATAGCAGAGCCAAGGTTACGGTATTTGATCATATTTATTAAAGTAGACGTTTAGAATAAATTATAATTCTATGCCACTGTTATTCAAATAGTATCCGTATTAAATATATTTAAAATAACTTTGGCTCTGCTATTTTTAGTGAGATAATATTTTTAAAAATTCTTGCACTGCGCGGTTTTTACCACGTTCGGAAATTCTACAAATACATGATAGTATGGCGTTCTCAGTTATCACGGCCATTCCAAATAATGTGTTATACCAGGAGCTTGCTGTAGTAAAGCAGGTCGTCATAGCACATTGTTTTTATGGTGGTAAGTTAGCAAGGCTACAGTAATAAGGTAAAGCGAGGGGGTCAAATGGAGAGTCGGCCGTGATTGAAATTTAGTTGAAAACAGAGAGGATGGAATTGGAATTAGGGTGCGGGTAAAATGGTCAGGGAATAGAAAACTAATTAAATTGAATCCATTAACGACTTTCTTATTATAACTTATAATTAACATTAAAAATCAGTGGTTACGTCTTAAAAAAAAATTATCACGGCTGACTCTCCATTTGATGCAAACGACGTGGATAGGTCCAACAGATTAATTCAAGTTTAAATAATGCATGGACTTAGTTTTAGTGACAAAATTTAGTCATTAGTTTAGTAGTCAAACCATGAAAAAGTATTTAAAAATAAGCAGTACCAGTAACAAAAGTGGTGCATTGCAACAGAAAGTACCTGCAAAAAAAGGAGTCAAGCGTAAATATAAAGAAGACTACATAAAGTACGGTTTTGTTGCTTCTGGATCCTACGATCACCAACTTCCTTTGTGTATTATTTGCAATCTTTCCTTGTCAAATGAGGCCCTCGTTCCTAGCAAACTAAGCAGACACTTAGAAACCAATCACGAATCTTTAAAAGATAAACCAAAAGCATACTTTGAGAATCTCTTGTTACAAAAAGATATAGAAGCCAAACGATTTAACAAGTACATGAAGTTGCCAGAAAAGGGGTTAGTTGCCAGCTACAAAGTGGCTCATTTGTTGGCTAACGCAAAAAAGCTCACACTGACGCCGAATCTGTTATTGCACCATCAGTATCCATTATTGTAGAAACTATGCTTGGAAGTGATGCTGCAGATACGGTAAGCAAAGTTCCATTATCAAATGACACAATTTCGAGAAGAATTGAAGACCTATCTTCGGATATAAATGATCAAATTCGTGAGCATTTTGATGTGCAAGGACAAGATGACGAGTTATCTCAACTTTGGGCACTGCAAGTTGATGAATCTACTGATAGTACAGGAAAAGCGCACCTTTTAGCTTTTATTAGATTCGTAAAAAACGGGTCGTTTGTAAACCAATGCCTATTTTGCAAAGAGTTAAAAACCACTGCTAGAGGGGAAGACATATTTACACTGGTCGACGAAAACATTTTGTTGTTGAACTTACAGTGGAAAAACTGTGTTAGCATTTGCACTGATGGCTGCCCATCCATGCAAGGGAAAAACAGTGGATTTGTTGCTTATGTTCGCCACCAAAATCCAAACGTGTTTGTAGTGCATTGTATGATACATAGAGAAGCTCTCGTCTTTAAAACATTGCCAACAAATTTACATTCAGTAATGAAGCAAGTTATTGAAGTCGTAAATTTCATAAAAACTCGTCCCCTCCAAAGCCGACTTTTTACGCAACTTTGTCAAGAAATGGATTCAAAATTTAAATGCTTAATGTTTCACACAGAGGTCTGATGGCTCTCGAGAGGAAAGGTACTGAAACGTGTATGCCAACTAAAGGCTGAAATTTGTTCTTTCCTGGACGCTCAGAAAAAAGACTTCGGGTTTTCTGTACATGACGAACTGTGGTGGTTACGAATGCAATTTATAGCAGATTTATTTGAAAAAGTGAATGTTTTGGATTCAAGCTTACAAGGGCCATCCGAAAATACAATAACAGTTATATCAACATTGATTTCTTTTGACGAAAAACTGTCTTTATGGAAGAGAAAAGTATCTGAGGAAAATGTAGATGCTTTTCCTACAGTCAACAAGTCTTCTTTAAAAAAAAGAATAATTCCGGAAATTTTAAACACTTTGTCAGATCTCCAGTTTTCACTCCGAAACTACTTTCCAGAATTCAGTGTTAAAGATTACGGGTGGGTAATCAATCCATTTGGAAAAAATAACGACACAACGAATCTATCTACCGAAGAAGAGGAGCAGCTTATTGAGCTACAAAACAATTGTTTTTATCGGTCCAGTTTTTCCGAAGAAAACCTACATGACTTTTGGTTGTCCATCGTAAAAACATATCCTTTGCTAAGGATAAAAGCAATCAAAATTCTTCTTCCATTTGCATCATCTTGGCTTTGCGAATTTGGATTTTCCGCACTCATTGAAATCAAAAGTAAAAAAAGACAACGCCTTCTTGCTATTGACGATGAAATGAGAGTATGTCTTACGTCATTAGAGCCTCGATTCGAATTGATTTGCTCGAAAAAGCAAGCACAACCGTCCCATTAAACATGTATGTTTGGAGTATTTTCATTTCATTTATGTATTCATTTCAATTCAGTATTTCATTTCAATCTCATTTCATTTATGTTTGGAGTATGTTTGAGTTTTAAATTTTGTAATGTGAAAGTGTGCCGCGGATGAATTTTTGATTCTTTAGTGTGCCTCAAGCACAAAAAGGTTGAGAACCACTGCCATAGAAACACAGTTTCACGTGGAATCATTGCTGCTCATTTCACCACAAGTTTTTCAGTACGCATACGTGTCATCTGAATTTCGGTAAACATGCCGTGCCTCTAGCTGTATGGACTAGTACCGTTTTTCTAGGATGTCGTAAATGAGCTTTGTGATCCGGAAAATTGTCGAAAACGGCACACATATTTAGAGTTTTTGAAAAGTTGATTTTTTCATAGAAATGACCATGGCTACCTGAAGCGATTGATAATTAAGTTACCAGCATCAAGCTGTAACCTGTTGTACTGTTACGGAATAGGTACCATTACATTCTTAAAGCATTTTAATAAATAGCTTCTGATGATCTATAATAAAAGCCCCACGCACAACATGCTAATACCGTAAAACTTTTAAAAAGTGTTTACAAAGCTCAACTAAACCATTGCAAGTGTTCCCGACGGGGAAATCAACTGGACGGAGTTTTTCTCGCTTGTTTTTCAGTGGCACAATTACTAGGTCTCTTACACACAATCGTGCGTTTTGATTGTCAGGAAAGAACATTGTCAAGAGGGATGGCAGATAGACATCTTGCTTTTAAAATTATTCGCCGGTAGTCGAAACGTTCGCTTTTTGTTATTTTTATCATAATTTGCTATTTCAATTCACAACACAATATTTATGTCCAATTATGATTTTGGACGTTAAAGAAAGAATAATCTTAACCAAACTAAAAATCAAATTTTTATTTAGTGAAGAATATCTAAAAACTTGTATTTTTAATAAACCAATTCAAATGCAATTCAATTACAGTTAAGGCATTCTGGCCTGCAATTTGTAATTCTCAGTAAAAGGCAATGTTACTAGGTTTTCTCATTTGGGGCACTATGACGGTACAGTTAGAAATTAGTGTATGTGTAACACCTTATAAAATTAGTCAAACTTTGTTAATTTTTGACAAATGTTGAACTCTAGTTTCGCATTAGACCTGCCATTGGTACATGTCCAGCGTTTTTCTAACGTGATTTAACACCTGGCTTTCTCTATTACTTGCTTCGACAATGTTCTAGCTATTAGTAAACAAAAAATTTGTACCCTTTCTTGCAGCTTACAAAAGTTATGCAAAAATTTTTAAGTTATAAAAAGAGTGTCGTAACTAGAGACTAATCAAAGCAATTTATTTTACCCTCTAGACCAGGCATTTCCAACCTACGGCACACTGCCTATTCCAAGTTTTTAGATATATTTTCAAACCTATATCGAAGCGTTTTCCAAAAATGAGTTTGTGAGTTTGCTTAGTACACATTTGGGACGTAAATCGACAACTCAGAGTCTGATTCAGAGTGAAGAACCTTTTTTTTTAAAAAAACACCTTATTATGGAGACGAAAATTGACAAATCAGGGCTTTTACAGCAATATTTAATTTTTTTGAAACCTATAACTTTTATTATATACCTTTTGTGTGATCATTCTCTTTTGACAAATATAAATATTTAAACAATCTTGATAAATGATTGTACGTCAGAAACAATTTGAACTGATAAAATGATGATACAGATGATCAGAAACGATTGTTTAGTTTAAACTTCGAAAGAATAAAGAGAGAAAAACCATGTCAACTATTGAAATCAATCAAAAATAATTTTAAAAAATGCACTAAAGTTGACCAAGTTTTTCAATCTCACTAGCTTTCGTGAAGTACTTTTTCAGGTAAAACTGGACGTTATCGTTATCTGTTTTGTAGTATGCATAGCCTATACAAAACAAAGCTAATAGCTAAAACTGTGGGCTAAATAGTATTTCGTAAAACATCGTCTTAAAAAATATCATGGAGAATTTTAAACTTAATCATTGGCCTTAGCTTGAAGCTAAACCAAAAAAGGTTAAGAATCGCTACTTTAACTTGAGAAATGTAAGTTTTCGCTGCTGAAAAAATGTACATTGAAAGCAATTTGATCGAGTCATTATGCAATTCAACGAGTACAAATCTAGTAAATGTTCAACCACTGAAAGTATTTCACTATCTTTTGCTCATACAAAAGTATTCTTAAAGTTTTTGTTGTTTTTTCGGAAACTGCTTTGTTTGAACCTAATTTTTTTTTTATGTCAAAAAGTGGAACAAAAAACGACTGCTTTCTTATCACAATTACAAGCATCTTTCCATAGTAATAATTTGTGATTATTTTGCCCCGATTTGCTTTGTTTTTATTGTCTCATCAAAAGGTAGGACACACAACCAAACGTATTCGATTTCCGGTTTTTTATTTTTTGCTTTGAATGAGAAGTTGCTGCACACTTTTTTAAGTGCTTGACTGTTCTTTTTAATTCTTTTTTATTATTTCATATTTGCTAATTAGATAACAGAATTAAACATTCCAGGGGATTGTGAGAAAGCACAAAAAAATATGAAGCGATGTTGAAATAAAAGCGAGTGGAACAATTATTATGAATAAACAAAAGACAATAAAAAAGCTTCAAAACTGAAATTGCCACAATTTTGACTCTTTCAAAATCGTTATGCTCTAAAAAAAGATATCAAGTAAGGAATTCTAGTGAGGATATTCTACCCAAAGAATGTTGTGAAAAGACTGGACACTACTGATCTAATCTTTCTTAATGACTTGTATTCATATCTTTTGTTTTGTTATAAATTACGAATGCTAACATATCTTGATCATTTATCAGTTATTTATATTTATAGCAATTATAAGTTATTCATGCAAAAACTGCTTTTAACACTATTTTTTATGATATGCAAAATAGATTCATTTTTGCTGACAACATTTTCTGGTTAGAAATTGAATAATTGTACATTCCATATTTGAAGTACGTGAACAAAGTTACATTTTGATTTAGAAATACATTTTCAGCCAAATATAAAAGGTATTTTTCTATCATTTCTTTAAAATAATCACTACCTTTACGAGAGGATAAAGAGCTGTTTAACTTTTCAGTTTTTAATACACGTACTTTTCTAAAAATAACCGCTCATCGTAAAAAGAACTGTTGCGAAATTAAAAAATTTTACAAAATTCTGTGAACATAAAAAACACTGAATACATTAATGAAAAGACTTGCAGATGCTTGTTTTAGAGTGTTCTGTAGCTAAAGAGAACTGCAATAAATAGTATCCGAAACTCCACGTCTTATAGAGCAAAAATAATGTTGTCTTTACTTAGAACACACGTATTTGGTGCTCTTATTAAAAACGTGGTTGAAAAAATTGTTGTTAAAAAACTTATTTCAATGGCTCTGACAGAATTATAGAATCAAACTTCGACATCAGTTGATGCCAATTTTACCTATTACTACCACTTAAACATTGGAGAGACTTAATCACACCTGTTACTACTGGATTTAATTAGAAAAATCCAAGATTTGTAACTACTATCAATGCATTACTGCAATTATTACCAAAAAATACCAATGGCACTTTGTGTAATCTGCTTAACAACTCGTAAATTTTTTTAGCATCTGGTCATCTGGTCATCTGGTCATTGGCGTGGACGGTAAATATTGCCATTCTTTTTGGTGCATCAAAGCATTGATGTAAAAGCTACGAATAATCGATTATATCTACTTTTACTTTCCAACGCTATCTCTTTAACAAAGGAAACATTTTATTTAGGTGTAGAGATAATAAAATTTTGTCAAAATGTTTAGAATCAAAGCATTTCTGCGCATGACCTGCAAAACCCCAGCGTGGAGATACATTTACTTTTTTTTACACTACCATTGGTTTTATGCTGCTTAAGACTACCACAAGAATATCTTAATCAACGGTAATAACTTCTATGGGTGTCAATTCTATTTTGGCTACATATTCATACGAAGACAAGCTCCGACAGCAAAATCGGATAAAAGCAAATAAAATCAATAGAAAGTGCTTTTCGTCGAACTAGAAAGCATGTTTTAACACGTACCAACCGTAATTTGAAATTTTTTAATAAAAACTTTTGCCAGTTCAGAACTTTAAGTTACAAAAACACGCCCTATGCTTGTATCGCAATATTCACTTCAAACAATGACATGAATTATGCATAACCAGAATGTTAATTAGAAACAACATAAAAACAAATTTATAACATGATATTTTAATTATTTGTTAGTGAATTTCATTTTGCATTTCTCGTAATTTCCATTACTTTAATTTTGAATATTTTAAGCTGTTATTTATTAAGTTCTAACGCTGCTCCTGATTCACAGAAAAACAAGCTTTATGCACTTATTTAGGTTTTGTAATTGTTTTCTCAAAAAATATAATTTAACTTCCGTTTCGTTTTCTCAAAAAGTTAAAATAGCATTTGTTCAAAGAGTAACGTGAAGCAAAGGATTAAGACAACGCAAACGTACGTCTGTAACAAAGCTTCAAGAAAAAAAACGTATGTGGCACTTGGATCAGTTTACCTTTATTTAATTTCAAGAGTTGATTTATAGAAATAGTTTAATTTTTGTAAAGTTGAGTATACGCTTTCAAATCTGGAAAAGAGGTGATAACTTTAAGAACTACAGGTAGTGCTTATTTGTAAGGCAATTGGGTTATAAAAAGGTAATTTCATCACGTTTAGTAGATGTCAAGCTGACAACTGCATTAAAAAAAGAACTTAATATAATTATATTTTCTGAAATGATTTTAGGCTAAAACAAAATGATGGCATGGAAAAAATTTATTGAGTTATCTGCGGCAAAATCTAAAAGAAAGACAAGAAAAATAAACGCTGACCGCTTATGAATTACGTCAGTTAAATTGTCAAGTTGTTGAATATTTTGATATAGTTCAACAGCAAATTTAAAATTTATCTCAAATATCTAAAACATACTTTTCTTGCCAACGTGCGTAGATGTTGTCTAAAATAACTTCATATCTTTTCTGCAGAGCCAAAGAAAGAAAATATATATTGCAAGCTTAACTAAACATGTATAAAAAAATAAAAAAACTGGGTGAAGCAAAAGCAATATATTAATAGAATTTATTAGATGATCGATAATATAGCTAAAAAAGTTTTTTTACGAGAAAGTTTACTGCTATAAATTGTTTGGTAATTAGGTTTCATTGGTCATATTGAATTTTTACCGTGGTTTTTGGCGACCAGATTTTAAATTTCCAGAATTTTGCTTTGCTTTCAGTTTCAAACGTTTGTATAATTTTCTGCTGTACTGTAAATGACAGAGCATTCTTTTAGACAATTGCGTGAGTAAAAACGCTTCTACTTATGAATATTTTTGTAATAATTCAGTTAAATTTTCATTTGATACGAACAAGAATCGAACCCTTTGTACTGAAGGCAAACGACGATTTCCAGTCACTGTCTATCACTACATAAAATCAAGATAAGTTTGAAACCTAAAAATCTGTCGTTGTATAATAACTTTATTAAAAAGTTAAAATCGATTTTGATCAAAAGATCATCATCAATTAACAATTCTATCAATTCTTATTCAAATAGAATCAAATTGTTAGTTAATAAGGTCGTCTATTAAAAAAAATTATATGGTTAACATTCCAACTTTGGCATAAAAAGTCTGGCATCGATTTTTGGGATAATTTAATTTCATACAGTCCAGCCAATGTTTCTCCATTAAAACTGTAGCACTGGGGTTTTTAAACTGGGCGACGTGAAAGGTTCGTTAGGGGGCATAAGCAACTGGCTTCAAACTGAATTGACAGCTAAAATGGTAATTTGGTTTGTCTTCACATTAAATTTGGTACAAAAATTGAAATTTTGAACTCTTGGGTTTTGTTTTTATCTTGAGAATATGATGAAAACGCTTAAGTTTTGTTTTTATCCTCAAAGGAAGAGCGAGTTTCGTTTGCAAGAAAAAGAAGGGCGCGAGTTTTGTTTGTGTGAAAAAAAGGGGGCCCGTCACAAAAAGTTTAACAACCTCTGCTATAGTACAACGTAAGTTGCTATTGTTACCCGTAAATAATGCAGCTGAATTGGACTGCGTGGAATGTTTTCCTCAAAAAACATTATTGTAAACAATTTGGTTTCATTTTGGAGTGTCCAAAAACTTTAATTCAATTAAATTTATCTTTTTTTGATCACAGCTTTTAAAAGACACATGATTTCGAATACTCTACTGGATAAGCGTTATAGCCTGCAGCAATTTAAAAGAAATTGATTAAAAAGGTCATCAACGCAGTTATCTCCTTAACAATGCTACATTTCTTTAAAAACATTTAACAGATCTCCACGCAATTTAAATAAAAGAGGTAGTCAAAAATATCAACTTCTATTCGTAAAAAGCATAAAAACATTTTGTTAATGTTTAAGAATTTTACAAAAATTACCTGTTGTAATATTGCTGAAAGTGTGTTCTGAATAGTACTGCAATCTATTATACTAATTTCCAAATAGGCCTACATCTTTTAACGTTTTTGTGATGACATTTTTTTGTCATTTAATGACAAAAATAGCTTTTCTTTAAAAGAGCTCTTATAAAAAAATTTTCATAACAAAAATCGCAATTTCTTTTACATACCTCAAAAGCAATACTATTTGGCTTGGGGGTTTTGTACAAAGCGATAATTTCGTCAGCATCAAAATAAAAACCATATTTTTTGTTACCATTAAAAATCTTATTTCGTACATGGAAAACTTCATAAACTTGATTAATCTGCAAATAAGCAAATTAAAAGGTTAACCCTTTTAGGTCATAACTAAGGATTAAAAAGCACTGTCTATAAGATATTGAAAAGGTATTGCAGGTTTACTAAATTGTTAAAATGTTTTTAGAGAGTCTGTTTCCGGTTAGGAACAATCAAAGACTAATTAATGGATGTTTTAACAAACGTTACTATCGGTTTTACCGTAAATGTTACTGCTATCAAAGAACCATGGAAAGAAGACCGAACATCAAGACTAGATTGGGTGATTCCGACCATTGTCAACCTTTTGTTGACTGTCATTACAACCTTCATTCTTGTGTCATTAATTCACTATGGGTTGACCAGCGGAAAGTGGCGTGTTCAACCAACAAGTCAAGTTGACAAATTGAATGCGGGAGTGCTTTATTTGTTTCTGATCGTATGTGCAGTTGTGTGTATAGGCCGCTACATCTCTAACCAGATCTATATGAACGTCGGTTTTGATTACAACAATGATAGTCTCTGCGAAGCAGCGGGAGATGCTGCGTTTATAACATATGCTTTGATGATGTGGTCAGTATTTATGTTTTTATGGTTTCGGCAGAAAGCATTTTACACCAACAACATGTTAGGGTTCAAAATGACAAAGTGCATCCGAGCATTGAGCTACTCCAGCATCTTTCTCATCAGTGCGTTTGCTTTACCTTTTGTTGTACTTTCTACAATCGGAAAATCTTTAGAGACAACTCCTGCAGGTTGTGCTGTCAAAATACCTGCATATAAAAGCAATCTGATTGTATATTTAGCAATTTACTGCGTTTTTTTAATTGTTTTTTCGGAACTGCTCCTTCTCTGCTTGTTCATTTATCCCGTGTTGCAAATCGGAAAAGTTTCAAAACCCTTGGCTTTGCAAAAATGTTCCAGTTCAATAACGTTTTTTGCTACCAAGCTTCATGCAGAAAAGAGGGATATCACTCCAAACAGTACTGATTCAACTTCTTATGCTTTCTTTCATCAAGTTTCTTCATCGGTTGTCCGCCAGTCAGATGACAAAATTAAGCTGATCATACAAAAGACTCTCTTTTTCGCCGTGACTTCGATATTGCTAAACGTCATCCTTTCAATTATAATGCACTTCATTCTTCCAGCTAGAAGTAACAGACGTTACATGAGTATGATAATTGACATGGCAGCGTTTTGTAACTTGTTGTTTCTTGTTTTGTCATTTTCTACCTTCAAGCGGATGATGACGTCTTTCATTCAAAGATCTCGGTAAAAAATTAAGCTTCAATTTTTTGTTCTTTGAAATCCTAAGTGCAATTTTTAAACATTTTTAAGTAAATGCTCCGTAACCATTTCGCTCTCATGACACACTTTGAAACTTTATAAAAATTTCCGGCAAACGCCGACTTGTTCCAGAATGAAAACTTTTTGTTCTTTTGTTTTTTTTTAGTTTTCGCAAAATTTACAAAGCTTTTTTTATCGGAATTGTCATAAAGCAACCAAAAACCCCAGAATTTTTATTTTTTTGCTTTTATGTGCAGTTAAGACTTTTTTTTTTGGTTTTACCTTAATTATTAACCTGATATTGTTAATAACCTGCATTCCAGACAACAGAGGGTTCAAAAACTACCGATTACCCAAAACAAAGATCTTCGCAACAAAAAAACTCTAAAAATTAAAATTTCTTGGCTTTATTGGTTGCTTCACGACACTTTAAATACAAGAAAGCGTTGTACATTTTGCAAGGACCAAAACGAAGGTCTTTGCTGATCTAAAATATTCACTTATATTGGCCTAGCAGATCTAAAACTCAAATTTCAAATTTTACCGCGGCGCATCTATTATCATCTTGGGGCACATCGGTTGGGTAGCACTTGATTAGGTTTAGGATAAGTAGAAAGTACTGCAAAAAAGTAATAATCTTTTTTTTGCTGTCAATGATATTGTTGCTGCTGGTGCTGCTGCTGTTTGATGTTGATGATGATGATGATGATGATGATGATGATATTGTAAATATATGCAAAATAGATAAATTTTTAAAATGTTTAAATTTAACAAGCAAGCAATGTCATTTTAATTAAATATCAATACTGCCAACTTAGATTAGATAAATTTGATAATATATGCGTACGTTGGCTGCGCGTTATTGTAACCGCTCTTGAACCTTCTTTGGCAAAAACAATGCATTACCGGTAATTATTATAAATGCAAACAAATTCAAAAAGTTTATAAACGGAATCATGCAAGATGTCTTAATTATATAAATGGTATGTTTGTATAAGATAATCCAAAAATTGATAACATTTTCTGTTTAAATATCCGAAAGCAATTATAAAAATTGTTTTTCTATATATTTGTCATTGGTCTTTCTATTATATCATTAGTTATAGCTAAAGTTTTACCAAAGCTCAAACCCCATAAAGCACAATTTTTTAAAAGTTCTTAGCTTGTTTTTGTTGGTATTGTTCTAATAATTATTTTTTTAGTATTGATTTTACGGACTTGGTTCTTTTTTTCAGTTCTTTTGTTTTTACAGTGTTATACGTTTCACTCGTTTGTTTCGTTGTTTGATGATGTTACGAAAAAACGTACTTGATAAACAAAGTTTTATGTTTTTTTAATTCTAAGAATGACTGTTGTAGTAAAACCAGTTTAAACCCATTTTTCAAACAAACCGTTTCTCCTTATAATTAGAATATGTATTGTTGAAGAATTTGGCGGAAATGGTTTCCAATTAGCTGGATAATGTTGATTATTTCTCGTATTTTTGACCTTTTGCAACTTCCATTAAACTTTTTAAACATTTATTATTCTGATAAAGAAGGGTGGAAATTTTTTACGTTACGCTTACTTTCATTGTTGATAATTGCCTTTAATGATGCAAAATTTTTGAGTAAAATATTTTAGTTGATAGTTAAATACAAAAACATTATTCATTAAAATTATTAACATTTGTCATCAAATGCGTGTTTGAGTTTTTGTGCAGACTTGGAATCAATCAAAATAAGCTTACAATTTCGATGCAGTAACTCTTAAAACCTAAGAGCTAACTGTACTGTCCACGTATTTACAAATGGGGGATTAATAAAATTTAGTGTATTATTTATTTTTAAAAGTGAAAAAATTTATGACAAAAAAATATAATGCGTCCTTTAATGAATTTCACAAAATTAAGATTTGTTGAAGGATCGAAATTAGAGTTGGTTCAACTGCATGACAATGTACTTTACGTGAATGCTGTCATAAACATATTTCTTAAAGAGTCGGCACACACCTAAACGGATATAGCCTGTTTGCCGCCACTCTGCGCAACAATAAATGCGAAAGAAAACAAAAATGAATAAAAACATTATTGTAAACAATTTCATTATATAAATGGCAACATAAAGAATTGTACAAGGAACTGTTTTTGTTTCAATCTTGCTCGTCAGTCGCGCCTCGTCGCGCCGTTCTGTTGTGTCTTTAGATGGGACACTTCACGGCACTTTTCCTGCTTGGCGGTCTTAGCAAGCAGTTCTAAATTTCAGTCAAATTTCTATAAGACTAAAAAACAAATAAAATATTTCCAAAAAACAGCAATATTTAGACATTTCCGGAAGCAGGTAGGGGTAATTGCTTGCCCTGGATATAGCACCTCCATCTTAGGTGTACCAACCGGAAAAAAGTTAGGGGTGTAATACACTTTTGCCCAAATTTTGTGACGTTCGCCCGAATCATGATTTTCTTGTACTTCACAGATATGAGAAGAAATTTTCTCTAAAATTTAAAGTGAAGACTGAGAAAAAATCTTCTCTTAAAATTTCTCTTTTATTTTCTCAATTTTTGTCCCAAAAACATAAAGATCCCCCCAAAAAAAGGCTTCTCTTCAAATCTCAAACTTTTTTTCACATTAGGTGTTCACTTTCGATGCACAAAAATTTGTTTTGCCCAAATAATTTCTTGCTACTGCCCTAAAATTTCTGATTTTGCTCAAATTTTCCTATTGCTGCCCGAAAAATTCTGATTGTGTTCAAATTTTTGAAACTTTGGGGGCAATTGTCTCCTGCCTTCCGGCAGATACGGCCATGAACTCTGTCGCTTTCCTGCGAATTAGGGGAATAAATATAAAGTAATGAATGAATAAAAGACTTTCAATAATAAACAATTTTTTTTTTTTTTTTTTTTGTGGAAAAGCTTTATAAGCGATCTCTCTGCATTTGTGAGAAACCCACTTTAACTTCGTTTCTTCTAGCTTGGTTGTCTCAACAAACTAATGAGTTTGTTACATAAAACAGTGGTTCTCACTCTTTTTAAGCTTGTGGACTGGTGCAATTTCAAATAAATTTTGCGTCCCCGTAGTCCTTTAAAATTTAATGAAATTGTGTTAAGGTTTCCATTAACCTTACCAAAGCAGCTCTTTTAAATCTCAAATTTTAGCGCCAAAAAGATTGTGCAATTAAAGTTGAAAATTAAAACAAATTGTGACGGACAGGGACAAAAGTTAGCCAGCACCGGCCCGTGGACCGGCGGTTGAAAAACATTGATATAAAGAAAGTTGTATGTACGCTTAAACAACTTTTTTTACTGCAAACGTTTTGCCAAATCAATATATTTGCAATTTGTTTTTCAGCCTTTTTTTGCTAAAAGCTTTTAAGTGAGCAATAGTAGAGAAAACCTAATAGACTGTACGGCGCGGTAGTGCTACTCTGGCTTGTTGCTATTGCAAACTAAACTACTAAAAAGCAGCAATAATTTATAACATACGCCGCTTCGTTTTAAGTATCGTAACTTTAAGTTGTCGGAGGAGCTTGAAATCTACAAAAATCCATAGCCTACTCAATAATTTAATAATTTGTCTCGTTAAATAAATATTTACGAAATTGAGTGGGTCTTTACGCAGAAGCATACTGATAAGTGCAAATAGTGCAAAATTTTTGCATTTAAATTTAAAAAAGGCATTGCTAGCGCTCGCCGTGGGTTTCAAACTTACCTCTTTTCTTTTCAATCGCGCACCCGTCGCGTGATTCTTAGCAGCCAGCTATAATTGTAATAAGCGCCTTTTTGCCTATTGTGATTGCGCCTTGCGCATTACAGTAAAATTCTTTCTTTATAATCTCTAGAATCTTAAGTTTGGAACAGATAAGGGGAAAGCAGTGAATTGGTTGTTTTAATTGTTCTAGTCGTTTAATTGTTTTGATTGTCGGACTATTTTTCTTTTTAAAGAAAATTGTGAATTGTGATGCAAATAAAATAAATTTTCTCTCTCTATTGTAACGTTTTGTTTCATTTCAAAAAACGGTTTGATTTATTTGTATCTGGCTTGCTGTTCCGGCTTGCTGGCTCTGGCTTTGGAAATAGCAGCCGTTAGTAATAAATTTTGTAACTTTGTTAAACTGTGTTTGGCTTTGTTAAGAAGATTTGTTACTAAGATACGACTCGGATCTTATTTAAATAGAAGAGAGACTAGAGATCATCTGGACTCGTTATCTCTCGCTTTCAATACAAACAAATAGCTTTCATTACATAATTGCTTACCCGCTTAAAAGTAAAGTCATGTTTAGCGCCACATGTTACGAGTCTGAGCTACAGACTGATGGCCGCAATATTCTTCGCAGCGAAAATTTCGAGGTACGAAAGTGAAGAAGACGTCTTAAACGACATACGCTTGGAGTGGGTAGACAGCCCAGCAGAACATGTCGCCTTGGACAATCATCGCTTTCTATCAAGATGTGCTGGCCAGTTGGCGATGATTACAGCTGTTATGAGAGATTACAGCAGGTCGTGTAGCAAAATAGAAGGCAGTGTGTTAGACGCCACCCTGGAGTATGGCCTGAAAGCTCATAACGTTTATATCATCTGCACGGGTAAATATTCAAAATTTAATTGCTAATTACCCCGAACGCGAGAAAGAAAGCTTGCATCGGTATTACAAACGCGCCTGCAGAAAGCTTGATCCTCCAGTAGGTTGTCACGCCCTGGTTTACCAGCACAATCAGGAGCTTCTACCTTGTCTTTCCGGACCCTAAAAGAACGACAGAATATGGCGAGACTAAAGCAACACGTAAAAGTATTTAAGAAAAACGTTGCTGAATCTAGTAACCCGTTTACGGGGAGATTTGCGTTTACGAGGACAAGAATGAGAGATGAGCAAGTGCCTGAAACATCTCGGAGCGCCTTTGTCTATAGTCGACAAACAACTGCACCTTCTAATTCTCAGCACGAGGTTCCGGAAAGGGAGACGAGGTACGATTAAGACTACATACCTTTCTCATTGGAGAGAGAATATCAGAATATCCCGCTTATCGCCATCGTTTTAACTTGCGATACCGTCAATTAAGATCTGCGCGGCCAAGCAATGGATAGAAGCTATCATAGTTGGACAGGCCAGGCAGTATATTCGGAATGCATTTTCCATTTTCGATAGCGGACGCGCTTGAGATGTTGTCTGGGAGACCCTGGAAAAAGTTTTTGGAAGAGATAGAATACTCGAAGACTCGATGCGTTCTATAGAAAGGCGAGATAAAGCAGTTGGCCATCATAGGAAAACGTTGCTTACTCCGAGCCAACATGAGAAATCTCGAAGCTGTAGCACAATCCCTCGATAGTTATAGGAAAACTCTACGGCTTCTTAGACGATAAATTGAGCATGAGCATCGAAGACGAAAAGGTTTTATCCCACTACCGCAACAGCTTTCAGGAATTTCAAATTGGAAAATGGGGAAAACCATCTTCAATTTAAGCTTCCATGGATAGAGGATACCAGAAAATTCAAGAATAATTTCAGCCAAGACAGTCTTATTGCGATAAACTCGTATCGCAACCTGACGTGACTTTGTCGTCTATCTTGTTACGTTTTGGTAAGAAGAAATATGGTTTAGCAAGTAATATTAAGATTATGTTTTTTCAGATCCGCATCCACGCTGACGACCCCGACATGCTACGCATTCTACGGTTTGACCAACCCAAATGTGCAAGGAGACATTGCCGAGTTTCAAGTCGCTGCTTAAGGTCTAAGGTGTATACATGGGGGGTTCTCGCTGCTACGGTTCGCTTGTCCGATGGTCATCTTCGCGAGAGAGACATTCGAAAGTTGGTGCTGTTAGAACCTGCCTCCAATTGATAATAATTATTGTGTGTGTGTTACTGTGTTATTGTTAACTCGAGGGTCACTCTTTAACCCTATTCTTTTCAACGGCCGGGCTTCAGAAGCCCGGCCCTTGCAAAAACGTTTGTAATTACTTCATCTTTGTAGATAAAATTCTGGGATTTCTTGACTTTTCCTAATTTGAAATACTGAATAAGATGGTGTTATTTTTAGGTGCCCCCAAACAAGTGTTAACGGGTTAAATAGACGTTTTTTAGCAAATTTGTTACCAAGAATCGGCTTTGCGAGACTTATTTCGTGCAAGTCGCATTTTCTTTTAAGCTTTTGACGGACGATTGCTAGGAAACATTTTACACATCAAGCGCACAAAATTCACTCTTTACACTAAACATTTTTATAACTGGGACGCCTTCAGACAATTAAACAACACCTGACCATGGGTTTCCAACTTGTATAAATTCATGACAGTTCTAAAGTTTGAAATTTACACAAAAGGACTTTTTTTCTTCCAAAAATTTTCGGGCCAAAGTTTAAAAAAACGGTCCTTACTTATTGCAAACTGTTTGATCAATTTCTTTCGAAAGTTAAATAAAGACCAAAAAAACTTGACCATTTGTGGTCTTCATTTTCCTTTTGCAATAAATTTTATGTTTGAACTCAAAATGTCATTCAGAAAAAAATTGAATGTGACTTCTGGTCTAAAATAATTATTCTATTATATTCCGACGTTTTTTTAGTTTTAAAATGATCCAGTGACTGGAAATCTCTTAATAAAAAAACTTAGATATCTTAGTTACGGATGACCTGGGCTATTTACTATGTTCATAGAGCTTATAATCTATGTTAGAGCTGCTTTGAATTTTTGATTACATATCTTTCTCTTTTCCTAATTGTGTCAACTCTAATTTCAAATCTACGGAAGAGCGCTTGTAGTCGCGATTCGAAAGACAAAGAAGCTGTAGAAGACCCAAAAAGTAATTGACAAATTTATCCACCTTACGCCCCTTGGGAAAAATTTGAGACGCTTACTTACGTCCGCAACAAGCCAATTGATGGCTTTAATGCAAAGACTTTCTAGTTGGAAAAGTGGCATAAAATGTTTTTTTTATAGAACAATAAAATCTAATAAGAAATGAACATATACGATTTTTATCCGTTTCCATCAAGCGATTTTTATCCGTTTCCATCAAAACGACACTTGCAACCTCTCGACAGCAATAATTCAACCACACTTTGAAAGAAGGCCTTTGACTGGCTTACAGTTTGATGTTCAACGAAAAATTAAATTGATTTTGGGCGAAGTCATTTCCGTGCGAGTGACTCTTGTGTTGTAATATTTACACCTCGAAATTATGCTTCAAAGTCTAATTTTAGGAAACGTTATTGTCTTTGCTATGATAATGAAATTGGATCAGGATTGCATGAGGATCATAATGAAATTGCAAAAACAAAACATAAACAAATCTCGAAATCAGTGTCAAACATGTGTCTCTTCCACGTGTTAGCGGCACCGCTTACAAATTTGCCCTTTACTTGTATGCTTTGATCGATGCCAACAGTAACAGTTATATAGAGCAGTGTTTCTCAACCTTTTTCCTTGCGGACCGGTAATATTTCAAAACAATGTTGCGGCCGGGAAATCTCTTTTAATTACATAATTGTAATAAACGCGATAAATTGATAAAAAGAATTCTAATAAAACAAAAGTGAGCATTTAGCTTCAAAGAACTCTATTTAATGTGAGCTTCGCTTCTGCCTTCTTGATATAACACGTTGTAAAAGTGGCTTTATTAAAGTTTTTAAAAGGCGAAGTCAGGGGCACCAGAAGCGGGGGCGCACAAGGGGACAAATAGTGTCCTTTGAATTTGCAGTACAAAAGCGCTGGGATTAATTTGTTTCTACACTTATATAAATTCGACCGGAATTAGATTTAACAAAGTTTTTAAAACAATGATTTGACTACAGAAAAAAAACAGTAAGTTAGCAAGGGCGCGAAATTGAAGAAAAGAGGCACTCTTTTGGTTGATAAGGTACCCACAATAAATGTAAAATATAAACATTTTTTTGAATATACAAGAAAACCGAAAGTTCATTGGGTGAACGAACTGCCGTAAACTGGAGATAAAATTTCTTTTTTAGTCTGCAACTAACTTTTCAGGTCATGCATTTGCGTACCTATTCAAAATATATTTAAAAACAACAACAAAAAAAGAATAAGTGATAAAATCAGAGTGATTTTTCTAAATGTGTACAAGAAAACCGAACGTTTATTGGGTGAACGAACTGCCGTAAACTGGAGATGAAATTTCTTTTTTAGTCTGCAACTAACTTTTCAGGTCATGCATTTGCGTACCTGTATATTTGAAAACAAAAAAAAAAGAATAGGTGGTCAAATCAGGGTGACAACATTTTTTTATCACCTATTTACAAAAGTTGTTCACCTTATGAACTTTTGGTTTTCTTGTATACATACAAAAAATTTTCATATTTTAGATTTATTGTTGGTACATTATCAACCAAATGAGTGCCTCTTTTTCTCAACTTTGTACCCTTGCTAGTCATTGCGTGATCATTGCCGTCATAACAAAAGAATGAGAGTGCAAATCAGAGAGATGACCTTTTTTTAAGTCTTCAACTATATTTCGATCAGGTAACTTTTAATTTCGGACGATTCTATTTAGTTTCAAAACCTTAACTACAATTTTTTCCATTCAACCAAAAAAGGGTGCTTTTAATTTAAATCTTGACTTCCCCCACGCCAAAAATTTTTCGGCGCCTCTGGGCAAAGTACAGCTTGAATATCCACGCAATTTTTTCCTTGGTTTTGATGAGAGATAAAGCCGAAAAGCTTTTCCTGCATACATAAGCCGTAGAAAAAATTAGCACGAGTTTAATTGCTTTGTTGTTAAGTTGTATATATATATTTTTTAAGTGAAGCCCAAAATTACGAAAGTGGTAAGTTTTCATGTTTAATTTTTAACTGGGTATCGCAAACGAGTTCAATTAGCAATTCTTTATTAGCAGCATTAAGATTGCACGACTTTATATCCTCTGTAAATGGATAAACGATCCAAAAATTTCCCTTTTTTAGGATCTTATTTTTGGAAAAATATAGGCAAACATTAATGGGTAACTCTTTTAAGTGTTGACTCATAATAACAAATAACTCTTTAGTGTCAACAAAGGTACTTGCCACAAAATCTTCCAAACTTGGAAACATATCAATGTCGCTTTTTTGCAAACATTTATTACAAAAAAATCAACTTTTTGCACACTGTAAATATGTTGATGCAATAACCTTGAGGAGAACTACTACAATCATTTAAGCGGCTGAATATATCTGCTAAATATGCAAGTTTGCCTATTTTATATCTTACGCTTACACCCGAAATAAAACCAACCATGCTGGCAGCTCTGTCAGTACAGACCACTCGCATTTTGCTAATCTACTTTAAGCCTTGATGTTGAATTTAGTTATTGAGCAAAATCAATAATTACTATTAATATTCTTTTGACACTGTTTTAATGCTAAACTGGTTGCGCCTCTTTAAAGTATAAAATAGGAATAGATTGTTGCGGACTGGCAGAATGGCTAATGAGGACCGGTACCGGTCCGCAAACCAGCGCTTGAGAACCAGTGATATAGAGTAATATTGTTTTCTCAGTGTTTTTTTGCAAAGTAATGAAATGGCGTAGTTTCATTTCAATAATTAAAAAACTCATTTTGCGATGGTGAAATACAATGTGCATGTAAACAGTGACATAGCCGTACCTGCCGGGGGGGCAGGGGGGGCAATTGCCCCCCCAAGTTCCGAAGATTTGGGCAAAATTAAGATTTTTCGGGCAGTGAGAAGAAAATATTTGGGCAAAACCATAGTTTTTCGGGCAGCGATATGAAAAATTTGGGCAAAGTCAGGAAATTTAGAGAGGTGATGATGAGGAACTGCAAGAAATAATAACCCAAATTTAGGTGAAGACCTTTTTTTTTTTTTTAGAGATCACCATGATTTTAGGACAAAATTGGCTTTTCGTCTGAGAATCTCAGACAATTTTTTTGTCATATCCGAAATGTACTATACGTAAAATCATGATTTGGGCAAACGTCACAAAATTTGGGCAAAACTTCATTGCCCCCCAAAATTTTTTGGGCTGGTACGGCTATGAACAGTGATATATAAAAGATAAAGTTTGTTGATTTTATAATATTTTTAAGTCGATATTTTAACACTGCTAAATATTAAAACATAGCCAATTTCAAATTCTTTTGCGTAAAAAAAATTCATTTTCGTTTTTTGTCCTTTTTTTGAAAAAATGAGCAATAACTATTAGTAATCACAAAAACATGTGGACAAAACATGTGAGCAAGTAAATGAAATTGGTCTAAAATATTTTTGCATAATTCAACCAATTGAACAATAAAACAAACTTCCTTAGCTTCTTCATTGTTTGTAA
Organism: Diplosoma virens; assembly: GCA_963680785.1. Taxonomy (NCBI): domain Eukaryota; kingdom Metazoa; phylum Chordata; class Ascidiacea; order Aplousobranchia; family Didemnidae; genus Diplosoma; species Diplosoma virens. The sequence goes on along the minus strand of OY796880.1, from coordinate 65,583,618 downwards.
TTGTCGTGCGCGTTGACGTCACTCTTTACGTCCAATTTTTAATTAAGTTTACGACTGTTACAACAGCGAAACCGTTACAATCGCATTTCATAGTTAAATGACTGTCTAAACGTAAAAATTAAAGTGACCTTGCTAAATTGCAATTTTGCATACTTTATCAAATGAATTTTCAAAAACGTTTTTGTTCTAACAAAAGTTAAATAAATGATCTTTACTTTGCTTAAATTTCATAAAGATAACTTAAATAGTTTTGGAGTTATAAATCGTTGATTTGGTAGGCTTCTGAAGCCTGGCCGTTGAGTAGTCAATAGCTCGAAAAGGTTGAGGAGAATAGAATTAATTTTTGTGGGGACTGTTAGCGCTCACCGTGGGTTTCGAACTTACCTCTTTTCTTTTCAATCGCGCACCCGTCGCGTGATTCTTAGCAGCCAGCTATAATTGTAATAAGCGCCTTTTTGCCTATTGTGATTGCGCCTTGCGCATTACAGTAAAATTCTTTCTTTATAATCTCTAGAATCTTAAGTTTGGAACAGATAAGGGGAAAGCAGTGAATTGGTTGTTTTAATTGTTCTAGTCGTTTAATTGTTTTGATTGTCGGACTATTGTAACGTTTTGTTTCATTTCAAAAAACGGTTTGATTTATTTGTATCTGGCTTGCTGTTCCGGCTTGCTGGCTCTGGCTTTGGAAATAGCAGCCGTTAGTAATAAATTTTGTAACTTTGTTAAACTGTGTTTGGCTTTGTTAAGAAGATTTGTTACTAAGATACGACTCGGATCTTATTCAAATAGAAGAGAGACTAGAGATCATCTGGACTCGTTATCTCTTGCTTTCAGGCATACTTGGCGACCCGCAATATTTTTCAGCATCTCTGCTTATCAACAGCATTTGCATATTACGATGCTATGGAATCAATAAATTATAAAATCCATGAATCAAAATAACGAAAAGACGAGATTTGCTAGTCTTTACAAGAAACAAAATAAGCTGCACATCTTACCTCATTCCTCCTTTCTCCGAAATCAATTTCATCTATTATTATCCCTGTATTATTATTAATAATAATGCAGATTTGCCCAATCTGCAGTTATTTTTAGAAGTTTAAATTTATGGCGTTAAAAGTCGAGATAGTTTTATTTCAGCCCGATTGTGATGACAATACCTGTAAGGACAAAGAATTTTTTTATGTCACACAAAAGCGGAAATTATTAAGATACTGTAATTAAGAAAAAGAAATTAATTCATTAAAGTGCAGTTTGAGGCGCTAAGATTGCTGCCTTTCTTAACTCGTTATTATTTTATTGCGTTAACGTAATGACATAAAAAACAATGACATTGTACAAAATTTGACCCAAAGAATCATAAAAATGCATAATGGGGTAAAAGGCACGAGCCGCCACTGAATACGATAAAGACTGCAACAGTGATTTTTCTGATAATTTACTTTCAGTCAACGTTTAGCAAAAAAAAATTGTAAAATCAAGGGTTTATTTAAAAATTTTAATTACTTTTTAAACTACTTTCTAAGAAAATATTTAGAAATTCCGAAAAAGAAATATTTCATTATGAGCAATTTTAGCGTTTCAAAATTTGAAGCTGCTTTTGGAAGTACCAACTTCTCTGTATCAGTGCAACTTAATGGTGTTACAGAAGTCCTGGTAAGCCGCATCCACATCAACTGAATCAGGCGGCAACAAAGTCTTTGCGAATTTATTCGTCAAAGTAATGTAGTGACTCCATTTGGCCTTGCGGAAATTCCATCGCTTAACAGGCATGCTTGGCATTGCCATAGCAAACCTTGGTGGTGTAATAAGCGAAGGTTGATGTTGTGACCTGGGGAACTTTTCAAGAACACGTCTATCCGGTAAGCGACTGTTTGGACCTATGCTAGCGAAAGCTAGATCTAAATTGGTGCCAGTGTTCCAGCGGCCGGAATAAAAACTGGCAGCGTCCTTGGCATTACAATTAATACTATTATATAGGAGGGCAAGATAATTAATATTTGCCCAGTCAGCCAAGCACTCACCGTCCGGACTGTTGTCATTGTAGCCCCCAGTCAGCATGACGACAGTTAAAATCGCAACCGTACAGACAGGAGTGAGAAAATACTGGGAGATCCAGGGTTTGCAATCAACGTCCAGACACAGCCAATCGATCTCCGATGTCGGTGGAGATTGGTCCAAAAGCGTGTATCTCAGTCACTTGTGGACAAACGTGGCAAGGCCATGCTTCCTGCTTAAAGAAGACCCAGCTAGTTGGTAGTTTGGTAGTACCAACTTCTCTGCATCAGTACAGTGGGTCTCCTGCAGTAGGATGACGAGTGCCTCAAACTGCATAGCGAGGAGATGAAGAACGTTCATCTTGCTTGCAGTGAGGCCTTCGATGTTCAGCTGAAGAATAGTGGGTCTTCGGAACTTGTTGGCAATGTGCCCTGAAAAGGGCAGTTTTATCCTGACATTGCTCTGTCCTGAAAAGGACGTTTGCCGATTAGCAGACTCACACTGAACATCGGAATGGGTGGATACCCTTCTATTTCAGCCAAAAACTATCCCACGGGGGTATCGAAATAACTATATTTCGTGTTGAGATGCAGAGTGTGAATCCCTCTATAAAACCTTTCTCAGGAAGACGACTCAAGTTTGGCTGCTACAGCTTTGCTTTCCAAGCTTAACAGGAAGCGGAGGGATCGATGGTCCGAAGCAGTTCAAAGCATTGACTTTTCACACTCTAGTCGAAAAGTGTGGAGTACTTTGAACAACCTTACTTGTCGGTTACGACACTCTCCTCGTCACTGTCCCGTTTCAGCCAATGCTATTGCATCTCAGCTGGTTAGAAATGGGAAATACGAGGCTGTTGACTGCAAGTCATCTCGATTTGTCGCTCAAGAAGTGTCTGACCTTTGGAGGGCCACAAGACCAGATGCAGTAAATATCTCTGACAATTTTTCACAGAGAGCAGAGCTTATACTCCATGCTGGAGCTGCTTTGAAATCCTGGTTACTTGACTTCCTTTCTTCCAGTTTGCGCCGACTCAAAATTTTCAAGATCTGGAAAAGAGCGCTTGTGGTTGCGATCCCGAAACCAACAAAGCCCGTGGGGGACCCAATCCTCGAGAGGCTTATCTACGCCCGCATTGAGCCATTAATCGATCCACTGCTCCCTAAAGAGCAGGCTGGGTTCCGACGCTGGAAGTCAACCGTAGATCAAGTTGTTCTGTTAACCCAGAACATCGAAAATTCTTTTGAGGCTAAAAAGAAGGCGGGTGCCGTATTTTTCAATCTGACAGCTGCCTATGACACTGTCTGGCACCGTGGCCTTACCTGCAAGCTGCTGAGACTACTTCCGGATAAGCACATGGTCAGAATGATTATCGATCTTGTCCAAAATTGAAGTTTCACTCTTACCATCGGTGACAGCAAGCAAAGCAGGCTACGCCGTCTTAAAAACCGCGTTCCTCAGGGATCGGTCATGGCTCCCATCCTATTTAACATCTATACGTACAATCTTCCTTCCATAATTTCCAGAAAGTTTGCTTAGGCTGATGATTTAGCATTGCTGCACTTTTCTGGAAACTGGAAGGACTTTGAGGGGTCCTTAAGCCAAGACATGTTTACACTTTCAACGTATCTCCAGACTTGGAGGTTGAAGCTCAGTCACACTAAGACGCCAGCCTTTCACTTAAATAACCGAGAGGCCAAACGTGAGTTAAAGGTCTACTGCAACGGTAGACTTTTACCGTTCTGTCCAACCTCTTCTTATCTTGGGGTAAAACTGGACAGATCGCTCACGCTTCGTCACCACTTAGTGGCTTTGCGCAAAAACCTATTCTCGCGAGTCACACTGCTGAAGCGACTCGTGGGCTCGGGATGGGGTGCTGGTGCTAAAACACTACGCATAGCCACCTTGTCTCTAGTCTACTTAACAGCTGAGTACAGTGCGCCAGTCTGGTGTCGCAGTGCTCACACTCGCCTCATCGACAGTGTCCTGAACGACGCCTCGCGCATAGTCACTGGATGCCTGCGTCCCACTTCAACGGACCACCTACCTGTACTCTCAGGTATCCAGCCAGCTGAGCTTCGCCGATTGGGAGCGACACTCTCCTTGGCTCATCGTGAATCTCTGGACCCCGATCATATCTTGTATGGTCTTTTAAGTGGATCCTCAGATATTCGCCAAGTGAGACTAAAATGCAGACGCCCGTTTGTGCCAGCTGCGCGGAATCTTTTGAACAACCTTTCCAGACTTGGCATCTGCGCTTCTGAATGGACAGATTACAAATGGAAAACGGAGTATTGTGACTGTGGTTTCAGGCTCCGTGTTTTTGTGCCCGGGACCGGTGCCAGGCCTGTTGGGATGGGCTTACCCTGAGCAGCTTGGGTTAAGCTCAACCGCCGGCGGATTGGTGTTGGCGATTCCATTTGTCCATGCACAAATGGGGTCTCGCTGCTTTACCGAATTGCAAGTGTGGCGCCTCTGAGCAAACCACAGACCATGTTCTAACAGCGTACTCTATACATCGGGCACCACATGGAGCACGAGGTCTGACGGTTTTGGATGACAAAACTCGATGCTAGCATAATAACACCACTGCCAGCATCTGATTCAGGCAGTGCAGCAATCTGGAGTAGTAAAAGGATAAACCCTCGGCCCCAGTCCTGTTTGTGTCTGACCTGGAGTGGATACACTTCAAACGACGACGACGACGACAAAGCTGCTTTTTTTTGCGAAAGTATCAATATTAGCAAAATAAAGGAGAATAAAACATTAATAAATTCTGTAAAATATTTTCAAATCTTCATTATCGTTAAATGACTTTTTGTTGAAATTATTTAATTTGCTTTCGATTTCATGAAAAAGTACTGGTATTTAAGAAAAAAAATGAAGTCTCAATCTAAAAAGTAGAACTGAGTTTCAGACATTAAGAGTTCCAATAAATAAAATGATCAAGAGCTCTTTATTTTAAGCTAAAAATTAACTGCAATTCATGCAAGCAATAATCTAGATCGGGATTTCTCAACCTTTTTTGACCCATGAATTATTTTTGCCCAAACAATTATTTATTCGACTCTAATACAAAAATATGTAAGATTTTTTTGCAGAAACCAAACTGCGATGTTGATTTTTAATTTTTTCTTTTTTCTTCACCTAAATTGAAAAACTGATATTTAGTTGGCCAGCATATTGAATTCAAATATATTCCGATAATATCAAAGAGAAGAGCAAAAAAATCATTTCAATATAACCTGCATTTTAGAGCAAAACTGTTTTACAAATTAATGCGATAATTTTTTTCTTCAGTTGGATTTCAACAGAATATACATGAATTCGATACTCTGGCATATAAAAATCGGTTTTCTAATACCGGTGAAGACCAAAAATATATCATTGTTTCTTCAGCCATTTGCCTCATAAATTAGGTTACTGACATTTGCGATGCTTGTTTGCCCAATTCTTGTTTTTTAGGACTTTGGGACCAATGAAAGCCTTTTGTTGCTTGACTGCTTGTACATTAAAAGTTGTTGATCAAAGGCGTACAATGCTCGTTTGTTTTCTGCAAAATTTTGTTAAATGTCTTCTTACATGAGCAGTTCCAGTGAACATAACCGAGATCAAACAGACTGTCTCTGATGAACATTTAATAGTTTGATCTAACATCAAACTCGGGTTCCAAGTGCGTGATACAGAATCTCGCAGATGGCGCTGTTTGATACAATTTCTTGTCGCAATTAATTTAAAACAAATAGATTTTCAGCTTTTAACCTTAATTTTGAATACACACACTATTTATAAACACAATTTTATTCAATTGAAAATATATAATTTTAAATTTAAGACTTGTTTTAATACATGTATATTTACATTTTTTTTTTAAGAAACAAAGACTTACATTGAAAAATTAAGTTATTTTGGTCACGTTAACTCTTTTTTATCTTTGTTGGTTTTTAACCTGTGACTGTGACTTGTTGAAGTCTAACTTGTATTTTTCAAAGAAACATAAATATGAGAGTATTGACAAAGGATTACTGTTTTTCATTAAACTCATAAAAAGATTTTTTATAATATACAGGATGTTTCAAAAAATTTGACATCATTTCACATGTAAATATTACAAAAACTACATAGTCGAATCAAATGAAATTCAACAAGGTTAATGTTGACCAAAACAAGATTTATTCCTGTAAATTTGAATCGGAAATTCAAAAGCACGTGAATTCCAAGAAAGGTTTCGCAAATGTTTAATATGCGCACCGCCTGTGACACGGCACACGTGAAGTCGGTACTCCGGCACCTAAACATGCTGCAGTATGTCTTGGGTAACAGTCTACAGTTTAACTCTCGTGCAAGACAGGTAGTTAACAAAGAAACACAACCGCACTGGAGATTGTTACCCAAGACATGTTGCAGCATGTTTAGGAGGAGCCAGAGTACCGACTTCACGTGTGCCGTGTCACAGACGGTGCCCATATTGAACATTTGTAAAACCTTTTATGAAATTCATGTGTGTAGCGTCGCCAAGATGCGAACCAAATTTGTCTTCACGCGCTAATTAAAGTTTACACATGGCGCCTGGTGATTAGTGAGCGCTGCTGTTGCCTGCCCATTGGCGATCTCTTTTATGGTAATAGTTAGCACATGAGACAGCTCTGCCTTTGTAGACGAAGGTTGCTTGTATAGCCTGCTGGCCGCTTTCTCATATATATCCTCTTGGAAATTTGAATAGCCTATTGGCAGAAGTTCGGTGTGGAACAAATTTGTTATAACCTAAATTTGGTGTATTCTATTTGAATAAGCGTAAAGACTGGAATAAATTAGTATTATCTGTTGAAGTTTAATTCATTTCTTGTACCGAACTAACAATGTGCTTTGAGTTTCTTATTCAAATTTACAAGTATAAATCTTGTTCAGCTCAACATTAAATCTAATGAATTTCATTTGATTCGACTATGTAGTTCCTGTAATATTTACATGACAAATGATGTAAGTTTTTTTAAACACCCTGTATATCAAAACTGATGAATAAAATCAGAAAATTGCAAGCTACTATGAGTTTTCTATAAATTAGTTAAAAATTTTTGTTCATCAACTTACCGTTAGTTATTATCTCTCGGTGTCTAAAACAGAAATCATTCTCAACAGAAAAAAATTTTTTTGTAAAAAAACAATTGATAATTGCAACTTATAGCACATATAAGCGTTAAAGTCAGTGCAAGTGATTTCTTCGACCCGCTCTTGAAAGCAAATATTTTTGCTGTTCAGTTGAATTTTTTATTTGCTGCCTTAATTATTTATAAAATAATTTGACTGCTGTTCATAGCAGCTGCTGAATTTCACCAAGCGGACGAAATTGATGTAAACAGAATTTTTCAGGAATTAGGATAGGCCTTGAATTAAAATCATGTGGTTTTTTACTCGATCATCACGGGTGTCTTTTTCACTCAATCATGTTGCTAAGCAACACAGCAACGCTTACGTCAGGACGACATGATCATAAATATTATTGAACAACAATCAGATATGCCTATTGGTAGTATTACCGCCACCAAAAGTTGTTGGCTCAAAAATTAGTGAACAAATTATATACCAATTACAACTAACCAGCAATCGCAATAAATAGTTTCTTATTTTCATTATTTTCTTTAAATGGCCGTATTGACCCTGTGACTACTTTCTAATTTAAGGAAAGTTGGTAAATTGAGCAGAAGGACGCGAGTTTGATGTTTAAGTAAGAATATCATCATACTTGCATATTTTTTTTATTATTGAAGTAAGGCTAGAAAAATAAAGTCATAGTTTTTCTTAAATGAGTCAAAATTTTAGCAAGCAATAAAATTCTCCCCAATTTTTTAGAATTTTTTGTTGCTTATGTAGTACAGGGTGTCCATAAAGTCTCTTTACAATTTAAAAAAATTATTATTAAATGAAATGATGAGATATCGCGATGAAGGTTGTTTTATGTTAATTAGTATTTTATAAAGTTTTTATTGACATGAAATTTATTGTTTCAGATAAAATTTCTTAATTAAAATTTTTTATGTTTAATGATTGAGTTATATGAAATGAACACCCATAAAATAACTACTTCTCAAGAGAAAGCGCAACGTATATCCTGGTTGATTGAAACAAAATGAGATGTTTAGACCCAGCAAAACTACAGAACTAAGTATGGAAGAGACCCTGTGCACTGTTGAACGTGGTAGTTCCAATTGTCTGGCAGCAGTACGAATGGACTTCATAGAAGAACGTTGAAAGGCTTGCCTTACACGCTCGATGTTTTCTTCAGATGTTCTTGGTCGCCCACTCCTTCTTGTATCGAACACGTCCCTGTCTCCATAAATTTTTTTTGCCATAAACTAATTGAAGAAAGTGATGGTGGGTCTCTTCCATACTTAGTTCTGTAGTTTCGCTGGGTCTGAACATCTCATTTTGTCTCAATCAACCAGGATACACATTGCCATTTTTCTTGAAAAGTAGTCATTTTAGGGGGCTTAGTTCATATAACTCAATCATTAAACATAAGAAATTTTAATTCAGAAATTTTATCTGAAACAATAAATTTTAGTGTCAATAAAAACTTTATGAAATACTGATTAATATAAAACAACCTTAATTTCCATATCTTATCATTTCACTTTGTATTAATTTTTTTTAATTGTAAAGAGACTTTATGGACACCCTGTATTTTTTATAAAAAATACACCAATTAAACAAGTAAGTTTTTCTTACTTATTTTTTAGGTAACATAAGCTATCAAAATTATTGAAATTAGAACCGTAATACCTTTATCACCATTTAAATATTTAAATAGCAGCTATTAAACTTATTGAATTTAGATTTAAAGTTTTTATTAATTGACCGATTGAACCATAACACAAAAAATATTATTTATATTTCGAGCCCAATTCAAAGCATATAAAAATTCCAAAATAAATTACAATTTTATAAGTTTTTTAAATTAAAAATAATTAACTGATAAGGCTGCTATAAAATGTAAAAAAACGCTTTTTACAACAAATTTAAAGTAATTACCGCCCAAATAAAAATCTTTGGTATCATCAGATTGTTTAGAATTTGAACCAGACTTATTTGTATCAATGTCCTGTAAATTTGTAGTTGTTTGAGACTTAATAAAAGGAAACACTTAAAATTAAACAAAAACCCTTAGGACTAGGCATGCAAATCTTAAAAGCTGTTTAAGTATTCTTTTTTATGTTTCAAGGTATCTAATTATAAACAAATATTGTACGTAATAAGACTCTATCAAAAGCATAAAAATACAAATTTTAATAAAATCGTCTTTCCAAACCAATACCAGCGGGATGATTTTTTAAACCGAAAACATGATTAAAAAGCTGTTATATAATTGACCACGTTACAACTTAGTTTTAAAGAGTAATGAATTATCGTGTATGGTATTTTGCTTCTTATATAAGTTGGATTATGACAAAAATTACCAAACTGCCTGTGTGTTTACAAAAAACATTGATGATATTACATCGAACTGGCAATATCTGAAAAAGCCTTTTTGGAAGGACAAAAATATTAAAAATTAAAATTATAAAAATGACTTTTTTCTTTTTTTTTAGAAAAAAATGCTTAAATCTGCATATGAATTTGAAGGTATTAGGCTCTTTTTAATTTGTTGGATGACTTTCTGTGCTTTCCATCATCTTGTCTCAAAGAAAAAGGGCTATTCTTATTAAGAAAAATAGAAACAAGATAAGTTTCCCTTGTTATTAAAAAATTTAAAAGAAAATGATATCGAAATATTTGCAACTATTACTTACAAATTGAAAAACAAAAAGATGTAACTGCAATAGTTTTATTTTCAATTTTTTCTTCTATCATATTTTTTGTAATAAAAGTTCCACAATGGTTTTATAAAATTGCTGAAACAAAACTTAGTTTACTTAAAATCATAGTTTTAATTGCTGTTTACATTGCCACTAATTTGATAATTTGCATGATACCGTAAGATAGTGAAATCAGGAAATTTATGAAATTTTCTTAATTTTATCGATTGATTTTACGACTTAAAAGAAACCCTTAAAAATTTTAGGCTGTAAAGAAATTTCTGGTTTGACAGTTTGATGGCAGCGAATAGACCTACATATTGTCTTTACACTTTCATAACAAATAGGTTGTTAGATCATTCTTACCTTTTTCTCTTTTTAAACTTTTTTTAAAATGTTTTTAACCCTACGTTGGTCACGTGGGGTGTTTGAACACCCCAATTTTTTTTAAATGTTCATAATTTCTATATTATAATTTTGTTCTCTATATCTTTCCAGGTACTTACCTAACTCATTGAGGGTGTAGCATACCAGTTGTAGTATAGTTATACTTTTTTTGTATTGGGTTGCGCAGACACCCCACGTGACTAACCATGTTTGAAAATTCCACGTGACCAACGTAGGGTCAAAAAAACTTTACATTATGACGTAATAATTTTAACAAAGAAGTTTCTTTAATTTTTAAATGTTTTGATAAGTTTTGTTAAAAACAGTGGTTTACAAAATGGTCGAAATTAACCCCCAAGCGTCAGTTGGACCATACAAGGGCTCAATAAATATTTAAAGAATTAAATGAGGTCACTGAATAGCCAGGGGTTCAACAAATAACTGCTAAGATCTACTAGAGCAATAAAGCTTCCAATTCATGCATTTTTTTAATAGGATAAAACCCATCATCCTTTGCAATGATAATAAGATTGAAAGTGGAAAAAATTGTAAGTTGTACTGTCAGTTACTTTTATGTTATGTTTACAGCTGTAATTCTAAGCGTATTTTTATAATTGGTTTTATTTTGTCTCATGTTTCAAATAAAAACTGCTCTAATTTGTTTTAAAACTTTTTTTTTGCATTAGTAACTGTTAGGCTAGGCTAGGGTGACGATAGAAAATTTTATTCCCAACTCGGGGGTCGATGTGTAAAAAAATTTCAGAATTGTTTGTTTGAAATAAAAGCTTCTATTCTTTTCGAACAAAAAAATAAAACTAAAAAAAGTATTTTATAACCTTATTACTAAATGATGAAAATGTAACCCAAACATGATGATTTTTTTCATATCGATGATTATTTGTAACTATCATTTATCAGAATCAGCAAACATTTTGTTTTTTGATGAAAAAAATGTGCCGTGGCCTTAAAAAAGATATTTTATTTTTAATAATTGTGCATGCAAGTATAAGTAAGTCTAAAACACAAAATGAAAAAAAATGAAAAGTAAAAAGCTGTAGCAAAAAGAAAAATACATGTCAAGCCATATAATTCTATAAACTTGTGCAAACAAACCTTTTGAGAAAAATTTTCGTTTCTTTGATACATTGGAAGTTTAAAAAAAACCATCTAAAAGAAAATATTTTTAGATTTGTTTGTTTTCTTGTATAAATGCACTGCAAGCAATCATGCAAACAAACATGCAAAAACGTACCGCGTGGTGGCGTAAAAGATTTAAACAGTAAAAAGTTAAATAATAGAATATGCGTTGATAGCTGACCATATTGTTATTTCTTAGGTGAAGCAAAAGAGTTAGTGTAAATAAGTAAAATGGTTTTGTGTCTTTTTAAACGTCTTCATAGACTTTCTCGGGTTTATCAAACGAAAAACAATTAATCAAATCTTACGTTTTATAAAACTAATTTCTCACGCCGCAGAATGTCATGGGTTCCAGGCTGATTTTTTGCATATTAAGACCGAGCAATGCAATTTCTTATGTCGAATTATCTCCATTCAGTGTACGTCTGGAAGTGCTGTGTCATATTTGAAATACCTTGATATCAAGCCCAAATCTGCATTGGACGTAGAAATAATCACTCTTTAAGTAAAGAAATTTGTAGGTACTGTGTTAGACGTACATTTATTGAATGTAGAAATAAACGCTGTTAAAACGTTTAAACCATAAGTAGTTTACTATTCATCGAAAGTATTAAATGCGTTAAACAGAAACATTGGTTTTAGAGTTCAATACATTTGCTACAGAAAACTTTTTTACCTTTAGCCACACGTTTTTTTTTATAAATTAGAGAATGCAAATAAGAAGACTTATCACATATATACATACATGTTTAAAAGTTATTGAATCACTCTATACGCACACTTTTTTATCTAACAACGTATGCTTAAATTACGCGTCATTTTTGGTTTTTTAGATTTAACGACATCATAGTTTATGATGTTGTTACTTATTTTAGACTTACCATTACTTAGTAGAAATTTTTTTATTTAAAACCTTGCAAAATCTTTGCAAAACATAAGCGTTTTTTACGACAGTGTTTCAAACTGATTTTTGACAAAATTTCTAACCCCGTAGAAATAAGCAAGACTTGAAGAAAAAACGATACTACTTGAATGGAAGCATCGGTTGATAGATAGATGCAATGACGTGGAATTACTTAATTTATTTGACGCTGTAGCGTGCTTTCTCTCAGTAAATCAAACTCTTTATTGTGAATAAAGCAACTCAAGCTGCGTCATACTCTGTTTGTGTACCGCGTTGTGTCACGTGACCTTACCTCCCGTTTCTAGCGCCCAGCAGCAGAGCCTGCAAACGCAATTAACATGAGATTAGCGTTTTTTACTGAGCGCAAGATAAATCTTATCTTTTTTCGTTTTAAACACATTTTGTTTTCCTACTTGCAGCTATGCTTGGGCTGGCAATCTACATTGATAAAAATTGTTGTTTAAAAAACAACTTGAGAAATAGGTTACCAAATTTTATCACAAACGTTTTTTTTGTTTTTTTTGCTTAATTGAAAAAAACAAGTTGACTGCGACTTTTTTGTAATAAAGTAACCGCTCGTACGATGACGAGAACTTCAAATCTTTTCAAAATTATACAAACGTTAATCGGTTTTTAAACTAAGTTCAGTAAGCGGTTAAGTTTGATGTTAAATGAATAAACCATAAAAAGCTTCAACACCAAATCACACCAAAATGTTTTGTTTAAACATAGAAATATGTGTGGTTTGGCATAAGGTTTTTTGAGATTAAAATCTGAGAATAAACGGAATTTTAGAAACAGCTTTCTCCAATGTTTTAATTTGCCTCTTAAAAACTATCTAAGATATTCCCACAATTACAATTATTTCTTTTTTGTCTCGGAGCCATGATATCAAAAGCCTGTTTCGAATATGACGTCATAAATGCGTCACTGTCGAGACAAAGACAAAAATACTCGACGCATTATGGCGTCGATCCAGTAAGTAGATAAAGCGTGACGTCATGATCGATTGTTTTAAAACTTGGTCGAAGCCGAGAAAAACCCGCGATCAAAGCTTATTATCCACGAACCGGAAACGCGGAGTTCATTGAGGGGGTTTGAAGAGCGTGTACGGGCCGCAGTCAGGCGTGCCCGTCCTAAGCCATGTTAAACAAACAGCAAGTGGCTCTGCGCTCTTGTTGCTTGCCCAATTCAAAATAAAAGTCGTCATTTGTACTCGTTCGACCTCCGATTAGTCAGCTTCCAAATAAAGCTTTCAAAGCCCAGATGACCTCTTCGAAACGAAATGTCCACTTCGAAATAAAACTAATTCACTAAACAGACGCTCGATGGCGTGACACGTGTAACGGCCGAATCGACCTCGCCTCTTTTTTGTTTGCACTCAGCAAAGGGTCAATCTGCGGCAGGTGGGTATTCGATCGGGGAGGACCATTGTTCGGATAAATACAAATTTCTTTTGTTGCTATTCTTTTTCGTCATAGGCAGCCATTTAATTGGCTTTGTTCGTTCGAAAAAAAATTAAACCTGTCGTCCCTGATCTCTCACACATTCGATCGAGCTTTTCATGCTCGCAAAAAATCGATTGACTTTATAGATTTTATCTTTTTTTAAGAAAAGATATTAAAATATGCTTAAGGTTTCTAGCCTCATTCATTTCTGTTATGTTGTCGATGTAGTTTCAACTATTGTCAAAATTAAGTTGTATTTTCTAGCAATTGGTTTCGACCGAGATAATTTTTTGAGAATTTTGGACAAACGCAAAATTTAATAAAATTTTCTTTTGTTTAATTTTAATTCAACCAAAAATTTGCTGGTGGTGGGTCCAAGCAACTTAATGAATAATTTTTCAAATTTTGTTTTTAAGGAAAAGATTGAGGTTACAGCCAACATTATTTAGCTATCACGTATTAACTGATGGCCAAACTTCTAAAACAAAACCCTATGCCTAAGATTTATTCAAACTTTTTCTTTTTTGGCTCTCCGTCTCCTTCTTTTAATCCAGTGCTTTCCAAACAGTATGTCGCTTGTAGTACGATGGTGTGTCGCCAATGTATTTGAAACAATATGTGACATTAGCTATTTACAGTTCAATAAATTTTTTTATAGAGTTTTTCGACTAAAAATACAACTTTTCAAGCAATAATAGGGGAGATTGGGGACCATTAAGCCGAAATTTAATTTTTTTCGATTTTAGCCTTTGATTTAAAAACAAATTATCTGAAAACACCTACATTAAAATTATATCTTTTATTTCACTCAGATATGCATATAACTTGTTAATTTCATGAGGTATTGACGAAATATCACGTTTTAAAAGTTACAAAATTTTTGATCCAAAGGTCCTTAAGCTTGGGGACCAATACTTTGTATTTGTACTGTAGACTATTAGTGAAAAACCACAACCTAAATAGATCAATGTTGAGTATAATTTTTGGACAGAAAATTTTAATAGTACATTTTTCAAGCTTAAGTAGACGGCACCTATTAACGGTGTCTTAGGCAAAGGATCTTTGGACCATGTCAAATTGTCCTGTAAATAAGTGGCTTAATGATCCTGTTTATTCGCTATTAAAAGTTAGGACTAGTTTCCACTACGAGAAATATTCTTTGTTTGTTTTGTTGATCTTTCCGGGCTTAAAATCTAAGCAAGCGCAAAGCGAAGCAAAAAAATTAATAAAAAAAACAAAAAATACTTCATTCTACGCTCGTAGTGGAAATGAGACATCAATCTAACTGAACTACGTAACATAGATTAAATGAGAAACGTTGCTGCTCACATAACTTCAAATTTAATTAGCGTTGTATGCTACAGACTTCATATTTCTATTCTCTTTTTTGAGAAAGTAATAAAAAAATTTTAGGTGAAGAGGCCATATATGTTACATTTATCTTATTTCATTACTAAGTTATATCTATAAGCAATTAATCCTCTCACAATGTTACAGTCTAAAAGAATATGACACAAGTACTTTTATCATACTGTATGATAGAAAACTCGAAACATCATTTGATCTAGGAGAATTGGACCATAGTTCAAAGCTCCTTCGCGCCCAATTGCAACTAATCTACCCTATAATAAAAAAGTTTGCCCTTGCTCTTTTTAAGGTTTTTGCAAGCAAGCTTATATATCTCATTAAGCGATTATATTTTGCTGTTAAAAGCTTTTTCATTTAGAATTAAATTAAAATGTGTCAAGAATTTATTTGTGGTTTTAATGTGTGTCACTTAAACAAAGAAGTTTGGAAAACACTGTCCTAATCAAACAGCTTCTTTTGTAAAATTTTCCACTAAATCACACTTTAAAAAATATATTTTTACCGTTATAAAAAGATTTATTTGTTGTGAGCTATCAGTTGTTTTTTAATTTAACATATTTTCACAAAATGCAACGGTAAGCCATCCGAGAAACGATTGCTACTTCATTCTCAGTTACACGCTTACTGTATAACGACTCTTAACGTTGTTAAAAGTAATTGATTTTAGTAAAATTGATAGTATCTTTGCATCGTATGAAATTCATCAAAAAGTCAGACAATTATCGATAAAATAGCTTTTCGAAACCGTTCTCATTTTCAAGAAATATTGAAACATAATATCTCACCAAATAAAGTTTTTTTTTTGAAATAAAAAAATTATTGAAGTTTGTATTAAACAAATTGATTTTAGCATTTTCGTTTGTTTATTCTAAAAAAGTATCTATTGAAAAATTTTTTTCTAATTTTGTAAAATAACTCTCTATTTGAAATAAAGATAGGGTGTCAAAATTAAGATTTTACAAATACACTATAAAATACAAGCAAAACTGACCGAAGAATGGTTAAGAGCACAGCTTTAACTGGTAACAATTCCAAATTTAAAAAGTAATCCTGATCTAGGTGCAAATTGGTTGGTATTTAAAAAATAAATTTTTAAAGACAAATTGAAATATTTAGACGTTGATAAGATAACTGCGCGGCATAATGGTAAAAAGATTACAAAAAGGACTTTTTGTACATACTAAAGTTGTCGGGAGTTACAAAAAAAGTATCCTTTCCTTTTCTGAGTGTTTCTTGGGCAATAATAATAGTTATATTATATGGTAAATGGAACAAGCTTGTGAAAGTGGTCATAATTTATCGCATTTCGATAAAACAATTATTTTTTGCATTAAGCAGTACATCAATACACTTCTTTGTAGTTCCTTTTTTTGAAAAAACATTTGACTTTTTAGACGACGGTTATTTAAAAACCTTCATTAGCATTAAAACAGAAATTTATATTTATAAACATTCCATACACGGGGGGTGGTCAGCTGAACTCTGCAGTTCGTTTGAAACTAATCAATGTAAATTGAGTAAATGGCCATATTCGTTTTAGTGTCATTATTTCATACATTAGGTTAGCTTTTCAATCAAAACATCCCGATTCCTCGAAAACCAGCGAAAAACAAACCGGCAATCAGGAGTTTTAGCCAAAAAATAACTCCCACAAAAAAACTCCGATATCGGATTATATAAACAAGTTCATCAATCTTTCAAATTGAATAGCAGTGAACTAAAATTTTTTTCTTTTTTAATAATATCTCAGATTCCAACGTGTTTATTGAAAGCAGAGTGGCTTAATATCAGGAATTTGGTAAAATTACAATATTTGTTGTTGTTTGCTAAACACAGGGAATAAAAATTAATTACAACCAGCAATAAATCAGAGTGCTTCGTCATTTACCTAGCGCCGATTCAGCGGGTTCTAGAATTCTCGAGTAAATAGAAAATTCTAAAAGTGTAAATATTTTGAACTATTTGTAGCCGAACGAATTTCTATTTCACCTTTGATCAATGTAAAGACAAAAAACAATTAAACAGACAATTAATTTTAATTGGTATTTATTATTGTGATGGATTAAGAGACCAAAACATCACGTAAAACTTTAGTAACAGAAACGATTATTTTTTGCAAGTTTGTTTTCCCCTGTGAAATAAAGATTGTTTTTAAATTGTATTTACGGCAGTTTCTCACGCTTTATAAAAGATTATTTGAACTTGCTTATCACAAAGTATTTCGAATGGTTTGGCCAATCTTCAAGGAATTTCTTCTAATTTTTCCCAGCAAGCAATTCAACTTTATCGCAATTTTTTTGCGTTTCATTTTAGTACTGTTCTGCTGAAAAACATAGGCTACTCCTAAATGTTTTTATCACAGTTGGGTTACTTGGAAACAATATTTGTCAAAGCAGCTTTTGAAAAAGTCCTAACTTAAAAACAACGCAATCAACCATTTTAAAGCAATTAACTTGATAAACGTTCAACTTATGTCGTTAGAAACAACACATTGATTGTATTTGTGGATTGTTTTTCGTTTGGTCTGTGTTGTGTCGGTTAAAAGCTTTGTAATTAACGATAAATTTCTTCAAATTCTTATCAATTTATAGAAGCCGAACGGCACTTTGTCCTAAAGCCAATTAAGAGTCACATGAACAAAACTTCAAAGCTGATTGGATGATTGTTTAAATAAAGTCATGATGTCATCTTTGAGTAGACTTGAGAAACAGCTCTATATTTGATATAGACTACATGGATGTTGTCTAAATGCTTGAACACAATCATTTAACATAAAATCATTAAAAAAAAGTAAATAAACCTATTCAACTCAATAAAACGCTGCAGCTTTTCATTTCTCTTACAAATTTCATTTTAAAAGTATTTTTTATTTATTTATTGTTTTTTATTTCAATGCGCCAGGGACAAACTTTTTCTTGTGATTTCAATGAATACAATTCAGTTTATTTTATTTTACGATAAAAACAACATAATGAACGTAACTAATATAGTCACAGATCACTAAGATGCAATCACTTCCATTTTGTTGGAAAATATTTTTTATTAAACAATTATTTGTCAACAGATGAAATGCATTAGAAAAACCATTTCCAACACCGTTTATCAAAATCGATGAGTATAAAAAGATTTTATTGGTTCAATTCAAAGTAGAAATTTTTTTTAGTTTTTAGTAAAATCACTAAAAATATTTTGGAATCGGATAAAATTACAATTCAAGCATTGCCAGCGGAAATTTTGACCAACATTGCAACATTCTAACACCGCTTTTTAGGTATCCTATATCCATGAAATAAACTAGAAGCTTAAACTGCAATTTTGAACCGGTAGATTATGGATTGCAGCTATAACCTTGTCATGTTTCAAGTGAAAAAAAGACATCATCAAGTAAATAATGTTCAAGTTTATTAGCTTTGTAGCTGACTTTCGTTAGACAAATGCGCTTTTCACAATTTATATTAGGTTTTCAGTCATAATAACGTATTATGCAATCTCGCGCTCGTCATTGTGCGTCACATCCACACGCCACCAGTTGCTGAGTAAAAAATAAGAGGAGTCGAGACGCAGCATTACAGAGTGTTTCTTAAATTTGTAATAAACAACCAACATTTATCTTTTTTATTGCTACGCGCGCATCAAATTTTAGCGCTTTTATTGTTACGTATGGTTAAAATGCATTTAAATTTTTTGGTTACTTTGAGCTCTTATTTTTAAAAAATTTTTATGAATAAATTTTTATTAAGTAAACATTGAAAATTTTTAAATCACTTTAGCTTTTAGAAAGTAAATACAATCGACAAAATTTTTAATAATGATAAAAATCCTCAAGGTGGCGGTAATAATCAAAACTATATTTCAAGGTCAAAAAAGTCTTAAGATGAGATTTTGCTTACGCAATTGAACTTCTCATGATATTATTTTTTATGCTTACCTTAAAGAATTTAGATTTGGTATTTTTTTATCACTTTTTGATATAAAAACTATTTTTGTCTGCCAAAATTGTTTTGCTTTTCTTTCCAATTTTTTTTTTTTTTTTTTTGATCTGAAGCAATAATTTTCAATTTTTTGAAAATATTTTTCAAAACAGAAATCCTTTCAATTTTTGACTACATTTTTGTATTATAACTGATCAAAAAAACTATCGTAATTTATGTACAAAAATTTAACTTTAGAAGCGAATCCTGAATTTTTAAGTAAATTACTAAAAACTTTCAACAAAAAATTTTTTAAGCCAAATTTATTATTACAAAAATTTTAACTTTAAGATTTGATATATTGTAAATTTTTGAAATAGCTTGTGAAAGAGCATTTAATAATTTATAAAAAAAAGAAGATTTTTTGTGTTAATGACGACAATTCCAGTAAATATTCTTGAAAAGATTGAAAGATCTGAAATCAATAGTTTTTCAATTACAAAAGTAAGATTGCAATAATTTTGTTTAATTTTACTCAATAAAAAAATTAAATCACGTATGCTTAAATTTTTATACAATCAAATTCTCTTGAATACTTTATTTTATGATAAAATGCGAAGATTGATCGTAAAAGTTAAAAAATAACCAGACAACCTACTTTTTAAAAACGAAAAGAAAAAAAGAATTCTTAAAGAATTTTGTTTTTAAGCCGCTTTCAAAATCTTTCTTATTTACTCTGAAAACAATCTTACCTTAAGAAAGATTGAAATGAAAAAATGTCAAATTTAAGCGAGCTTCATTGAAATGAATCACCAATTATTAATATTGTATAACTACACTTGAAAGAGTCGTTTTTGAAGAGCCCGGCGAAATTATAAAAAACCTTCAAAGAAAATTCGAATTATTATTAAATTTCATCTGCTTTAAAAAAATAAATTGAGTTTAACGGCCTATAAACTTGTGGCTATGAAAAATCTCTTGGCTCTCGTTTTTCTTTGTCTCATACAGATTTGATGTTTGCAATATGAATAAACAAAACCAGCAATGACACAGTTTTATTGTGAGTATCCGGACAAGTTTCAACAACTACTATGCTCAAATTAAAAGAAATAGTAAAAAAAATCGATTACAAAGAAATTCTTTACATTTACCTTCAAGTTACCGTTACTTTAATACACAAGGCACAAATAAGTCTTTTTAGACTTCTAAAGATTTTTAAAAATCAAAGTCAATCTAAAAATGTGGGCTCTAGAAATTGTTTGATGCATACAATAAATAATTAGTTCTGTACTAAAATATTTTTCGTACCATACAAACTTGAAATTTTGTTTTAGGGAGTTTTTTAAGAATTTATTATTTTATTGTTTCTGATATACGTAGAACGATATGTGTAACAGAAAAGGTAGAAAGTTAATGTCGGTGATATCAACCTTAAAAGAAAAAGAAGGATATAATTACCGTCTAAATGGATCAATTATCTAATTTATTGACTTAATATTAAAAATTTGTCGTAAGGTATAAACAGTGTGTTATTTTAATAAAAGTATCAGTATATTGGACGTGTTCAAGACATAAATAAATAAATAAATAAAAAGTTTTTTTAACAGCTGCACAAAAACGCAAGCGCGGTGAGAAATCCACTTTCTTAACTATTGTACATTACAAATTTTATTATTTCTGCCCAATGTTTACATTATATTTTAATTGCTTTAAAGATGGAGCACAAGTACAAAAAACTGGAAACACTGGTTTGTATTTTTCAAAAATCTTTTAAGCCATTGAGGTATTACGTACTTTAGAATCACATAAACCTTTACTTTTGAAGACTCTTTTTTTCCACCTTATGCATAAGATTTTGCACAAAAATTTTTAACATGATAATCAAAAAATAAAATTGTTAATTGATTGATTTCATGACATTTTTTTAAAAAACCAAAAACTAAAAAAATAATCTTAAGTACATGTATATCATTATTATTTACACAGAAAATAAATTTTATCGTTTATAAAGTACGTTTGCTGCAGGTCATTTTATTGTGGCCGATCTAAATAAGCTCTTATATACTCCAGAAAAATTTTAAAACAACAAATATCAAGGATTATTGTGGTAAGATAGGCCACTTTATATGAGAAAAGTATTAAAAGTAATCTGTCGTAACAAAAAATTCCAGATTAATTTTTTTATTTCATAAACTTGTTGAACATAAATTTGAAAAAAATTTGAAAAAAATTGCTATATTTAAAAATTATATAAAAAACAGTTTTGATTCTTTTTGCTGAACAAACCTATATTTTTGATAAATTTTTAAGATTTTCTTCAATTGAGACAATTAGATATTTCCTTACAGTTTTAAATCGGAAGCAAGATCAAATCTTGCTTTTTTTCCATATGTTTTTTCTTTCATTCTTTGAAATAAAAATATTTATTTATTTTAACCACAAGCAATTAAAATATTTTATTATTAAAATTCAATTTTCTTACAAATAAAAATACAAAACAAGTTTAAAGAAGTAGGACATAACTTAATAAGTTATACAAAAAAGTACTACACGCTTTTGTGAAAAGTTAAATATTATAACTTAAATGGTGATAAAACGTGCTTTTTTGGTATTTTGTTTAATTTTTTAAATAATTAACGATTCAAGTTCAAAATACATAATTAGTATGCATAAATGTCTTTTTGATGTCTTTTTAGACAATAAAACTTTTCAAAAAACTTCTGTTTATACAAATAGCATCGTCAAAGAAAAAATCTTTCATAACGTAAAAAAATAATATTAACGTTTTTGCAATAAACTTTTCGCTAATCAAAAACAAATCGAAAAAGTGTTGCCACAGCCAAACTGTTTGTTGTTCAGGCATACAAGACCCAAATGAAGAAGATTATTTTGATTACGTTAAGAGCTATTTTTGTTTTTTTGGATAACCTTTTGAGAGTTCACGTTGACAATTGGATTTAATTTGCTTCATACTCGCTTTCGTCCATAACAAGCTGCAAAAAATTAAGATTGTTTAACCTCAAACGTTTCTGGGAATCGCAAATCATATCATCAACTTTACCGTCATAAAACGATAAAATTCCAGCGATAAGAGAAAGCTGCAAAGCTAATTTGGCTACCTTGTTATGAACTTGTTGGCTAGACGTCAAAAATGGCGGGTTTTTTACAAGAAATTGATTGCAAGTAATTTTCCATATTAAAACATGGAATTTCTTTTGAGAAACTGATATAGCTTATTCGGATTATCGACAACTCGATAAAGTTTATCTCGATAACCATGTGCTTAATATGTCAAAAGCTTGCTTAAAATTGTTTGGTCGATTAGGAGGTTCAAAAAATGGAAACAATTATTTGAATGACAAGCTTATAACAAATCTGAAAGTGTGAGAAAATGTAAAAATTTTAACTTTAGGATGCCGTTTTATATCGGTCAAAACAAATTTTTGAATCCTTGTGTTTTCAGTGAAGTGATATTTCTCAATTTTTATCGGGCCAAAAAAAAATCCAACTCTATATTGATTGCGATCACCATTGAAAAACCTACTTTACGATACTCTGTTTCGAGACTATTTAGATAAACAATTTCCATCTATTTTCTTTTTTTCTATCGATTGCACTAGAATGCCGTGTACAAAAAAAAGGTACAAAAAAGCTTTGAACGTTTCTCAAAATATGATAAACAATTAACTTTGGTAAAATCGTTTGTTTTGTTCATATACATATGTTTGATAAAATCAGAAAAGATGGTTTATTTGAAAAGTCAAAAATCCCAGAGTAGTGTTTCAAATGCAATAGATCAATGTATTATCTTACAATAGTTTCTTATTTTTATCAGTGCTTTAACACTAAATGACAATATATATTTTATTTCTTGTTTAAATTAATTTATATTTGTCCATGAATATATATTCAATAAAAAATCATATGTCTTCGACAATAAATTATTTTATTTATCACAAGGGGGCGCCAAATACTTATGCCAACGGTTGCCGCAAGCACAAAAAAGAATAAAAACTAATCATTAATTTAGTTTTATTACGTCATCCTTGAAAAAGTATTGCAAAGCCGTAAATTTGTAATTGCTAGATTAAGATTTGAACTTACGTTCATGATATTTTTATTTTTGTCTTCCGACTAAATTTAACCTGATGTTTGAGCAGCAGAGAACCAAAAAGACCAACTTGTGGACCGAAACTGCGAGCAGGGTCGTGGTTTTCAGATCGGGTTCAAGTTAAAGTTTGCGAAATGATTCAGAATCGTCGTTAGTTTGTTTTCTTTAACCGTATACTCTTTATAAGATCTTCGGGATTTCCAGCAGATTAGATTCATTTCCTAAATTCCGTTTTTAATTCTAAAAGTAAACTGTTTTTCAGGTTATGCACCGAATTCGGACAAAAAATAAGAGATTTATTTTTAGCTTCATGTTGGCCACCAAAATATCTTACTTCAAATTGATCCGAATCCGATACCAAAATTCCATATGAGTTAACATTTTGCACTTGTCACAGCATTCTTTTTTTGCACACAGTCCTACAAAAAAGTTTCATTTGTCAAGTCAATTACGAAAACAACCTTGTCAACTTGTTACATGTATCGTTCACAAGTAAATATTTTTTTCCTTTTTTGATAACTTTTCTTCAATTTCAGTAAAAACTTTACATTTTTTTTATTTTTTCTTGTCTGAGTTAACCTTCAAGCATATTGAACTTGAAGGTTAAAATATTTTTTTAGCGATTACGATATGGTTGTTTTTGACAAAGTTTGACAAAGTTTTTTTGACAAAGTCACTTAATTTTGCTTGGACTGGGGCAGATTTTTAAATCGAATTTGGCGTAAAAAAGTTTTTGCAAAGAAGAAATTCATTAAATAATGTATTGCTGGAGAAAAAGTTTCAGCTGTCAATATCACGACACAAAACCTGAAATTTTATTTACATACAAAAGGAAAGACTTTAAAAATATTTTGTTGCAGTCGCTTAGCAATGTGAGACATGGGGCTCTGCCAAATAACTTGGGTTCTTTGACGCTTTCTCGGTATATATTAGGATATAGTCATCTGGTAAAATTTTTTGCCATCGATTAGTGGTGATTTAAGACAAATAATTTAGAGTTGTAATTGTTGCCCTAAAAAATTCATCTTCGTAAATATAAATTACTGCATGTCCTTTGCTTTGCTCAAATGGCAATTGGCCTACTGTAAATGTTTGTTTTTTATTCAATCTTCCACTGTTAAACGCTATGCGACGCTAGAGAATCAAACAGGCTAAAAGACTCCACATTCAAAACTTATGTTTTGAAGTATTTCATCATTTGTTGCAATAGCATTACCTTCTTGCATTGTTTCTTTGTTTCGTTTTAAAGAAAAAGTAAATACGTAATTAAACGAAAAATAAAAAAATTAAATCACATTTCTAAAGTGATGAATAAATTTTGATTGTCGCCATATTTTGATTACAAAATCATTCGTTTATTTTCGCGTTATATATCTAATATTTATACGCAAAATGCTTTACTATTAAGCAAAACTACTTCGAGTACTTACCCTTTTGTCGTATTGCACTAAAATCAAGTGTTTTTTGATATATTCGTGTGAGTTACCATCCGCCCTTATTTGAATCGGTCACAACCCAGTGACGTAGCAACACTAAACGGCTTTCAACAATATTCCATTAAGTGAGGGAAATTCTTTTTTTGATTGAAGAAAGTTGGCATCTTGCGGGATCGAAACTAGCTAGCACATAGTAAACTTTACCTGCGAATTATGCGAGTTAACAATCTAAATAGTGTAATATTTTCATGAAAGATGGGTTTTTGTCTCGAGGACTAAAATATTGACATTTTCATATAAAATAATCTTAGCATTATTTTTATCGTTTTGATGATAATGCAAAGCTTTTGCATCAACCCAGAAATAAAAACATATTAGTGAAATCCTACAACAACCTCGAACAACTAAAAATACTTATGTACCTTTAGCAGCCTATTTTTTTCAACGAACGGATATGTTACATCTTTAAATAACTTTTTACCCGTCCTTATTGCCAGACAGCTGTCAGGTTTTTGGAATAACCCGATCTTCATTTGATTCTAACGCACTTTATTGAAGTACTTGTCCAAGCTGTGATGTCATCAGGACCATACCGTAATCGCTAATGTCACGCTGTCATCAACGTCTGATAAAATCGAAAACACAATATAGATCATAATCTTTTGGTTTATTTCACAAAGAAAAAAGGACCCCCTATGCTTTTAATAACAGCGTGAAAATTTGAAGTAATGAAATAGAAATCTGCGTTTTGAAGTACCTTAACCCGTTGAGTCGTGCCGTCTTGCCGGCAGGGAAGCATGCCGAAACGCCGTAATAAGATCCGCAAAAGCACGTATGAAAGATGGATTGATTGCCGAAAGGATTAGCTTTGAAAAGCAAACAGTGCAAAAACTTATTGAAACGTTGGTTTCATTAATCTTTTTCAAATAGCACTTAGCAAACAAGTTCTTTGGGTGACGTCGATAACGACGCTTTTCGCGTAGCCACGAGGGATTAAAATCACTTTTCTAATCATTCTTTTTTTCCTCGTAGGCTCTTGCTTTTTGATACTGAAAAGAAAAAAAGGAAACTTAAGAGTTTTTCTTTTTAGAAAAGATCTCTCTTGGTTTTTTTTTTGGGGCTATTGTAAAAGACAAACCATCAATTTCGAGGAAAAATTTAACTCTTACTTTTAAAGTTGTAGACTGTAGAGTGATATATTACTTTTTAATGCCTTGTTTGAAGCAGACCAAGTGCCATCAACACCACTATAACAGTTGTCATATATAGCGCCCTTCTTCAACGGTCACGGAGCGAAAAGAAGCAAGTATTTTGAAGTGGTTACAACTAAAAAGAAAATGCTTAAACGATTTTCTAGATTTGAAAATTTTGTTTACTATTTCTGAAGCACTTTTCTACGATCTGATTTTCTATTTTGCTTTTTTTACTTTCTTATAGTTGCTTTCTTAATTTAGTTGTAGGTGTCAGTGTTTTTTCAAAAACCAAACTGTGCATTTTTGCAAAAAGTTATTATATGATGGTTTGGGATCATTTTAATTTCAAGTTCAACCAAATTTTGCCAGTTTTCATCATTCTTATTATCTTTAAAAGCGCGTTTACAGTCGTTTACAGTACTTTTTTCTTTCATCGTGATCTTGGTTTGTTTTATTGACACTCAAATCCACTCATTTTTCATGAAAAAATGAGAAGATTTGAGTGAATTTGAGAGTCAATTAAACAAATTAAGATCGCGCTGAAAGAAAAAAGTACTGTAAACAACTGTAAACGCACCTTAACGCATATAGTGGTTGAAACATCGCATAAATAATTTCTGCTTAATTTTAAACACTAGAAAATTTCAAGTTTTCTCACCTATATTAATAGGGCAAACTAACTTTCAATAAATTTTCAAATCAAAATTGCACAGAATATTTGTTGCAAAAATGGACGCTTATATTATGCCTCCATAAAAGTGATGGCAAAATTATGACACATTTTCATTAGTGAAAAGCGAGGAGATTCTTGCTGACGCACTTATAGGCAAACGATCAGGGGGGCAGGGGGCGATTCTTCCTGAAAATTAAAAAATTTGTGCAAAGCCAGAGTTTTGGGAAGCGACAAGGAATTATTTGGGCAAGATAAAATATTGCAAGTTAAAAGAATCCAGATCATTAAATAAACACAACTAAGATTTGATGTGAAGACTTTTTTTAGTCTTTACCATCAATTTGAAACAAAAATTAATTGGAAATCGGACACAGATTAAAAATGAAGACATTTTTTCAGTTTTTACCAGATTTTGTAGACAAAAATGTTTAACATTTTGTCATATTTTTTTCTATGTTGCAAAAATATGATTCGGGCAACTGTCTAGAAAATTTGAGCAAAACTCTATTGCCGCGCAAAATTTTTTCACCTGGTACGACTGTGGATACACTGGTAAAGCGTATAGGGCAGTGGTTTCCAACCTTTTTTATATGGCGGCACATTATTAAGCTATTTAAATTTTTGCAATACATCCATTATATTGGTTAATAATGAAAAGGTCTTCACTGAAAATTTGTCAATGATTTCTCAAGTTTCGTCCCAAAATCATGGTGATCTCCAAAAAAAAAGAAAAAGAAAGGTCTCCGCCGGAACTCACGCTCTTTTTTTCCCTCCGAATCTCACTTATCTCACGTACAAAACCCCAAAATTCGACTTCCCTGAACGATTTTTTTCCAAAATCTTTCGCGGCACACCTAGACCTCTCACGGCACACCGTTTGGGAAACACTGGTATAGGTATAGCGATATCAAAAAAATATACTTAAATTTTTACTCTTAGCGTATATTAGCTTAAGGTACAATTACAGCAGAAAAATACATTTATATACTTAAATTCAATTAACTGTTCTTTACATGTGGCTCAGGATAAGAAAAAAATACACAATTTTTTGTTTTTTGACTCTTTATCAGAAAAGTCTTGCCATCACTGTTCTGTATGGTATGTTGCCAATAACATTTCTATTTTTACTCGTTGAAGAAGATAAATTGTTAAATTGAAACATTTCCGAGCTGAAAGCCGGAGATAACACCTTGATGCAAAAAGTAAACAAAACAAAAAAGAAAGTAGAACCTCCAAAATAAAAACTGTTAATCATTGTTGGCGAATGCTTATGTTTGTCCTCTAAAAGTTTTTCGTAGTTGTAAAAAACTGATTAATGACCGAAACAAAATCTCAGCTGCAGAAGCTTAACCTTTTGGTGCTTTTTTATGCGGTTTTTTTATGACGCTCGAACGTTTAGCATATTTATTTAAAACTTGAAACATTGTTTTTATGTATTTTAATAAACAAAAAAGACAGCAGATAAACATTAACAATTGTAAGGTAATTCTCAAATGTACAGGTGTGTGAAAACTTGTGATAAAAAATAGATGATTTTAAACGATGTTACAACTCAAACTTCTAGATAATCTCATAATGAAAAATTTCTTATCGTTCGTAAGAAGTAGGATCGACATAACCAGTTGTAAGCGACATTTTGAAAAGCAAACTAAAATATTACATTTGTCATTGTTTAATTTCAAAGCGAGTTTAATGGAACTCCGCATATGCAGAAAGCAATAGAAGTCAAGCAAGAATATTTGAATAGTTGAAATGTTTTTGTTTTCAGTTGAATGATAAGAGATTACAAAAGATCGAACGACAATATTAGTTTTTTACTCTAAGTGAAAAATACCAGTTTCAAACTATCCCGGATCAATCCGGTAATCGGGAAAGCACCCGGTTTTTGCTTTGGCTTTATATGTTTGAGTATTCATTGTTAACTAAACTAACAATTTTCTAGCCACCTTGGCTCCGATAAACTTTCGTTAACGTTTAATTTCATTTTTAATTTTATTATCTGGTGCTTAAAGAACAAAAGGGGAAAAACCTTAATGTAATATGTAATTTTAGACCGAAAGCCGAACGTAATCTTTTAAAGCAGTGTTGCAATGCTTCAAAACTGTTTAAAAACCTCAAAAAGATTTTTTTCTTTTCAGCAACTTTTTTTACTTAGATTGGTTCGAATTGTATTACTTCAATTATTCTTGATTCAAACTCTGTAGATCATGATGCATATTTATATGCAAGTCTCAGTTACTGTTCATATTTGACATATACGCACTTTCAGGACATTTTTTCGAGTATACTGACCAACAAGCAAGTTGTTCGAAAATTCGTGCTCGTCTAGTATCAAAACAATTTGAATTTCGAAATATCTTGGAAAGGTTGAAAAACATTACCAAGTTATAAAATCTTTAGATCCTATTCAAGGATGCCCTTGAACCATTGTTTTAGGTTTATGATGACCCTACATAGCATGGCATATTATACGTTTTCCTTTTGATATGTGTATATGCTATGACTTTAAAAATTTGTTTAAGTACTGTAAAAGTGATGCAATATCAATCGAATTAATTACGGTGAAAAAAATTCTAATTTTTTATTGTCTTTCATAAATCACCTTAAATCAATATTAAAAGTTTTTAAATAAGTTGTGTCTGAAATACAGAAATTTAACAAGAAGAAAGAAGGTTTTACAAAAATAACTTTCTTTGAAGTTTATTGTTTGAATTTTTTTTAAAACGGTCATTCTTACTCGTCAAATTAGAACAACATTTGTTTGTGTAAAAGAGCTAATCTAATTATTTTTAGTGAATTTTCCGCTTTAATGCACTTTAGTAATAAAAACTTTTGCTTTTTTTGAGACAAGCTAACTAAAGCTGTGCACCATTACGCCGAAAAACAAGAGAGCAAATAAAAAACGCTTACCCGGTATATTACTGTTTTATTAAATAACGTGTCAGTTTTTTTAGCGGTCCAAATTTCTGGCGAAAACCTTTTTGTTGTGTAATTAGGCTGTTAGTTTTTGTTTTAATACGTAATTACAGATTAAACGACCGTATTCTTCAAAGGCTTTTAACCAACAATTATGTTTTTTGTTATACTGGACGGTAATTACCATTGTTTAATACTATTTTTGCCTCATAGACATTGACCAACATTACAGAGTTAACATAGTACTTAAAAAAACCAGCTAAGGTTCTGTTTTTACTCAACGTATTTCTGCAATCTCGGCAGTTTAGATTGAAGCAGAACCTTAGTTGGTAAAATAAAATAAGAAATGATGTGAAATATTCGAAATATGTTCCAACAACTATTTTTAAATAGTTTTATTTTCTTAAGCAGACAACTTCATTCAAAACTTTTTTTCTTGTGTATTATAAAAACAATAAAAAACTGTGCTGGTACTTTTTTTAGTTAAACTGCAATCAATTTCTCAAACTTGATGTATTGCTGCAAAACATGACAAAAGACATCTGAGTGCAACAAATTATTATTTTTCATAAAATTTTTTTTAATTTTTATTTTTTAAATTACTTTTAACAACTGCGAATGGCAAGCCTTCACTAATAAACATTGCAAAATAGATTGCCAGGGTAAAACACTTGGTTGAATGTGACTATATGGTTGCTTTGTTTTTCAGATGTTTGTATTTGTTAAATACCGTTTATAGTTATACTTTTTTTCATAAAATTTTTGAAGTTTATAGCAGAATTGAACTACATAAGCAAATCGTCTCACGCATTTCTTAGGTGCGATTTGCTTAGAGTGAACCAATAGGATACAAGTCAATATTAAACTGCACAACACTCAAGAAAGTTTGCCAATATTTTTTAAAAAGTCGTGGATCCCTGAAGGCTGGCAAAATGAACTTACCAAACTGGGAATGCCAAGGCTTTCTTGAATCCAGTTTCGGCAACTAAAGTCCTAAAAATCAAAATATAAGTGGGAAATTCGTCATGACCACAAAAAAATTCCGTTTTAAATTAAAAAGTGCTTTAAGTTGCAATTATAGCCGGCTTTTCGCAGAAAACATTGTTACACTTTAATGACTGCTGTGTTTTTGAAGTAGTAAATAGATAGTTGATCTTAAAAAAAAGGACACAAAAAAGTAAACTCTATCAAACTAAAAAGAATAAAATACACTTAGAAAATAAAAAAAATATATTTATATTGTGGAAAAATCCTTTTGCTAGTTGCCATATGCAACTTCAACTTTGTAATGACTTGCAATTAGTCGATCAAACACCCGAATGAGATCAGATTATAAATGGACAATAATAATCACTCAGACAAAGAAAAATACGTCACTAACCTATTGCTTTCATCAAACGTTTGACAAAATAATAGTGTTTCCAATTTCTGAAAAAGGAAAATTGGATTGCTAATGGGTTGGAAAAGTCTATTGTAATTTACAAAACACAGCATATTTTACCAAAAAGCCTAAAGTTTTAAGTTTTGGAGAAGCTATAAAACGCTTGTATTGAACTTCACTGACACATAAACTTAGTACATCTCCAAAAACTTTTTATCATTTAACTTCAAATTGAAATGATGAAGATAAATATTGTAATTCTTGTAGAGACAAAGACTGGCATACGCTCGTCATATGATCGGCAATAAATTAGTAAGTATAGATAATTTGCTATAAATGTGGTAAAAAAACCAGCATCTCTTTTTGAGTTCAATGAAAAGATAATAAGTTGAGTAATAGCTATGTATGTGATTATTGCTAAAGTCAGAAATTCAAAACATAATAAATGAAAACCATAACTATCGATAGAAACGCATAATCTCCCTTTCAAAGTTGATTATTACCAGATCTACAAAAGGGGAAATTTGTGAAAGAATTCGGCTTCATAAATAAACTTTTTATTATCCGAGGAGGAGATTAACAAACCGGAACAAAGCACAAGGATGTTTCAGTTTTAAAATATTATACGATGTCGTAATCTGGCGAGCAGACGCAGTGGACCGTGGCAAAACTTTTACCAGTTTGGTTCTGCTTTAGTCAAAAGTAGTCAAAAGGTCAATATAAACGAATTGCTTTTACAGTCTTGCTTAAACCCTTTTTTTTTTGTTTTTTTGTTACAGTTTGTGTTAAACAAAGAAAATCTCTCTGCAACAATCATACAGTGATGAGAATGTAACAACAAATTAACTTCTTTTTATTAAATTTCGACAGCAACTTTTTTATAAAAAACAAAGACAATTCACGTTTTGTCACAACTCTCTAACAGTTCAACGTATTTGTTGCAAAAAAATTTTAGAAGGTTTAAAAAATATGTTTTTCATGGCACTGGAGAATAAGCAAACTGCATCGGTGTGAGTATGCAGTCGTACTGTATACAGGTTTTTACCATAATACAAGAGAATTAAAGTCGTTTTACAAAGAAAGAAAATCACACGAAGTTACATCCAAGTCACTATTCAGATCTCGTTATGTAAAAACGTTTTCTGGTTTAAAACACATAGAGAAGACACTTGGGTCTCTTAGAAATTGAACAACTGGGTGAATTTTTCTTTATTTCTTCTAACAAAATCCTCAAGGAGAAAACTGTTTTGTATGACCAGACAACAAACTCGTTTATACTGCATTACTTCCGGGGACCACGCTTTTTTTTTTGAGATTGTCAGCAATTGTTTCCCTCAGTGTCTGACCTCTCATGCCTGTGCAACGTTACAGACAGAAAATAAGTGAAAGAAATTACTGATAAAGTTTGAAGATTACAGCAAAGTACAAAAAAGTATGGTTTGATTTTGAGAAACGTCACCAAGCAAACTACCCACGCAAAACGTTTGCTTGAATTTTTATTTTTTGTAGAGAAACTCGTTTCGCAAAATTTAGATAAGAATATAAGAAAACAAGTGCTTGCTGTAGGAACAACTACACAGTCCAACAGTAAACATGAGAGCAAGTCTTTTGTGATTGTTTTCTCTATTAGCACGTCTGGCTTTGCAAATGTCTTTTGTCTGGTAGACAGGGAGTAGCGGCGCACCATTGAAATTACTTACTATCGTCAAGCTAATTTCGCTTATTAAGCATTACTAGCAACGACCACTTTGTCAAGCAAAGGTCTAGCCGTTGTTTTCACCGGCTGTGGTCTTTTTCATTTTGACTTTTCTAATGACCTATCAAAAAAACAATTACTCCTTGCCGCCATTATTTACTGTGTTTATGTCCACTCAGCATTTCCATCATAAGTTGGATGATTGAATCACGTGTTGTTACTGAGCAAATATCATGTGTTCTTGAAAAAAAATAAACGGTAGCTTTGTGTTGTGCAAGATGAGAGTGTTGCCATGATGAAAGCGAATCATATAAAATGAGGTTTTATTAATATGTACGTGATTAAGAGCTGTTGGGTCGTTGAAAAACAAAACCTTTTTTCATCAGAAAAATTGGGGTGTACTAAACATTATTGGTGTTTGATATAAGAATAGAGGAAAAACTGCAATAACCTGGCTTGTACTTTATATCGCAGACAGACAAAAATACATTACAAAAAAATTAACCGGTGAAACCCAACAAAAAGTAGATACAGAAAAACACACACGTTAAGAGCTGGACACCAGTTAAAATAACACAAACATTGCATCTTTTTTCAGTTATTTTCAAAGTTTTCTAATGCATGATATGTAAATAAAATGGAAGTAATTAATATGAAAAACATTTTATTCTTTTTTAATACCATTTTCGTCGTCTAGTTGTGATTGTTCAATGTTATAATTAGAGCTTGAGAAACAATTTAACTCGGCCTGTGGTTGATGGGTTAATGTTTTTTCTGAATATGCTTTCAGATTTGAGTGTCTGGGACTAACAATAAAACAAACAAACCCAATGCGAAATATAAATTTTCAAAAGAAGAAAGTTTGTCACCTGGTTGTTTGAAAACAACGGTACCGACACAAATTAATTAACAATTTAGAGTTAAACTCAGCACTGCAACTTTATTTTTTGTCTTGATCTCAATCTGAACGTAAGTCATAAATTATACTTCAAATATTCTTGAAGGACCCCGGGTTTTTTTTGACTTTTATTATGAAGATAACAAGCAAATTACTCTGGATAATAGAAATAAACTATGAGGTCGATTTAGTTAAAGATTAGTGGATGCTTAACAGCGTGCATCTTCTGTTTGTTTTAAAAGATTTATGAAACAATGTCAATGCTTTAAGCATTCCAAATGAAACCAAAGTGAAAAGGAAAAGGTTGCTGTCAGCTAAAAATTATTGACTTATTTTGCAGGTTGATATAATTGTCCGTCAAATGATGATCAAGCAAGAGACCATAAATAATTAAAAAGAAAAGTACTGTAAATAGCAAAAACGTCGACAACAGGAGATTCATCAATTTCAAATGTAAAACCAACAGAAGAAATACGAAATCAAATCTTGTACAGCTGGCCAACGCATCGGTGAAAACTTGCTTAATCATTAGAAAATGCAACGTACTGTAAACGATTTTCTAAAAAAAGCAACTACGAAAATCGTTGAACTACCGTTCTTCCAGCACAAAAGCGTCGTTTGTTCAACGCACTTTAAAAGTTAATCTTTTTATCAGATTGATTTGCGTTATTGTCAATTACGTGATATACGCGGCAAAAAACAACCATTAAATAGCACGAAAAAGCGAGACTTTAAGCGACGCAATTCGAACCGAAGCGGTAGTAAAAACTTCCGCGAAGCCGGTAAGCTTCAACCAATCAAAAAGAAGGTAAACAGACTAATCAAAATGTCAACGAATGACTCATGCAAATGTTTAATAGGTAAAAGGTTAAAGGTTAATTAAAAAAAAAGCCGGGGACGTTCCATTACCAAAACGATCGGGAATATAACTAACTTTTTTTTAGAAAATCCTGAGCAGTTTAACACATTATTTAACTTTATATCTATTACCATTACCTTTGTAATTTTAATAAACAACAAAATCAGAATCTAAAAACAAACAAGTTTTAATTTAGTCATTTTCTCAACTCTTTTTTTTAATTTCTACTGTTTTTGATTTTTCCGGCATTTGATCAAAATCAAAAGGGCCAACCGTTATTCAAATAAAAGTTTTTTTTATATTTTAGAAAAGACAGTAACATGAAACATATGTTAATCAATTTTATTTTGATTTATTTTTTACTTTTATAATACATAATTTAGCTGTAGAATTTTCACCGACGAAACAGTTCTGAAAAGAAACTTTTTAAAGCTACAATGAATTAAAAAGCGATTAAATTTTTTCATTGCCAGGCAATTTATTTCTAACCCTGAGCAAGCACCGAACTTAAAATCAATTTTAATTAGATTGTAGGTTATGCAAGAAAAGCAACAAGAAAATTTGTCAAACAATCTACATATAATTTTTTTAAATTAAATTGTTGTGGTCTCCACTTCGTTAATAATAATAACCTAAAACAAAACCGACAATAGCTTCGGCTTTTTACGTTATAAGGGTTATTGAAATTCTTAAGTAGATATTATAGTTTATAGACTCTCCATTATGACAGTTTCTAGGGTCCAGGTTTGCAAAAAATGACTTCTGCTGACACTTTTCACGACAGTGGCAAGTTTTGATAAAGTTGTCAAGTACTGTTTAAAATTAAATATTGTTTGTTTTAGTGACTTTATTTTGTTTATCTAATTATTCTATTTTAAAAGGTCAATCACATGTACTTGGCTTAACACCGAAAACGTAAAAGTAAAGGAAACAATTTAACATCAACAATCGTTTAACTAATAGTAATTCATGAATATGATAACGACGATGCAACAACGTTTCTATCTAGATTTTTAAGTAAAATTCAAATGTCTTCTATTTTTTCATAGTGCTATTACTTGTGTGCTGGTTCGTTGAAGGGGTGCTTTTGTAGAAGCTGTTAAGTTGCTTATAACTAGATATTCAATTTTCCAACCAAAGCGTAACTTATACAGGGTCCTCCAGCGAAGTGTAGACTGTTATATATTACATTAATTTAAAAACGAAAAGGGTAATTAAACTTTTTTTTGAAGAAAATCAAAGATAAATATATGATCTTCAACATTGAATTCAGTTTATTCAATATATCCGCCCTTTTCAATGATAACACGGCGGAGGCGAGAGATAACTTGGTCACACGTGGCACGAATAGTTTTGCTTTCTATTTTCGCCCAAGATTCTTTCAATTTCTTCTTCAATTTTTCCACATTTGAATGTGACACAGCGTAGGTCTTTCTCTCCAAGATGGACCATATCCCAAAGTCCATCGGATTAAGATCAGGAGAAGAAGGGGGCCAGAGTTCCTTTGACCAAAAGGACTTAAAGTTGTCCTTGCACCAGGCTTGAACCATTTTGGCTGTGTGAGCGGTTGCCTCATCCTGCTGTATTTCGGTTGATTTCCAGAAAATGAATTTATCCATGGAAAAATTCTGTTCTTCAACATGTCCAGGTAAACGTGCTGATTGACTTTTACGTCATCTTCGACAAAAATTATTATTTGACAAAAATTTTTAAATATTTTAGAAATCTATCTTAAAATTAGTCTACACTTGGGTGGAGGACCCTGTATGTCCAACTGTTACGAATGTAAAATGCACAAAAAAAGTTTTGAATTAGACGTATGATGGAATAGCCCAGTAACTTTTAATCTTTCTTATCCTCAGCATATCTTTAAAGTTTTTGCTATGTTTCGCACCCATTATAAAACACAGTTTGTCATTGCGGGCAAAACTGATTTTGAAATGCCATGAAAAACAAATAAAAGAAGAACAAACAGTTGACTTTATAAGCAGACTAGTCAACAGAAATACAACAAAAAAAACAAAATTTTGAAGAGTTGCCCGACATTTACCAACCCTAATAATTCGGCATTCACACATCGTCGCACTCTCTAGGAACAGAGCGACCAACCCAGTTTAAGAACCCGTGGAATAGCTCGATAAAAAATGCGATTTAATACAAAACCATTTAGAACCTTTCCTTGCGTCAAGAAAGCTTTAAAACAAGAAATTACCGAGTTTTTCTCACTTTAATTCTATATAACAAAAAAAAAGTTTTAATTACTAAATTTAATTTTTACAAGAAACTAAGCCACTTAAAACATGAAGAACCAGATTCGAGTTTCGCTCTTGCTAAAGTTCGTCAGTGATACATATCTCGTGAAGAATCCAATCAATTAAATTGTACTTTTTAATTACCTTATTTTACCCAGGGTCAAAATCGAATCATTTGATTAACAAAAAACAAAACGTTTGTGGAATTTGAAAATCTTTTTTTGTAACAATTAATTTCAACCATCAATCTTTTGTTCCAGAAAAAGTATATTTGTTTGAAGCTATAAATCATTGTAAACGTACTTTAAGCTTTTAATCTTTATGTAAACAAGTTCAGCACTCTCAAAATAGCTTGGTCGCTTCTAGAATTTATTATAGTTTTCTACGATGTTTTAAGATGCCAAAAAAATTTGCTTTTCCGTTTGTCATCTAAAAATCTTTTCAAATTTCTTAGAAGTTTTTAAATTACTCCCATTATTGAAATTATAGGTATGAGATTGTTTTTTCGTTTTCTTTCAGTAATAATGCTTTGAGAATTATGCTTTTTTCACTTTTTTGTTGATAGCATTATATTTTTGCTTTCTTTGTAAATCAGGTGACATTTTCTAATTGAAGTGACATTGAAAAATACTAACAAAGCAAAATTCTAAGATAAGAAGGAACTTTCTGAAAGTTAAATGTTTAAAGTAAAGTGACAATAACATACTGGATTGCATATTAATTTCGCTTTTGTTTATAAAGCTTGTTTTGATTTACCAACTTATTCATGCGTATGTAAACACGATGACATTAAATCTTGCTTTTAACAATTATGTCGTGCAGAAACTTACTTAGTGATTGCAAACAATTCTTCAGGCCAGTTCCGACTGGAAGCGGACGCGAAAAGAGTAAATTTTGTGGCGGAAAGCGAAAAAGAAAACAAACCGTAATGATTGTCCAGACCAAAAGCAAAAAGGGTAAAAAAAATGCCAAAATCTAAAATTTGTTGTGCTTAGTCAAAAAAAAAATTAAAGTTAAAATATTTCAACTTTTTCGCCTAGTTCAGACAGAAAGTGGTGGCCAAAAAAGCAATCAAAAAGTGTGATTTTTTTGCTTGCTTTAAAAATTTTATTGAACCTACCAATCTTTATAAAATCAACAAAACCAGTTAAACATAGAAGCAAAAAAAACTTTGTTATGACATGTCTAAAGGTACCCATAGTAAGTAAAAAAGATGTTGGGTTCTTTCGTAAAAAATTTAACTTTTTAAGTTTAAAATAACATTTAAGAAATTTCTTTACACTTTATTTGCGATAAAGTTAAGAACTTTTTGCCATCCTGAATTTTACGGAAGATTATATTAAGTTGAAGTAATCTGTTCATCTAATAAATTGGATAGCAAATCGGATTTTTCTTTTTCATATTCTTTCAGATCCGCAAAATTATCTTTTTTCTTATTTTTATGAAATAAAGTAATTTAGAAATACAAATGGTACTCGAGAGCAATAATATAAAGTCATTGATTGTTATGTTTGTCCATATCCCGAGACAGATGTTTAAACAGTGCTACTAAAGACAACTTTTAGAAATTAGTTGCTTTTTTAGATTTTTTTCTATTTACCAGATGGCAGTAGCTTCCATCTGGAAAGCGCTTTTATTTTTCGCGGAAAAAGTCGTTAGAACTTTTCAAATGCAATATGTAAAGTTTCATTATTTTAAAAAATATTTGCAAAACAACTGTAGTTCGTTTTAAAAATTCAATTAAAATTTTTTTCTTAGTACGCATATGTTATGTTACCATAAAAACTACCTTTTCGTATTTTTTACTTTTTGTCTATTGCAGCTATATTTGCAATGAATAGCCTGTTAAAACTATGCTTTAATCATTTTACTTGGTACTTACGAAAATGCACCATGGTTGACTGCATAATTGAATTCTAGGACAATTTTGTGCGACTCGGCAGCGTGGTTGAGTGGTTAGATTTCAGTCATATCTCCATAAAACAAAAAAAATCGAAAATAAAATTTTAACCGGACAGTAATATTTTAGCATCTCCGGAAGCAGGTCGGGATATTTATTTACCCAATGTATTACCGCCTCTGACACTTTCCTGCGAGTCAGGAGGATAAATATAGAGATGAATCAAAATGAAAATGCCTCTTCGACGCGTTTGCAATTGTCGTTTTTTAAGATAACAAGCTGGCCAGTGCTTGCTCAGTTTGATAAGATTCTGACTGGTGTGCGGAATGACGCGAGTTCGACGCTCGGTGCACCTGAGTGATTTTCATGGTGGTCTTAAAAAGATACGTTACAGCGAATCCTCGAATGAGTTGAGGTTTCTTGCTTGAAATGATAACTCCGGCTAAAACAGAAAGCAGCAACTAGGTCAAGGCCGACCAAGTCTGTCGACACAGGGCAGCAAATATCTCTGACTCTTTCACCCAAAAACTATGTTGTTGAAAAAGTCACTGCTAGTTCACGATCTGCTTCAATTTACAAAAGCATTTTTATGTAGATGGAGAAAAAAGTATATAAATTTTGTCTTCATTAAATAATTAATTATTTAGGTTTTAGCAAGACACGAGATATTTTTAAATGTTTAGCTTAAGCATGAATAAATAATTTTAAATACTTTCCGAGAGAAAATTGCATAATCTACAAGTGCACTTCTATGACTTTTATCAACATTGATTAGACTTTAACAAGAACAAAAAACTTAATTCAAACTTTTAAAAATTAAATCAAAAAAATGATGAGATGGTTAAAAATTTTCTTAAAAGTAAATTTTTAACCATCACATCATTTTTTTGATTTAATTATTTTTAAGTAAAAATTTACTTTTAAGGATCTTTTTGCTGAATTCTTTTTTATTACTTTTAAGTAAAATTAAGTAAGATTTAATTACTTTTAAATAAAAATTTACTTTTAAGAATCTTTTTACGGAATTTTTTTTAGAGGGAATAAAATAATCAAAAAAAATTTGCCACCTTCTCAAGACTTTTGATTAACTCGTATAATTTAACTTTTAATGAACGTCAAAGCACGTTTTCAAGTTAGAAAAGCAGTAACATTGTTGATTAAGATCTTAAGATTAGAAACCAAACAAATTTGAAGCAAATTGGTTGTTTTGATATTATGAGTACTTTTAAAATGAGGCTACACAGTCGTTTTCTAATCATAGTTTTTCAACAATTTATTAGAGAACGAAATGACTTTACTGCACTTTCAAATCAGTATTTTAAATATTTTTGTAATTTAATGCATCTTTTCTACAAAAAAATTTTGTGGTTTCTAATTGACCCTAGAATGTTTAAAAGGTTGTCAAGGATGAGAGAAGTTAAAAATGCTCTTCTTCTAAGATGTTTTAATTTAAAAAAACGTATTGTGTAAAACGTGACTGAAAATGAAATTGTTGTTCATATTAAGTTTAAAAGATATTCAAAAAAAGATAAACCATTTAGGTCCATCTTGCTGGTTTTCTAGTTCTCAATTTTGACTCCAATGCTGGAGTTCTGGGTTTAATTCCCGGGGTAATCAAATT
This sequence comes from Diplosoma virens, assembly GCA_963680785.1. Lineage (NCBI taxonomy): Eukaryota > Metazoa > Chordata > Ascidiacea > Aplousobranchia > Didemnidae > Diplosoma > Diplosoma virens. Next base: position 65,543,739 of record OY796880.1, on the reverse strand, counting down.
TGATGCAGCTACAAGCTTTGATGCAATGTTGCCCAGGTGGGAACTATAAATTCATGACATGCTTTAACGTAGAAAATCGGCAAAGTGAAAAGCTTGAATTGTTTCTTTTTCAAGGCTCCTGAACCACGTGATATCTAGGGAGGTCACGCAATGTCATCTAGATTGTCATGATTAGATCTAAGATTGTGCACCTCAGTATTTATATTTTATTTTCTAATTGTTTAGCTGCAACATATCTTCATTTTTTCTGTTGCGCTTTGACAATTTTTTTCTTAAATTAACAAATCAGTAACCAAGTTACTTTTCAGTTTTTAGTAGACTTTTTCTAAACAGATGTAATCAAGAAGATATTTTTTTAGCTTTTAATTTTTTTAATATTTCCAAGCTGGAGGCCACGAATGATAAAAAGTTTAAGTAAAGAGACCACAAACTGTCATTAGTTGAGCATTTATTTGTCATTCTGTTAAAGACAAAATATAAGATCAAATTATACCAAGCGCACACACGTGCATAGAAACATGTACAAAAACATGTCCGTGCCAAACACAAACGTAGTGCTTTTGAATTTTGACGAGTAAGCGGTACTAAAAATGAATAACAACTTTATTTTCTTAAAATAAACACTAAATTGAACGTATTCAATTGCAACAGAAGCAAAGAAACTTGCCAATAGCAAGCAGTGGTTTCAGCAAAGCATTGATTATTCGGAATTTGACCGGATATACAAATTCAGTTGGATTATTTTTTGTGCTAAGACTCTTAAAAAGGTTTTTTTCATTTAATCTAATCTTCCTTTTTTTATCCGTAGAAGGTATTTTGGAAGTTATTTCGGCCTTAAAACCTTTTTTGTCTCGTTGCAAATTATTGTAAAAAGAGTGCTGGATTGCGTGGCTGCTTGGAAAAGTCATTTCGGATCACTTGACCCTCGTCAAAGTGCATGACCCTCAACACGCTTGACTTAATTTTTTAGACAGCAAGTCGCTTCAGGTTGCTAGGGGTTAAATTTAGGCATGAAACATACTTACCTACCACTGTCAAATGAATAACAAGAAATAAATTTGGCCCATGAAATGATAGGAGAGTGTAACTATTTAAACTTTTAAAAAGCTATTTAGTAAACGTTTTTATCGTAGTTTGCTTAGACTATTTGTAAACATGAATTAATAATTGCAAACATGAATTAAATAAACTTTTTTGTATTTTAAAAACCTAAATCAAAACTGGATTGCGGTAGAGAATTAAGCAATTCATTTTTTGAGAAAAGAGTTTCGGCCACATTTATATAACTCTTTCATAAAAGAAAAAGTTATAGATCTAAAGAATTCTTATTTGAATGTAATGCTTACAATTGACTCTAATCTCAATTATTCATTCAATTTTCGGTACCCAATGTTAAAGATCAAGTCATAAAAAAAATAAGGCTGCAATTTCAAGCTTTTAAACTTTTTAAATTACCCTAAAGCTTGACCAATTTTAATATTATGTGCTCGATACTAAAAAGATATTATTATTAAGGAAAAGATAACCTTTCGTTGGAAAAGCAATTGTATAACTCAATGAGGTTTTACCTTCTTTCTCAAAACCAATTTCACAAATCAATTTTTTTCTGTTTATGGCTTACGAAACAAATTGCCGCATTGTTGCGTCATATTTTAACTTGTTGTGTTGTTTCGTTAAATTGCAAATCGTGCTTTTCTGGCTTTTTTTCTATTTGTTTTGGTTACATGTAAATCGCACCAATTTTATTTGTAAAAATAAACAATCCCAAATTTAAACAGCAAAAGAATCATGTAAGTTGCACTGGGTTTGATGAACGATTATATCGATTGATATACTTGATTATTGCTTCAAAATAAAAATGGTAATAATTATTAAATTTTATTCTTAAAACAACTTTTTTTGAGAAACGAATCATTATTAACAAGTCATCTTAAGCGCTTTACTCAAGTTTTGTGAGATCTGAAAATTAAGTAGGTCCAATTGTTTTTTGCTTGTCACTGGCTTTTTTTAGTATTTTTGTAATTTAGTTAAATTTTACTCACTCTTCAAACTAAAGTGAAAATTCTACTTAAAATAAAAAATAACTTTTGTTGTGGGAGGCTATTTGCAACTATTAGCATATAAAAAAGTTAAAATTAACGACCTATTTGTTTTATTCTTCGCGACCCTATCAAAATATATTTAACTCTTAATTAACGGCAATTAACGTCTTGATCGATTTAAATTTGTAGCGAATGATCAATTCATATTTGATAAAAACACTTCTGAGCCAAAAGATAAACAACTTTACTTTCAAACCATATGACGATTTAAATTAGATTTAATAGTCACTTAAGCCAAAATTTATTGTAAAAGAAAAAACCTATTTAAAAAAAGGCAATATCTTACTTAAGTCTTGTTTTGTCTTGTTTTGTTCATTTTGAAATAAATATTTCTTGCTACAAGCCAATGGTTTGAACAAAAAGCTTTTTTAAGAAGGCATTAAGAATGCTCTTGAGAATGGTTTTTGGTCAATCCCCGGGTCAACAAGGGTTTTATCTAGTTTCAAAAACGCTCAACAATAGAAGGTTACGGAAATGCCTCTTGAAACTGAAAAACAAGTGCTGAAAAGGATAATATTTCTGCATAAAACCAAACGACAACAATGAAATAATGCCAACCCTTACTATACAAAATGAACACTTGAAATTGAATAGATGATTTGAATGCACTATTTGTTACATGCAGCTGTTTCGTAGTTAAAACTGTTTTATCATTTAATAAAGATTTTGGTTATTGAAAAAAAGTTTTATTTTTAAACTTGAGAGGGTAATGAAACAGATTTGATTCATCGTTCACATTTTGCACGGTCCAATAGCTCTGAATCGGCAATTACGTCATTAAAAAGCTTGTTTTTACTTTTTTTTGTGTGACAATTTAAAATTCTTTTCGAGACAAAACGACAAAATGCCCAATTTTTTTTTACCGCAAACAAAATTTGTTAAGATTTAGAATAAGTTTGCTGAAGCAAATGTTTAAACGTTTAAAGACCTCCCTTTCCTAAATATGGTTGTTTTCCCGATATTTGTTTATAAAGTTTTTCTTAAAGTGTTTTTGCTGGAATTTTTATGGTAAAGATACTGGCCTGCTTTTGATTTCAAAACTCGTATTACTTTTGTCAGGCAGTAAATAAATTTAACTTTTAGTTAAAAGCAAAGTTTTTGTTATTTGTAAAAGTAAAAATTTCTTGAATATTAAATTAAACCAATGCATTGCACAAAAAATTACGCTTAAGTTATAAGGTATCAAAAAATACTTTTAAATCAGCTTGAATGTTTTTGCAGATGCAGCTAAACCTCAACTTAAAATTTGTAATCCTAGATTTTGTAACTGTATTCAAACTACAAAGTAGCATTAAGTTTTTCATTTATCAATTATCCATTATCCATTATCAAGTACTTGCCTGTAGTCATCATTTAAAAGTAGGGTATACATTGTCAATTATTTTAACTCAAAGTTGGGACAAAGCTATAATTACAAAAAAAATATCAAGTTTCTTGAAAAAAATGAATTTGATTTTATGTTTGTTAAGAAAACTTGATAAATACAATAAATAGAACTTTAAATAAAAAATTTCAATTAACTTTTATAAAAGGGTTTAATCACCAATAGGCCTACGTAAAAGCGAATTTTTTCTATTTACCAGTTTGATTTTCTTTAATTTTAATGTTTTTATTCGAGATAGCAAAGAATAGAAAACTCAAACAAATATACAGTAAAACTACTAAATATAGTTTAGTAATAAAAAAAATATGTAATACATCTTAGTTAGGCTATAAGGTATAGAGAAATGTATATCTATGCTGTAAATTTAGTGGAATTTTTTATTAGCAGTAAATATATCGCCTCCATGTTGAAAGTTACTACCTTCGATCTTTTTTAATCTTTACCAAAACTGCTTTTTAATTGACCGAGCTCTTCATTTTCTCTTTTTTGTTTTTTTTAGTTTAAATTCCGGCCAGCGGTCCAACTTTTACATGAGAGTTTTTAATTCTTTAAAATCGTTTTTCTTTAAAAACAAATTTAAAATTGATTGGAAATACTAAGCTTTGGTAACGCATTTAATCAGCCGCCCAGAGTATAAATCCAAAAACATAATTTATTTAAGAATATTTGCTTTAATATTCACCAATATTTGCACATTCACAATCGACAAACTTATCCAAATACAGTCTTGCATGAAGCAAACATAGATTTGAAAGTAGTCTTTACAATAACGCAAAGAGAAAATAATCTCGTCACTTTCATCTTTTGTTTTCGTTTTTCTTCAAACACACCGGACTCAAAGTCAAACAGCTTTTTTCAAGAAGACAATTAAAACCGTTCTTTACGCTGTAGTCTTTATATATAACTTGTTCAGTTACCAATAGCGACACGACGGTGTGATAAACAGTTTACATTGGTAAGGTTAAAAGATTATGCCGACATAATAGAACAATTGTCACCATAGACGTAAGCCCGGAAAGGGGGTTTGGGGGTCACCTCTTCCCTTTGAAGAATGGTGATCAGAGATATGTACTTATTCGGTCTACTAAAGAATACGGCCAAACATGTTACATTAAAGCGAAAAAACTACCAGGCCGATGCGTTGAAATATTTCTAAATCTCTTTTTGGCTTTTTAACCTAAAACTACATTATATTAGACAATTGTTTTGTCCTATCGGTAAAGTACTAGAAAATCATAATTGCGGCAAATGTCACAAAATTTCGCCAAAACATCATCACCCTACCAAATTTTTTTTGGCTGGTACGCCCATGTCTGTCAGAGATTGCGCCTATTTAGATGTGGTGACCCTAGTATAAGTTAAAACTAAGCACGTTTATCAGTTATAAATTGTTTCAATTCTAATGCTAAACCTACAAGCTTGTTCAAGAATTCATGTTAAGCTAAAGCGAATGACCAAGAAAAGGTATGAATTAGAGGAAATATACCTAAATGAGTTGAAGGTTAGATGTGACAGATGTGAGAGATTAAAATTAAATTACTACATTCATCAACACCGGGTGACGATTTAACAAAATAAAATCTTCATGATAAAAAACAGTGCTATTTAGGTTAGACTAGCTGTTATAAACAGAACTAAGAATGCAGCTCAACGTATTAATAAAAAGTTTAAACTCGTAAAGCTGAGTAAAAGTTTGTCATCGTATTCAGGCGATCAAGATGTTACAAATGAATTTACTCTAAAGTGTATAATTATTAAGAAAACTATTTTTAATTAGTTTTGGATGAACAAGTTTTGTCACAATTCACGACACTAAACAATAAATAAGAAATGATTTAAGATAGTCTTTGTAGGCTGTTTTGAAAGACGAAAAAAACATTTATTTAATAGTCATTCTATTGGATCTGCTCAGATTTAATTGAACATTAATTATTTAAAAATTGCTATGTTCAATAAATGTGTAATGTATATCAGAATACTTCAGGATATAAAACTACTGAAGAAAAAGTGTAAAACTTTAAATTTCCAATTAAATGATCAAAGTTTATGAACAAGTTGATTGGATTTGTGAATACTGTAGAGTAAAAAATGTATTCTACTGTATATGGTAAAGGAAATTTAGTTGGCTGTGATAAAGAAAGAAATTAAAGGCATTATCGTGTTTATCATCGAAGGATTGCAAAATCTGTGCCTGTTGTCTTTATTTTCTGTACATTTGTTGAAATATATTCGGAAAAACTTGTTGATTTCAAAAAATTTTATATTTCTTGTGTTTGCATTTTTCTTTTATAAAATCAATATTGAATTCTCTGCTGGGTATTTTGCATGCTCAGATCTTAATTATGTTTATAAACAGAAAAGCAAGTTGAACTGCAGTTTACTAAAAGGGTATGGAGTTACTTCTAAATCTATCTACCCATTTAATAAGAAACAAAATGTTGATCTATGGCTATAATGTGAGAAACCACTTGTAGCTGATAGTAAATCGTAACGAAATGATACGCATGGCTTTCTGGCTTTAATACTTACCTGGTTGAAGGTTGTTATTGCGAAAGTACAATTTTCTCCCAATCCACTTGGAAACGTTTTAATTAAAATTGATGAAAAGCTGGGGTTTTTACTCACTGTCGCGGATTAGGTGTCTTTGTCGTGCGAGTCGAGAAGCACATTCTACTTATCAAAACAAACATTTAATGGCTTTTTAGAAACGCTGCGGGCTCAAGCCTATTTAGCGTCCGATCTTGTTAATAAATACATCAATATGCCCTACCAAATAAATTTCTAAGTGACCCAGTCAAAAAGCAATTTTCCCAGTATCGAAAAATGAGCGGAGGCAATTTCTTTGACGACTTCAGGGAAGTCATGGACAGTGATAATATTCTTCGAAGTTGATCTTTGCTCAAACAAAATGTGTGTGTATATGCGAAAATTTTTTAAGGAAAAATTTTCTTTACTCAAAAAAGTGTCAAAAAATAAAGATTTTACCCAAAGATTTCATAAAGTTTTTAATCAAAAGGAAACAATACAAAAAGCCTTTTTAATGAAAAGAAAGTGCACCGTAACCAGTTATATTGCAAAAATGACAATAAAAAGTTTGCAATGTAACTTGAACAAGTAAATTTTGACTGGTCAATTTACTACCGCCCCGTACTTTCACTTGCATTCTCGTGGTAACTTGACTATGCCATTCAACGCTATGGCAGAATTTGCCTATTCCGCATTTACTTTACTAGATTATTACGACCAGTTCATCGCTTGAAAAAAAGATGCAAGCTTACTGAAGGTGCTTCAAAAAGCATAATAAGCCTTCTTTATATTTGAACGTAATTTTGAAAAAATTTTCTGCCCATGACCAGGACCACTTATACTGATCGTGCATTCGGCCAACAAACCTCCCCTCATAAAAAATTTCTCCGTTTGCCACTGATTGTCACAAAGTAGTGCATCTTTATAACCAATCTACATAAATAAATTATAAAAGCACTTATTTTTCAATTTTACGGCAAAAAGCAGGTCGTATTTGTTACATTGTAAAGTTTCCTTAAATAAAATTCATACCTAAAAAAGACAAGGATGGTGGGTACAGTGCTGTGATAGCCCACTATTTTCAATTTAATTTCATTTTTCTAAAAATCAAATAGATTGAAAACCTATTTCTGGTCGTTTGATTTTGCGGAACACAATTTAAACAAAGAAGACATTTGGCTTTTAATTTAGTGAAGGCCCATTTTTGGTCTCCAATTTTATTTTTTTATTATCTGTAATAATTTTGAATTTACATAGTGTATTAATGTATTTTTTTTAAACATAAATTGACAAAACAGATATTTCAAAGTGCATTTATTTGAAAAAATTTTTACATTTTTTCTATTGCAATAAAATATTCAGGTAAATTGGTTGGCATTACAATGCCTGAAAACTTTTTAATTTGCTTTGTAATGTTGTTTATCTGTTTAGTGAGTAAAAAAGGATGGTAAAAACAACTTTTAAAAAATTTAAATTGGATCACAGCTCTTCTAAATTTTTAATATATAATGATTTATACTTGGCTTATTTTTTGTTTACATATTTGCTTGATCAGAGCCAAAAATTCAAAAAATATTTGGGCTTGTCGTGTGAAACACGCTCAAATGAATTTAAACTATTTTTATATTTTTATATGTAACACAGCCTTTGAAGGATAAAAATATCGAATAGGTTAAGAAAAAATGTTTAAGGGTTGTTTAGCATGGATTGCACGAGCTTAAATCATCAAAAAAACATATTTTAAAAGTTTGTTTTCTGAACCGTATCTAAAGAAAGATCCAGTGTCACGATAACAAATAAGCGGCAAAATACGGAAATATTTATTGAGTTGTTACGCAATATAGCAAGCAAGTCATCGCAAATCACATTTTTAAAAAGCTTTCTTAGGCTTTATAACTTTATCGTAACTGTTTGCAAGCTACTTTTTTTTTCAGTTTTTATGGAGAGCTTATTTAATACTTTTTGTTGTTCTTTTTGTTGTTCTTTTTGTCTGATACATTTTTTAATTGATTTAGACGGAATCTATGAAACAATGCGCGTTTTTACTGCAATAATTGTTTTCGGTCTATACATCATTACAACTGGATCATCCAAAAATAAAACAACCGTTTTTTTTTTAATTTAAACAAGGTTTAAAGTTGGACAAACGACCTATCGTTTTTTATAGGCATCAATAGAAACCGTCATATTGACCCCCACTTGTGTTAGCTGTGCAGAAACTATTAAACAATTTATCTGAACTAGCATTGCGAAATCCAAAAAATAAATTTCAAGTAAAACGTGGATTACTTTGAAAATATGTCCATGGTTTCTGCTGTCATTCCAGGCTCAACGTAAGGCCGTTATGTTTATTAAGCCTCGCACAAAACATTTGAGTGAGAAGTTATGGCCACCACAAACTTGATCAGTTCAGTTAAGTTTTTTTTATTTCTGGTCTACCTTAAAACAAACTATTGATTTTGGTTATATTACGGGATTATAAAAAAGAAAACGAAATAAGTTTATCTTTTGCCTGGAATATTATTAATAAAAGGTAAATTCAAATATCTGCTAAAGAAATAAGTTTGCTGCATTTGAATGTCAGTTCCGTGACATTAAAAAAGAATATCACAGCGCATTTGCTACACGAAAAAAAATCATTAAATTAAAAAGTAATGAGTATATTATTCTATTAATTCCTCAGTAAGAAGTAGGAGGGGTTCCATTTACTCGTGCACAAATTGCAATTTGCACCTCATTGAGTCGCAAGTGCTATGCTGCTTAGAAAGTTGCAGATTATTTTATTCAAACGGGTCTTACAAGTCAAACGGGTCTCACAGTTGGTGACCTCAAAAAATACATAAAATTGCTAATTTTCGACGCAAAACTTGATATTGGCTCTATTCGTTTACTGCAACCATCTGACCTACTCAGTACAGCTTGGATAGAAAAAAAGTCAATTTACAGCCACAGTACTCGTTTTTATAATGATCTGAAATGGATAACAAGATTGTGTTCATATTTGATTTCTTTGCCTTGAATAAAAATATAAAAATTATAGTAAAAAGTTGTCAACTGACTCAAAATTTCTAGCTGATAATACAAAGTTAGATTGCAAATAGGTTGTATGCTCCTGTTTGTTTAGTCAAAGAATTACAAATTCATTCAAAAAGAGTTTTTGCAATTACAGATCATTCAAAAAAAGTGACAAGAATTTTGAAAAAATTAATTATTCTAATGATATAAGTTTCTTTTGATGACTTTTGGTAGCCAAACAAATACACAATTTAAAAATATCATCTTTATCATGATTCTCAGCATTTTTCTTGGTATGATGAACCCAAATAAATCAAGCTATTACTTTGAAGAATCACTTGATATTTACAGTGGGCCTACATCTGCATTTATAATTATGTTTTTCAAATCATTCGATGCAAACGCTAAACTAACAATGCATTTATCTTCTTATTAGTGTATGAACAAAAATTTAAAATTGTAAGGTCTAAGTTATAAAAAAAGTAGATTAATTTTTATTTTCGACCAAATGTGCATGTCTTAAAAATTTTATTTTGTTTTTCAAATAAAAGAAAGCCTTATTTAAAAAAAGCACTTGTTCAAAAATTTTACATATGACATATAGAACGTCATAAATTGATTAAAGTTTTTTTATTCCTTTTAAGATAACAAATAAAATAAAGGTAAAAAAAATCTACAAAAAAACTTTTATTTATTATTTAGCACACTATATGCCTAAATCTGCTATATCAATGACAAAAAAAAGAAATAAAAGATTAAATCGCAACTGAAAAAGTAGATCCAGACAGGCAATACCTTAAGGCCTTCAGATTAGAAACCACAGATGGCTATTGATAAAATCAAATGCGATTTTAAAGTTATAACGTAAATATTTTTGTCACGTGCAATTTATTCTAAGCTAAAGGGAATTTTAAAGCTTTTATATACATCATTATTTTAAAAGTTTTGTTTATGTTTTCTATTTAAACTTTTTACGATTAATCATCAAAAAAATCGTACTTTTCCGTAATGTAATTATGTTGATGTAAGCATTTTGTTCGACAAGTGGAAGAAATAAAAAGCGACCGAACTGAACTAAACTATTTTTTTATCGCTACTTAGTTTTTTTGGCACAACTATTAAATTTGAACTGGGTATTAAAAAATCAACATTAAAATCTAACCCTCGCAATTCATTAACTTGACAACTGCTTAATAGGGGGGTTAAGAGCATGAATATGGTCTTTTTTATCACTTAAGATTTTAACCATAGTTGCACATTGTATAACTGGCATTTAATAGGCAGATTTTACATACCAACAAGTGCAGTTTTTTATTTCAAATTGAAAATTTTTGATTAATTTTAAAGTTTTTGGATAAAATAAAACACCATATCATGGCACTTATAATGCAGTACTGGCTGCAATAATGCACTTTTTAGCTTGTGAAATTAGGAATCTTATATTTTCAAAGAAACCAGTAACTCAACAATATCACAAACAACATCTTCTACATTTATTGCATGGAATGCCTAATCGGTCCGAATCTTTTAACATAATTGAAAACATAAAACAGTTAAAAATGGACAAAAACCTACGGGCGTTTTATAAAAAAAACATGGGTTTAATTCTTAGTTCAAAAATTTTAAATTAAGGAAAAAGATACTGAGGAAAAAATTTCGAATTTTTTGGCCTGTTTGTTAGATTTTGTATTTGATGGGGCAGTCCAATTTAAACAGTAAATTTTTGAAAACTTGTTTAGCAAGAGCAGAAGTAAAAAATGCGGCAAGGTATACATTTAATATGACGTAATGAAATTTAAATTAAAAGGTAATTCCATTATAACTAATCTTGCTGCTTTCTGCATAAGAAACCCGCTTAAAAATAAAAGTCGCTTTTAAGTCAAGAAAATTATAACATTTACGTTTTATCTCACCTCGGTTCTGAAAATTATCTGCTTTATGATGTAATCGACCCTTAGCAAGCAGAAAAAAAAAACAAATTTAAATTAGTTTTATTGCTTTTCCCAATCTATAAAAACAAAGGGGACGCACAGTGCTGTAAAAACTACAGAGGAATAAAGCTGATGAGCCACACAATGATTGAAGCCGGGCTAAGGGATAGAATAGAGATCAGTAAACAGCAATATGGATTTATGCCAGGAAAGGGAACCACCGATGCCATGTTTGCTTTAAGAATGTTGATGGAAAAGTACAGGAAGATCAAAGAGAGCTCCATTGTGTATTCGTGGACCTAGAGAAAGCTTACGACAGGGTTTCGCGAGAAGAGCTGTGGTACTGTATGAGAAAATCAGGAATGGGGAAAAGTATATACAACTAGTACAGGATATGTATGAGGGAAGCAAAACAGTGGTGAGGTTTGCAGTAGGAACTACAGAAAGTTTCAAGGTCAAGGTTGGACTGCACCAGGGATTAGCGTTAAATCCATTCTTGTTTGCAGCGATAATGGACAGGCGAACGGATAAAGTAAGGAGAAAACCACCATGGACGATGCTGTTTGCTGATGATATTGTGATTTGCGAAGAGACCAAGGAAGAAATGGAGTGGAGACTAGAATGCTGGAGGTATGCATTGGAAAAAAGAGGGATAAAAGTAAGTTGGTCAAAGACCGAATATCTGTGCATAAATGGAGGAAATGATGAAGAAACAGTAAAGATGGGAGATACAAAAGTGCCAAAAGTAAAGGAATTTAAGTATTTGGGATCAGCGGTGCAAAAAAGTGGTGGCTGTGAGAGGGAGGTAAAGAAAAGAGTGCAGGCAGGAAGGAATAGATGGAGAAAAGTATCCAAGTAATCTGCGACTGGAGGTTAGCAGCTAGAGTACAAGGAAAAGTGTACAGCTCAGTGGTAAGACCAGCAATGGTGTTTGGACTTGAGACGGTGGTGGTCACAAAGAAACATGTGAAAGAGATGGAAGTTGCAGAGATGAAAATGTTGAGGTTTTCTATGGGAGTGAGGAGAAAAGATAAGATTAGAAACGAGTACATCAGAAGTACAGTTAAGGTAGAACGGTTAGGAATGAAGATGAGAGAGGGCAGACTGAGGTGGTATGGACATGTCATGAGGAGAGACCAAGAGTATGTAGGAAGAAAAATGATAGAAATGGAGTTACTGGGAAAGAGGAAAAGAGGGAGACCAAAAAGAAGATTCTTAAATCTAGTGAAAGAAGATATGCGGGAATTTGGTGCAAAGGACACAGACGTTGAAAACAGGACGGTTTGGAGGCAGATAATGCGCTGTGGCTACCCCTGATTGAAGAGAAAGGCCGAAAGGAGAAGAAGAAAAAGTTTTATTGCTTTTTAAAGTTTCTTAAATAGTTTTTGTTCTGGTGAAATAGGTGCAACCGATTCTATGAAGAAACAATTTTTTTTTGAAAAACCGCCGAAAAAATGAAAGGATAGGAAAAAATTAGAGTAATGATGTAAAAAAAGCTTTCAAAAATTTTTTTGTTTTTGACAAACATTGAATTAGAATTTAGTTTTATCTAAAAGAAATAAAACAAACACAAAAAATTCTGGGTGAAGCTTAAACGCAAAAAAGTTTTAAACGCAAATTTGCTAAAAATACAAAATCATTTACTTTGCTATACTGTAGTCCAAAAAACTATTATACTTTAAAAACAAAGTGTTCAACTAGGCCTATTTACATTTAACATTATTGAATTTAGAAGTTTCTATATATGTATTTTTTAATTGCAAAGAATATTCCAATTTCAGTGATAATAATAAAGCTAAAATATTTTGTTAATGAAGGTTTCCAAACTTTTTATTTGTCTATTATAATTTAGTAAAAGCTTTTTACGCATAAATTTGGCTCAATTTTTATATTATTGGTTCCCGACGCTATAAGCTTGTGAACCGGCACCTGCAGAATAGAAAAAAGCAGTTCGATAATATTTCGTAGGCAGCGTGATCGAGTGGTTAAAGCGCCGTGATTGTGATCGACATGGTCTCGATTCGAAACTTACTCGCTTCGAAACTTACTCACTTCATCTTTTTTTGGCCTTGGAAAGGGACATTTTGCGGCACTTTTTCCAGCTCGGTGGTTTTATCAAGTAGTTCTAAATTTCAGTCACAACTTTATAAAACTAAAAAACAAAATAAAATTCTTCAACCGAACACCAACATCTTAGCAGCTCCGAAAGCAGGTCGAGGTAATTGTTTGCCTTATGTAGAGCGCCTCCGTCGCTTTCATGCCAGTCACAAGAATAAATATAGAGATGAAATGAAATGAAAACGTTATGTAACTCAAAAAAAACGCCAAAAACCGTCTTGTATTTTTTAGTAATTGAAATTAAAAACAGTAAAAGAGGAGGATAAATATAGAGATGAAATCAAATTAAAATGTTTACCAAGTCTATCAAAAAAAGCCATAAACCGTCTTTTATTTTTGATTTACTTATGTTAAAAATAAGTATAAGACAATTTTTTTTGCCTCAGGCAAGTACAGCTTTGGTTTAGTTTAAGTCAAATGTGTTCTACGATGTATTTTTATATGGCTTGGCAAAAAATTTTATGTTGATATTTTTGACGTTGCTAAACTACATATTGGCGTTCAAAGTGGTCCGATTAAAAATAGTTAGTTAGAAAATATTTAAAAACAACTCTGAAACTATAGATACTCCATAGCTAGTGGCGACAAAACTTGAATCATACCACCATCTTAACCAATTTTTTCAGAAAACTTTTCTTTAGCTACCAAAACTACTTGTAAAAAGTACTACTTTTTCAAATTTAGCTATAGAAGCAAAACCTATAGTTTCTTGGTTTTTGGATTCTTAAATTTATAAAATTGAATTGTTCAACTTTTATGATTTCAAATTAAAATCTCAATATCAGGCCAATTTCAGCCCCCAAAAGGTTATGACAGAAAATTTTTATTTTTACCGCTTTAATTATTTTTTTAAATAATTAACTGAAAACATAAAAAAAGATTCAATTCCTAAAACTGCCATTACTTTTATTGCAGTGTCGCATATGAAACAAAACTTTATCTAAATGCATTGTTTTTCAGATAAAAAATTTTGTATTTTGTTCTTCTTATAAAAATTGCATTTTTTATTGGAGCAGATCCAAAAAGTTGAATAAACTAATTTAAATATCGGTTCAAGAGTAAAAATTTGTTTTACGAATTATTTACAGATATTAACTGAACTATAAATTCAACAAGAAAAAAATAGAAAGCCATTTTGATATCTAAATTTCACTCACATAAGGTATTAAAAATCGTTTATATATTAAGAATCAATTTACTTGCGTTTTCTCAGAAAATGTTTTATGATTGTGATATTAGTTTTAAATGATGTTTGAACTTTACTGTTTTCTTACAAAAAATTTTTTGGTCAAAAAGTTTATCAAAACCTTGTAAATTTAAAACTAATTTTGATTGAGGTGGCAACTGTATTATAAACTTTTTCTAATTGTTACCTGAAGAGCTTGATTCGAATTCAGCAACACAGAAATTAAAATATATCGTCATATTAAAACATGTTAGGGATTGCGCCTATTCAGATATGATAATCGCAGCTTACAAGAATGCCTAAACCTGCTTGAGGAGACTTGGTTGCATCTACACCTGAATGAAAAAGCTTTCAGCGTTAATTCAACTTAACGGTATCAGAGCCACGACATTTGGTAGAGGAAACTCCAAAAATATCAAGATGATACTGCTCTGCCTTTCAAACCAATTCTTGTTCTTTCCATTGAGTGAAGTGAAGTTCCAGTTGCCCATGCAAATATTTGGGACCAACTAGAGTACAGATACTGTGTACTGCCCCCATTTTCCTCCTCAAACATGTAGGGAATGCATTGATGGGTTTCCAGTTACCGTCAGCTTATGGGGAAAAATATAGCTTATTTTTCGAACGGGATCCTCCGCCTAAATTCCGAACGCGGACCTTTTTATCCTACCCGAAGCCCAATGCGGTGTGAATATTATTCGAACTATTCATTTTGCTACATTTGTTAGATTGCTTTTAATCTGTTTCTCATCTTGGATCTTACCACCATGGGTAGCCTTGAGAGGAGTTGAAAATTCCAGACGGCATTGCTCTTAGGATCATTGAAAACGCAAACCCCTTTATCACGTTTAGGGAGCAATCTATTTAAAGAAGAAAAACAGATGAATAAACAAAAAAGATATCACAAAACGAAAAAGTAAAAATTAATTTAAAGTCAAAATATAAATGGTAGATAATATTTTTGCTTTTTCTGTTTTTTTCGAAAGTTTTATTTAAAAAAAAAGCATGACTAACCAAGAAGAGTGATTGAATTCCCAAAGAAAGAAGTTTACAATTCAGTGTAAGTGCTTGTTTTTCGGACTTAAATCCAAGTGCTACATAGCATTGACAAGTTTTTTTTCGTGGAACACAAATTTTGATAAATGTTCCTGCTCAAAACATTTGTTTTGTCGAAATTACATTTCTTCTTATCTACTGTTTAGTGGTGGCCTTATAAAAAGAGACCCGGTGCAAGAAAAATAGGAAGGATAATTTTTGTGTCCTAAGTTTTTTGTTCCAAAATAAAGTATTCTCTGAAAAAAGGCTGTCACTTTCAATGTATTTCCAAAATCTTTATTTTTGTCACAAAATTATAATGTTCTATAAAAAACAAAAAAGAGTCATCACTTTTAATCAATGTTCAAAATTTTCATTTTGCTCCCAAAAAATATAGTGATTTCTCCAAAAATAAAGTCATCAATTTTAATCGAGAACGTTATCCCTAATTTTGTCCTAAAGTTAAGGTGCAGGCAGGGGGGCCACCGTCACCGTGCTACTATGAAGAAATAGAATAATATTTTGCTTCGGAGGGCCACTTTTTGAGGTTTTTAGGGGGCCCGGTGCTGTCGCTCCATTTGCTTTGTACTAGAGCAGTGATTCTCAACTTGTGGTACACGTACCATTATGGTACGCGAGCAGTTTTTTAAATTTCAATGAAATTTTAATACTCGAATTAAACTACATTTTCTAGATATTTATTGGTGCTATTGTAATAAATGCATGTAAGTTAAATTTTTAACTAATTTATTACAATAAACTAAATTTATTACATAACAATACAATAATCAAAGTGAGTACTTTTAGCAGCTGATGTACACGCAAGAACTGATTTAAAAGTAGAAGTTTTTAAAAAATTGCAAAAACGCTTGCGCCGCAATTATTTCAGCTATTTTCAAAGCGCAAGTGCAAGTTTAATGTAACATGTTAAAGAACTTTTAAAATATCTTTGTCATAAATTGCTTCGCTTCTGTTGTTTGTGTTTTAAACGTACAATGATGCTGTCAATTTTTTTAAGAGCAAATAATGTTTGTTTTTTTTTCTGAACTAATCAACGTTTGCTCTTACAAGGAAATATGGTAAGAAGAGTTTTTGAATTAGGAAAAAAAGTTATTCGAATTTTAAATACAAAAAAATTACAATTTGAGTAATTCGGAGCTTCTATTAAGACTTGTAGCTACTTGTCGCAAATTTTTAATGATGAGAGACTGAGAGTATTAAAAATATCCGAGAAGTATGCTAAAGTCTCGATAGAAACTTTTGGTTATTCAAATTGTGACTTTTTTTGTGTTAAATTCAAGCAACTTTTTCCTTATTTCAAAAATTCTTCTGATCATTTTTCCTTGTGACAGTAGACAGTGAATCAGCTTTTTCGAGATTTAAACGTTCTTTGAGAGATTTTGTTTCTAAGTTCCAAGCTTCTGTACGAAAATTAGATTTAAGGCCAATGGAAAAAGAAACCAAGAGTATAGAATGTTCACAGTTGACACATCTCTCCTCGTTCTAAAAAAAAATCCAAAAAAAGTTGTTTCAAGAAACTGGCTTGCATCTAAAGCTGCTTAAAACGCTCTTAATGCTTTAATTGCCAAGCACAGATAGTTGTCCCTCTCTTTTTATTTTATTCTTTGTTCATTCATCTGATCACATGTCAAATAGCATGATAAAAGACAACCAGTAACATCAATGTGACGAGGCAGCTAAAATTAAGCATTAAGGATGCTTGCCAATCATTTTTTGGCTAACAATGGCCTCTACTTACCCAAGTCTGACTCAAAAGTTATTTTGTAATTGCTAGCGTTCCCTGGATCATGGGAGTGTGAACAGGGCTTTTCTGCAATGATGACTATTAAAACTAAAAACCAAAATTGTCTTGCATGCCCTTCCATAACTTTGGATGTGTAGTGAGTGCGGTGAGTCCGCGTATAAAGCAACTTGTGCAGGAAAAACAGATCGGCTATTATGGTAGGTAAATAATATTATCATTTGCATTTAAGCAAATGCAAGAAATTGACCTTTCAACGAACTTTGTGGTACTTGGTGTAACAAAAGATACTATGATAGTACGTGGCAACAAAAAGGTTGGAACCACTGTACTTAAGCCACTTGGCTCCCTAAGGACCAATTTGAAAACTCAATGGAGGAAAAATTTTCGGGGGTAGGAATGATGGTACCTAAGTCCTAAAAGAGAGAAATGAGACAAAAACTTTGACAATCACTGAGTTAAAACTTCATAATCTCTAACGATGAACCAAATCTCCTTTGAGAATAAGTATTTTCTTATTTTTTTCACAGGGACGTGAGTTTGCTTATATCTGGAGGGCGTGATAAGTTTGGCTTTAACATCGATGTGTTAAACAGTGCTGTGTTTATATATGCGTTTTAAATTTGCAAAAAATTCGTGAAAGTGAAGTTTTTGTCAACAGTTTTATTACTATAATTTTATGTAAATACTTCATAATATAATTTTTTTAATTTCTTAGTTTTAACATTATGATTTCATTTAGAAACTTACTTTAAACAATGTAAGTAAAACTTTGTCGTGCTACGTTTCAAAAGCTTTTAAAGTAATAGCATTTAGTTACAATTAAAATCATAAAATAACGTTTACAAAGCAAAAAATTTAAAAATGCGTCAATTTAAAGACAACTTTGAAAGTTCCACTTTTAGATTTAATTATGTTCTTGAGCTTTTTTAATTGTTATTGTTAAAAATTGTGCTATATCATGCATTTCATTGTCGTTACATAAAATATTCAAGCGTTTTGTATCATGAATTTCCTTAACGAACACGTACAGGATTGATAAAAATTCTTGGATTTAAAAATTTTTTAAATTTACAAACGCTTTCCTTACTAATTTTTTGAAAAATTTATCATTACTAAAAATAAATACTTTCAAACTAGGCTAAAGGTTGTATGCTTTCATTTTTTTTATGAGTAGGCATAATATATTTTCGAAGGGGCAAAGCGGGACCCTCGTTTACAGAAAAAAATTCGTCCCGAAAAAATAGTGTTTTTTAAAAAAAAAGGTCTTTACTTTGAATCAGTCTCGGATTTTGGAATTTTCGACCAAAAAAAAAAGTGTTCATTAAAAAAAAGTTTTCACGTCAAATTAGTCTCGAATTTGATAATTTTTGTTTATAAAAAAAGTTTTTTCTAAAAACCAAAGGTTTTCACTTTGAATCTGTCTCGGGTTTCGTGATTTTTGTCCCTAAAAAGTAATGTTCTCTAAAAAAGAAAAAAGGTCTTTACTTCGAATCTGTTTTGGATTTTTAACAAACCGGCAGGGAAAAAGCTCTAAAAATTAGGACTCTCCGGCCAAAATTGGGACGTATGGGAGCCTAATAATGAGGCGAATATCATAATTATTGTTTTTTGTAAATCGTATCTTAAAAAATTGGATTGTTTATTTTTGGAACAATTACCACAAAAAAATTACCTACTCAACTATGAAATCTGAAGCATTGACTAATTATCATATGAATTTAGTATAATTGTAATTACAAACTAAAGTTAGGTTATAAATGAAATCTTTCTATTTTTTAAAAGGTGATAGACCTCAAACCAATTAAAAAATTAATTTAGTCGATATAAAATAAGGAAAAAAAGAAACATCAGCTTGATAACTTTAGAAAGCTATAGCTATAGGCCTATATAATTTTGTTTGCTAGACATACTTCCTTTTTAAAATTTTTTGTTCAATCTAAAATATCTATGCTTATTTTATTGGGTCACGAGTGACATTTTATAAAAAAGTTTATTTTCATTTTGATTTTTAAAAAATCCGATTATTTAACATCGAAGAAGTGGAAAATTTTGAGTTAGTAATAAAAAGTCCCCAGAAGAGTAGAGGTGTTATGCAAAATTTATTTTCCTCGTAATTTCACGAACTGCACTGCATCGAAAGTTATGTAACCCCGTACAAATACTTGGTAATTTAAAAGCTATTTCAATATATTATAAGATTTTAAATGGTTTGATCAAGTCACAGATTCAAAAGTATGTAATGAGTTTTTTACTAATTTTTTGGTCAGTATTGTTATGATTATTTGTCACGAAATTTTTACCTTGCATATGTTATTTAATTAATAAATATTGTTCAAGATTTTATTTAGGTTTTTCGATATGAGGTACAAAAAAGAAAGTTAAATAAAAAGTTATCGAAAATTTGCTAAAATACCAGATATCTTCTAATTAGAGTCATGCAATCGATTAACCTATAACTTCTAATTGTCATGTATTCGTAAAACTATTGACTGAGTAAAATCGTTGAAGATAAAATCTTAAAGCAAGATGATTCAACATGATTCACAACCAAAAAATGTTGTTTTTATTTGGTAAGCAGAAAACCTCATTTCAAGCTTCGTTTTTTTTTTCTATTTTATTTTTGGCTTATGGTTTTTTCGCCAAAGATGGTTTTTAGTAACAAAATATACACGTTTCAAAACAACCAAAATAAAAAAAAAAACGACAAACTCATAACAAGAAAGAGCTTTAAGCATTAAACAGAGTTTTAGACTTAGATCATAAAGTAATTTTGATTATAAATAACTTTTTTATCACTGAGGAAGTAAACACAGTTTTTCTGAGAAAGGTTTTGCCATATGACATTTATAAATAAACAAAAGATTTAATAATTTTAGTAATACACGTTAAATTTTTTTAAATTTTTATACGTTGTTTCTAAGACAGATAGTTTATTTTAAATTTTAAAACAAAAATGAAAAAAAAGCTCTCTTCACTCATTGGTTCAAAGCAAACAAAATTTCTACGTCATAAGATAAGTCTTCCTCTCCACAAGCATGAATTATACTGAAGCAACTTTTAGTTCTTAAATAACTGGAGTCGATATGACTTTGCACATTCGGTCTAAGCAAATCATTTCGCACGAAACATGTGCTTTTTTTGAAGAGAACCATAACAAACTCTATTTGGCTACGATGTTGCCTAATTTGAACAAAAGTAAGAAAGCGATTGCGTATTTGTTGTTAATTCTATATTGATTATATAGAATAAGAAACCAAAAAAACTTGTAAGTAAATATAATTGATTCACAAAACTTTAAGCATTGAAAGTCAAATGAATGGAAAATTTGTTTTTGGTGCAAAAAAGAACATATACAAATTTACTCTTAAATTTCTTTTGAGTGATTCGCAAGGAGAAAAAACCAATACCTCTGACTTTTGTAAAAATAACTACTTTTCAGTATTGATAAAATTATCGTTCGTTTTTGTCGTTACCAACTGCCACCGTTTATTCTAATCTTTAATATTTTTTGACTTTGCATTTTCCAGCAAGCAAAGTGATTATGGGCTCACGCTTAATAGATTTAATTTTTGTTGCACTCAACAGCTTTTTGATTGATCTTTTCTTTTCACTTTTAATTTAGACATTGCATAGCTCCCATAAGGCGGCAATTATTTTCTATAAATTAATGAGAAAGTTCTTAAATATAAAACGACAACTTTTGCAGCTATATATACAATCATCTGATTGATGTTTTAAATTAAAGGCAATTAAAGATAAGCTAAAAATATAATTTTGGAAAATTTCTGGCTTTAATTGTTAATCAAGCCGCAACTTAAACGATTTTCTCTTTCAATTTTTCTTCCAGCCGCGCGCTCTTGACGTATTCGACGATCGTAATCTTAGTTTGTGGCATAACAATTTCGCATTTATATTTTGCCCTTTACAAAAGTGGTTTTGCAAAAAATCGGATAATCAAAATTTGATAATTTGTATATCTATGTACAAACAAAAATCCTGACAAAACAAATTTGAAAATATTTCGGTTGTTTAAAGTTTAAAGCAAGAAGAATTTTTTAATTAAACACTTTGAAAAAACTTATTCTAATTGTTTTGTACAATGGAGATAAAAAATGTTAGAGTTTTGTACAAATTGTTAACGATAATTTGGTTCAAAGAATTTTTCAGTTTTGGGTAGTTTGCGAGTAAATTTTTTCCAAACTTAATCGATTCAAATTTTTTTGTAACTTTTAAATTTGTAATGCTGAGACAAACCCACAAATGGAGAAAAATGCATGGCCGCATGTTCGGGTTACATTTCGAATAAAATAAAGCCAAAAAAATAGATCTTAATGATCTGCAATTTTTGATTAATAGAATAATAAGAGGGAAATTTTGTGAAGTTTTAAATAAACTTGTTTCTTCACGACAAACAATTTTATTGAATTTGTCACTTTATCGATTATAAACATAGACAAGCAATAAACTTTTTAAAACGTCAAAAAACTTTTAAATTTTGGGAAAAATCTTTCCTTGTTTTGTGTTTTAACAATCAATTATTTAGCGTTTGCTTTTTCTAAAAAAAGTAACTCTAATTATAGTATGGTCAAATAAAATTTTTTTCTGGTTTCGGTGAGAGTGGAACTTACGGTTTGTTTATGGTTTACGAGGAAAAGATATCAATTGCATTCAGAATCGGCCTTAAAATCAAAACAAAATAATTTAATTAAACCATTGTCTTAAAAAAAAAGAAAAAAAAATTCATGCAAAAAAAAAAAATTTTTTTAAACTTTTATTTTATTTGTATTGTTTTAAGTATAGATCAGCTTGAATTTTTCTGAGAAATAATTTGCTTTTCCACTAAATTGAATAATGATGATGGTATACCATTGTTTTTATAAGCCTTCTTGACGTAAATGTCCAACAGTTGTTTCAAAATTAATTTTTGCATAAGCCTTTTTTGAACAAAAAGCGCACGGAAAAATGTTTTTTTAGTCGGAAAAACTAATTTAATAAAATCCAGATATTAAAAGCAGTTTCAATTCCCGTCCATATAAACCAATTTTTTTAGTCTAAACTAATTTAGATTTAGTAAATTTGGCCGCGTTTTAAATTTATTAACTAAACGTTAAAAACTGAACAAAGTTTTTATAAAGTGAATATATTACGCCAACGTTATAATGAGTATAACATTTCCTCAAATAAAGGTTTAATTAACTGAAAATTTTGAGCAAGTCTAAAAAGTAAAACATAAGTAAAGTAAATTATAACACATAAGGAAATAATAAATGAATAGTGCTAAACAGAAAACAAACGAGCTGTACTGAAGTGAGCTATACTGAGCAAAAAAACAAAGTAACATACAGAGAACATTAATTACGCGGAGAAAAGTAATAAGCGATTTTTTCAGTTAAGTTTGTAAAGTGATATCGGTTCGATCACCAGTTACGTCAGCCAAAAAAATAACGAATTTTCCTTTTCAAGCAAAATATTAAAGCTGTTTATAACTAGTTTAATACGCAATAAATTGAAGATCTTTATTAGACAAAGCAAATGTGATTAAAAACAAAAATCTGGCCGAAAAAGGCCACATTTTTGGTTGTTACTTTAAATCGTCTGACAATTAAAATTGTTGTAAGAGTTATTTTAACTTTGAAACGTTAAAGCAAATTACAAAAAGAATTATCGTAAATCTGATGACAATTATCAAAGTAATTTTTTAAGGAAAACTGAGTTGGAGTTCTGCCCATATTAAATTTTTTAATTGCCTTTCTTTTCTCTAAAACTCTCGTTTTGGAAAAAAACAAAATGACTTTAACAAAAACTTTTCGTAAACAGCTACGTAATAAGGTCATTCATTCCTACTTTAATATAAGTTTAATTTCTTTATTTCACTTCATTTGTCTGATAAAAACTGACGAAAGCCAAAAGCGTTCATGTTGGGTTAATTTACTGTTTTAATCATAAATTCGTCGGGGTTGCTGAGTATCTTTTTTTTTAACAAATACGTAATGTTAGCCAGTTAATGAGTAAAATAACTTAAAGTTGTGATCTTAAATTATGCCAAACGCAGCAGCAACTCCGGGCCCCGCCCGAGTCATGAAATAAAAGCTGGCTTTGTTTAATTTCAATTCTTTATAGTCAACATTGATTCTGCACAACTTAGACTCGCTACAAGGTATCTGACATCGCATAAAGTTTAAACGATGTCAGGCCGTACTTTTTGGTCGTCCCGTAGGTGGCTTATGGTATAAATTTTATACTATAAACCAAGGATGGCGAACCCTGACCTGCGGGTCACAGCGTGCCCCACTCGTTTAATTTTAATGACCCGTCTGATTTTCCAAAATTCTTGGTATTTTTAGTCTGCAACATCAATTTAGGACGGATTGGACGCTGATGAAAACTAAAGATCTTTTTTAGTCTTCACCCTGAATTTCAGTCAAAATTAGAGGTTTCTCACTCATTTTAGCCAATGGTCCACTTAAAGGTAATTTTGATAAAACTGTCATTTTTTGACCCGTCCTGTGAAAAAGGTTTGACATCCCTGCTATAAACCATCTATCTTATAAAACTTATATTTTACAAACCACCTTTATACTATAAACCACCTGCAGGACCACTTATAAGTACGGAACGTAGTTGTAGTTGTCCTTTTGGCTTAGCTTTTGTGTTGAACTCGGATCACAGAGAAATAACTCTAGTTACAGAATAGAGAAAATAGCGATTTAAAAGTACGCGCAGATGATCGAAGCAGATATTTTTTGCTTAACCATTATACTCAAGTCGTGCTTCAGAAAAATAGCCGTGCATTAGGACAGTGAAAGAGAAAGAAGAAATTTACAAGCACGTGTAGATTGTCGAAACACACACTTCTTTGCTTAATTTTTATGTTTAACTCGGGCTATAAAAAAATAACCGTAGACTAAGTCAAAGAAATTGTCTTGCATAGTGACTATTGTGATGCAACAATCTTAATGGTTGGGTAACCGCAGGTAGGAAACCTGAACAGAACTTTGTTTTCTGGTAAGGTATAACAGATGATCAACAGTTTATAGTTTTGGCCATTATATATTTAATTTATTGCAAAATTTTAGCCACTATCCTTACCCTACAGTAATAATGTACTGTGCAGTTGTAGTGCATTTGCAACTTGTTGCATCAGTTTTCAACACGAGCCCGAGTAGCAAAGTATTTGCAACTTGTTGCATCAGTTTTCAACACGAGCCCGAGTAGCAAAATATTTGCAACTTGTTGCATCAGTTTTCAACACGAGCCCGAGTAGCAAAGTATTTGCAACTTGTTGCATCAGTTTTCAACATGAGCCCGAGTAGAAAAGTATTTGCAACTTGTTGCATCAGTTTTCAACATGAGCCCGAGTAGCAACTAAGTCCTAGAGTTGCCCCAGACGAAGCGGTCGTACTTTGCGATGCCATTCCTTCCTTCAATGCAGTATCAAGACCAGGCTTTTGGCATAAGCATTTGTACAATTTATTAATCTCTTTTGTAATAACAAATCAGTTACAAACTTCCATTCACAACACGTGGTGCAGTGCATGATTAACTGTGATCTTCATGTTACCAAATCAGCTCGGACTTTTACTCCTTGATTGCATATTGTTTGTTAGAAAGTTTATAATCATGACATACTCGCATATTATCATTGTCGTACCATAAAAATAAAAACTTTCAAAGCAATTCGACTTTAAAAGAGATATTTTATATCTTCCAAGTCGCATTAACTCGTCATAAACTAAAACTAATATATCAAGTAGTATTTTTTCAAAAACAATAAAAAAATTTTGCTTTTTTTTCAAAAAAAGTTGTGCATGTTTTATACATTTAACTCTGTATTTGATAAAAAAAGTACATTGTTAGCAGTAATTATCTAACAACTTTTTTAAAAGACGGTGAAATTAAAATAAGTTGCGCTAATTACGTATATTGGTGTAACGCGAAATTTTATCTTACACATGATAGCTATTTAAAGAATTCTTTTATTTTTAAGTTCTTTTTTTTACAATAAAATTACTATGAAAAGCAGCCATATTGGATTTAGAATTTCTGAATTTATTTATTTACATTATTAAAGAAATTTTTTTTCAAAAATTATACAGTAAAACAAAAAACTTTTTACCTCAAATGCAACTCATTTTGAATATAGAGCAGCTAAAATAAGAAAGCACCAAATGTATAGCAAAATATTCACGTACGAGTAAAAATCGTCTTTTTATATTCTTTTTATAATTTTTCTTTTGAGGCTGAACATGACATAAACTTGAATTTGAATTGAAGAAAAATCAAAAGCTTTTGGATAAGTTCATTTTACCGGATTCGTAATCAGATCCGTTATTGCAAGCCTAAATCCTGCATGATTTCAAAAATTTATTTAAATCCTTTAAACTTTGCAAGTATACATTCATGGAAGGTAAGTAAAATTACACGCAAATGTGGCAGAGAATGAACTCAGGGTTAAACTCGGCCCATTTTTTAAAATTAAAACCGAATTCCAATCAGAGCTCAGTCTATAACCAAATTAGGCCGACGAAAAATTGGCCAAATCTACAATTTAATCGGCCAGCTAACTACTAAACTAATCCAAGTATTTAATCCACATGATGTGTAAATCGCAAGAAACACGGTTTTATTCTTTCCGAATCCCAGGCTGCTTCGGATTCAATGAATATTGCCGCAGCTGTTAAATTGCAAAACTTGTTTTAAGATCGGATGCACGACCGGTAATTTTAAAAGTATGCAATTTCTTTGCTCCGAAAAAAAACAATTTTGTAAAAATATTTTAAAAGTTAAAATCAAAAATCTTTGATTTTGATATTTTTAAATTTCATTGTTCAATCATTTTTCTTATCGATTTTTGTGTCAATAAAATTCACATGCTTTCCTCATTAGATTGGGTTTATATCTTTTTTTTCAGTTTTTGTAGGATTTATCAAAACTTCAATCAGTATTATGTCGCTTTAGTGGCAACTTTGCTATGCGAACTAACTCCGATTTTACGTTTTTAAGTTTTAAAAATTAAGCTTAACAGTGAAAAAAAATTGCACACTAAGCAGATAAAACAGTTTTTACTGCTTCTTTAACCAATGTCATCATATATGTCAAAGCAGCAAGAAGCTTAGAAAGGTTTATCAAAAGTTATTAAAGTATCTCTTTTTTAACTTGATGCTTTGTTTTAAAGCAAAAAGTTAAACATATTTTATCATACTTTTTGTTACTGGCAAAAACCATTATTTCATTAGTTTTTTCTTTTTTTTTTTTGGCCAGAACAAGATCTTGAAAATATTATATCAGAGTAGACGTGATGGGTTCCAAAAATTTTCGAAGAGTTGCGTTTTGTTTGATTAAGGAAAAAACTATAAATTAAAAACAAACAGACAAAATCTTGAAAAATTTGTTTTTTAAAGAGCTTGAAAGCGATAAAGAATTTTAATTTGTTTTTGATCGAAATATTCTTAAAACGATATTGCATAAAGTCATCAAAATGCTGAAAACTTTGTGCAAATAAATAAGAGAAATGCATTTGTATAATTCCCTAAAAAATGTTATTTGCAGATCGGTTCTTATGCTTTAAGTGATAACGTGAATTGGTCACGTTTACAGCTTTATTAAAAACATTATCCTGGTTAATAGCAAAACACAAAAAGTCTTTTTTCTTGTTTTTCATGTTGTTGTTTTTTTGTGTAGAGTAAAATATTTTGCATTTTGCGTAAAATAAAAAGATAAGAAATTTCAGAAACTTTATTTGTTACATAACAAAAGTAGCATCTAGGTCCAGTAGACAAAATCGAAAAAAACGAATTACAAGTAAACTTTTTTTTAATTTTAAAAAGCTTTTTACGATCAATATCACGCACAGCTTTTTATGGGAATGCAGATTCTTTTAAATATTTTGAATAGAGAAAAAGTGATTAATTAATGACATTTTAAATAGAAAAAATGTCATTTTTCATTATATGCATTGCCCATTTTATGCTAATTATTTGTTCAATTAACCCGTCCCTACAAGAGGGCCAGACGATAGGCAAAAATGATGTAAAACTCCGTGACCTCACGTTGCATGATGACGTCAATATGATTATGATTATGAGCCGGAAAGATGGGGTGAATAGTTGACAGTTTTGTTTTGTTTTTTTCTAAAGAATAAAAGCGTGATTTAACTCTAACCGCGTGTATTGGCGTCAATTTCTGTTTTATGCATATCTTTAATACAATTTTAGCCCTCTTATAAATAACTAGTAAAACGTTTATTTTTTATCGTCACAAATGTTGAGTCATTTAGCTTTTACTGAAGCAAATAAGAATCATAAACGGAAAAAACTTTAAGATTTGTCTACTATCGCTTTGACAAAAAAAGCCCGAATCCGTTAATAGACTAAACTGTATGTAAGATATTTCTAAAAATATATAGCTTAAAAATCATTCTACTGTATTAAAACGTTTAAAATAATTTTAATTAAAAAAGGTTTAATTTAAACGATTTTTTGAAATCTATTTAAAACAAGCTCAGTGTAATTTTTTGTATTAAGTTTTTTTAAACATGTCTATTGTCTTATTTTCTTTTTTTATCTAATTTTTTATACTTTCAAAATTTTTTGACAAATTGTATGAATATACTTTTTTAAAAACTTTTAAAATATTTTTTAATTTCTTAAAATAATATAATATTCCATCAAAATATTTTCAATAATCAAGTAAATATTTTATTGGATTTAATCATAATATATGGTCTTGAGAAAGAACATCTTTACAAATCAAAGCTCACTAATGAAAACTTTTAGTAATTAATTAAACAAACGCACTCCTATTCGAAGCTTTAAAATAAACTGTAAACTGTATTTGCGTATAAAAGCATGTTTTAAAGGGACGTTTTCCTTCTTTCTGTAACGATTTTAATATGCATATAATTTCTTTATGTAGACGTTTTCGGTAAACCTGACTGTGCCAAAAGTTTCCATTGCAAACTCAGCATTGCCATTAAAATAAGTTATCTACGTGAAAATAATTATATTTACTCTGACAACAATTATTTTTTATTACTACAGAACACACTGAACATGTGAGAACATGTCAGCAGCCAGAATTAAAACACCAGAATCATAATTTTTTGTTTTTATATATTTGCATTATCCTTAAGTTAAGAATTTTTGATGAGTCTTCTTTCAATTGTTACGTTCTATTTGATTTAATTGATTGGTTTTATTCAAAATAACAAAGCGACACCGTTATGTTTAAGTCAGAGGCAAAAAGCGAGGACTTACAACTAAGCATTAAAAATTAAACGAAAAATAATAATGCTTTTTTGCTACAGGAAAACGGCGGTTTAAAGCAGGGTTAAGTCATAATCAGAACGATGAAAGCAACATTCGGTCTTAGTGCAAAAATACTAATTTTTAACCAACAAAAAACATTTTCAAAACTTTTGCATTATGTCGTTAAAGCAAAATGCATTCAATTAAACATAAAAACCATATTATGGAATGTAAAGCAGTGATATTTTTAAAGAATAAGCCGCTACGGAAACAAGCATCTTGCTCATAACCAAACAAATAACGTTTCCCTAAGGAAAAGCAAACCAAACCATAAAACAGGTTTCAAATTAAATGATGGTTTTTTAGGAAACTGTTAATCGTGCATGCAAGGCAGATAGAATTATTTTTTATTTCTCGCTGGCCCTCTTCGAATTTTGTTTATGTTTACAAACTATTGATTGTCTTCAAGCACAACCAAACAATCGACACCAATCTAATTTTACTTTTTTTTCTTAGTTATTAGTAAAAAAAACATTGGTAATTGTATTGAGGCTGTATTAAAATAACGAGGGTTAAAAGATTTGGAAAGACTTCAAGGCTCTCAGCCATAGCTACGTCATAATAAGTAATCGTTTCTTAATCGTTTACATATTTATGAAAATACATATTTTACTACACATTTGAAAGGAAGCCAAACTTTTTCAGACTCATAACTCGTGATGAGAATAACAAAAGATTAGTCATTTATAGTCTACGTTATAGTTTACAGAATTGCAAGGATTTTAGTACTTTCAGTGAACTTTGAACAATAACACGTGAAATGTGGGAGGAAACTGATAGTTGTGAGTTGTGATAATGGCTACACCTTCGAAAAAGGGTTGATTAAATTTCAGTTCACTCTTCGCACAACAAGAGGATTGATGTGTTCACTGAATCCTAACACTCGAGATTCTATTTTGAGCAGTCGAGTCCGTCACGATGGGTTTTTCTAAATAATAAATCAAGAAGCCTTGGTCAAACGTTGGCTATTGTGCTGGAATCAAAGCATCACAATAACCTTTCCAAAATACCAACCATCTAAACATACTGCCTTTTTTTGTCGAAACAACATATAAAACTGATGGTTTTGCTATTAAATCTTTTTTCTGATTGCTTTGGGCCAAATGATTTCGACGTCAAATTTAAAGCTATTTGCTGGGCCCAGCAAACTAAGTCATGTGATCTTCAGAGATTAATTCATGAACACCAATGATCAGGCCAATAAAGTAATTTTTTCCTTTTGTTTTACAATCAACAACATTTTTACTCCGGGGTAATTATAAATTTTAGTTTGAGCAGTTTGCTTTAGTTTACTAATATTCTCAATTTTTTTTATATGTAAAGCAGTGCAGATTATAAATTACACTGCGTATTAGAGATTGAAAAAATTAGTAGTAATAAACTGATAAAAAAGATAAATAAAAACAAAAATTACATGATCGTTTAAAAACCATTTTTACGAAATTTTAAAGATTTTTTAATCAAATTTTGCAATTAGCTTCATTAAATTACCAGTTGCAATCAAGATTTTATAAATAAGATTTATACAAATTTTATAACATTTGATTAATTTACACCAATTCGAGCAAAATATTGTATATTCACCATAAAAAAGTAATATAACATAAAATTTTCATCAATTGCAAATGTATAGGTTTATGGTTTTTAATTTAATTTTTAAACTGTTTGTTTGGTGGTATCAAAAAATTTTATATTTTCGTAACATTATACTTTGATAAGCATTCAGATCATTTGATGCGATGATTTTAAAGAAAATAAAATTATTGTTGCTAAACTTATGCAATTATATACGACAGCTACCAACAAAGAAGATTTTTTAAAAATTTATTCGAAATCATTACAAAAACTTTCTATTGGAAACAATGAGAAAAAAGCAGAAAAAAGTCACAGGAAAGAAAAAAACATCTGATCGGTTTTTAATCATTAGCGTGAGCACTTAAAGAGATTAAAAAATTTTATTTAATCGAATACCAATTCACTTGTGCAACATTTTGCAGAATGCTGTCTTATTAAGTAAAGAATTGGTTATTAATAACATTTAATTTCAACTTTTGCCGTTTAAGTTGTTGATACTTTTGACCCCAAGCATTTCATCCGTATAACGATTGTAGTTTAATTGATGCATTAATAAGCCATTAAGTTACTTGTTTTAATATTGGGATACGCGAAAGCAATTCAAAATTCCTCACATTTTCTCAAGTGTCTCAATTACTGTAAAAGAACTTTTTTGTTTATTTAATGTAAACACCCGGGTCTGACTATTCTTACAAAATTTCCAGAGACAACTTCAATTTTAGCAAACACTTTCAACTAAATTAGGATAATGACGTAGGTGGGTCGTTAAGGCTCGGGCCGATTTGGCTGGAATATTTCTTTGTTGCGCTTTGGCATTGACTTCTGGGCGAATTGGGTAATTCCAAAATAGACTTTTGTCAGTAACAACAATTCCTAAATGCTATTTTCAAGTCTTTCTTTTTTAATTAACTACAAGTCAATTAACAACTTAACATTCAAACGAGGTTAATTACGTGTTCAAAAAAATTGCTCACGTGATCGTCTTCGTGGAAAAGAGGTAAAAATTCCTTTTGAAGGAGCTGCGCATGAACAACATACTTCAAAAACTTTTTTGTATGCAATAGTCAGAAAATTATTAAATTAAACCAAAAGCTTATTCAGAGTCAGGTTAATAAATTGTAACTGTGAAAGCTAAATGCATAAAACAACCTTTCATAATCCTTTAACCAGGAAGCCCATACTGAATTCGATATTGCTCGAATGGGATTTTACGTGGCAATCAAGTAACTGTTATTGCGTAAGCCTAGAAAAATAACTGCTGATTTCTTTTTATTTTCTGGTTTGGATAAAGGAATTTTAAAGTTAATTCTTTCATAGATTAATTTCTAATAAAAAAAGATTTAAAATACATCCGGGCAGCAATATTAGCAGTTTAATATTTTTACGACTAAAATATGTCGGAAGAAATCCAAAGCTATTTTGGTGTTTAGAACAATAAATTGTAGTTTATTTATACTTTCACAGCAACAACAAAAAACAACGGCAAAAACAATAATCAAGAAATACACAGATCCTTGCGCGGCAAAGCCGGGAATCATTTCCAGCTGCTTGTGATCGAGTTGTTGTCGGGCTCGCGTGGTCTAGTGGTGTTGTTTTTTGCGTAGAAGACCAAATGTAGCGAGTGCAATTTGCAGTGAGATATGCATCACTGACGAGCTCTAATAAGAGCGAAATTCGAGTCTGGTGCTTCTCATTTTTAAACAGTTTGGTTTCTAGTATTATCCAAAATACCTCATGCTATTAATATAATTCTATTTTCTTATTGATTCAATGATGCTAGACATGAAATTTATAGGTGAAAAGTGACCCTTACGGCCTTGGTATGCTTGGTATCTGTATCAGTAACTGCGCTTTGCGATAAACAAAACCGTTTCGTTTTCCAACGAAATTCAACTCGTTAATACTAGAACCCAATTGAGTCTTTGGGAATCATAAATACTGAAAGGGAAACACGTTTTTTAGGGAACGTTAGATGATTTTCTTTTTAGCAGTTTGCGTGACTTTGACAGACATACAATGTATCATTTCAGACAGAGAAGGAAATATTTTTAAAAGTGTAAACAAAGACTAGACGACCCATTCTGTACTTATACTAGATCGCGAAATCTACTCAAAAACACTTTTTATAGAGTGACATATGAGCTGAATATTTTTTCCTTTAGGTTGCACCAAAAACATCTTTTGTGATTACCTCACCCACACAGTTAATGACTCATGTTAAATACTTTACACAACATATCGCAGCATGGTAAAACAAAAGGCAGTAACGACCAATTTTATCCATTTTTTATTTTAATTGAAAGTATACAGGCTATCTACATCTGTCTACATGAATAGTGCTTTTGTTTGTTAATTGCAATTAGCACCCCAATCTTACACGTCAAGTAAAACCTAGTTGTTGACCAAGCCAAAGTCAGCAAATCAACTGTGAAAGACCAAGTCTAATACGTAGAATAAGTCGAAAATTATAGACTGGTTAAACAATTGTTTAATCACTGATTTTGAACAGCTTTGCGAAATGCAAAAAATAAAGTTATTTAGGGTCACATTATATAAATTGACGAAAATTTAGTTTTGAACGTCAGTATTACCTTTTGCTGGTGGAAACAATTTTCTCTTTTTGTTAATTTGTTAAAACTACAAAAATTTAAAAAATACAAGTGCTAAAAAATATTAAAAATTGAAACCCTTATTTACATGTGAAAAATTTAAAAGTAATTTTTTGCCACAAATATACGTGGAAACTGGAAAAAAGTTGACTAAAAGAATTTCAGGGGCCTTTTACTGCACTGTGTAACAACATTTTTAGTCTAATGAGATTTTTACGACGATTTTAGCGTTTATTTGATTCTAGTCTGTTTTGAAACCTGACTGATTAAGACTTACAGAAGTTTTGTTCAGTGTAGAACTAATTGGTTTTAAAAACATCTTTAACCCAATTGTAATTTTTTTTTTAGCTTTTGAGGGCATATCTATCCACAGCTGCTGTCAATGATTAAAAAATTTTAGGTATACAAGTAAAGTTGATAAATATAAGTTAATGATTAACAGTTTGCTAACTTCAAATTTATTATTTATTTCTATATTTCAATATGCTTTTGATTTTACGTTTTTTTGTTATTTTGTAATTTTAAGTTCAATTTTTAATGCGATAAATGTGTTTACAGATTAGCGTGTTAGCGGTTATTCTCTATAAAGTCACCAAAAACTGTTCATATTACGCAACAATAAAATAAAGTTATTATCTTTCTGATGGCATAAAGCTTTTCTACAAAACCTACCAGCAACTCTTTCCTAATGTGAAAATTTTTTCATTTTTTAAAATATGTTTTTTGAAATAAATGAACGATTAAGTTGTCGATATAAAAAAAACATTTACAAATTAAAAGCAGCAATCGAAGACGCAGTGTAGAATGAATTTCTTTCAAAAAATCTACTCGATAAAAAATTCTTAATAAAAGTTGAAGTGATCACATGTTTATTTAACGCAAAAGCAGTTCAAATACCTTGCAAAGTAAAGGAAAACGAAAATGCTCTCTAGTAATTGGCTTTTTTTTGTTTGAAGTTAAGAAATATTTTTTGAAGTCATTTTGGAAGAGAACTAAAAAAAATTTTTTTAGGTTTTCGGTTGTTTTTTTTAAATAGCTAATATATTAATTTAAAGCAAAAGATTCTGAAATTTGACACTTTGCCTGATCTTTTGCGAGATGTGTTGTGCAAGAATCATCAACTTTGCAAATTATATATTTTTAAGCGATTTTCTTTTTTAAAAGCAAGCAATAAACAATTAATACTTATCTTTTTCTCAATTTTTTTAGCCAATTATACTTAATTTGAATTTGATAAGTGTGTTCATTTAGCACAAACGATACTCAAAGCACTCAAGATAATTGGTCTGGTTTTTGTGCTTTGAAGCTGTCCGAAAGTATTATATAACTGTTGCGATTTGTGAGCAAACCTAAGTTGCAATGACGGCAGAAGTGGTATTATGTAAAAAGAACCTGTTTTGTTGCCTGAGTGATATATACTTCTAGCAAAGAAATTAAAAACTCTTCTTTTTAAAACGATAAAAAATCAACTCGCATCATAGATGCATTGCAAAAGCTTTAGAAGAAAAAAATAAGAAACTGCACATCACGTGTCACGTGTTTGCTGCGCAATGCGTTGCAGGTTTTTGAAGTCATGACATCAACTTCTTTTAACAACAACTTTAAACGCAAAAATCTCTACATGGACTCGGAACGCGAATCTCATCGCCATGATGTTGCATGTTTGAAAAGATACATTTTGTGATTTTTTTTTTGTCTAGCATTTTCAACAAGCATCTCTAAATTATGTCAAGTTATTTTATGAATGAACAAAAAAAAACTTTTAACTGGACAAAAATATCTCGACATTCCTGAAAGCAGATATAGTAGTATATTTTTTTATTTAATTTTATCTTTTTATTTATTCTTCTGATTCACAGGAAAGCGACCGAGGTGTTCTACATAGGTCAAGCAATTACCCCGACTTCCTTCCGGAGATGCCAAGATGTTGCTGTCCGATTAAAATTTTTTATATTTATTCTTTATTTTTATGGAAATATGCCTGAAATTTAGAACTGCTTGCCAAGACCACCAAGTAGGGGAAAATGCCATAAAGTGTCTTTTCCATGGACCGGACAGAATGGCGCAAGTAGGTTTTAAACTGAAACCATGTCGATCATAACTTAACCACTCACGGCACACTTAACCACTTGACCACGCTGCCGACAATTATTTTGATCTAATAATTTTGTTTTTTCTTCGTTTCATCAATAATATTTTTCATTCTCGTAACATCAATAATTTTTTTTGTTTTATTACTTGACGGTTATTTGATATTTTACAACTTCGTTACAGTTCAGCAATTTAAGAGGATAAATATTTATTTTGATGCTCTATTCTTGAAAAATTATTTTTTTGTCTATCCTTGTAATTCTTTATCTCTAATGTAATCTTGCTATCCAGCACTAAGACATTCTAAACAAAAATAAAATTTGATTCAAATTAACCCAAAATATGAACGTTTTTGGGTTCCCTAAGCACTCTTCAGACAAATGAAATAGATAACATATGCATCCAAAAAATTTAAAACTAGAGCTCATTCGTCTGAAGAGATCTCGTGGAAGCTAAAATGTTTAGTGCTAATTCGCTTTAAATTACTCTACATCTCTATTTATAAATTTTTTGGTCCTGCTTTGTGCGATGTGCTCTCTCTCTCTAAATAACATGGCTGTAACTACGATTAGCAAATTCTTATGTGTAAATCTGAATAGGAAGAAAAGTTTAACATAAGTTTTTAAAAAGTTTAGATTTTTTTAAGGAGAGCGTGAAATTCTTTTTTATTTTTCTTTAATACTAAAAGTACCGTCAATTTTGCACTACCTAAAAGTGCCAAGAGGGTTCAAAATTACCCGACAATGTATCGACGCTTTGTTCTCTGATGAACAAGCTATGTTTTACTTTAATAAATCAATATATATATATATAAAGAAATGGCAGTAAACTATAAAAATGTAACAAATAGTCAAAAATTATTACAATAAATTTTTTGGATTTTTCTGTCAGAAACATGATACACAGAACTCCGTATGGCAGACTCATTGAAGTAAAAACTTGCGTTTTTGCACATTTGAGAAATAGCTTTGATATGAGAACTTAACATCTCTACTTAGCAGCAAAAGTAAACAAAATTAAATAAGCATAAACCTTTAGAAAACGCATTGATCAACATTTTCGTAATTCTATGTGAATTTTTGTGACCTTCAATTAATAAAAAAAAATTTTCTAATGATAAAGGTCACTGACCGACTAGTAGCACATATAAAGAAAAGTTTAAAAAATCAGAAAGGCTTTCTCAAATGGCATTGACCGCAATCTACACATTTCTTACGACCATATTTCAAAATGATGCTAATGGTACTTGTAGTGTTAAATAAGTACAAAATTTTTTTTGATAAACTAAACTTAATTTATAACCTAACTTTTTCTCTAAATTATCAATTCGCTAAAGCGGTAATTGGTTAGGAATTTTAAAGTTTTTCAACTATAATTGTTGGACAGCAAGTAAGTGTGCCCGAGTTGCATGTAACTGACAAAAATATGGTGAAACAAGTCTTGCATTTACACGTTTTACCCAGAATAGTTTGAGAGAAGTTTTTAAGTAATCTTGTTAAAAAGAAAATACATAAATTGGTAAATACAGGGACAAGACGTGTTTTTGTAAGGCAATGCAGTTGAAATGAACTGGTCTTCATCAGTTTGAATTCTGATAGTGGCCTCGTTCACATGATTCACCTCATAAGATAGCAATTGTTTATGACTCATGTGACACAATTGCATCACAAACCATGTGATTGAAAATAGATCTGATTTAGGTTTAATTGCTCAAAAAAGTTGGAGCACAACTTTTTAAAAAAATAAATTTTGTAAACAAGATGATTCATTGAAAAGAAAATTTAATCGAAAGAGTCTGCTTGATTAAGCAGATTCTATTAGAAATTATTGCTTGGTGCCAAAGCATTTAAAACTTTTTCCAAAATTTTGACAAAAAATTTTTTTTCAAAGACATGGTTTAGCCTGGTAATTGCCAGTGCTTAATATTCAATTTAAACGCAAAATCCCATTTTGCGAGACTCAAATAGAAACGTGGTGCTTAATGTGCACTGTAGCACTTTTTCCATTGGGAATAATTTGTCCAATTGTCTCGGGATAAAATATGTTTAAAAGGAAGTAATGAGAAAAGAGAAAAATGATGAACAAACAGTTGAGCTGAGTTAATTAAAAGTGCATTAGGCACTAAAGCAAAACGATAATTAACCCTATGGGTGAACTTGCTTATGGTTACACTGCAATTTTAAAATAATTTTTAGCTTGTCTCAAAACAAAAATTTTCATACATTTTATTTATAACCCTCTAAAATTTTTAAAATTTTCCATAATAATGCTTAAAAATAGGCCAAAAAATTTGTTTTAGAAAACGTTATAGGATAAATCGTTGCTTTAACATTAATGGTATGTTGCTTTACTAAACAAGACCATTAATTTAGCAATCATCCAAACCCATAAAACTATCTAAATATTTTTAAAAGTAAAATAGTCAAAAAAAGATTTAAAATTTTTTTCTTTTTTTTTCTTTGGCTTTCAACCACATAGTTTAATATAGAAACATACAAGATTTTTTGCTTATTTAAAGTAAACTTAAATAAAAATCAAGTTTCCAGAATAATGTATGTTGTTGTGTACTCTTTATTTAGAAAGATAATTCTCTTTTTTCTTACTTAAATTATTTGCTACTGGTTAAATATGCAGCCTACCTGGTGAATGCGTTTTGCCAACAGGCTTCTTGACTGATGGTAGACCGCATATGAACCTCATATTTAACAAGACGTTAGTTGGTGGACTTCTTATTTAACCAGTGCCAATTTTTTTTTTAACGAAAACTTTTCAGCGCAGCCCAAATCAAAATAAGACAAAAGAATGAAAAAAAATTATCGGGCGAATGACAAACACAATATAAAAGAAAAAACAAGTCATTAGCCAAAGAATACTAACTAATTAAACGTTTGAACGAAACCAAAAGTATTGAAGGCATCTATTGTAAATATTTCATTTTATACAGTTTTTAACGCCTGAAAAATACCAGCAATAATCTTTTTAAAAGCAAATTCCAACAATGAATATCAGCACTTCAAACATCTAATCTTCTTATTGTTAAATCTTTGGCTGGATTTTCATCGTTTGTTTGCACAAATGTTGCGCAAAGTTTTTCAAAACCAAAATTATTTTTCAAATTCCAATAAAAAGACATGAAAGAAAAAACCGCTTTAATTAATTTTTCATTAAACCGTTATTCAAATTTTTTTCTAAATTTCAAACATTCACACAAAAAATTTGTACAATAAAAGTTGCATTAGAAGAAAATCATTTCAGCTTATAAAAAAGAGGAAAAATGATTTTTAACATAGTAAAATAAATAATACAGCAATTTTTCTTACCAATTCTTATAATTATTATTGAAAATTACATATATGCGATATTTAATTATACCATTGTCGGGATCGTGGCTGAGTGGATAGAAACGACGCACTGATGGCAAACAAAACAGCTTCTGTTCAAAACCAACTCGTGTCATTCTGTTATGGCCATGAAAAAGACACTTTACGACACTTACCTCTTCTTGATGGCCTTAGCAAGCAAATGTAAATTTCAGTCATATCTCGAGATAAAAAAATTAAAAACAAATAAAAATCTCAATAAGAGAAACAATACCTAAGGCATCCCCCAAAGCAGGTTGCGGTTATCGCTGTACAGTTTCCTAAATGAATGCCTTTAATATTTCTTGTGAGATTAGAAAATAATAAAGATAAAAATATAAAATAGCAATAATAGAAACTTCGATTCAGCGCATTTAGGACAAAATGATTAACAAATTCTAAAGCAAAGAAACATGTGTCTCAGAAGAACCTTTTCTATATTTCGTGATGTGGTTTAAACTTTCATATATCAGTTGTACAATGGTTTTCAAATTTTTAAGTGCCATGTATTCCAAATAAATGTACTACAGATGTAAAAGCTTTGACGCTTAAAAATAAAAATTTTAGGGAAAAGATAATTTTTCGTTTCAATATTAAGACCTAAATATAGTATCTGTAGCTACATCTGTTCCGCAACGGAAGGCCAAAAAAGTCTCACATAGCGCCTTCGACGCTTTCCTGCGAGTCTAGAGGATAAATGAAGATGAAAAAAAGAAAATTTAAATTTGGCTACAGAGCAATACCTTTTAGTTTTTACAATGTAAATTGCCGTAGCCGAAACAAGCCTAATGGACCCGATTGAATTTTTTCGATAATTTTTTGTTACGACCGATATGTTTATTAAACCTTATTTTT
This sequence comes from Diplosoma virens, assembly GCA_963680785.1. Taxonomy (NCBI): domain Eukaryota; kingdom Metazoa; phylum Chordata; class Ascidiacea; order Aplousobranchia; family Didemnidae; genus Diplosoma; species Diplosoma virens. The sequence continues at coordinate 65,504,882 of OY796880.1, read as the reverse complement.
GCTTTAAAAAGCAATTTTGTTTGAGATCCTGTATGCAGTTAGTAGATAGAATCAGAAAAATATAATACTTTTATACGTAAAACACTTTATTTGAAGCTGGAATAAGATCTAATAATAAAATCAAATATAATAATTTTACTTTTGTCGACGCGCAAATTGTTAAATTAAAGATAAGTCAATGAAGATAAAGCAACCAAATAAATGGCTTTTTGACCTTGAAAATTTTTTTTATCCCATATTTCTGTTTGTGCTTAAAGCAATAATTATGCTTGGTGGATACACAAACATAAATTTAAAAAAAATTTTTTCACTTAAAGAAAAATATCTGCCAAAATAAATTTAGTTGTGCTACTACTTACATTCTTTTTTTTCTCTGTTAAGCAAAGTTTTAAGATCATCAATCTTTTTTTTTACGTAACGGAAAACGCCCCGTTTCTTTTCAAATACAGCGATTGAAGAATTTTTTTGGAGCGAAACGCGGTAATTAAACGACCCACAGCCAAATTTAATTTCAGTGATCATCAGAATTGTCTAATTAGTCAAAGGCCAAAAATAATCGTTTGTTGATTACTTCTGGAGCCGCTTGCAATGATCAAAAGAGGCCAAAGTACTTCCTAATAGGCGTAGCTAAAGCCTTTTCTCGTTCTGCCATTATCCTTTTATTTTCGAAGTTTTGACTGCAATCTAATTTTAAAGATTTTTAATGGTATCACTGACAACATTTTAGGAAAACGTTTTGATAGCAAGACAAATTCACAAGGGATTGTTGCTTTTTTATTTCCGGTATAAATTCCTTACAAAATCAGTAAAAATTAATGCTTATCAAGATGAATAGTCTGCACTTTTTTGATTATCTAAAATGCAGCATTTAACAAATAACTTTAAAATCTTTAATGGTAAACCTTACATATTTTTAACAAGCTTTTGTCAAATACAATTTTCTTGGTTGCATAGCATTTATTTGTTTTTCATGAAAACTTCTTTTATTACTTTGCTTACTGATAATTATAAACTTATTTATTTTTGTTACTAGACGTAATCAGGTTGTTTCATAACGGACATAATTAAGAAAAATACGAAATTAATCGATACTTTTACGGACAAAATTTGGTAATTAAAACGAAGGAAATAGATTTTACATCCTAAGCCTCTTCACTCTCTAAATTTGAATCAGCATATTTCAATCAAAAGTAATTATTGTAAGATAATTTAAATCTAATTAGGGTTTTTATACTTTCATTTGCAATTAAAAAAGAAGATTTTGAATGATTATGAATAGCATAAACCTGGAAGTACGCCCCGACGTCACTAAAATTAACTTTCATCATTGCTTTACATTAGCTTAAACAGGTCTTGTTGTTTTGCTGCTATAGCAATAGTCAAAAAACCATCATTATAATATTTTTTCATAAATAAAAACGACCTTTGCGATTTACCTTTTACAAAAAATTTACAAGCATGCAAAAAATTTTTAGTTTCTCTTCAGTAAATAAAAAATTAGGTTGCTCACTAGACAAACCTTATTTTTCCTGTTTCATCAAAAAGGTCATTCGGTTGCATCAGGGATTTTAAGAGAAAATAAATTTTACTGATTAAACAATTTCTGCAAATGACATTGCTAAAAATTTCTATAAATAGTTATTTATATTTGCACATTGTTTAATATAACGTTTGTTTTGTAAACATGAAAAAACTGTATCTATGTAGAGTAAAACATTTAACAGAAAGTGATTTAGGAGAATAGGTTTTCTTGAATAATAGTAAAATAATTGGCCACCTACGTCAACTAAATCAAATAACAATAAATTAGCCAAGAAGTGTAAAAGTATGACAAAGGTTACCATTAAAGTAAAACTATATTTTGGCATCCACATAAAATTATTATTAACGCTTCTTCGAGTTACGTAGTTTTATAAGTTAAATGTAAAAGGTTGAAAACGTCTTTGTTAAAAAAAACCTAAATATCTAGAATTTTATCATCCAATTATTAAGTAAATGTGGGGACAACCCTATCAATTTCAATAGCCGAAAGTTTCTTTTGAGATAACAAGGTTTCAATAGCCATGTTCAATTATTCTTCTTGATTGTCAAATTTTTATCAACAATGAAACTCATTGATAATTCCAGACAGCCAATCAAATTGCTTCTAGATTAAAAGAACCGAAATCGTCATCTTTTGACATCACACTTCTACATTTTTTTTGCAACTGCTTTTATAAACTGAACTAATTTATAAAATAAAAATATTTGAAAGAAGGTAAAATGAAAAAACTGCTGGTCAGTGAACTCAAAGGCGTATTCAATTTTTGTTGACCAGTACAAATTTCATAGGAAATTCTCTATGATCCAATAAAAATTACTGGTGGATCACGTTTAGAATCACTGCTATGCACGTATTGAATTGAAACAAAAAAAAATTATAGGTTTCAATAGTAATATGAAGATAATAGCGGATGCTCAAAAACTTAACAATGCGTTGTAAAAAACCTATAGATACCAAACAGCCATGGAATTAAAAACAGCGAAAAGTTTTTCTAAAATATCTTCTCAGAAAAAAGCGATTAACAAGTTTTCGAAACCGTTCAAATTTCTTTCAAGTAAAATTCTCCAAAAATCTTTAAATTATGCAAAAAGCATTGATTCGTACTTCTTACATCCCGTTGCTTTATTTAACTAAATGTGGGCAAAACTTATGATGTTTTTTCTAAAAGCATTTTGTTAATCGCAATCTAACGCAGTTTCTCACTTATAGATTTAAAGTTACTGTAATCATATGTAATATAATGCAACTAAAACAAAACCAAATAGACATAAAACATCCTCCTTGAAAACGTTCTGTTTAAATTTTTCTTACTGAAAGAAAATACAAGTGATAAATTACTTAACCTTTAGTCATATAAAACATCAAACGTTTGTTAGTATAAAGTTTTTTTTTTATTTTAATTTTCTTTTTCAAAACTTCTTACTTTAAAATTACAAAAATGTCGTAATATTTAAGAAAAAATTTACGACAAAGGGAATTTATGTGAAGGAAGGAGAAATTTTTTTACTTTTGTATTTTTTCCGTACGCGGTATTTGCATGGATTTTTCTTTACAACACCAGTCAACATTATAACCTAATTCAAAGCGGTCTTTCGCAACTTGAAGTAATAAAGTCACAGCTGAATCACTGAAATGAGATTATTAAGCTCGTTGCAATTTTTGTCGAAAATACGACGCGGGGGTGGAAGATTACGTTGAATTACATCACTGCAATAAGTTGATTGTATCCGTAATCTCTTTCAATAAATTAAGATGATGTATTTTCTATATTTAGAAAGAAAATATTATTCAAACTCTTTCACTTGGGCGACGATCAATTATAAAGTTTTTTTGACCTTTCATAACCTCTACTGATTAAAGTTAAACTCGGTCACAAGATGTAGGTATCACGTGATCGCCTCATCAGCACGTGCACGTCATGGATCGTTAAACATTGACAGAATGACGACTCTTTAGATATGGCAAGTAAACAGATCGGAAAAAGTTTTTTAATCCGCTTAGCCACTTGTATACGGTTTAATCGCCGCTTAAATTCTTTTTGCAATTGATCTGTTATATTACATGTTCGTCAGAAAACCCACTAAACTGTTTAACTTACGAACAAAAATTTAAGTGTTTTGTTTTTAATCTGTGCAAACAAAAGAAACTATAAGAGGGTAAAACACATGACCTTATACTGGTCTTCAAGTTGCAAAACAACAAACAAAGGTTGTCATTAAACACGTAAAAACATTTGTTTTCGTCGTAAAAAAACAACAACGTTCAAAACCCTAAAATTAAGGTGATTACAAAGGAATAGGTTACAAAAATGATTATGCTTGATTTGCTATTTATTCACATTAAAAATATAGCCTAATTACACTAAATTGTTCTTTTAAACTCAACTAGAAAAAATGCATCCACAAAATTTTTGAAAATTTTTCGAATTTTTTACAAAAATACGATTTTAAAAGACAGCTCGAAGTTAAACTAATACACTTCATGTTCTACTACGTAACAAGTCGCTCTTTGATCAATTCTTCACTGCTTTTGAGGTTCCCAACCCGAGATGAACAGAAATTTTGGTTTAGTTTTTAGTAATTATACACGACAGAAATGAAATCAAAAGTTACTTTCCGGATTGTTTGTTTTTGTTTTCGCCATCGCATAAATTCATGGTTTGGCAACAAAACGATCAAAAGCTTTCAAAAAAACCTTTTATAGGATCTATGACACTAAATAGGCCGGAGACTACTACTAGTGGTCCAAAAAATGAAAAAACTTTAGTTTTACAGGAAATAAGAGGCATTACTAAAAAATAAGAGAAAAACGGTTAAAAATTAATAAAATGAGTCTGACGTTAGAAAAATTTTTAAAAAGAAAAGTATAGGAAAATTAAAATGTAATATTGCTTTGATTGGATCATAGAAACACAAATAAAAATATTTAAAGATTAAGCAAAGGGAAACAACAATAAAAACAAATAACTTTAACTGCGACAACAATTTATTTCTCGGTATCTCACGATATTTCTCCGGTTTGCAACAACATAAATATTCACTGCAAAAATTATTTAAGTAAGGATAAAATCTTTAAAAGAGCAAAATAACAAAAATAAATAATGAAAGTAAACTATCATCGCATTACCATAAAAGATATATTTTCCTTGTACTCAAAATTTATTTGGCCGCTGACATTTGATGAATTTGTAAAAAAATTATATGAAATAGCTAAGAATTAAGTTATAATTATGACCGAATTATTTTTTTTTTAAACATGTCTGAATTGAAAGTTTTTAAAAAAAGTATAATAATAATTATTGACTCAAAACAGCTTTAGACAGCGTTACAATAGATAAATATTTACCACAAGTTTGTGTTGTTTTTAAGAAGTAATAATTTTTTTCTTAATCTCGGCATAAACACGATGCAGTAAAGGGTAAAAAGCAATATTTAATTTTAAAAAATGAAAAACATTAAGTATTTTGCTGTCGTTTTTACGGTTCTTTTCAATTTCCACTGAGAATCTTCGTTTTTGCTCAAAAAACTACTTCGAAATTTCCCTCTTCATATGAGTCTGTTGTTCAAGTTTAAAAAACTCATTTTTGCGAAATTTGAAAGAATTTTGCTCGTAATAACTAAGGCTTTTTTACTTCATTTTAATCTAAAATTTTAGCTTGTAGTAGAAGTTCTTATGACAAATTTTCATTAAATACTAACAAAAAAGCTAATTTACATACCTTTTGAAAAAATTAATTTTGTTTTTCGTCGACAGGGAGGTGAAAAATCTCCATTTATCTGAATACATTATCGACAACCACAAAGACCATTGCTAAAGTGGATTTTTCTGCATAACATAAAATTCGTATAAAAACTTCAACATGCATTCAAAAAAATAATTTTATGTATCAGCACTTGCAAACTTGATTAACTATTTTTCATGGCATTTTGATCTCTAGGCCATTTCTTCCACTGACTTGCAGCAAGTTGTCGGAGATGCTTCTTCGGGCAACTGTTAAGAAATTACAATAACTTGCTTTCAAAGAGGCCGAGATATTGATCTCCAGTTAAAACTTTTTATCTTTATTTTTTAGTCAGTTATTTACATAGATATTTGACTGAAATTTAGAACTGCTTGCCGAGACTGTCAAGCAGAGAAAATGCTGTAAAGTGTCTTTCCAAAGGTCACAACAGAATAACTTGAGTAGGTTTTGAACCTCGACCATATCGATTATATTTGCCATCAATATAGCACTCAACTACTCGGCCATACTGCCGACTTTTTATAACAAGCACACATTTAGAGACAAATTTTCTTTTCACTAAATGAGGATAAAACTTTATTTTTATAAAATCGTAAATGGGCAAACATTTTTACCATAGAGTTCAAGGATTTTTAAACCGAAAATTGGCCGCGCCTGTGTCGGGGGGGGGTTGAAAGTCTCCGAGGAAGCTCAAATATTAGTGGAATATTTTTAAACATGTAACACTTATATTGCTGAGTCAGAGCTTAAAGAAAGAAAAAGTGAGAAAATTATAAGTTTGACGCTAAAGTGTTGAATCCTTGAAAATTTCAGAATTTATCGAAATAAGATGCAAAGCAAAATATTAAAAGAATTTATAGCTACTCGAAAAATTTCAAAAATAAGCAAAAAATTAGTTTTTTAAGTAAAACTTGATGATATATACGTAATTTGGACAAATTTTGACTCTATTTTGACCTTTAAAACTCAACAAAAAGTTTCTGAGCATCCCAAACTAACGTTGAGTAAGTCTCATGACGTAACAAAGCATTGACTTTATTGACTTTAGTGGGCCTAGTATTAACAAATCATTATAAGTTGGTTAAAAGATGAACAGGTTTTGTAACGTCGACATACGCAAAAAGCCCTTAAAAAACCCAGAAAATAAAAATTAAAGGACACTTTTTTAAGTGTGGTAAATTGAAATACTTTTGCGAACAATCTAAAGCTATCGTTTTTTACTAGCTCTAATCAAAAATACCTATAGTTGAGTTACAAAAAAAATTTGAACCAGGGGCTCTCAGCCGGGGTGAATTCCCACTAGTGGCAAATTTTGTATTTTCAAGGGGAGAATTTGTTAATGTAATTAAACGTTTTACGTATTAACTGTAATACTTTATAGATTTTTTATATGAAAAATATTTCTAAAGTTTTATTTATTTTGGTAAATTCTACTTTTACGTAAGCGATTGTGTTAAGTAATTGTTTTTTGCTTTTCTACTTCGTAGTAGTTAATTGCTGCTTTTTGGTTAATAATGCTGCTATAAATTGTGTAATAGCTATGGTTTTTTGTGTTACATAAGCTATTATTCTTGAGTATTTTTTATGTGCTAATATTAATAATTTTGTTGTAATAAATATTATTCAAAAATGTTTATCAAATTTTGTTTGAATTGTAAGAACTTAGTTTCTTTTCTTAACATACTAATATAAACATACTAATTAGGCTCCAAAACTGAATTTCCGGAGGGGAGGAAGTTAGTTTTGAATAGAAATTAAGGGGGTTTACAAAATTAAAAAGATTGAGAACCACTAATTAAAACTATAAATTTCATTTTTAAAAAAACATAAAATCAATTTGAGTGAATTAAAAAATTTAGGAAAGAATCATCTACTTATTCAACGTTAAAAATAGATAGCAATTTTTTTTTGTTTTAAAACTTAAAATTAAAAAAAAAGATTTTGCTTAACTTTTTGCAAAGATTCCAAGATTTATTTTCGATTTAAATAAATCCTGCAATCTTGGCAAAGACTACAAAATTTATTTCATTTAGTAAAAGCCTACTTTAAAAAAGCACTTAAAACCACAGTAAGAAAGTTGTTTTTGAAATGCAATGTAATCGAAAAACACTTGATTTTTTGCTTCTGATATTTTAATCAAAAATATTTAGATATTAAAAAGACTGACGCATTTGATTAAACAGAAAAAGATCTAAAAAATTACTGCATTAAAAATACAATAAACAAATTTTCAACACAAATAACACGTGGTTTTATTCTATATCGGCATTACAAAAGATTTTTTATCTGTTCTTTACGTAATGGTTAAACTTCAGTTTCACGTGATTTTAGAACTATTTTTCACACGTCGACTTCTTTTTGCATGCACAACGTGTGCGCAATGTTTGTTTTGATATCAACTCTTTACTGTAAAACGTTTGTTTTTCGAAAAATGTTCAGCAAGCGAATCTCCTTATTTAGTTTTCTTTTGCACATTTGAACGTATTTCAAGGCCTAGTAAGTACAAGCCCTTTCATCTTCATTAGTTTTAAGAAAATCAATTAACAACGAACTTTCCGAATAATATGCTACATTACATCGGTAGCAAATTTGCTTTTAAGCTGTAGAATTAAATTAAACAGTAAAATGTATAATTTCTATAAAGTACAAGTTAGTTTTAAAACATTTAAATAACCATGTAATGGTTTTTACGACCATAGTTTGTCAATACTTTTATAAACCAAAAAAATTTTTTTTTATCTTAACTTAAAGTCAAATTAGTAAATGGATAAATGTTACTCCCAAAAAATTTTTTTGTGAAATTGCAAATTAAACAATTTGTTTTTGCAGCTTTTTCCAAAAAATGTCAAAAAAAGTTCTGGCCAAAAAATTTATTCATTGTCGTTTTCGCTACAAAGTTCTAAAATCGAAAATATGCTTTTAGTTTATTTATGGTAATACAATTTTGTTTGGTTCTAATCAAGAAACAAATTTTTTTTAAACCTTCTTATATGAGATATTTCTTCAAGTTGTCATGCAGACTGCTTAAAAAAGAGGGAAGTTGGGATTTTTTGTTTGTAAATGTGATAGTTTCAGTTTTACGGTTTTAGAAACATGAAGGTTGTTCTATGATGATTAATAGCGTTTCTCGGAAAATACAGCTTTTTGAGGTTAGTCGTAAATGTGACAAATAAACAGCTCAGCAACCTTAGATTTATTTCAATGTCATTTTTTTAGGAAAAAATTTACTGGCTTAAGAACTATTTTTGACTTTTATTTCTTTTCAAAACACAAAAAATTTTCTAACATATTTTGTGTATCTATGAAATTACCAGAAAAGTATTTCATTGCTACAATTGCTATTAATTTACCTCTAACCGAACAAAGTGACCTTATCGAAATTTGCTTGCATGATAACGTTAATTTTGCTTCTATGTCTGCTTTTCTGAAAATTGTTTCATTTACGGGCGAGTTTCGAAAATACTGCTTTAACAATGTTGTAAAAGCGAGCTCAAAGATAAGTGAAGTTAATTTAACTTTTATAAAGAGCTGCAAATTGCTTTTAAACAAAACTATGACGAACGGAAAAAGCATAAGAAAATTTTTGCGAGAAAGTGACTGAAGATAATATGAATTTACGAGTATTCAATTTTTGAATGTGTGTGAATAAAAATCAAATGGCATTTCGTTGTCGTTAAAATGTATGTTTTCTTCACATCTACGCGAATAACAAAAAATTTTATCAATTTCTTTTTTAACAGTTGTTTTTTTGCGTTACCGTTTTGCTTTCGTCAAAATTTAATGAACGTTTGCCTTGTATTAATAGAATTAGGGAGTTATGTACGAGCAATTTTTGATTGGGTAGTAAAACGTTGTTTTTTATTTACGTAAGTTCATAAAACAGAAGGGCTTATATACGTCAAAATTGATGCTACAGTGTTGTTTTGGCTTGAACTAGGATGAATCACACAAATTTTCTTTTTCTACGCATTCGACGAAAGCCAAGGTAAGCTAGTTTATGCAGAAAAAATCAAAACAAGGTTCTTTGAAAACAAGTTTAATATCAAGAAAAAAAAGCTTAATAAATCCGATTAAGCCCGAATCAAATAAATAAAAAGAAAATTTTCTAATGTAATCTTGAGACTCTCAAACTTTTTGCTTGAAAACGTTTTAAAAATATTTCGCTACAAAAACAGCAACCTCTGTAAAAGTTTGAGGCAAAGTAAAATTTTGCACAAACAATTCTTCTCGGTCAACTGATTGGTTGATTAACCCGGCAAAAATATTTCACATTTGCAGACTAGGTCCGGTCGAGTTGATCTGACGGACTCATCTCTGAAACAAACCACTTGGAAATGAAAAAGCACCCATCTTTCGATAATGTTATCCCAAAACTGAATTTTATCTCCAGGTAATTTAACTTTTCTTTATGACATTTTAAACTGATCACAACCATAAATGGGTAATGGTCTCATTTGCCTCATGCGAGTGTGGCAAAAGCAACCTGGAAATCACAAACTTTTATCCAATTTCATGATCAAGCTGCCAAGGGTTGTTGTCGTCATTTGCTGGTGAACTACAGAGCAAATGCTGAAACTAAAGAATTTAAGCTATGGCTTAACAACCTCGCTTTTTAATTTCTGTCCTTTCAAACAATAACTATATTGCACAAACTTGCTCTTACAACAAAGAAGATGAAACTAATTAATTTCCTATAAAATGTTAAGATTTTTAAATAGTTTTGTGATTCTGTCAGAATGATTGTATAAATTGGATAACGAATGAAAAAAAAATATTAATAAAGTACGCGATATTACCTCTTGAATTGTGTTTTAGATATACTAGTGCAGTGGATTAAATTTTCCAAAAACTAATGCTTCGGTATATAAAACGTGTTTTGGTCTTTTAGCGCAATACCGTGATGAAATTAAAAACGCGACTGGTTTTGTGTTTTTATACATTTTTTTGAATCAAATAATTTTAGGCTTAAGTTTTTTGTTGAGCAACAGTCACACTGAAATAAATGATTTTTTAAAAGGAATTTTTTTAAAGTCCTACAGTAAACAAGAATAATGACTTTGCGCTTTTGAAAATTCTTTTTTTTTCTATTTTTAAACACTATATTAATTGTTTTATCGAATATATTTAGATCCATTTATAGCGGTACATAGCAACCGCAGAAATGTCTTCTATTTCAAAAGATTTCTCCATAAATAAACAAACCCTAATCAGCAAATTACTCCCAGTTCATCCAAAGAACAAACAAAGATCCAAAGCGAAAGTGATTACAGCGCGATGCGTGGATGAAATTACGATCTAGCAATTATTTGCTTACCTTTTACGGGAGATGGTTGATCGGTTTGTTATCGGGTTAAATCTTTTTGTTTTTTTTTTGGTTATTTCTATGATGATATGACTACTACATCTACATATGCAGTTGCTAATACAGCCGAGCAGAAGAAAGTGACTTAATATTTTTGTTTTGTTGCTATTGCAAAAAATTCATTATTAAAAAGTTTTTACAAGACTAAGATTATGTCCGACCTGGTTCGGTCAAAGCAACGCTCCTACCTGTTGGTCACCGTAACGCATTAAATAATACATTCAAAGAAATACTTATCACACAAATTAGTTAATTATCACACGATCTTTACATTGGTAAAGTCGTTATTCTAAAAAGTCAGAATGCTTTTGCTTGGCAACATTACTTCTGTGCTAAGGACTTGTAGAAACATTTTAACATGTTTTACTCCACCCATAGAATTGTCTATCTTTAACAAAAATTTGGAAAATCTTTGCTTCTTTTTTGTTCAAACAACCGACTTTTTGGAGGTTTAAATGCAGTTATAAAACCGCTATTTAACTTATACATGCATACAAAAACAAACTTGATGTGGACTTGACCTGTGAATCCAGTTTTAACCTTCACCATAAGCTGGTTTAATTGCAAGCTTCAGCTTTGGTGAACCCAATTTCAGTAAAATTAGGTGACAAACTTTTTGAAGGTTGGCAGTGTCGTCGAGTGGTAAAGAGCGACGTAATTGTGATTGACATGATCGCGGTTCAAAGCCTACTCCCACTATTCTGCTGTGTTTTTGGGAAAGACATATTATACTTTGCTTTCCATTGTTTAGAGCTCTTGGCAAGCAATTCTAAATTCAAATAATATCTCTTTAAAACTAAAAGAGCAAAATAAAAAATTAAAACCAGACAGCAATATCTTGGCATTTCCAGAAGCAGCTTGGGGTAATTTGTCTTCCTTATGTATAGCGCCTCCCAGGCTTTCCTGCAAAGCATAGAGATAAAGTAATATAAAAACACTTCAACGTATAGTCAATTTTATTTATTGTCGAAAATAAAGACTTTATTTTGGGTAAACAGCATTGCCTGGAGGTATTCTTAAAGGTTTGAAAAGGATCATGTCAAGTCGTTAATCAACAAATACATAAGAAACAAGCGCCGTCACCGTTATTTCACTAAGGCAAAGTGCAAATTTGCAAATCGATATTCAAGATCACGGAAATCTTTAAATTCTTCCAAAGCCTCGTTTTTGAACTATTTTTGCAACTAGTAATTATAGCATTAACAGAAAAGTTAAAGAGCATGTTATTCGGTTTGGAAGCGTTGACGCTATTTAAAAAAAAACTACTTTGCAAGCTACCCAAATAAATTGCCCCTTACAAGTTGCCCGTGTTCTTTGACATGGTATTTTAAGTACCATCTCGGATGGTAAACAACCCAAAATTGGCAAAACACTGGATTACCTCATTTCCCACGTTAAAAGCCACAAAGTAAACGTTGTTCCAGTTAAAGGCATCCATCATTGATCAATCGTGCTGATTTTAGGGAGAGGCGTTTCCAAATTGGTGCTGATGGCAGATTTTAATAGCAATAATCTTGTAATTGTCGTAGTAGTTGACGACGGGATGATCAATCAGACAATCTTCATTGCGATGCTTTTAAATGAGTCTCGAATATTAACTGCCGTAAAAGGTGCTATTTAAAACAGTTTCGGACGAATTTTCCTAATTTTTCAGGACATAAACATATTGTAAAGAAGCTTTAATTGCACGCAATTCTACAACATATCTTTTTGCATCTCCCACGAGTTTTGTTTAAAAACAAAAACAAATCGCAGAACAAAAATAGAAAACAAGAATTTTATTTTTTTAAAACAGAAACAGTGGACATTTAATTGATCATATTGTTATCCTCAACAGTTCTATAATTCAAATGCAAACTAGCTAGAAGTAATGCTGTCGGGGAAGTAAAGATATTAGTGGCAATAAAGTAGGATATAGTTTTACTTTATGCACACTAACCAACTCAATCTTACACTGGCCTGTAATATCTAAGTTAAGAACTTTGGAATTAAGAATTTTATTCTAAAATAATCACATAACTGTGGTAAAAATGGACAAAACAAATGTGCTTTTGTCTTTAAGATCTAAAACAAAATGGTCTGATTTTTTTGTTTTATACTGTGCTAATTAAACGTTTTTGTTTAATTTTTAAGTAATTTACGTAAAAGTGTTTTACTCCAAGTTTAGGATTTCATTAGACTCAAACAATCAAAAAAGTTTATTTATCAAAGCGACCGTTTCTGGTTATTTTGAGTTGAACTTTGACTCCAAGTCTTAAAGCACTAGTACAAGTAATTAACACCGGTGCCAAAAAAGGGCCCTTCGATCCAAGTAAAAATCAATCCTTTTTTCATACTAAGAAGTATTTTTCTTGATTTACTGCTAGTCGTTCACGTCTAAAAAAACTACTTCAGTCGGGATATGAGAAAGTAAGTAGGTGTTGTCACACTTCGTGCCTTTTAGTTTAAACGATACTGGCGTGGTTTCACAAAGTCATTAGAAGCTTTTCGGATCCCAACAGTACGAAGGTACATCCCGCACATGAGCCAAAAATAAAGATGAAATCAAAAAATAATGATGTCTGGAAAAGCTTTTCAATTGCTAAGTAGGTCAGAGAGTTTTTTAATCGAATAAATACAAAGAGTTTTCTGCGTTAATTGAAAAGAAAATTGAAAACAATGTCAATCTTGGCATTTTTATTCAACAATACTGAATAAAAAAACAAAATGGCTTCTTTGTCTTGATTTCTATTCTGATTGGGTTAAGCGAGTTTACGTGGGAAACCATTCCAAGATGTGATTGGCCGAATCTTTGTTTCATTTAAGCTTTTGTCAGTAACATTTATTTGTAAAAAAGTAATGTAGCGTGTATTTATAAAAAAAAACCTATTTTGCTACTCGCCGTTAATTAAAGTTGGAACATTGTTTATTGATCCGCCTTAATGAAATTTACATTTTACATAAGATTAATAAGATTCAATACCGCAACACCTGGCCAAGAAAAGCTTAATGCAACTTTAAAAAATTAAGGTGACTAACAAAACTGCTCCAATATTTTTTAATAAAACTTTATTTGAATAAAATAGTAGACGGTCAACTTTTTTTGACTATCTTTTACTTCAAAACAGTACAATAAAATATACGAACAGTTATGATGTACATCTCTGATTTTACATATTTGCAAAGATTGAAATCAATTTGTGTACGGTTTGATCAATGTCTTAAGTGTTGACCGGTGGGATTCCATGCGGATTTGTCAATGCGTCGAATAAAATCAATTTCTTACTTAATCCGTTCGATTTTACTTTTGAAGTAGAGCTTAATATCAAGCACTTTAACGTTGAAATTTTAAAAATGATTTTAAACGCGTCATGTTGACGTACAAAAAACTTGTTATTTAATGGAAACACTATCAAGCATCTTATGCAGCTTCTTTCAATTTACAAAGAGTAATATATTCAAGTGTTTCACTTATCACTGACGTATAGCAATTGCATAAGAAAGACATGATATTGCAATAAACACGAAAAAGCTTTTCATCGAAGTGCCAATTGTCGCTCACACGTGTTATTCGTGTGCTATTGACGTTTTATTCAGTTTCACGTGGTGCTGAGTCCCACCAGCCTGACCTTCAAAAATGGGTTAGAAAAAGAATTCTGGTTAGTCATGTTGAGCTGTATAAATAAGTCTTTTTGGATAATTTTGAATAGGCATCTTATAAATGCTTATTTCTGTTTGGTTGAACCAGGAGTTCTCAAACTTTTTTAATTCACGGACCTTTTTTCTAAAAAAATATTTAGCGGACCACCACATAAATATATGCGCATTTTTTTTGTGAAAACCAAGGCAAATATTTTTTATGTGATTTTTACCCAGAATTCATTATTTTGTGAACTAAAGTCGTGACTCAAATTTACTAAAAGACCAAAAAAAAGGCCTTTACTAACATCTATGAAACAGTTTTTTTGTAAGTGCTTGTTGAATGACTGACCTCTTTTTCGTCTACAAGCAAATTTAAGTTATAAAAGATTAGAAATCTTTTGTTGATTGTCTTGTCCTGTGGACCGCGAACCTAATGCCATGGACTACGAATTGAATATTATTTTACCGCAAACGTGTGAACTGTTTGTGGAACCGAGTTGTAATTCCTTGTGTTTAACCAAACATTTTAATTTTTTTTAATATTTAGCTTGTTTGTGATGATTGAAGATTGATAGTGACATGGTTTTCGTTTTTGTTTTAAGTAGAGCCAACACTCTAAAAAACTGCATGAATACATTAAAAAAATTCTCGAGAAAAAATTATATTCCCACAAATAGATTGAGGATCGAACACGCGCTCTACTACTTTCAAATGGGAGTGTTTACAAATTGAGTTATTCTACCTCCGTGTTTCCGCTCTAATGGCAGTAGCTTTTTATCCCACTTTAAACAAAAAAAGCTTCATTTTTCCAAAAAACTAAATATATTTTTGATAACCAGGACGTCTAAAAAAGGAATTAAACTAAAACTTTATTTAAATAACATAGTGTTTCAATTTTTCTAAAATTCAGCTTTACTGTTTATAAAATATACATTTTTTCCTTTTTTTCCCCATTAAAAAGCACATTCATAATTCGTAAAAATAAGTTTTGTTATGTATCAGCAACTGAATTTTCCCGCTTTTTTTCTGTTTGAAAACTTTTTTCAGATGTTTTGTTTCATTTGAAGTTGCCTTTATTTTACATTTCCATTTTAAAGTATTTTTCTTATAAAATTACTTCGAGAAGGAATGTAACTTAAAAATTCGCGAGTGTTAACATGTTTACATTTACTTTTTCAACCAACACTTGTCTAAGTAATGTACACTGTGTTTTTGTTTTGGCAACCGTCAAATTGATGAAGAGCTTTGATTAAGTTTTGCTTACTTTGCAATGTAATAAAACCAATTTACCGACATATATGCCAGAAAATATGTTCAAACCATGAAAGTGTGGGCATATGGTGAGCGCACATTAACATGACCAGATATGGCTATGAAATTTTAACAACTGACAGCAAAGCATACAAAATAGGCAATGAAATCATAAATAAAAATAACAAAGTGAACCCTTGTGCTAAAATAAAATTTCTGCTAATTTTGTGTCCTGTTCTGCTGCAAATGCTTTATTAATTGAGTTCTTTTTGCTGATTTGCAAAATCGAGTTTTGAATGGCGGTCTGAAACACGACAGCGTGCTAACGCGGGACTACACAACCTGCGGCCCGCAATAATACACTGTCTTAATTTAACTCTTACCTGTTCAAATTTTGCATTTTTAGCTTTGGAATTTGTGTTACCAGAAAAATTGGGTGATATTTCGATTTCAGGGATGTCTTGAATAAAGTTTTTAATTTTTGGAGTTGAATTAAGGACCTATTAGGCTTAGACGAACTTCATTCAAGATCTTTATTTTTCTCTAAAATAACGCTGGAACTTGAAATGACAACTTAAGAAAAAAATTATATACACGGTACAACAAGATATAGAACATCGTTTTTTTATAAGTTAAACATGAAAATGTCATTTATTCCTTTAATAGCTGGGATAGAGTGTCCATGTGATGAGATTCAATCGCATTATAACATTGTAGTATACAGAGTGAGGGAATAGGGGCTTCAGGCTGGTCAAACCCGTGGTATGGAGTGCTGAAACACGGTAACAAGTCGGTAACAATGTGCAAGTAATCCACACCCCCTAAAGAGTTTAGAAAGCCATTTATTCATTTTCATACTTCTTTAACAACTTTTTAAAGCAATTTGAAGGACAAATAACATAAAAATTTCAAAAACGATGCTTTATTTAGGCCGGAGACGCAAAATTTTTAACAGCTCCGTCTTCGCCCTTTTTAACATTTGTCACTTTGACTCTACCACTTGACTTCGATTTCGCGACTCCGAATCTGACTTTACAGCCCTGATTAACAGTGCGCAGATAATCGACTCGTGAATTTTTTTAACAACACTAAAAATAGTTTTTTATTCAAGGCCATCCTTGTTGCTTTGCCTATTGAAACTCTAAAGTTCGGTTTTTTACGGCAAATAATTAATTTTCTAAACCGCCTTTACGGGCAACTTCAATTTGCTAATAAAATATTTAAAAAATGTAGTGAGAAACAAAAGTCTGTTTAATGGGCAGAAAACCTCATCGATTTAAGTGTGTCTAAAAAAACTAACAAAGTAAACACTAGATATTGAAAAACATTTGATAAATTTAATTCATTTACAGTAGCTTTGCCATTATTAAGTCGATCTCATAAAAACCATATATAAAAATTATTCTAGACACAAAAAGTTTATCGAAAACAAAAAAAATTTTTCCTGAAACCTATGCTATTTCATTAGTGTAATTCTACTTAATTAATAAAAAAGATTTTTCCTGTTTTATTAAATCAATTTTAAAAGAAATTCAATGGATCAATCAGGTTAAAAATAATCTTTTGTTTTTCTTTACATCTTGGAGCGTAAAATCTGCCTCAACAACATCGGCAAAATCAAGAATATAGGTATTTACCACAAAGCGGATTATTGATATTTTTAGGTGTTTTGCAGATTATACTTTTAAAAAATGTAAATATTTCACGTCATACTCATAACGTGCCTACATATCAAAGCGATCCCAGTTTGCAGGCTTATACCAAGAAAAATAAACACTTGTGCAATGGAAGCGCGGATAAACGAAATTTAAGTTAAGTTGTCAATGACTAAAGTTTTTCGAGTAAATTCCACCGAAAAGAATTCGCATGGCACGTCAGAAACTCGTCAGTATCATAAAACCGCCCAAAATTGTCGACGTTTTGACGTTTTTTAACGCTGTTGTGACGCGCCCGTAAATGAACAAAAGCAAAAATAACAATAGTTTTGAAAAGTTTTTCCTTCTACAAATATAGAAAGAATAAAGCAAGAGTGCTTTTACACAACAAAACGGATTGCAATTGACGTAACATTTTCATGTGCTTGATCTACTGATCGTATAAATTTGCTGGGGTTATTATATCTAAAATTGAACAAAAGTTGTATTTATCAAAGTCTTTACATTCGAATTAGATATTGTAGCGTTGAGAAAGTTCGTTTTTTTACCAATTTTTATAAAGGTTGGAAATCTTTGTAAAAATTTGGTTTTATAGTTGTAATGCTGGGTGTTTACAATATAAAGAGATACTCTGAAGCTTTATTGATTTTGTGTTCCGTTTCTTCCCGTTTCTTCCCATTTGCTTAAGCGTCACAGGTTTTTATTTGAAATGATTGTAAATCTATACTGCGGAGTTGCTATAACAAAAATTTACTAATCAAATTGCCATATAAATTTACTGCAGTGAGTTTTTAAAGAGTTTTTGGTAAAAAAAGTTTTTGATGGACAATCATTTATGCCGAAATTACACACTACATCTATCAGACTATGTAATTATCTTTGTAAAACTGACTAATTGCCGGCATCTCTTAAAAAAGTAGTGATATTACCTTTTTATTTCTTTTTTCCAAATACCTGTGTTGTAAATGTATTGGCGTATTGTTATGAAAATCTTAATTTATGAGCAACAAATTATCAGCTATTTATTTTCCTGATTTGCAAGACAACGGCTTGAACTTGCTGCAGCCAGCTAACCATTAAAATTTTTCGCTTTTTGAATGCGTAAAGATATTTTTTGTCCAGTAGAAATTTTGAATATTAGAATTTTTATTTTTAAGAATATCAAGATCAGTAATCCATAGCTTCTTGTTAAAAACTCTAAAGAGGCAAAATCTCTTTACTTACAGGAGAAAATATTTGAAACGCGTCATTTCAATCACTGTTGTCTTTAAAGCGGCTCCGTGCAGCAAACATGTATTGAAATTTAAATTATATCAAGAATCATAAATTTTTACTTTTCTCGAGGGTCGGGCCGTGCCGTATTCGGAGTCGGAACGATTGCTTTAAAAACCAATCTAAGAGATATTTCTAATCTTTTTAAAGATTTGTCTTGTCTGTCATTGAAAAACCTTATATGCTTGTCCACAAAATAGACTTTTTAAAATCATTCGTGACTCATTTTAGTGCTTTAAGCAAGAGTGTTTATGTTTGTCAAAAAACGATAAGAATAAATTACAATTATATCATAAAATCATCTAATTAAGCTGTTTAGAGTTAATTGTCATTTACGAGAGCTCTAGGAAATTTTCGTCGTTTAAAAAAGATCAAAAAAGAATTTTCTTTCACCTAAACTTCAAAACAATCAAAACGACAAAAATATATTAATGTCTTTAAAAGCCCGAAACGTTTTGACATTTCGATTTGAGTACCACTTGGAAAAAAGAGCCAAAACTTAAAAACTGCATCTACCAACTGGTCCGATGCATCGACAACTATTATAGAAATTTCACTACCAGATGAGCACACCAATCTAAATAATTAGGTCAAATGTTACACGTGCAAAAAAAATGTAAATTTTTTCAGTTATTTAATAGTTATAGCATATTAGTGAAACGTTTTACTCTTTTTATGCCAATATATGCTATATTAGGTAGTGTTTTTGGTTGACAGTACGGCGTTCAATAAAATGTAACTTAAAGGACTCCTTGAGATTGTTCTTAATTTAACTTAATTTAAGTGAAAAGCTGAAAACTTTTTGCTCTTTGGCTTAAATTTTGTAATTTGGGTAAAGTAGTTTTGAAACCGTTGCTGTAAATCAGGGTGGTCCAACTTCTGCACTCTT
The DNA here is from genome assembly GCA_963680785.1 of Diplosoma virens. Lineage (NCBI taxonomy): Eukaryota > Metazoa > Chordata > Ascidiacea > Aplousobranchia > Didemnidae > Diplosoma > Diplosoma virens. Next base: position 65,485,547 of record OY796880.1, on the reverse strand, counting down.
GTGGGCCACTTTTCAAAATTATTCGAGTTTGCGGGCCTCAGTCGGCTAAAAATTCCTATTTTCGTTCCAAAATCAGGGTGTTCTCTAAAAAAAAAAAAAAAAAAAAAAGGTCTTCACTTGGAATCGGTCTGCAAAATCATAGCGTTCTCCAAAAAAAATTACGGCTGCTGCTTCTGATCGACAAGACTTGTGCAAAATTGATATGCGGCATGCGGCCCGCGAGCCTGTAGTTGGACCACGCTGCTGTAAATGAAATGCTTATTACAAACACTGCGGTTAAATAGCGAAAATTTCAGCATAGAATTTGAGTTTTTTCAAATGTTTGTTCTCGATTAAAAACGATTTTGGCCAAAGTTTATGAGCTATTAAAAAAAGTTGCATTGAAATATGGGTTTCACGCCTGTTTTCAAAGGTGTGATGCTAAAACTGTATTCCAAAGCCAAACTTTAACAAGATCTTAAAAAAGATATCAAGGATGAAAGAATTGTGAAAGAAATACAGCAGCTAAAAACACGTTTTTCTTTTTGATTAAGTTCTACTTCCAAATTACTATACATTATCTTAAATAAATTATCGTAAACAAAATGTATGTGTTGATCTGTAAAACGATGTTCCAGCTTTATCTGCGTGTGGGTTACTCGAAGTGGAAAAATAATAGAACTCCTTGAGACGTATTCTTAACTTATTTTATCGGTGCAACTCTGTGTATTGCAAACAAATCCGATTAACTGCACACTCAATTTGGCATTTTTTAAAATTTCTTTGTTGTGAATATTTGTTTATTCGAAATTAGCAAATTAGCGTGGTTTAGGATTTGCACTTCGCACACAACAAAAGCAGATTATGCGATTATTCAAATCTGATATACCGAATTCAATTCTACAATTAAAGATTACATAAATAACAAAAACAAATTCTGAAAAAATTTGTAAATGTTTAAGTTAATTTTCAACCCTTTTCTAAAGGATGTAATTTGTATTGAAGATGTAAAATATTAAACAATTCTGATTAAACGTACAGTGAAGCACTTTCCTTAATGTAGCCAAATCCTAATTTTCTTAAACGTTGCTAGAACAAGTGCAAACAATTGTATGTCAGTTTTTTTGTCTGTTTCTACCTCAGTAATGCAGAAAAAGTTTTAAAAAATTAAAACATAGAAGAAATATGACATTCACAAACAATAAACCACTATAGTTTAAATGGTAAAATTTTATTAATTTTATTTCATTTTATTTTTAAAGGTTTTTTTTATGTAATACGTAATTCAAGTTATATCTTTTTTTATGTATTGAAGGGTTACCAATTAAACTTAATTCCCTTTTACAGACTTACAAAACCAAACTAAATAAAAAATCCGAAAAATTTGGATTTTCTAAAAATATTTATTTTTTGTTACACTTTTACTAAAAATATATTTATTTTTATTTAAAGAAACGTTTTCTTAGTTAATTGTTAAACTTAAATGTCACTCCAGAAAACTGACATAAGAATTCAAGAAAAAACTTGATTTTTTTTTCTTAACAGCAATGGTAACAACTTTTAAAGTACTTTAAATAATTTGATTTCACTTAAAAACGAATGTCACTTTGCTACATCTAATCTAGCTTCAAATAGGTCTTTAAATGATGTTTGTTTTATTGATTGACGTGTCCCAAATTCGATTTCCAGTTTTGTCTTCTTCATGTTGCATAGTTTCTAGAAGCGATTTTGATTATAATCGCATGAAAGCATAATTTTTTTCCAGACAGCTCTATTTTAGTATTTTTCAAAAGAAAATAGAGTAATTGCTGAATTTTTTTCAGTTTAATTCTACTCAGTTTTCCTGCAAGCAGATGGAAGAATGACTTTACAAGAGACCCTCGAATAAAATTAATTAATTAATTAGCAATTATTTTATTTTAACACTCATCCATTGTTTCATACGCAAATAAAACAAAAGCAATATCAGTTTCAGAGTTAACAAGCGGAATAAGAAGTAAATGCAGCCCGCTGAGAACCTACAGCATTATTAAACCAAAAACTGACTCCACGTCGATGTGTGTTTGAAATGTCCAACTGCAATGCAATGTTTTTTCAGTAAATATGAATTTTTTAATGTACAAAATTTTGCAAGGTTTTACAACGCATTTTCTTAAGTAACAGCTTAATAGGTCACAAATCTCGACTAATTTTTTTAAATAGCTTTGTGCAAATGCAAAGTGTTTTGGCTTTCTACATAAAGACATGTTCCCAGATCTGGTTGGCAAGTAGCACTTTTCTAGTGTCGTGTAAAAAGCAGTTGGAAATTGGTGATTGTGAAACTTCACTTTTACCTACTAGGTGCTTCTCATTTGCTATTTTCGTTTTGACTGCTGAAATTGGTCTTTGGACCATGCACTTATTTACCAGTCGTACATAACACTTTTGATTGTTTCACAATATCAAATGCGTCAGATCACATTTGTATTAAGTATTTCAAACAACACATGATCTGCGTCGGGCATTGTCAAACAGTTTTCCTTTCTCCTACAACTATTTTCTCATTACGGTGTCCATTCAAACGTCAACTAGCTGTGCTCTGGCTTTTCGGTTTGTTATTTTTTTGTTTATAGTGTATTCTTGTAAAATTCGATGCGCTTACGTCGTTGATCTTGGGACCGTTTCTTTATTAAATGATACTGGTTGATGCTGTTTTTCGAAAAGATATCGTCTTCAGCTAAGATTGTTTACGTCATTAAGGTTTTTCCACTTTCCTCTACCCTAAAGTTTAAATAGCAATATTTTTTTAAATATTTATTTCTTGAAATGATGGCTTCCGTTATCCTTTAATGACTTTTCTACAATCAAATGACCAAAGATTAAAATATTGATATATATTTTACGAATAAGTTAGTCATCACTTCAAAACAGTTTATGGATTTAATATCACTTATCGGAACTGTAAAACTTGAAACGTCCTGCAAATAATTCCGAAATAAAAAATATATATATAATAATCTGTTCCATACAGGTGGGCCGTAAACTCGTAGCTACTTTAAAATGTTGGCAAATAAACGTTAACAAACTTTTCTTCAAAGTTTTTGTTTTTCTTTAATCGAAAAATGCTCATTGAGATTGCATAGTATCCTATTATAAGTAACTTTTTCGAATCCTGAAGTTTAGCAAAGGCATTAGCATGGATTACTGTCAGAGATTTATTCCAACCAATTATAAGAAATAGCGAAATATATGCGTGAACTACCATTGTGATTTGAATTTTTTAAATCTAATCATACTTTTGTACTAATATATTATCACATTACTCGTCATGGCAACCAAACTAAAAAAATTTGTTATCCTAGTATAATGAAAGATTAACGATTTGGAAAAGACCTGCGGTTAAAGGTTGAGTTTAATTCCCAAGAAAGCTCTTAGTTCCTCTTTTCGAATAAAATAAAAGCGATACCACAAACAAATGCAAAATGAAAATGTAAAAAAACCAAATAGGTTTATGAAACTTTGAATCAATTAATCGAACAAATGTTGAAAGTAGATATGAATGAAAATTAAAAAGCATTTTTAGTATACGTAGTCATTAGTTAATAAGTTAAAGCAGCAAATTTTACGAAAATGAAAATTAGTTTACAGACACAAGTATTGCTTGACTGTGTTATTTTGGTTATAGGCATCCATATTTATTAAAATTTCTCCACACAAAAGCAGGAATAGATAGTTTTGTTATTCATGTATCTCGGTAAAACCTGTTGCATAGATTCTCTAATGATATTTCCACAATTTGTAACGTTTCATTCATTTCTTTTATGTCTTGTTCAAAAAAAAAAACACGATTTTAGTAATAATATTGACCAAAGTTATGCGTATAAACCACTATAGAATGAAACTTTAAACTAAAACATTTACGGCTTGCGAAGTAAAATTGAGTAGCAAGTTGAATATTCTTGCCATGTTGTCCTTAGTTTGAACAAGTGTGTCTCAAAAATAATATTGTCTTTACTTAGAAGAAACGTTTTTATTTTGATGTCTGGTCTTATTTTGTTTTTTTTTATCTAAATATGTCGCTTAACAGTGTTAAACTTCGCTTCCTTTCAATAACTTTTAAATTATTTCAATTTCTTAAAGCCGGTTGTTTTACTATTGAATAATTCCCTTCGTTTTTTATTATAAATAAAATAATTTATATTGTAAAACAACGGCTCCCCAACCCACGAAGCCTTTAATGTGGCCCGCAAAAGAATTTTTGTTCAGATGATCAAATAACTTAAATCATGGCACTGCCTCTGAATACAACTCGGAATAAAATGCAATATTTCTTGGTTCATTAAAACTATGTGGAGTAAAGATAATAACATTTTTTTGATCTTCACATGATTTTAACATGGAGCTTTTGAAAGAAACTTTTTGGTAACCAGAATTCCAACGACTAATTTTATTGTTGACAAAAAAAGAAAAGGACATTTTTATTTCTCCACCAAAAGCCATGTCAAAAACAAATTGGTTATAGTAAAAAATAATGTTGATGCATGACGCATGAATAAATATTAAGCAAAAACTTTTGGGTTTACAAATCTTTATTGTAATATTTCTGGTTACAACCAGAAACCCAACCAGAAAGACAACCAGAAATCCTGGGCTTACAATTCTTTATTGTAAGATTTCTAGTTACAACCAGAAATGGTTACAACCAGAAATCCATGTTGAATTTCTGGTTATCCTTATGTTTGAGTTAAGATCGATGGAAAGCCTAAATACATCTAAATAACAAAAGTCAAGTGTATGAAAATATGATCCAAAACATGCATTCACAGGTGCGAGAGCTTTTTTATACGATAAAATTAGGAACTAATCCGATATCGCAGCTTTTTATTATATTTTTAAAGAAATTTATACATTTACTTGAAAACTTTTTCATTTGTTTGAAAAGACGGTTTCAGCTTTTTTGTTGAGGGCAAGTGAAAATTGCTTATCGCGGCAAAACGATAACGATAACTTTCTGCGTCATAATCGAAATGACGTCATTCTCGTGAAAAGCAATTTTGAAAAATATGAATGACTCACCCGCGCTCAAACTTTTTCGTCCTCCTAATTAACTTAACGATTGTAACGAGCAGCGATTATGACTTGTGCAAAAACGGTAACGTTGCTCCAAAAACAAAGTCACGTGCCCGTATCACGCTTGTTTAAAATTGACCGCTTGTTTAAAAAAAGGTTAGAAAACCACGGAAACACTGCTCAGCTTCAGTATGTAAAATCCCACCTAGAGGCTGTTTTTAATAAGGCCGTGTTCGTTTTTCAAATTGTGACCGATTTCGGTAATTAATTCCACGGACAAATGTATTGATTCTTTTCTAAAAAAAACTTTTCTCACTATCCTAATTACTTAATCAGTCTATTTAGCTAATTAAGTATTTACAAGGACATATAGAGCTTTTTCTCAGTGACAAACCTTAAAAAGCATAGGCACAAGAAACAAAAAATCGATTAAATTTGGAATCTTTGTTTTCGTCGTTGGTTTTTCTGTCTTTGAACAGATTTTAGCTGAAAATGAAGAACTTTTTAACTGTTGTAATTTATGCAACCAAGCTTTGTTATATGCAACCAAGCTTTGTTATATGCAACCAAGCTTTGTTATATGCAACCAAGCTTTGTTATATGCGCTATTTACTCTGAAAAAATTCTTCATCTTTTCCAAAGCATAAGTTATTACCTAGCGGCTAGGGTTAAATATACAGTAGTTACGAAAGGGATAAATGCAACAGGTTAACATCTGTTTTTGTGCTTGTTTTGGTTAGTGCTCTTTGTTTGCTTGAAAATAGTCGTCAATGTGGGTAAGCATGAACCTATGACATGACCCTAACCTTAACTCTAACCGCATCTGATAGATGGTAGATCGCATTTTTAACAAGAAATTAGTCAACATGTTAAGGTTAGAGATTGTAGACCGTATACTTAACTGGCACTAAAAATTTCTACTTGTGTTGTACGTCAAAAGATTATAATTTTACTACTGTCATCACTATATTGCCATAATTTCTTTGTCAAAAAAAATTTTAATGTAAGCTTAACAAGTCAGATTCCTTTTATAAAAATGTTAATAAGTCTAATCACGGCCTAATTCAGTTTCAATTAACTAAAATAAAATAAACAAAATTCAATACAAAGCGATTTAATCAATGAAAGTGGGAGTCCGGTTTTTGTTTTGTAAGATACTCCTTTTCAATATTTATGAAAAACTTTTAATCAACAGTGTCGAATAGTTTTGAGCATTTTTACAATTATTGTTTTTCAGTTTCGATGTTTTTCTTGATAGTTTATTTATGCAATTTAAATCTCTTGTAGAATTTTTATTCTTATTAAGCTAAAATTAATTTAATTTCACCTCTCTTTAAAATGCTTTTAATTAAACTTTCAAGGAAAATATTTTTAGATGCATTAAATTTTAGGTTATCAAGTTTTTATCTGTGATGATTTATGAAATATTGATGCATTTTTTGTTGTTTTCATATTCTAAATAATGCTATGCTGTTTAGCATCATACATATTCGAATTTGTTGGCTATAACAAGCAATTTTTTTTAAATATTGCTTATGCTGAAATAAATACGAGATAAATTGAATTTAGTTACAAGAACTTCCATATTTGGTATTACATAGTTGACTTTACTTTTGCGAAAAAGTCGATATTGCATTCTCACAGGTACGTCCCAAAGGCCATTATAAAACCCTAATAAAATGATTTAACCGGGAATTTTCGATTTTTTAATGCAAATCTTATTTAAGTTGAAACTTTTTGATTTTTTATATTTTTTAACTTTTTTCTTTTGTATTTAAAAGTTTGTTACGTTAATCATCATCACCTTATTTTATGAACTATCTCCCTGGTTCGCAAGGCCAAGTCGAGGCCTTGTTTAGAGTAGCCGTCTAGCAATTACCACAAGCTGTTTTCAAAGCTTCCAAAGATATAGCTATTTGGTTAAAAGTTTTTTTGTTTTTTTTTTTGTTATGCGGGTATTTCAAAAAATCTTACATCATTTGACATGTAAATATTACAGAAACTACATAGTTGAATCAAATGAAATTCAACAGGGTTAATGTTGAGCTAAACAAAATTTATTCCTCTAAATTTGAATAAGGAATTCAAAGGCACCTAAATTCCATGAAAGGTTTTACAAATGTTCAATATGCGCACCGCCTGTGACGCGGCACACGTGATACTCTGGCTCCTCCTAAACATGCTGCAGCATGTCTTAGGTAACAGTCTTCAGTGCGTCGGTGTTTCTTTGTTAACTACCTGTCTTGGACGAAAGTTAAACTGGACATTGTTAGGATGTTTAGGAGGAGCCAAAGTACCGACTTCACGTGTGTCGCGTTATAGGCGGTGCACATATGAAACATTTGTAAAATTTTTCATGAAATTCAGGTGCCTTCGAATTCCTTATTCAAATTTACAGAAATAAATCTTATTTTGGTCAACATTAACCCTGTTGAATTTCATTTGATTCGACAATGTAATTTCTGTAATATTTACATGTCAAATGATGTCAAATTTTTTGAAACACCCTGTATATTAGATCGTAACACGGAAATTCAAAGTTGCTTGCTAAGACAGCTTGGAAAAGTGCCCCAAAGTGTTTTTGCTTAAGACAACAGCATCGTGCCATCAGGGATCAAAACAAGACCATTTTGATCGCGGCAACCATTTAATTACCACGGCATGCTGGTGAACATTTGATTTAACGGGGTTTTTGTTACGGTTGGGTGCAAGCTGGTAACTACGTTAAACATACAAAAAATATTTTAGAGTATTAAAGTGTTTGAAAAGAAAGCAGAGAAATAAAAACTAAGTGCCTAGGTTGGCTTTAGTTCAATCAACATTATGTTCCTAAGCCAAACGTCAAAAAATCAGTTATTTTATAAATTCTTTAAAGGTTGTAAAGGTCACTGTCATAATGAGTTGTAAAGCCCCTGATCACCTGATCACATTGAAGCCACTCCCATGATGACGCATCGGACGCGAATGCAAGATGAATATCAGCCTTGTTTTGGAGAAACAAAACAGAAAACTGAGCCAATGTTTTTCGGACAACTGAAACCGTAGAATTCTTTTTCCAAACTGAATAGAATTGAAAAGACGGCCGCTTGCCTGTCGCGTTTTAGCCACGTAAGCTCAGCAAAACTTTACGCGAATCGCTCTTTTGTGGGCGTTGGTTTTAAAACAAAGTTTCCTCATTGATTTTAGGTCATGTGACCATTCACGCGATATCAGGTTGACGTCGAATAGTGTATTGTTTGGAGATTATGTAAACACCTTGGAAAGCATGAGCGTGCGTCCTGAAAGGCTGAACGGTATTGACGGTCAAACCAAAGGACGCTGGGAGTGAAACGTAGCCCGGCCTTGCGCCATATTTTGCGAGATAGCCTTTTGACTTTTTACTGAGGCGGCTTGAAAGGGAACGTGGGAAAACGCCCGCTTCGACTCTTTTCGGGAAAATGCGAACCGAGCTCAACCATACACGTCGCCATCTTTTCAAGCGTAATTGCCAGGTCATATCTAAACCGCTGGCATTTCTTACTGCTTTTGCCTTTTCTATTGAACCGCAAATCTCAAAGACCTTGACCACTGTGGAGTTTGTTTTGCAAAATGCGGCCGCAGAAAAATATCGGCATGTTCAAAACAACATGTTTTTGAATTCGATTTGCACGAAAATTTAATAATAATTGATAGTAAAGTTGAAATTTAGAACGTTATCCCACACCTTCATGAGTAAACGGTAATTCAAGTGAACAAGAGTAATTGACACATGGAATTTCAACCTGTTTTTATGTTGGCGCTGAAATAATTACCACTCGTAAAAACCAAGTAGGATATGAAAACTTGCTCCAATAATACTTTCTGAATTTGATTGTCCTTGTCCAAAAAAAGAAAGTAGTAATTTTTTCTTTTTTCCTTTTTTGTCACATGCGCAAATCATGGCCTAAACCTCTTAAGTATTGTCAATATATACCTTTTAGTAGCTGCCAATAAAGTGAAGACGACACGGGTCCGAGAAAAAGTTTAAACTATTTTAGTTGTACCTTTTACTTGCCACAGGCATCAAAAACCCCATAATTAAGTATTTCATAGTGGTTTAAGCGCAATAAAAACCAACTTTCTTTTTCGAATAAAAGATTTCAGAAGTAGTCATTTTTTGCTAACCTGTTTCCACTTCATAATTTTTTCTAGTAGCTTTTTATACCGGCCCAAACGCGGCTTTGAGCGATTATTCTCTGTACAAAAATTTTAAGCATAATATTTTTTTTTTCTTTTTTATAATCGAAATCAGAATTAATCGCTTATCAGCGTAAGTACAAAGTATTTCACTCAAATTTTTAATCCACTACAAAAAGATAATAAGAAAAGCATTTTTTTATAATAGAAGTCAAAAATCCGTTTTTATGCAGATTTTATCAATGTGAAAGTTTGATTCGATTCCTGTGTTGGCCAAACTTTACAATGTATTTTCAACATCTTGTCGTAATTTTCACAGCATTACATAATTGACCAGCCGAAAAATAGAAAATGATGTAATGATAAACTTTAGAAACTATTCCCTCGCTTAATTTGTATAAAACCTTATCAAGCTTGCTTTGAAACTTCCAATTTGACGTCAAATAAAAGGATCGTAAAAATAGAATTTGAGTCTACTTTTTGTTTTAATATTCCTTGTAATGTCGACTGAAAGAGGTGTTTTGCGGTTTTAATTTTCTGTCGCAGGATTTTGAAAGAGCATGTGAAATTGCAACATCAACAACAGCAATTACTACTAGCGTGATTCGAGGCACGTACGCGGTTACATGGATTCTTTGTTTACTCAAATGATGAGTGTAATTATTTTCAAATATTTGCACAGTCCTTTTAGATTGCATTAACGTGTTACAAGTTTTTTTATATAGAAATGAAGTCCTTCGAATCAATTAATTCCACTTCACAGCTTCGTAAGGTATCGTTTTAACTTATCTGCTATCTACTTAAAAAAGGTAATGAGCCATTGCAGTTAAGTTAAATTAAATATTATTACTCGTCATTAGAAATACTGGTTAATCTATATTTTAACTTGGTATTAATATTAACCAGAAACAAGCCGATATGAAAATATATGTTTTTATCCTGATAAAAATACATGTACAAAGACAAAGCAACAGAGCAAGCAAGCAAGAAGTTTAGCACTGTAGTTTCCTTATTTTTTGGCAATTGAGGTACCACTTTCATCTTGTTGCTTATTGGTCCTGAAATGACAACAACTGCCCAATAAACATAAATGTCTGGTTTAATTCTCATTTAAGTTTTTTATTCTCTTCTCTAGAGCAATTTTAGCTCCTTTCAGAAGTTTATTTTTTGGTGAAAAGTGGCAAATTTTTAGTTGCAGAATCGTATGTTTTGTGCCTTTATTGAAAGGTGGCATGTCATTCTATGTAAAATGATTTATTTTGCTAATTCGCAGAATTTCAGTCTCTTCTGTATCTGTATCTACCATTTTCTAAAAGTGAAATCATTACAAACTCTAAACTGCTCGCAACATATAAAAATAGCTCGACATTTGCTTTAAAAAAGGTGGTATTGCAAATAAAAAAAAATTAAAAGCAATTTTACGCCTTCTAAAAAGCAATCTTTTTATAAAAAATGGTTAAAACAATAAAAAGATAGTTTTTCAGCTTCTAATATTTTTTTATAAAAAGTAGTTGGACGTATAATTCTAAATAAAAATGTAGCTTTTCTCCAAGCGTATCGGTAGTTAAAACTTTTACATACATAAAAGAAGAAAAGTTATATTTGATTGTAAAAAGTACTTATTGTATTACGTAAAGCAACACTGTTTAATATTCTCATGCATATGCAATAATGCATTCGTGTAATTATTAGTCGTGGCATAAGTGTGGTTTTGGAATTGCACAATTATTACGTCACAAAGGCAGTTTTCTTACGTAGTTAGCTTTTTTATTTTGACTTACATGTTCATATTGAAAAAGTAATTGGCCTTGCGTCAGCTGCGGTGAGCTAACAATCAAAATTCTTTTATGGGAAGAAAAAAATTGCAAACACTGTCATTTGTTGGACATGAACAAAATCTCATTCGTTTCAATTAGAATGCGTTGTCGAAAGGCCGTAATTAAAAGAAAATTCCAGCCAATAATTAAATGCAAACCTTCTCTTATGGTGTGGGGTATATATGCTCTGAAATAAAGTTAATACTATTTTTATTTTGTAATAACTCTTTTTGGATTTTTAATTTTTTGGTATTTTGCTGTTTAGTGTAGTTTTTTTTTTTACTTCAATAAAAAGACTTTCATCTAGGCCTGTATTTCACTTACAAAATGACCAAAAATAACAAACCATGTATTTTTTATTATTCCTTAAATAAACAAGATTCAAATTTGCTTTTCTTTAATTTGAGCAATTAATAAGTTAACGTTGATATAAAAACAGACGGTTATTGCTAAATTATTAAAGAATTAAATGGTTCGGCATAAGTGTGCTAAAACGAAATATATTTTTTTAGCATATTTTTAGCACTTTTTAGGGATCAGTTTTAAAAGCACGGCTGCGAGTTTAACTGATGTATTTCTTATTTAGCAAAAGTAAATTTTGGTTTAGAAAGGCATCAAGAGAAAAATTAAAAGCTGATAACCTCCAGTATAAGTGTTTTTCCAGAATAGAATTTGCTATGAAGGAAACACGAACAACCAAAAACTTGGTCAGGGGAATGTAGGAAATATTAGAACTCGAGCTGGTTTCTCAAGCTTTTTTCTCGCGGTTTTGGAAAAAAGAGTGATTTAAAAAAGTTTCAGACCCGTTTATCCGAAATGATATTTTCTTTATTAAAAAACCAAAAATCCTTTTAAACTGACCATTAAATTTCCGGGAGATAAAGTTTCAAAATAAATTATAAAGACAATTGCCAATAATAATAATATAGACAAGAAACAATATTTTTGTACGACAGTTTGATGACGTATGCGTCAAAATACAAATACTTTAATAATGATTTGGCATTTTTTCAATTTATTTTCAAAAAGAAATATTAAGCAACGTTAGATGCTCTGAAGTTTCTGAGTAAAAATCCGGAGTCAATTTACGATCTCTTTTGACTAGACAGGAAGTAAAAGTTTTGTAATAAAAAATGACATATTTGGGGTGGTAAAGTTTCGTTTTTTGTTTAAAGCTAAAAAATAAAAATTAACTCAGGTCTTCTTAAAATATTTGTAATCTTATAAATGCAAAAATTTTTTTTTCTTTTTTACCTAGGTGGCGCCAAACAAACGTTCTCGAAAAATTCTTAAAAGCTTGCATATACTCGAAATTAAACACATCGCTAAGACAGCTCAATAAATTTGCCATTAAAAAATATTAAAAATTATTTTAATAATACTAATTTTAATAAAGAAATTTATTAAATGAATTTGATGCCAGTTTCAGTTGTGCAATTTAATTTTTTTTTCAAGATTTTTTAGAACTTTGTCGCCGTAATCGCAAAAGTAATTGAAATTTGTCATGACAGAATTGAAAAATATTGTACTTTGTTTTTTTTAGTTAAAAATTCTGGTTTGCAAAAGAGGATATCAATTATGGAAGTAAATTTTTAAAACAACTCTTAATCTTAATTTAAAAAAAAATTTTTTACAAATAATGAAATTAAACATTAAAAAATAGTAAAATTTATTTTATCGAAGAAGACTTTCTAATTTTTTAAAAACATTTTTATTAATAATATTAAGATTTCGATTAATTTGTCAGATTAAATTGGATTTTTTAATGTTAATATCATTTTTAAGCTGAAGTTGTGATTTAGCTTGCATATCAAAGTACTTAGCCATATTTAATCATTTAAAGTTTAATTGTTTATATATTTTTTGTACGTTTTTGATGAAATAAAAAACGGAAAAATTTAATTAACATCTTTTCGCAGGTTTATTTATTTTTACCTTGTACCTGAGAAAATACTGAAAGCGTAATATGCTTTTTATTTTGCCTTTTTTATTATTTTTTTTTTAAATATTATTCTGGTACCAAGAAGCTTCTTGAATAAAAAAGGAAAAAAGTGGATGTGAGCTTTTTTCCTTTTTTTTTTTTTTTAATTGTTTGAAAAAAGAAAAAGGCAATTTCACATAAGTATCAGCGAATGCCGTCATTCGAACAAACCCAAAGCATAAACGCAAAAAGCAGCATAACAAAAAGTCTCAGTTGTTACGTTCTGAAGGAATAAACTGAATGATGTCTTCTTCAATGATATCTAACTACATGGAGTGTAATGAAAAATTCCAAAACAACAGAAACATTTCGGTAAGTTAATTTGGCAGCTTTAGCTGGAGTAAAAATTAAGAAAGCAGTTATAAAATCGATTGAGTACCAGTAGCCGTTAAGAGTGGTAATAATAATTTTTAACAAAAAACAAGAAAATGTCAGTCGAAGTTTTTTTCTAAGAATATTTATAATTAAGGCTTTATACTAATTTTTTTTTTTTTTAACAGAATACCAACGCTATTGCCAGACGGTGTTTGGATTTGTTTGCTCAAGAAGGAAATATGTTCGACAGGCAAGACATATCTGCCGTTCTTAATGCAGTTAATCCTACAACGAATCTGCAAGTGCCGCGTCGTCAAACTTCCAATGCTTTTGCACGAAACAACTTCAAGCAGCCTCAGTTTAAAGCATTTGTCGAAGCGCATAGAAATTTCCTCAACGCGATGCTTGCAGTTGGCAGTCTCGAGCCATTAGCCGAAGAGAAATCGAGAGGCCGGGCGTTTAGCGAAAGCACGCCGGCGTTGTCGATCGATAGTCTCGGGGCCGATCAGCACGGCCAATCCTCCACCAACCGATACAAGACCGAGCTTTGCAGGCCCTTCGAGGAGAACGGAAAGTGCAAATACGGCGAGAAGTGCCAGTTCGCTCACGGCAAGCACGAGCTGCGACACATGGTCCGTCACCCAAAGTACAAAACCGAGTTATGTCGCACCTACCACACCAGCGGGCTGTGCCCATATGGACCCCGGTGTCACTTTATTCATAACCAAGACGAAGCAACCTTGGAAAATCAGCGCATTGCGGCTTCGAACAACCAAAGCCAGAGGCAGAGCAAACCAGCAAAATTGCAACTTGCTTCTCAGCTCTCGGCCATCAATCGGCTAAACAGCTACTCCACCTCTCCACCGCAGATCGGTAGCCCCATGGATACGCCGGCGTCTTTCTTTGGCGGAAGCGACTTCGGTCCATTGTCGCCGCTTTCTCCTATCGCGAAACCAAACGGATATTTGAATAACTTAAAAATACCGATGTCACCATTTGACGATCATTCCAACTCAATCTACGATTTTCACGTATCCATCGGGCTCGACAATCGTCAAGGTTCTTCTCCCCTTTCCTTTTGCGAACTTTCCCCGAACGAATCCAACGTTTTCGACATCACACCCCCGGATTCCGATCGCGAGTCGGCCACCGGTTCCCCACCGGGCTTCGGGCCCATTCATGCTCCGCTGTCGAGCAGCTGCCAGCAGCGCCTCCCCATCTTTCGTTGTTTGTCGCAATCGTAAGTGAATCAGCGTCGACTTCCACTAAGCTGTTTGCGCTTCTTTCAACCAAAATTTGTCATTGTCGTTACATTATTTATACTGCTGGGCATTGCAGACTCTGGTCTAATTAAAGATTCATCTTGCATGCAGTGAGGGTTCCGCTTTGTTTGCTTATCCGTGCCTTAGCGTTTCATTGTACGTATTGCCAACGCATTTTGTACTATCGTAACCAAGGAAAAACTAAAAAACTGAAATTTCAAAACTTTTTTATATCAATATCGCTTAAGCTTTTCCTTAATTTAGTACATTGTAAAAAGTACTTTTAAAAGTATTTTATTATTTCTAATTTAGCAGTTTCAATTTCGAAAGGTAACTGCTGGTATTTCGAATACCTTAAAGTTTTAATAAACTCGTTTTCTTTTTGCTTACGTGAAAATTTTTAATTTCTTGTCGTAACTTCACGAAAAATTTATGCTAACAAAAATTTTCTACACTTTTGTGTAATTCGAAGGTTTACACACTGCTAACAATTATTATTTTTGTGTCTTTTTGCTGCTTAACACTGTCGTTTATAGCATTTTCATTTACTTTTAATTTATGATTTTTTGCTATTTATTTATGAGAAATTAGAAGAATCTTTAAAAAACTACTTTTGGCTTTGAATGTCTCAATAATTAGTCGCTGTGATCCCTACGAGAATTACAGTTAAAACTTTTTTAGACTTATCAAAGAGTAGGGTTAGCGAGCAATTAAAAACATGGTGACGCAGGTGTCGTTTTTAATAATTAGCCTTAAAAAGGTAATTTACTATCGGCAGCTAGACTTGACCATCAAGCATATTGCTGTATTATATTCTTTTGCTTTTTTACTCTTCTTGATATTATATTCTTTTAATGGGATATTTTGCTTTCTATGTGTTTAACCGTTGCTGGCCTATGTTCAATTTTTCAATTAAATTCTCAGCATAAAATTTTAATATCAAGCCCGGTTTTTATAGGAAGTAATAAGATTTATAGATCAGTATGAGTTAATTAAAATTAAGGAATCGTTTTTGTAGGTCACGCTGTAAACTGCTTTGTGCAAAGCTGTTGGTATTAGTTAAGTCGGTCAACAAATCAAAAAAAGCTTTGAAATGACAGAAATCGTTCTCTAGCCGACAGACCGAAGAAGAGAAAGATAGTGCTCGCAAGAGATTATTCAGTTCGAAACTATGTTGGAGATAACTGTGCAACAATTAGAAGTGCTTGGCTTTATTTGCCAGGCTCAGTTGACCTTGGTTAAGTTTTGGAACGAATCAAAGATTAACGAAATGGCTAGCAGTATAAGCGAAAGGCAAAAACGCAGCCAGCGTGAAATGAAGCGTTTTAAAACACTTGCTTTGAGCGTTTGACGCACTTGTCGAGCAAAATGTGAGGAAATAGCCGATGGTTCTTGTCTACTGATTATATAGACTCTTGCTCAGTCTAGTAATTTTGGTTGTATTTTAGAATTTCTCACCATATAAACAGCCGATAACATCAAGCAATTAAATTACGTCAAATTTAGCTCGGTAAAAAACACTGTGTTCCACGTTATTAACTACAGATTCATGCAAGCTTATTTTTATGCAAAACGCCATTTTTCAAAGCAAAAGTAAATTTAACAGGGCCATTAACTGGTAAATTTATTTATTCGGTTTTCAAAGACGTGTTTTGCAACCAGTTTTAACGCGCTTTATGCGTTTCGTTTTGAAAATATTTAAACTGACGGCACCCGTTTGAAATTTGCCGAAATGCTGCTTCAGCTCATTACGTTGAAGCTGTCGGCAACGCTGCTGTTTCCGCTATCAAACTTTATTTACAGTAAGCCGACGAAACGCATTAACTGGTAAAGTTTCTTTTTTAATTTAGGCGTGCATTTTGCTTCAGTAAATTTGTTTGAAATTTTGTCAGCTTCAATTGTTTGCGCCGTTATGTTTGCTGCGTTGCCTTCAATTATTTTCGATTGCTTTTTTACTGAAGTACGTACAGCAAAGGGTTGAAAATCAACCAAATGCAAATTGCTCGTGTGCTTTTTATTTTTGAGGCTTCTGGCTACAACTTACTTTTTTTAAACAATTTTCATTAGTTGCCCACCATATTTGTACCGAAACTTTTAATGACAAGATAAATTTTTGTTTTAATGTGATTTTTAGTGTTTAATATTAATACTATTGCCTACTTGAAGCCATGACTTAGTATTAACTTTTTTCTTCCGCATTCCAAAGTTATTTTACGGTACTATTCAAATTTACAAGATAAAATCCAAGCTTTAACTTGTGTTTTCTATTTTGTATTCATCACTATCTGTAAATAGTGCTTTGTTTTTAACATCACTAAAGGTGAGTCGAGGTGTGCATTTTTCCACTGCTGTTTTGTCAAAACTTCATTTTGTGCTTTTCGAGTTGTCGCATCAATTTCGCGGTGTCTTTTTTTGTTCTCTTTTAAAAACTGCTCACAAAATTGAAGTCAACAAACTTGAAATAAGCGATCGATTCATAGGTATCGAAATTCTCGTCATTAATATTTTTAAGTTTTTTTTTTTAAGTTTCATTTTATCAGGTGGGATGTTGCTTTTTTTTTCATGTCCAAAATTACTGAAATTGTCAATCTTGAGGGCGTGAGCTGTACATCAAAAGTGGTTCGTTTGTTTTGTCAGCCTTAAATTTCACGTTTCTTTGCATATGTACAACATAAAGGCTATACTATATTTATTTTACGCACGTCACTTGTAATGCAGAAAATAGGCAAACACCGTGAAATTGAAAACAGATGTTGCGAAAAAGTTGCAACTGCATATCATACTAATTTTAGCTGGAAAACCACTCATTGCTGTTCTATCACTGTAAATGCTTTATTTTGTTTTTTGTCAAGTTAAATAACGGATCATGCAAAATTATTTCGTTAATAAATTATTGCTTTGTGCTTTTTTATGAAAGCAATATTTTAATTGAAACGCATTCCGTATGGTGTTGCAATTTGCTTTGAATTTTTATCGCTACTTGCCTTGTGTTACTTTCGGATTGTTTCAACAGTAAAAAAGTTTTAAAAAAAAATAATATAATTTGTATTAGTGCTGCAGAGGTTCTGTGTGAGGTGGTGTTGACAGGTGCAGCAGCTTTCTAGAAGCAATCAAGATTTTTTTTCGAGTTGATTGAGTGTTCAACGGCAGTACATTCTTTTCTACGTTAGATTATTTGACTTTGTGGTTTTAAAGCAATTATTGCTAAGTTACAGGAGTGTTAACAAAACAATGCGTGGTGTTTCGTACAATTAGATTGCGACATCTAATTAAAACATTTCGTCATTAAGTACTAACTGATATATTTGTGTTTGTGATAAAATAGTAAAAATTTAAGTTTTTCTTCCATCCTTTTTGATTTTAAATATGGTAGACCTTTACGTTTAATTCTTAAAAAGTGATTTAAAGACCCAATTAGATCCGATTATTGTAGCTCAGGAATGGGAAACTTGATGACGAGGGCCGCACCTATGCATTAAAAACTTTGTGTGGCCTCAAAAAACGTTTTTGATTTAAGGAAGAATTAATTCGACAAACCACGCTTCTTCATCTGGTTTATCATGTAAAGACTTTTTTTTATCTCTATCTCCTTTCAAGTCGAGTGTAGACCAAAAAAGGTCTTCACGTAAAAAGCAAAATAAAAAGTGTGGTTTGTCTTTTCACCAGTTTTCTTTTATTTTTCTATTGGAATGAAATTCAATTTTCTTTCTGGTAAGCCAACATTTCTTCATCAGAACCAAGTTGTTAATAAAATATGAGGTTGACATACTTTCTCCCAACCACACGCAAGCCGCATCGGCGTATCTTGCGGCTTCTCACCCTAGTTCTAGCTTAACCTTTCAATGGTGATGCAAATAAACTAATAGAAGTAATAATATTTTATTAAAAACTGAAGCGTCAAGAAAGAACAACACAGAAGCTAATCAAACTCGGGCGCGGTGAATAAAAGAATAAGATCAGTAGACCAACAATGATAACAAACTATTTAAAATAGATATGATTACAACAATTAGCTATAGATTTTTATTTAAAGCGCTTTCGAAACAGTATTTAAGATGTAGGGCTTAAAGTTTTTAAAGCTCTTTTTTGGGTCAGGCCAAGTAAACGCAAATTTTCTTTTTCGTGTTGATGGACTAAATAAAACAAGTTAACCTTTAAAAACGTTTAAATTAATTTTTTGGAAGGAACAAAGAAAACAAAAAACCCAGTGGTGTCACATTCTTAATTTAACTTTGTAGAACTTCTACTGACTTAAAAGACTTTACCAAGTATTTGTTTTCACAATTGTGGCATCTAAGTATTGTTTTAGCTTTAATTCACCAGATCGAGGCAAAATTTGCGGCAAGCATATGGCATGTTAAAGCGGATTTCATTTAACAAGTTTGTAATACGAAACTGTTTGCGTGGACTGGTCATAACAAACAGCTGTTTTGTGACCGTAGTTGTACAATTCTGGAAAAAAACAAGTAAAAGTAAATTAACATTCCGTAATCATATCTTTACTGGTAGTTTCTGCTAAATTCTAACTTCCAGATTAAATTAACGGTGCAAAAAAGAAAGTTTTTTCTTGGTTTTAAAACGTTCATAGGGCGTTCTAGCCAATTTGGCTATAAAATAATCCTATAAATTTTTCTGGGTCTTATCTATTTGGTTTCAAAGCTACAGCATTGCTTTGATCAACAATTTGATTTTATCTTACGTACCTTTTCACGGATTCCTTGGCAAAACTGTAACAGCATACACGCAGTTCGTAAAGGGCTTGACAAAGCTAGTAGCTACTGAAATGATACCCAACGCGCGAATTCTATTGCAATTACTATAGGTTATTCACAAAAATTATCATAAGGTTGCATTGTTATCAAAGACAATCATCAAAAACTTTTTCTTATACACAAAAAATTAAACGCCACTTTTTTAATTGTGATTTTTAATTCAATACGACAAGCTGTTGCTGGTTTTTCGAGCAAGAACTGTTTTGGTAACGCGCGCTTTAGTGAACACGCCTGTTGATTTCCGTCACGTCTGCTCACACGCCCACTTACTCTAAACAAGGAAGCTAGTTGTTACTTCGGTGCATGAACCGTGTTGGTTGTTACAAACTGTATTTTAAGCCTAAAGATCCTGCAGAAGCAATTTAAAGTTAATTTAGAAGGGAATGCAATGCTCTTTTGGTCACGAAAAAATGCAAACTCTTCAAAGATGTTTGTGATGCCTTTTTTTTTCGTTGTTTATGCAGAAAAACCAAGCCTGATCTGGATAGACTTTTGGCAATAAAAAATGACAAAAAGAACTTTTCAATTAGTGAATCAACATGTAAGCTAAACAGACGTACACTAACAACTTGAATTTATTCATTGACGTACGTCATGAACAGCTTGAAATAAGCATGATACGTAATGAAGGAAGTTTTAAAAAATGAGTAAATTTAATTTCTAGTGAAAATACTCATTATCTTATTTTTATGGTAAAGAGTGAAAAATCTTTTCCATTATAAGTTTAACACTGTCTTATAAAAAATAGTGTTAATTCTATGAGTAATGTTAAAGCAGTGTGGCCCAAGTTCTTCACTATTGCGGGCCTGAACCGGCTAGAAATTGTTCAAATTCATAGTGTTCTCTAAAAAAAAAGGCCTTTGCTTGGAATTGGTCTCGGATGCTTGAAAATTTCCGGACGGTGTGGCAACCCTAGACTCTGTCCCGTAAGCTTGCCATGCCTTGTTATAGAAGGTTGTTGCTGCCCGTGATGGACAAGACTTGAATTGTGTTAAATTATTCAGCAGGCCACAGAAAATTACATTGCGGGCAATATGTGGCTTGGACCACACTGTATTGGAGAATTGATTGAATAATCGCTAAATTGTGCTATTTTGAATTCAATTACTAAAAAAATAACATAAAAATAAAAAACTTTTCAATTATTTCTATTTTTATTTTTTGTAATTTCTGTGGTAATGCAGATAAATTTTTGACCAAGTAATTAAAGTCGAACCCAGATCTTAAATACAGGGTGTTTCAAAAAAATTGGATATTATTTGACATGAAAATATTACAGAAACTAAGTAGTTGAATCAAATGAAATTTAACAGGTTTAATGTTGACCAAAACAAGATTTATTCCTGTAAATTTGAATTAGGAATTCAAAGGCACCTGAATTTCATGAAAGGTTTTACAAATGTTCAATATGGGCACCGTCTGTAACACGGCACACGTGAAGTCGGTACTCTGGCTCCTCCTAAACATGCTGCAGCATATCTTGGGTAACAATCTCCAGTGTCGTGCTATTTCTTTGTTAACTACCTGTCTCGCACAAAAGTTAAACTGGAGATCGTTACCCAAGACATGCTGCAGCATGTTTAGGAGGAGCCAGAGTACCGACTTCACGTGTGCCATGTTATAGGCGGTGCACATATTGAACATTTGTAAAACCTTTCATGAAATTTAGGTGCCTTTGAATTCCTAATTCAAATTTACAGGAATAAATCTTGTTTTGGTCAACATCAAACCTGTTGAATTTCATTTGATTCGACAATGTCGTTTCTGTAATATTTACATGTCAAATAATGTCAAATTTTTTGAAGCATCCTGTGTATAACTTGAAACATAAAACAATTTCAAAAATTTTGAAGTCAGTTTGATGATTTTCTTTAAAAGTCGGTGGCTAATCCACTCAAAATCAATTTTTATCTTTCCTTAATAACACTGTCAAATAAAAAAATCCATAAATTTGGAGCATTTTGCTCACGTTATTGTATTAGAATAATATGAAAATTTTAAGCAGATCTTGGGGCTTGCCTCAATTTGTCTCTGAAGATACTATGATATTGGTATTCAGTTTTAATTTTTTGTTTTTTTAGTTATGGTACCATTTTAACTGAAAGAAAACCTTTAAAAAATTGTTTTAAAGAATCTTTTTAAAAAAACGCATAAAGGGACAATTGGAACTCTTGTTTATTTTGCAAACAAGAAATCGGTCGCTTTTACAACTCCTTTAAAAAACATTTCCCTTTTTTGTCTTGTCTCTAGTTCTTGATTTCAAAGTAGTCTCAGAAAATGGTGACTCGAATAAACAAAAACTGTCAAAAGTATGCTACAAGCACAATCAGAGAGGTCAGAAGCTTATTCGTCCAATCACAAAGCAACTTGGTATGGTTTTCGAAAGCTCAAAACGGAACCCTTTCTGCGGCTTCCAGACTTAAGGATGAGTTTTTGTTTCTAAAAAAAAAAAAAAAAAAGGAAAAAACAAGCTGGTTTACTAATACTCACTAACTGAAATGAGGTTATGAGTCGAAAGCTGACGTCATTGAAGCATCACTTTTATTTTTAGCTGTCAGCGTCACACCTTACCGTCAGCATTCCTCACGTCACCTGTCAGTGGTTGATGCAATTAATTAAGATTTTCTATTTAGAACCAGACCCAAGAGCAAATCAGAACACGAGGAAGGTAAGCAAGCGGAAGTTTGCACGTTCGGTGACATCATCATTTTTAAACACCTGGTTGTATGTGTGGTTTATTCAGTTTTTGAACGTTAAGAGTAATGGGCGATACTGTTCTGCAATGAAACACCTACGTAGCACTGTCCCACAAAATACCTCATGGTTGGCTTTTTTAAAGCTTTTGAATAATGTCTTCATGATTAAAAAAATAATAATTAATAAATACAAACTTTTAAAAGCAAAAAAACGGGATGTAAAATGAGAAATCATTTTAAAACACTGGTTATCATAGTATGTGCTAACCTTTTAGGGTTTAGTCTCTATTGTGAAACCTCTGTATTTAGCTAATGCAACTCGCGTAATCAAAGACTGTTAACAAAATAAGGGGAACAGCGTTGCTTCCACATTGGTACAACCGCCATTCCATTGAGGTTGTTAACTTGAGGAGTTAACGTATCTTGACAGATGAAGCAACAGCTTGAGAGGAGATTGCTCAAAGCATGTTACCATGACGTGATGTCTGCTGTAATGACAGATCAGTCTCAACATACAATTTTCAAAATGTGTGTGTTGGACCCTAACGATAATTAAAAAAGGTTTTAAGGATGCTTGGTTTCGTTTCAGAAATAGCATACAAAATTTCATTGCTGTATGCTAATTGATTTCATGAAACTAAAAATGAATGACCTTTTGGAAACTCTTTCTATGGAAATGTATAGTCGAAATACGTCAAAGACTTAGTATTTACATCATTAAAATTTAACCTTGGCAAAAACGCACAACGTTCTGTTCGGCGTTGGCCAAAAATTGTCTGAACTCAGGTAAAAATTTTTAATTAAAAAAAGACTAATCACACTTGTTTTAGATGACTTCAACTTTTAGCATTTAAAAATGCGTATACTATTTTTATATAAAGTAGTTAACATTAAAACACAAAAACCTTATCTCAAACATAAAGTTTTAGTCACATACAATCTTTTTCTGTACTATCGAAAATATTTGCAACCAAAGCAAATAAAAGCCGTGGCCAAATTTTAAAACTTTTTTTATATTTTCTTCGCATCGGCCAAAAACAATTTTTTGCATTCAAACTCAAATGAAGATCTTTTTTGATTGTCTTCCAATGGAAAACCATCCAGAAACAAACAGAATTGATGCAAAGGATTTATTTCTTTACCACTGCAGGCTGCTTACAGCCCTGATCAGATGCTGGCAGCGATGGTGTTGAGCAACACCGTGTTTCATTATCCAAAACTGTCATATCTCGTGCTCCATGTCGTTCCCAGTATGCGGCGTACGCTGTTAAGTAATCTACGATGTGTTTAATGGCTGTGCACTCACAATCCGGTGAAGGAGCAAGACCCTATTTGTGGATAGATAATTAGAGCCACTCAACACAAAGCCGAAGACGATCGAGTGTAATATAAGCTGTTGAGGGCATGCCCATTCCAACAGACCTAGCATTGGTCATAGGTGCAAACCCGGGGAACCTGGAGGCACTTTTGAAGTACTTTGTGTCGCATCTATACTCGTACACTAAACAGGGTGAATGCCTAGTTGTGAAGGTTGTTTAACAGTTTCGGTGCAGCAGGTTCAAATGGGCACTCGAAAGCTATCTGAAAATTCACTTTAATTACATGCCGTTTATAGTCCAGAATCCAGAGTACCACGGTTGTCCAAGGTGAGTGTCGCTATTAGTAGGCAAAGTTCAA
This sequence comes from Diplosoma virens, assembly GCA_963680785.1. NCBI lineage: Eukaryota > Metazoa > Chordata > Ascidiacea > Aplousobranchia > Didemnidae > Diplosoma > Diplosoma virens. The sequence goes on along the minus strand of OY796880.1, from coordinate 65,461,844 downwards.
CCGGCTGGACATCTGAAAATATGGGTAGGTGTTTTGTTGGAGAGGAACGAAGGCATCCAGTGACAATATGCAAAGCGACATTCAAGACATTGTCTATGATACGAATGAGTGTGCTGTGACACCAGACCGGCCCGCAGTACTCAGCTATTGAGTAGAACATGGACAGAACAGCTGTACCCAGTGTTTTGGCACCAGAACTCCTTTCAAATCGCGCAAGTCGTCTCAGCAGTGTGAAGCGCAATTTTTGTACATTGCCACAAAATAGTTACAAAATTTCAGCAAATTGTCCAGTTTTACCCCAAGATAATTCGGCACTGGACAAATTGGTAAAAGTACTGTACATTGTTCTTGTAAAATTTTAATTTACGTTTGGCTTTCCGGTTGATTAATTAAGAAGCCAATGCCTTTTGGTGAGTACGTTTCAACCTCCAAGACAGGAGATAAATTAAAGGTGTAATTATGTATTGACTTAAAGTTCCCTTCAAATCCTTCCAATCTCTAAAACATTGCAATAATGTCAAAACTTCACCATAGTTAACTTTCTGGAGATTGTGGATGACAGGTAGTATGAGTAGATGTTAAAAAAAAAAGGAGCCAAAGCCGATTTCAGAGAAACCCTGTTTCTTAGAGGGTGGAGCCTGCTTTGCTTGCTATCACAAGTAGTAAGGATGAAACTTACGGACAAGCTCCATAATCGTTCTAACTATCATTAAAAGTCTTAGAACCTTGCAGGTAAGACCACGCTGCTAGAAATATAAAATCCTCGATGCTCTGTGTTCACAGAATAACTTGACCAACGGTTTCAGAATAACTTGATTACCGGATTACCGGAGAGAGGCAGCGCATTCTTCTTTTCGAGAAAAAAATCTTTGGTCTTTACTTTGCAATTTTTTTCTCTTGAAAAACGATTACCCTATTTGATTTGCGTTATTTCGGAATTTTACGCGTGGATCACTTAAATCTTTACGCAGGATAAACATGGCCGCATGGGCTCTGTTTTAGAAGCTTCTGTTATAGGTAGTAAGTTGGCAGCGTAGTCGAGTGGTGAAAGCGCCTGGATTGTGATCGACATGGTCTCGGATAAAAACCAATATGCGACATTCTGTTGTGTCCTTGAGAGAAATATACTTTACGGCATTTTCTCCAACTTGGAAGTCTTGGTAAGCAGTTCTAAATTACTGTCATATCTCTCTTAAATTTCAAACGGACAACGGTACCTTGGCATCTCCGAAAGCAGGTCGGAGTAGTTGCTTACTCTATGTATTAGCAGCTCGGTCGCTTTCCTGCGGAGCATAAACGTAGAGATAAAATAAAAAATATAATAAAAATAGTAAAAAACAGTATGAAAAACTTTTTGGGGTTTGTGAAATAAAAACTTTCCAACATATTAAATAAAAGTAGTGAAGCATTGACTAAATCAAACGTCTACAATTCACCAGCAAAAAAAACTATTTGCAACTGGAGGAATTTGTCCAGTTATTAAACCTAAGCCTTAACTTTACCGCTTCGAGTGACAGTGCAAAAATGAAGATTTAGTCAATCGTTCGTCAGTACCTTTGATCACTTTAAAGTTTTGTATAACTAAAAGTTTTTTAAATATCTAATCGTTTGTTTTTAGGTTTGATTTTTATTTTTCGAAAAATAAATTAAAAAAGGTTTTTGATTTTAAAACTGGATTTCCGGTTTTCGATTTAAAAAGAAAAAATTTTCTGTTACGTCATCACAGTTTGTAAAAACGTTAAATTTTTCAATAATTAATTAAATTACCGGCATTTGGATACACTTAAAAATGACAAAGTATTAAAAGTGTTTTTAATTTAAGTATATCCTGCTAATTTCGAGATACTCTTCGTTATTTTTAACACAAGAATAATTGAGCTCGATAACATTTTTTGTTTCCATGAAAATCAACTGACCAACTTATTTACGAGAATCGCGAGAGAATTGTTCCAAATTTTTTACTCCAAATTATTCTGTTTTAACCGAAATTGTTGAAAATTAAAAGTGGTAAAAAAAAAGATGGTCAATTGTTGTTAATTTTGAAAAGGGAGAAAAAACGGAAAAAGTTTCGAATAGCAATTTTGTAAAGATATAGGAAAGAAGAAGGGCTATGTTCTCTCAAGTTTATTCATTTTTTTTAAGTTTAGGACGTGGGTAAAAAGCTATAGGTATACTTATTAAAACAAATTAAGAAACCTTCAATTAAAAAGAAGACATTTCCTGAATTTAAGGTTTAATTAGCTTAAGACGCTGCAAAGAAATATAACACAATTAAATACACGTTAACCATAAACACCACATAAAGAATAACTGAACTGAGAGATGGTACAAAAGAAGCAACTTAAATAACTCGGTTAAGATGATTATTCTTTGATTATAGACTGTACAAGCGTGTAACAACAAAGCGAAACAATAAACTAATTACAGTCTTTTGGTGAGTATATTTCGATTCCATACTACATCAGCGTTCTGTTTTTTAAAGACCAAAAAATATTGCAGTGCAATAGATGTTTTTGTGGAAAGCTTTAGCTTTTGATAAAAAAAGTTTTAGTTAAAATTATTTTAGCCTGATCAATGTTATTGAAGCATCTAAGAAAACAAACTTTCTGAATTTATTTAAAGTTTTTATAACCCTTGTATAGTGGACTCAATCAGTATTTATTTGAAATGGCAACCCTGGTTGCAAATAGTTAAATAACGAAAGATATGTCACATGATCAGTCAACTACTAATTTAATAAGCACTTAAGCCGTGCTTCCACTACAAGCGTAAAGTAGAGTATTCTTCGATTCTTTTATTGATTTTCTTGCTTCGCTTAGCGCTTAAGCGCAAAAAGAAGTAAAAAAATTAATATAACAAACCAAAAATGTTCCATTTAACGCTTTTTGTGAAAACAAGTCCTAAGTTTCTTTTTCGTTAAAAGATGTTAATGCATAACATTCCAATTGAAAGCTGGAAACTCAAAATAACAGATTGTGGTTTTTGGCACCAGTTTGTTAAACGAGATCCCATCTCTCCACGTGAAATGGCATTTTTTAGAGACGATACAAACAGAAGTAAGCAATTTTCCTACAATCAACTTTTTTAAGCAGCATTTGTTGTTGAGGTTGCCATTCTCTAATTTGACCTTCAAAATCTTTCCAGAAGACATCACAGCGCATCATTTCTTGTCTCAAGAGGCTTAAAAGGTCAAATAAATTCATTTCAAAAAATTAGCAAAGTCGTGTAACCCATTTTTGATTAAATTAGTGCTTTTGCTCTGACTCCCAAGTTTTAAACAGAAAAAAGTTATCGTGATAAAATTTTTTTGCTTTTATATTTCGTTATATCATGTTTACTTTAACTTTATTTTAAAATAGCCAACAAAAACTCATCTCTAAGTTTTTTGTCCGACCCTTTTCAAGAAATAAACTGCTATTTTCAAATTCTGTACCACAAACCACTTGTTTAAATAACTACATTTTCTTTTTTTTCAGTTGTTTCATTACTAGTTTGATGTATTTTTGTTCGAACTATACAGCATAAGTTTTTTATTGACAACAGTACATTTTTTGCTTTTTGCTTTGTTTTCATTCTTGAAACTTTTTTTCGTATCAATTGAACTATGCTGCTCATAATTTGTTAATCTGGAAAAATTTGTCTTTAATTTTTTTAAACTTGAATTTTAAAGTCGTTCAACTTAATTTAGGCACTGGACCTGTTCAACATAATTGTTTTTTTGCACTTTGCTTTTTGCTTCCCTACAGTAAGTTTACTTTGTCATGTTTTATGTTACTCACGACCAATAATATTTAATACAAAACCGAGCAAAATAGCAGCTTTAATGAAAACAATTAAAGCATTTAACAAGGCTATATTCAGTAGTAGATTCAAATACCTTTTACTGCTTCTAAGATCTAAAACACTGCTTTCTACTTTCACACAAATATTTTTTAGCTTCTTTCTTCAGTTTTTTAAAATGTTTTTTTTTTTAATCGTTTGAAATTTAAATAAAAATTTACGATTATTTTTTAAAAATTTATTTCAAAAGTTATTTGCGTTGCAGAAGTTTTTACGTTAGAGTTTAATTTTAAAAATGTGCTTTGGCAATTAACCAGTAACAACTAATTAACTTTGAATGATGAATTGAGATAAAAATCTCAAGGAGAAGATTAAGTACTACAAAAAGTTAGGGCTTCAAAAAATTATTTCAGCAATTGCCGATGCTTAATTGCTGAAATAATTTTTTGAAGCCCCAACTTTCTGTAGTACATCATCTTCTCCTTGAGGTTTTTACCTCAATTTTATAAATTTTATAAATTTGACTTAACTTTTTATAAATTCCATTCTTATTTTCAATTTTTAACATTTTTTGTGTTTTCCTTATACAATCAAGAGATGTCGACAAAATGGTATGGTGACAAGATAAATTGGTCAATCAAGTTGTTAACTCTATTTATAGGATTAGCACAGGAGTCACATGGGAAATAGCGCCAGCCATTTATTATTCTCAATTTAGCTGACAACTGTCATAGACAAAGTTGTTGCAACACGATTTCGATAACAAAAAACTTTCTTTTTTTGTATTATGATGGAGTTTTAAGGTACATGATAATATTTTTAAAAACTGATCACTTTTGAGCATATGGATCTTTCCAAATTTCTTTTTCCAGACAAGCTCTGATGATCAATGAGCAATTTTTTAAAACTAATACGTGGTAATGTCAATTGTAGAAACAGTTTATTTAGCAGTGCTTCCTTTGGGATTGGTTCCAATGAAAATAATTCATTGCGTTTCGATAACACTCAAAGACTTTATTGCAGAAAATAGTTTGATTATGGGACGAAGTTTAGATCAGGATATTTGAAGTTGATGTCCCTAGGTTCTTTGCAATAGCAAAATTTTGCAAAACATTATTTTTATAAGAAAAAACGTTAGCTACTTATGTAATAAACCAAAACAAAAAACGTCAACGACTCCGAAAATTGTAAAGTTTTCTTAAAAATCATTCATTATACATTATTAATCATTAAGTAATATAGCTGGTTGCGCTTTGTAGTGTGGTAAACTGTTCAACAAGCAAAGTGCGCTACTTCAATTCTTTTTCAATTTGAAATAGACCTTAGCTTCTTAAACTGGGGGTGTGAAAGGCTTTCTAGAGGGGCGCGAGCAACTGGGCGGTAACCGAGTTGATGGCTGAAACGACAAATTTTAAAGTCTACGTCATTAATTTAGGACGGATTGAACGCTGATAGAATGTGAAAACCTTTTTTCTTTGTAAATTAGTCTTCACTTTAAATTTCGGCCAAAAATAGAGATTTTGAACGCTGGTGGAAAGTAAAATCCTTTTTTTTAGTCTTCACGTTAAATTTTGACGGAAATTGGAGAATTTGATGAAACTGCTTCGGTTTTGCTTTGTGGCGCGAGTTCGAAAGTTGCTTATATCGTCGAGGGGAGCGCGAGTTCTGCTTGCATGACAAAGTGGGAGTGCAACTTTTGTTTGCACGAAAAAGAGAGGGAGTTTTGTTTTCATGAAAAAGAGGAGCACGGAGTTTTTTTTCCGTGAATAAAGGAAAGTTTAAGTATCACTGGAACAGACGGTAGTAATTCCAAAAGCATTTCATCAATATTTTTCTTTGAAGCTAATTTGTTATACAACGGCTTCACTTAACGTTATTTCATACTTCAGTCAAGTGTATAATTTAACAACAATTACATAAAGAAATCACGCCAGTTGAATTAAAATAGTGAAAATTTGCTTATCAGTGATTGCTCGAAGACTTTGAAAAAAAGCATATTTTCAAAATACGTTGTTAACATGACAAGCGTGGTTATGTTTTATAGAAAACATTTTCATTTAGCATAAAAAGTTCAGCCAGTTTTTTAAATTGAAATTAAAAAATTCACTATTTGACAAAATTTTTTGTTGTTGAAACTATCGATTCTTCCAATGAAACCACGAAATTTTTCACGTGCATTACTGAGCAATTGACTTTTAGGCAAGTACTATCTAAACTGACATTTTCCAAATGGCAGACATTTTTTGCAAGAAAGTAGCAGAAATTTTTTGTTTTTCTTTTTATTCAACAGAAAGTTAAAATCGTTAAAAGGTTTACCATAAACAAAATTTTAGGTTTTTTTAACAGAAAATAAAGGAAAAAAGTCAATTGATTTTATGTGTAGCTTAAACCGTTTTGTTTGTTACAGATTCCAAAAAATAACTTTAACGTAATTTTTTTAAGCAAAACAAACCAAATCAATCTCTGCATTTTTACGTAAACGTCGGCAGAATTAAGATGGCTTTGCTATAATCAAACCGATGCAAACAGGAAAATTATCATAAAACTGTTAAACTTCTTTTTTTCAAGGAATCAAAACAGAACGTTAGCGGATATTACGCGAAACGGTAATATGAAGTTTTGGTTGTAATTAATTTCTCTTCTCACGTTTCATCGGTGGTGCGTAAATCGAGTAATCCCATTGCGTAGAATCGCGTCTAAGGTGGTGCCACATCACTTTAATTGTTGAAAGATAAGGAAGTAAAAACACATTTTTAATCTAAAAATTTTGATTCGGCCTAACTTTGAATGCAGAAATAAGTGCTTCGTGACGCTCAACTTTGTTTTGAGCTGAAATAAAAATCAATGCCATCGGTAAATTGTGTTTAAAGCAATTTCAATCTTAATTTTATTGATTGGCTAAAATCTTGATTAAAAACTTGAGTCTACTATAATAGTTAAATTAACTTTTACTCAATTCTCTTATGCTGTACAATTATAATTTATTTCTTAAAAAATTTTCTTTACTTTACAAAAAGTTTGCATTTGCAGATATTGATATTTTTTCTATTTAGCTTAATATTGGTGTAGATTTTCAAGTAAAACCTCCCTCAGGCCATTATCTCATTTTGCTTTAGCAATATCAAGATATTGTCGAGCAGTTAAACGCTTTTTTATTTTATTTCTTCTGCAATGTAATTAATAAGGCCCACTCTTTAGGGCAAAAATTTTTTTATTTATTTTTGTTAAATTTTGACTCTATTTTGTCGCGACGATTTTAGTCGTTATAAAAATTTTTTCGCCAAAACTTAGAATAGATTGTTGGAGAAACCATAATTACATCAGTTTAGAAAAGAGTAATTTTATGTTTTTGTCGACAGTGCGAGAAAAACCTTTGTTTATCTCGTAGGTTTTTGATCAACAATTGCGAACACTGTTTATATGTTTTCTTCTGGGTAACAATAAAATTGTGAAAAAACTTTAAAATGCATCAAGAAAAATAATTTTATGCATCAGAAATTAAAATTTTATGTAAATATTTTTTGATTTTTATTTTAAATTTTATTTATCCTCTTGACTTTCAGAAAAGCATCCGGAACACTATATTTTGGGCAATCACCGAGCGATCACCCCGACCTGCTTCCGAAAATGCCGAGATACTGTTTTCCGGTTAAAAAGTTTTATTTGATTATTTTTTTTTAAAATACGTCTAAAATTTAGAGCTGCTTACCAACATTACCAAGAAGAAGAAAATACCGTAAAGTGGGACACAGTCATATGGTGCGAGCAGGTTTTGAACTAATACCGTTATGACGATCTTTAGCATTCATCTATGCTGCTAATCTTTTTTTTTGTAGCAAACAGGTATTTAGAGACATATTTTTTATTTATTTCCGTTTTACCCAATTTAAATTTGAAAACATTTTTGCCATATAGATAAGAGGTTTTCAACTTGTATAGATTCATGACCTACTAAATCTAAAACATACAGGAACGACTTTTTAGATAAGTGCTTCTAAACTGGTGGTCTGCAAAGGTCTTTCTGATGGGCCGTAAACTTTTTACTGAGCTATTTTGACAGGTGCAAGCCTAACGTATACAAAACCACTTTTTAGTTCTCGTTAATTATGCGGTCGCAGCTTTAGGCATTTTAAGGATCAGAATAAAAAAACACGTTAACCTGAAAAAGTGAACACCAAAAACAAGACAACAAAAACGCGCTTCACCAACAAAAGAAAAGTTGGTGAAGCGCGTTTTTGTTGTCTTGTTTTTCGGTTTTTCACTTTTAGTCGGCCTGTTTTTTTTAATCAAATTCTTTGCATTGTCTTGAGGTCTGACCGCACGATTAGTAAAGACCAAAATGAAAAAGGGTAGTCTTCTGTTGGCGAAGTTGTTGCTTCTGAATTTTTTTTGTTTTTGTTGTTTCTGGTTTTGATTTTTTTATCTTTTTTTGCATTTGGAAATAGTAGGCCGCATAGTTGTGCACCAAGTTTTTTAGGCCGTGATAGTAAAAAAGTTGAGAAAACTGTTTCATATAAAACTACTATTAAAATTAATTTCAGTAATTTTTTGGTTTTAATTTAGTTTTCTGGCTTCAATTCCAAGTTTTTAGTAAATGTAGTTGAAAACCGATAAAAGGTCTTCATTTTTTCTACAAAGGCTTTTGTCAGTTAAAAGTTTTTTAACCCAGATAGGCTAAAAAACGCGACCCCCAATTTCGGTTTCTGAACTCTGAAGGGCGGTTAACGCCAGTCCTGGAGACACCCTCGTACAAAATGAAATGACACACTAGTTGAGAACTTCTCACATAGGTAAAGAATTTCTAAACTGAAAATTGCAAACTCTAAGGGAGATTTAAATTCTTCAAGAGAGACTTAAAATTGGAGGAAAATCGTTAACAGGTAAAACTTATGTTGCTGGCTCAAAATTCATAAAGAGAAGGAGGTCGAAAAGTTTGAAGATTGACGCTAAGAGGTTGTTGCCGTAAAACCTTTACAATGCCTGGTACAAATTGCCGAAAAAAAATATTAAAAGAAATTATTTACAGCTTTATTTTGACCTATAAGACTCAATAAAAAGACGCCAGAGCAACCCGAACTAACGTTATATAAGTGTCACAAAGTAACAAAGCCTTGAAAAAATTTTTACTTTTTGACTCTAGCAAGTCTTTTTGATTAATTATCGAAAACGATTGACATATTCTTGTCCAGGAGATAAAGCATTGAACAAATCATATAGAGTGCTCTTTCGGACAGCAAAGGCAAATTTTTATAGTATTTACTGAACCAATTAGCGTTTGCGTATCCAAGTATGCTCATATCTACTTGACAGTTATTTGCTTACAAATTATGAAGAAAATATTATTTAAAGAAAGGTTAATCTGTTTTATCTTCTTTTACAAATTTACCTTGTGTGGCAAGCTGTTTAAATTCATATTATTTCTAGCTAGAATGTGTCACTTTCACAAGTTTCATACCTTTTTTGACAATTTATCATATTCTTGTGCATTGAGAAAGAAAACACTTCCTGTTGGTTGTGAGCTGCTACTTCCTATACGTAGCAAAAAACATCATTTGAACACAATCGGTTGGTTTTATTCTTTTAAAGTTTCTCGTTTAACTTGTTTAAAGTTTTAACTCAAATTCATAAAGATGAAGTCAGAAAATTTTCGCAAAACATGAAGATCTACTTTTTAATTACTTGTAAAGACTTTGCCTTTGACTAGTACCCACTATAGGCACCAGAAAGGCTAAATATTATTTAGGCAATTTGTATTGTCCCAATATTTTGGTAGTGTCATCACCACACTGACAAAATCCTATAAGCCAAACCACTGCTGACACTAAATGTTATTGATTTTTTATTGGTTTAATTACTTAAAAAATTACTTTTTGATGGTAAGAATATTAAGTTTATTTGAAAAAATTATGAAATCCGCAATTTCTAGCAAAATTAGACAAGAAACAAAGAATAATTCCTCAGAATAAATTAAATCTGAACTGCTTCATTTCGTCCGATATATACAGGGTGCGGCAGAGATCCCGGGCAGGCTTATTTGATGATTTAAAATCAAATTTTATTTTTTGTTTTTTAAAAATCCACACGTCTTTTTTTAATACGTTTAGAGACCAAATGTAAAAAATTATTCAATATATCCTCCGTTGGCATCACAAACAGTACTCCTTCTTTTTATAGCATTTTCATATGCGGCACGCAACCTATCCTGTGGAAGTTTTTCCCATTCTTTTCACAAATCACGTTTTAAACTTTCCACAGAATGATGCTTCTTGCCCTTTTTTGAAGTATCCCCCAAACACTAAAGTCCATAGGGTTGAGGTCCGGAGAGCATGGAGGCCACATATACTTTGACCAAAAATTTCAAAAATTTTTTTGCAGAAATTTTGTGAAATTTTTGCCGTATGAGAAGTTAACCCATCTTGCTGAAATGTCCAATTTTTGTCCTTGTAATGATCATTTAGCAAGAGTGAAATTGGTTTTAGAACACTGGCGACCACCCTCTTTTAGAACAATCAGAATAGTCCTCAAGTTCTTCAAAACGTTTTATTGCATCAAAAACAGTTGACTTGGGGACTTTGAGCAGTTTTGATTTGACATTTTACCTGAAATCCTGTGTTGTTTCAAGGCAATTATTTCTTTTCGTAATTTTCTCATTGTTTAAAAAGACTAAAATCTAATTAACTTAATATATTTAAACAATATCACATGAATTTATAATCTGTAAAGTTTTATTAAAAAATAATGTGTTCATTAAGTTAAAAACACATATATATTCATGTAATTCTGTTCAAATATTTCTGCCGCACCCTATATTGTATTTGATTTATATGCCACAAAGTGAAACATTAAGTAAAAATGGCGGTGTTTGCAGTTATGTTGGTAGTGCGTTGTTTTCATTAAAAGTGAAAAATTTTTTAGTAAAGCAGATTATCGTTTGAGATATATCCTAAGTATTTTATTCATTTATTTATTTTATCTCTCTATTTATCCTCCTGACTTGCAGGAAAGCAACGGAGGCGTTATATATAAGGCAACTTTCAAGTAATTACCCCAACCTGCTTCCGGACATGCCAAGATATTGCTGTTAACTTGAAATTTTTTATTTGGATTTGTTAATTTTTATAGGAATATGACTGAAATTTAGAGCTGCTTTTCAAGACCATCAAGCAGAAGAAAGTGCTGTAAAGCGTCTTTTCCAACGACACAACAGAATGGCGCCAGTAGCTTTTGAACCACGACCGTGTTGATTACGATCACGGCGCTTTAACCTCTTGACGACGTTGCCGAATATTTCTCGCATTGTCACAAAAATATATCCGGATATTTGGATAAAAATGTGTTTGACCCTAATTTTAAAAATCGATTTTTAAAACCGAGTTTTTATTAGATCGGAGATTTAAACCAAAGTTTTAACAAAACTGATTTTTTTAGGAGGCTAGGTTCAAGCAGATTTAGTTGTAAATTACTATTTTCCTTGATACACTTATTTATTTTTGAACTTTTTGAAATTAGAGAAAGTAATTGATCTAAAAGAACAAAATTGAATTCTGTTACAAAATTAAGAATGTTATTTTTTTGCTCAATTTCGGAGGAGCAATTCCGCCAATCATTAGTTATTTAACAACTGTTAAAACCACTTCAAAAAGACTAAGGATTTTTCTCCAGATAAAGCATAGTTTGACGCAGTATTTTTAAGCTAAAAAGAAAAAAATAATTTTTTGAAATGATTAATTACATAAAATCATGCCAAAAAAAAGGTTTTCTTTAATTAAACTGCTTATATCGAAACAACTTAATTATTGTAACTTGGCAGTCAAATCCGTTACGTGGTATTTTTAGGTTCATATTTTTAGTACTTGATTAATACACTTGCCGTTAGTATTGAGACAAAAATTCTTAAGTTAATTATCCAAAAAGCAAAGAAAAACTTTAAGAGTTAAAATTTTTTCAAAATTTTCTTAATACTCTTTATGCCAAGCTCAATTTTAACCTCTGCCAATCAAGATGGTATTTAAGTTGAATTGATTGTGTGCAAGTCTTTCACACAATTAATCATTTACAGGCAAAGCGTTTTTTTGGTCTATTTTTTAAAAGCTAAAGAGTGTTTAGAAAAAAACTTGTCTTTTATGGTTGAAAAAAATTTTTAAAAGGAATACATAAATTTAAAGAAAGCTGCAAAATAGCAGATGAAAAGTTAAACGCTTTTGATTCGTTCTTTACGACGATGCTTTCAGAACCACTTTCTGTATCTATTCTTTTTCTAAGTAATTATTTTTTACAATAAACTCAGAAGTTTTACGCAAAAAAATGATAAAAAAAAAAGTTTATTTTTTGTTTGTATCTTTTGCCAGATAATAGATTTACATTAAGTCTTGAAAAAAAATTCACACTTAATAAAATGCTTATCTCAATCTGTTCTGTGTTGTAAGTTTTTTTTTGCAAATAGCTGATTGTTAATTTCTGACCAATAAGTTACAGACATTTCTTGTTTGTTCCTGATTGTTATTGTTCCGTGTCCCACTGTCGCAATAGTTCAATTTTCGTTCAACATTAGCCAAAAAATTATCTAAAAGTAACTTTCTCCAAAAAAGATTACTTCTGTCTCTTTACCAATGGTTCTCTTTGTTTCTGTTTGGATAAAATTTTGATTGATTAAAATAAGACATTTTTTTTGTAGTGACTAATGTTAGCAAACTGTTACTTCTGCAGACACCTTGGACAAAACTTTTATAAGAACATTGAAAAACTTGTTGCTTCAAACTTATAAATATAATTCTTTAAATAGCACGAATAAGTTGCCTGTTGTTTATTTGAACATCACTGGACATGGCGAAAGCTATGTTTTGTTTGTTTTTATTAAACAAATATCTTTTTTTTACCATCCACAATGCAATGGTTTAAAATTGTATCCCTTATAAACTTTATTTTCAACAAATGTTGTTGAAACGCTTTCATTGTTAATGTAAAATTGAAAATAAGATTACTATTTATAATGAATCATTTGTTTTTACTTTTAACAATGTTGCTAGGAAAAAGTCATTTTATTGTTGAATTTAATGTGTAAAATTTCGAAATCATTGAATCTGTAACAACTGCCAATTTATATTTCAGATTAGTGCTAGACTAAGAAAAAGTTGAACTGATGATTTTTTTTATCATAAAATCTGTAAAATGCAGATTATTTGATAATATGCTACAATCTCGTCTAATAAAAGCTAAGTAAACAGCAATTTCTGTAACTGCTACATTTCGAGTTTTATGAAAACAATCGATCAATCTCAAGTCTAGACTTTAAAAGGCTCTTTATAAATAGCCTAAGTAGGTTAATTGTAACTCGGAATTGCACAAAAATTGAGGCTAAAAAAGCCTAAAAAGCTTCTGAATTTGAATTGTCAATGCTTAAATAATAAAAAAAAACACTTTTAAATTGCTTGAAGTTTAGTCAACTAAAATGCTCTAGTAAATTGTACGAGTAAATCGTAATTACTTGAACTATATGTTGCCAGTTTTTTGTAAAAAATTTATAATATGATTTTAATTGCCTAAATTGCTTTCAGCAAATCGAAATATTGCTTTCAGCAATCGAAAAATATTAACAATTGTATGGAACAATAAAATTTAAGACCCAATTTAAGTACGATTGAAAAGGTTTTCGCTTCAAAAACTTTAACTGATTTCTTGCTGACACAGAAATAACAATCGTTGTTTATCTGAAAACCTCTAAAATAAAGCGCCAACAGTTTTGTAAACTACTATCCAGAAGTGGGAAACTTGCGGCCTCCATGACAATAGAATTATGTGAGAATGACTGCTGCTGATTGCTACAATTTAGAGACAAAAATCAAGGAAATTGGGAGAAATTCAAAGTAAAGGCGTTTTTTTGGGGATCACTTTTTTGGCGCCAAAAATCAAAAAAACCGAAACGGATTTTTAAGATTACGCAATTTTTTTAGATGTTTCAACTTATGCGGCCTCCTTTTTTCAAAATTATAAATTGTGGCCTCTAATAACAAAAGAATTTCCTACCTCTCTACTATACTGTAGTTGTGACCCAATTTCGTGTTATTAGCCAACGTTTAAAATGCACTGACTTAATTCGTTTGGTTAACCATTTTTAAAATTTGCTCTTAAAACAAATCGGCATTGCAGAAAAAAACAATAAGAAAGTTTCAATTTCATTTGCTTTTTAAATCTTATTTGAAAATGATAAAAATCTAACAGCGGGGCAATGTGGGACCAATGGATCAAAAACAATGATTTTGCCGCTTGCGCACGTTTGAGGTATCAACTGAATAAATGATGGATTTAGTCAAAACTTAATCGCCATGAAATCATGCAATCATTATTTTTGTTGGTTTTTCTCAAAAATGTCTTTTAAATATTTACAGTTTATATTATATATAAATAAATATTTTCCTTTAAGTACCTTTTTCATATTGTATAAGTACGCAGAATATATCTGTATTTTCTCATTCTAAATAGTATATGCTTAAGTGCATTTAAACGACCAATAGTCTTCTGTCGAAATGTGAAACTTATACAATTGAATCAAATGACTTTGCATTCTTCATTACAGTAAAAGCTTTTGTATTTTGTGAGATTGTGTTTTAAGGTTAAAGGAAGTAGGTAGAGCCCATTAGACACGATTTGTCCTTCGTATTTTCAAAAATTCATTATGCCAAATAAGAGATGCTTTCGAAAAGCACGAAATAGTCGATGTCACTTACATGTCACTAACAGAAATGATTATGTGGTTCAATAAAATAACAAGTGATCAATTATCTTTAATGAGCCACCTGTTGTTCAAAGTAAAAGATGTCGATTAAGTTTCATAAATTCAATGTAAATTAAGTAATATTTTTTAATGAGATAAATGAAAGCCGTCCAACGTTTTACGATGGCTGGTGCAAAAAATTTTGAAATATTAATACCATGATGATTGAAAGAAAAACTGGAAAGTAATCTTTAAAAAGAAAACACTTAATTTTGGAAAAAAAACACAAACCTCATATATTAATATTTCTTTTTTTACTTTACCAGCTCTGCTTTCACATTTCAAAAACTATGGCAAGCAGATTGTTTCTGATAAGGGACCAAATTTTGAATCATGGTCAGGTAGTGACCTCATGTTCATCTTGCGTGGTACACATTGCCGGGTAAGAGTTGTCTCTGGTCACAAATCGTTTATATTTTCATATAAAATCCAAAAGCATCAGTCTTTCTTTTTTTCATTGCTGTTTATGCAATAGTTTTGCTTATACAGGTATTTATAATTTTGTGGCTGTCGTTACTATGAATTAGTTTTTGAACAAATAGTACAACTAAACTAAAACGTAGCTTAAAAATACGACAATAAAGCAATAACTTTAATTTTAGTAATCCTTTTTAAGTTGGTAACTTGCCTTACTGCAACCGTCTTTGGAAAAAGCTGTAAAACTGATTAGAATGAAAATTTTAAAATTACAGTTTTTCATAGAATAAAACTTTTTCTTTTATTTTTTGGAGATAATTCCATTTCAAAAAACCTTAACGATTTGCATAAAAAATTGCTGAAAATATAAAATATTTAAAGAAAAAGGATAATAGATGTAACTAATTTGAAGAGAAAAGATTCTTCGTAAACAACCGTGAATTATATGTTGTGACTTTTGGCAAGGTATTAACCTTTCAAGGTAAGTTTGTTGTAGCTTAATTTAGAACAGTAACAACAACATAAAAATATATGTATATACTCAAACGCGGCAATTGCAGCAATAGCATTGCAGGTATGCAAGTGTAAAATAGCAAAACAACAACAATTATCGGTTCGTAATTAATGGAGCTGCAAGTGCTATTAATCTTGACATGTCGGCAACGCCAACCCAGTGAATGATAATTGTTGAAGCAACTGCTGATTAAAGAAAGCAGAATGCCATCAGTAACTGGCAGTGACAGCTTCAAAAAAAACCCAAACGAATAAATCTTAAAAAATTTCGGCAAAAAACAGGATGGTTGTATTTCAATTTTAGTTGATAAAATTCTTGTACAGCAATCTGTTCTGCAGAGGGCTTCCTCAATTTCTTTGGAAAATTATAAATAATTGCCAATGTCGAAATTTTCACTTATGACACCTATTTACATTTCACCGCCTTGTCAATTATTATTTTTTAATGTTGAAATTTTTATTGTTGTAGCTGCCTAAATGCAGCTATGTTTAAAGCAAATATATCAAACACAACGAACAACTAAAGCTGTTAATATTTTGAAAATCATTTTAGCAGTTCAAAAAACTAAATCCTCATAACATCAATATCTCGTTTGTCTTCTAGATATCGTGGTTAAATCAATTAAATTAATATAATTGAAGATTGATTTTTTTCTGCACTCAGCACCCTTTGCTGAAAATTAAAAAAAATAATTGTTTTTTTACATAGCAGTTTCTTTTGCTAGTTTAAGTCAAACGACGTACTTCTAATTTACTAAAGCTTTACACTAAATTTGAGGGCAATCCCGAAATGTGACTGCAGTAGATAAAATCTTTTTAATTGAAATAGTTTTCTTGTTAAAAAAGCAAAAAGCATTTTGTTAAAAAATACTAATTTAATAAAAGTTAGATTGATAATAACTGGGTGTCAATGTTGTTTGCGCCTAATCTTTCTTGAGTCAGTTTAATTTAGAACATTACAAAAATGGGTCATTGATTTTCACTTCGAAGAATGCCAGCTCAACGCAAGCAATTCACTTAGTTGCTTTAACGATCACAAAATTCGTCATGTTGCCACCGCAATTTTCAATTTATCATCAAATTATCAACTTCACTGTAATTGCTGCTTTTATTATATAATTGTAATAAATAATGTTTTCACAGTACTTTTGCAATGCAAACATCTCATTTACAATTTTTTTTATTTAGCACACCCTTTGACCAAGGTTTGAACTCGTCTTTTCTTAAGCACCTTTTTCTTTCTTGAAGTATTGAGCCGCGGCGATTCGCCTGGCGTCTAAAAATCATTTTGTGGCTTTTGTAAGGTTTTAAAATGCATACAATCAGTTGCTTAATCCTCAACCTAGTTAAGTCCAAAACTGGTTTAAAAATAGAAAAAATAATTGAATATACAAAGAAAATTAGAGTTTTTTTGTTTGACGTTTTACTATAATCTTGGAGAAGAAGTATAAAACCGTTGTGCTTCTTCAATCTGTTGCATCCTAACACACTTAACAAAAAAACTTAACCGCAAATAACAAAATCAATGACAATAGAAGCAGAATTTATTCAACGGCAAAAAATGAACAAAAAGGAAAAGCGTTTTAATGTTGCAAAATAAAAATAGTCGCTGAAAAATTGTGTAAGACAAGCAGGTAGAGTTTAACTAGGCAAAAGTACCTTCACTTGACCGTATATTGTATGATCCACGGTATGTTGTAAGTAGGAGATGAAACCCTATTTCAAACACGTGATAGAAATTTCATTTCTAAACTTTGTTTTAAGTAATCACGTCAATTTTTTGTAGTTTTAAGTGACGTCTGTGTTGTTTATTAATAGTCAAACTATTCTGGTTTTAAATATGAAAAAAAGTTTCACTCTAAAGCAAACTTAAATTTTGTAATATCGAAATGAGCAGGGGTGGATGACCGCTGACCCGCTGGTCACATTGTTACCCCACGTTTAAAGTTCAATGATGAATTGAGTCGAAATGAATTTTTTGGAGTTATGATAACTAATTTTTTTTTAATTTATAGAGGGCTATGTTAATAATATTTTTATTAGATTTTTCACTTTAAAGAACAAGTGAAGACCACAAATAAACAAAAAACAATCGATTTAAGTCAAGGCCAAAAAAGTTTTTAACTTGTCAGGAATATAAAAAACTCTAAAATTTTTTTATTTATTTTAGATATTGACCTTCTAATTGTTTTTTTCATTAAATTATCTTTTTTTTGACTCATTTTATGAAAAATGCTCACCACCCTGTCATGCAGCTCACTAAGCTGCACCAAAAATTTTGTTGGTTATTTTTTTCTAGTATTTTGTTTTAGAAACTTTATAAAAAGTTTCAAAACTTAATTAAAGTCATTGGTTTCAAAATTGGAATTTTTTCCTACAACGGAAATATGTGACCCTTTCGAATGAAGCCAAATTAAAAGGGTAAAAAAATCCCGTTTGAAAAGACAATGACTTTGCACTATCAGTGTGATTAAAAGCACTATACGCTATTTAAACCCAGCCGTACATGGAAAAAAAACAAACTTTAAAGCTAATGGGCTTACAATTACACTTTCTTTATACTTAATTTCAAAGTAAAAAGCTTTATTTAGAACTAGTCCAAGTTCATTAAAACTTATTGTTGTATTGCAGTTCATTGTCTCCGTGCAAATTTAAAATTAAATGAGTTAATAAATGTCGTTGGTGATTCATAAGCACTTTTTAAAAAGACCAGTGTTAAATTAATTGGTTGACTAGCGTTTAAATTATCGATGACGTAATGCTAAACTAATTTGATACCTCTTGAACTTAAAAACATAGTTCATAGGTGATTGCTGTTTAAGGCTTTTTGAAAAAAATGCATTAAAAATACATAAAATTCATTAAACATAATGTATTTTGAAAATGCCAGAGGTTTTGAATGGATCCTTTACAAGTTTCCTATTTATTTAATTTCGCATATGACATTTGGTCTTGCTGGCATTCAGTAGCAGCAAGTTTTTAAAAAAAGAAAGATTTTAAAGTTCTTTTTTTAAAACTTGCTTTTTGGTTTTAGCTCTTTACGATGCAATATTATCTTGTGGATTTTGGTGTGTAATCTCCACACTTAAAGTTGAACGTTGCAAGCAATGTTTGCATTAACTAGCTAAAAGTACCTTGATTTATCTGCTGAAATGCTATGTTTTCTTCTGTCATTTTTATCAACAGAAAAAACCGCCGATAAAGTTGTTCATCGGCGATGACCTTTTTTGTTTTTAAGTGTTCTGACAACACTGTCTTGCATTTAAGCATCTTCGATTCTAGAAAACTTTCAATTAAATGCCGTTCAAAGAGGCATTTCTAATAACAATTTTCAAAAAACCTTTGCACGGTTTCTTTTTCCGGCATGATTACGACATTGATTTGTAAGAGTAAAACCTAAAGAGTAATAACGTAAACAAATGTTACGTCGAAAAGAGAATTTCGTTTAATGAATTCGTCATATGCTAGAGTAATATCGCAATGATTTTCTACTAAAACTTAAAACGGATTACGTTATCGTCACATGTTTTTATCAAAGGTTGTCAACGTCATTTAAAAGTACATCGCCTACCTAAACCGAAAACTTAGCATTTGATTGCCCGAAAAAGATTTTCTCGAAACAATTACTTCATTGCATGTAAACATAGAAAGGCATTGACTTAACGGAAGCGGAATACCGGTTTATCGTGTCCGTACGCGATTATTTCAGAGAGTAGGTTTACGTACTTTCGCATTAAAAAAACTTTCTCACAAAGTTCCGAAAATGATAATATCAATATGACTAAAAGCGCCATAGCAATAAAAAAACGAAATAAAAGATTTCAAATTAAATCAATTATAAAGTATTTTTAAAAAATTATCTAATCTAAGTATTTTACTTTTAAAAAAATGACAATCAGATTTTGCAATTTTGTAATTTCGGGGTGGTTGACCGCTTTTTTTTATATTTTACCCCTATCAGTCTTTTAAAACGATTTATACAACGAAAAAATTTTTTAATAAAAAAGCATTTGCAAAAATCTGTACTTTGTAATTTTATAAATAAATATTTTAAAGAAAACTTTAAATAGTTACTTCAACATAAGGCAACCAAATTTTTCTATTCTTTATCGCCACCAAGAATGTTACAGTAACGATGAATCGTCGCTATGGTAACGATGAAAGAAGTTAAATGATTGTTTACGTAAAAATTAAACATTCAAAATCACGTGGATATAAATGTAGCACGACAAAAAGCTACATTTGTTTTAAAATTGATCCAAAAATTCTACACAATTCATAAAGAATAATATTAGTGCAACTTACAAATTTTTTATATCTGCAATTTGTTCACATCAGTTTAAAAGATTAAATTCTTTTTTTTTACAAGTAGCAAAAGTGAACAACAGTTTAATTTTAAAATCACATTTAAGAAAATAATTGATTTTTATCGCACCCTGACTCTTCGCATTTCTTTCAAAGAACTAGATGGTGAAATAAACTTTATTATTTAATTGAAATTTCTAAGACAGTTTTCAGAAACAAGTAGTGCCGCTACGCTTTATTTCTTGTCATTAAAATTAAAGATTCGAATAAAAAATTGTTACAATTTATTAGAATCAATCATCGCATTAATTTGATTAATGTATTTTCAATTTTTTTTTAAACATTAGGTTGCCTTCAACGTAAAAATTTATTGTTACAATGAAAAACCACATAAATCATAACAACCAAACCACAGTAAAAATACAAACAAATAATTTTTAACAATAACTGGAAAAGTAAAAAACAAGCTTCAAGTTTGTTCCAAACTTTTGTTGCTGCAAATTGATGTTCTTTTATTATGACGCATAAAAAATATAAAGAAAGTCAGGCTTTGAACGGACACATCTTTAAAAATTCTAAAATAAGCAGAAAAATCAACAAATGATCATCAAAAATCATGGCGAAAAGTAAGATAAAAGTGATGATAAAGGTCGTTATGTGAATTTAATGGATTTGACAAGAAAACAATGGGCAGTAAAAACCAAGAACAATTTCTTTTGATAGTTATTTGAATGCTAAATAATCTTGGTGATGTTCTGGCGTCGTAGGGATAAACTATTTATGTCACTTTTATCTGCTTGATGTTCATAACAAGCAGCTCCAAATTTTCAGTTTTATCTTTTATCCGCGCATAAAACTAAAACAAAAAATAAATAAACGATGATGAATGTTACGAGCTTTAAAAATAAAAAACAAATACAATAAAAATGCCAAATTTTTTAAACAGTTGCTACTCAAGTAAATGTTTTTTGGATTTGGATTAAAAATGTTCTTAACTGTTCCGTGTGTGTCCTGCAAGTCAGAAGGAAAAATTGCTTATATGATAATGATAAAAAGGATGGTGATTATGATAATGATCGTAAATCTTATGGTTTAATCTATCAGAAAAGCAACTACAGAAATTCAAGCTGAGAAAAGACAAAACGACAACTATAAACAAACAACTTCAGCTTAAAAAAAAACAGGTGAAATAGTGCGGTTCATAAGTTAAAAATAATGAGTTTAGAAAAAATAAACAGTTTCAATTTTTTTTTAGAGACAAAGCGATAATAATTTGACGTATGTTCTAATCTAATTTCAAAATGCAGAAAACATTTACTTTTGACGTTCAAAATACTAAAAAAAGAACAAATTTTTTTTTTACAAGCAAAAGTTTTTGCTTTTGTTTTCAATACACTAATATAAAAGATAAAATAAAAACTCCGAAAAAACACTTTTTAAGAAAGGAACACAAAGTTTTTATGATTTTCTGTAAAAGAATAGGAGTTGGATTATCAAGCCAAATAGCCTCATCCGCTTTGGATCCTGTCAACTCAGCCATGATAAATCCAATTTAAATAAAGAACAATGAACTTTTCCCCCACTTTATATTGGCTGCTTTTCTTCCATGTAATGATTTTGCAATTTCAAAGCATAACCACATCTCATTAGTAAAACCTGACCGAGGCCACTAAAAGATATGACATTATGACTTTTACATAACTCATGAAAATGTAAATCAATGTAAAAAAGAAAATATAATCAATTTCGGACCATAAATTGAATTCTATTAATTTTGATGCTAACAAGGTAAAAAAAATTATAAAGCACTCACTACTGCTATACCATTACTATAAAAAAAACTTGTGCTTTTGAGATAAATCAGTTGAGGAGCAGATTTATGATTTATAAATTATATTCTTGTTTTTCTTTTTTATATTTAAAACTAAGCGAATAATTTATAAGTCTTAGACATAACGTAAGCCTTACACACTCGAGGTTCTAATTATATTAAGTTAAAAAAAGTCGAATAGAAATTCTGCATTTTTAGCTTATTAATATGTAATATGTACTGCAGTTTACATCAAATTTTCCTTAAAACAAAAAGTTGATTAAATTTTATGTGCTAAAGCATTTTTGAAACAACAAGTGATTTTGAAAGTTTGCAATTCATTTAGCAAAATAAGGAATAGTTACTAACTCGAGCGCCTGTTACTTTATTCATAAACTCAAAAATTGCGGTTCACTTTTGAATGAATAAAAATTTACATCATTTACATGTCACCAAAATCTTTTTATTTTATTTTTGCTCCGGAAAGTTTGACAACAAAATTATTGTCTTAAAACTAGCTCTATAGTACACACCAAGCAATTTTTCCCATTACAAGGTTGCCTTTTACATTTGCTGCAACCGGTGATGGTCTTGCAAAAAGGGGAACCTGGTGCAAAAAAAGTTAGGTGGCCCACTATTTCGTGTATTAAGAAAAGGTAGCGGAAGCCATTTTAAGTGTATGAAAACAAAGTGATCTTTAAAAAAAAAGATCTTTACTTTAACAAGCTCAAGTGACAGCAAGGCTAAGGGCAGAAGCCGAGCATGCTGTTGATCTTCAAAATTTTTTCTTATCTTTTTGACATGCCATTGACGTCTTGGTGTTACTATAAAGAAATAGAGCAATTTCTTGAGCAGGGGGGCCACTTTTTGATGTATTTTAAGGGGCGCCTGTTGCGCCCGCTTCGTTCGCACCCTATTTAAGCCAACACTGGCTGCAACTATAAACAAAACTCGTCAGGTTGGGTTTGTTGCAAATCTGTGGAAACTTTTTGTTGTTTTTTAACTTTGTCGCACTTTGCTGTGTTCAGTTGTCCACTATCAGCTGCAGTAGGTCACAGATTCCAAACCACGCTGCCAGATCAAAAAAAAGAAAAACGCAAAATTGTTGTTGTTTCATAGGAAAATTTAAAAGCGCTCAAAAAAGCATTGACAAGCTGCAATGAATAATTGCTAATTTACTTAGAAGACGTGGTTGCAATCGACTTAAGTTAATTGACATTTCTCTCTATTATTTTCTTAATTAATTATGTTTTGACTCGATTTTTAATTAAAAAATTTCAGCGAATTATTTTTTAGCACGAACTGTTTCAAGTTATATTAAGATAAACTTTATTTGCAGATTCATTTAGTCATCTTTTTACCACTACAATAATGACCCAATAAAAGAGATAAAAATGAGTTGAAAATAACAACGAAGAAAAATGTTATGCAGTCTTTTAAACGTTACTGCGTATGAAAAATCAACTGTTTTATTATTACGATTAAATTTTTTTCTGGTTTATTTGCTTTGTAATGTGAACACTAAATAAGGTTTGACCTTTAAGCTTCGTATGACTAATTTTAAAAATTGACATAAGCCTTTAATATGTTATAAATAGATCCTTCAAAAGTCAGTGGCGTTTAAATTTTCATATTAAATTTGTTCACCTGTATTCACCCTAAAACGTTATTTCTAATTGTCTTTTACCAATAATCAAGTGTTTCTTAAAATTCGGTAAAGTTAGATTAACGTCGAGATTTTGCTTTAATGATTTTTTTGTTTTGATTTAAAAGTTTCAGTTAACGTAAGCAATTGGAAATTTAAATTGCCTATTTGCAATAAAGATATAAGTTCAAAAGCCAATATTTAGCTTTATCTAAAAGCAATTAGCCCTTTTTCTAACACGGAAAAAGAAACGTCCAATTTTTTTATCACATCCTTTTTGGTTTAAAAATGAATTTTACTCCATCTACTTTATCGTACAAAAACAATTGGTGCGTGTACTTTACTATGCATACAAAAATTTGCTTCTGGCAAAGACCTCAGGGTGCTAGTGATGTGACACCGGGGCAAAAGGTCGCGAGTTCGATGCTTATTGAATTCTGTTGATTTATGTTCTCTTTTTTAGGACCTTTAGCATTACTACGAATCCTTAAACGGGTGTCATTCTGTTTACATACAACTGTGATTTCGTCTAAAACCGAAAGCAGCGACTAGATTATACAAACATATGCAACGACCAAAAATTGGTCAATGTTGCAGTACTTTCCTGTCATCGCCCCACCATCTATTGCTTCCTGTTATTTTTAATGCATTTTTCTTGGCTTCTTCTTTATTTCACCCTGGTGCTAAAAGGGATATATCGGGTTAGTTTCACCGAAAAAAAATCGCTTACGGTGATTTCTTGAAAAGACCCCAAAGTCTTGGGCTTTCGTTCACTATTTGCCGATGAAGAAACGATAACAGGACAGTATTAATGTTGCCATACCAAGAAAAAGAAGAAGAAAAAGAAGACAAAATTTTAAAGTAATGGAGAAAATTTAATTTTTAATATTGGTATTTGTTAATTGAAAAGAAACGATTTATCGTGTAAACAAGAAAGATAGCAAAATTATCACATAAAGCATAAATGAAAAGATAAAAACAGTTTGATATATTAATGATACTTGATAGTTCATCATTACATAAGTTTTATAAAGAATATTCAAAAACTATGTTGCGCTGCAACTAATTTTGTTTTTATATTTTCAAATAAATAAATTAATTGGATTTTAAGCGTTTAAAACCAAAATCAACAATCAACGTCACGTTACAATTCTTGTTCGTTTAAGTAAAGAAAGTTTAAAAAATCTGTTTCAACAAACAAAAAACCATTGGTTTATTTACATGTCAACTTGCTTCTTTATAGTTGTTATACTACCAGAGTTACATAACGGTAATAAAGGCAGAAACCGTCTATGGATTTTTTCTCAAGGGCAAACACAAACATTTACTGATTTCTTTTTTCTAATTTTGTGATTGCAATGCTTTGTCAAGATTAATTTTTGAACCGTAAATTTGCTGAATCAGTTTCAGTGTAGTTGGACAGAAAATCTGAAATATGGATTGTCAAAATAAAGTAAAATTTGTCATCCGTAAACAGCATTAGTTCGGGCGTGATTGAAATCCTGCAAGAATGATTAAGTCAATAATAATATCTGGTACAAGGTTGTACCATGACTATAAAAGCTACGGTGTTGGAGATCATATATTTGCGGTCAGCTGATTTCTTCAAATGAGAGCTTAATCATTGGGTTGACCTTGATCTGTGATTATAGGTTCGGTCTCTTTTTTCTGTGGTGTCGCTTCACTTTGAATAGTCGCTAAGCTGAAGATAAATCGTAATTACAACTTGCGGTCGGCAACAAGTCGGGAAAAAATGCGAGTAAATGCCGCCTGCTTCAAGTAGAACTTTCTCGCAGCTCGAAATCAAAATAGTTGAACCGGCAATCAGCAGCAGTTGCCTATCAAAAATCCAAGCCAAATGTATAATCTCGATGAATCTATGAAGCGAGATTTTAATCAACCGAGTCTGTGAAAAACCGTCGCCTCCAGAAATAGGGCGGTTAGCTGAAGGGGAAGTAAATTCTTTTCTTTTCTACGTCAAATCTTGTTGACCAAGATGTAATGGACAATTCTTTTTTTGTAATGAGTCAAATTGTTTCGTTTCAGTGTCGCCTTAATCGTATTTAGATCATGGTTAACAATTAAAAATATTTTCTGTTCAAGTGACGTCAAAAAGGAATGTTAATCACATGGATTACAAGTGTAAAGGTTGATGTAAAATTACTTAAAGAGATTTTATTGCGAGTTGCACTTCATCTGCTTAACGTAATCCATGTATAAACTATAAAGTGAAGAGGAGGGGAATGTTCAAAGTGTTTTTGAAATTTAGAATTTCTTCAAGACACACAAGTAGTTTTTTAAAATAAAAAACCTTAATTAAACGAAGTAATTTAATCATTTAACTTGAATACGATTTTATTTCCTTTTTATATTTTTTGATGGGTCGTTGAGTCGAATTTTCAAATCCGTGTCCAATGAAACGATAAAAAAAAAATTATATTCAAACTTGGTTTAGAAGAATTTCAATTCTTCCGGAAACCAACTTGATTCCCCAATGCTCATTCAAATTTTGGACTGAACGTTTTGGTGTCCGTATAGAGACAATTGTTGGTGATTTTTAAAAAATCTTAAATGTTTTTTAAAAATATTTTTTTTAAGACTTTTTGATCATTTGCATTTAACCAAATTTTCATTCGTTATTGTCATCTACATAAAAATAAAATTTTTCATTGACTGTTATTTATTGTTTTTAAACGCTGATGAATTACGTAAAAACATTCAGTTCATAGAAAATATTTTGTTTACATTATTGCCAATACTTTTCGCACAGTAACTATTCCTTTTGGGGAATTTTATAGTAAAAAATATTTATTGTTGTCATTGTTTCGTGTAATTTTTAAAAACTAAAGTAAACTGCTGTATTTGGATATTTTTATTGCTTACAAAAATAGATTAATTAAGATAAGTACTAAAGATCATGAAAAAAGTTACTCACTGTATTTTTGTGTTATGCAACTTTTTATATCTATTTCGTTTGAATG
This sequence comes from Diplosoma virens, assembly GCA_963680785.1. Classification (NCBI taxonomy): domain Eukaryota; kingdom Metazoa; phylum Chordata; class Ascidiacea; order Aplousobranchia; family Didemnidae; genus Diplosoma; species Diplosoma virens. Next base: position 65,435,622 of record OY796880.1, on the reverse strand, counting down.
ATTGACATGATTTTATTGCATGGTTTCAATAATTTTAAGCTTAACTTTCTAAAAAAAAAATGAGCAAATCATCAATCACATTCACGTCTTTTTATTGCATTTGTCAAGCAACTGACTCTGTATTAGATTAAACCAGTGGTTTTCAACCTTTTTAACTTCGTGGACCCCTTTAACCGATGTTTAAAACTAAATTCGGTAGCGTGGTCGAGAGTAGTCGTCAGCGTGGTCGAGCGGTTAGAGCGTCGGGATCGTGATCGACATGATCTCGGTTCAAAACCTCCTCGCGCCATTTTGTTGTGTGTTTGGGAAAGACACTTTACGGCGCTTTCCCCTGCTTGGTGGTTTTGGCAAGCAGTTCTAAATTACAATCATATCTCTATTAAATTTCAAGCGAACAGCAATATCTTGGCATCTCCGGAAGCAGGTCGAGATAATTGCCTACCCTACGTATTGGCGCCTTCGTCGCTTTCCTGCGAGTCAGGAGGATAAAAATAAAGATAAAATAAAATAAAAATAAAAAAATAAATTCCTTCCAACTAAACTTTAGTTAGTAATTAGTATGTTTGTATGAGAATCATAGGCGCACCGACTGAAAAAAATTTCTCTGATTTCTCGATTTTCATCTCAAAATCAAAGTGATCTATAAAAAAAAGTCTTCACTTTGAATCTGTCTCGGTTTTATCAATTTTTTCTCCCAAAAACAGTGGTTTTTAAAAAAGTTTTACCAAAATAAATCAAACTTTTGAAATGTTATTTATAAAAAAATCTATAAGTATTACAGTTAATAAATAAAACGTTCAATTACATCAAAAAAACAAATTTCCACTAGAAAGTACCAAATTCCCCCCGGTTGAGAACCCTTGGATTAAACCTTATAAATACATTTTAATAATAGCTTAGTTGCTATCGCATGACTATGGTACGTAGAATACAAAAATACTTTTCTTCTTGCTTTACTGGGCGTCAATTATTTCAAGAGAAAACTTATTTGACGCCAACTTAGCATAAAAATTCTTTTTATGGTGAAGCATTTAAAGTTTGAGGCTTTATAGCATTGTTTAGAATAATACCTTTGTTTATTTTAGGCAAGATTATTATTTTGGTTAGGTGAATTTTCCAGAAAAGTCATCGCTTGCTTATGAATAGGCTTGCCATACCATCCCGCTTTAGCCGGGACAGTCCTGATTACTTTATTTTTTTTTTAACGAAAATTGAGAAATCTAAGACAAATTTAAAGGAAAGACTGTTTTTCTTAACCCTACTCATAAAGCTGTACGTTTAAACAATTTTGCTACTTTTACAATCACTGTGCAGTCACCTAATAAAGCTTTCTTGTACCTAAGAATATTCACCGTTCCGCATAATAAAGAGATTTTTGTTCTTCAGTTTAGTCTTTTATTCAATTTGCTATAAAGCATTTTGAATAAAAATCATAATAATAAAGAAAAAATTTTTCACGCTATTTCCTAAATACTAAAATACTTCAGCAGGGTTGTCAACCTTCTACCCACAACGAGCCAAATTTTTGTCCAGAATTTTAACTCGGTCCGCAATCGCTAAAGAAATCAAAGTGATGACCTTTTTTTGTCTTCACTGTTATGTTAGTTATAAAAATTAAGGTAAAGAACGAAAAAAGTTTCCACATTACATCTTTGTGACCTGTGGCCGCAAGCAATTGCGCCGCATTCGGCCCACTGAAAATAGCACTCTCTGCTACGAAACTGTCAATCAACGATTTTTGTGGCACGGGCTACCTCTCGATTTCAAAGCAAAGCTTTCCGCAGATCACACAATTTTACTACGCAGGCCACAGGTTGCACACCCCTGGTTTTGAATATGTTTAAAATGTGCCGCATCAAGAGATGCATCGAAGTTTTTTTTAGAGCCGCGCGTCGGACAGCCTTGTTCTAGAAAAATGTAAAAAATTGCAGCACATTTCTTTACTAAACTCTCATCGAACACGAATAAATTTGCCAATTTCATTTTAAAAGAAACAAACCATGTTTTGGTTGGCCGTGTTCTTATTATAATATATCAGATAGATAGTTTGAAATTAAAAGTTGAGTTTATAAACACTTTTTAAAGAATACGTCCAGGTAAAACAAATATAGTTTGTACAAGTATGTTTATGAATGAGAAAACGATAATTTGTAAAATTTTAATCCAAAAACATAAGTTTTTGATGTGAAAATATCAAATAATATTTTTAAAACAAAGTGTTACTGTCCATCAGTCACAATTAGATAATTTTGTAAATTTATGAGTCGCAATACCTCCTTTTATCGACATTATAAAGATTTAACATTTTTTTATGCTACTACTTTTAAAAAGAATTTTGGGTAAATGTTTTGATGAACCAGATAACTTTTTTAAACTATCCCGGATATGGTCAGTGAGACAATTTTTAAAATTATAATAGCTTGGGGCTTCTACTGCCCATCTTTTTAGCTTACACGGCTAAAAAGTCTCAATTGAGTTGTAATCTAATCCAATGTTTACTCAAGTTTTTGTCAAATTTTTTTATAACCCTCATCATCATGTCATGATCATCCTGATTATCATGTCAAGCATTTACTTTCCTGATTTGCAAAGCCGTGTGGAAGAAACTGTCAAGCAATTTATAAACTACCTTTTGGAGATGTTAAGATATTGATTAGTTTTTCACATTTTTTTCATGCATAAAATGATTTGATAGTAATTCACAGTTGTTTTTAAGCCGCCCGAGCAGAGAAAAGTGACTCAGTGTGTTTTTCCTAAGAACACAGCAACGTGACGAGACCAGAAGTTAAAAAGAGAACGTGTCCATAACGACGCCATCATACTGACCCTCCTTCTTATTTGTTATTTGCCCCAATTTCCAGAAGAATTTCTTTGAAGTAGAAGACATGTAAGAAGAGTAACGTAATTTTTATAAAGACTAGTTTTCACTATTTTTTCTTTGTTTCATTGATTTTTCTGCTTCGCTTAGCGCTTAAGCGGGGAAAGAAGTAGAAAAATAAATAAAACAAATAAAGAATAATCCTTCCAACGCTATTAGTGGAAAAAGACCTTAACAAGCAAAAAATAATATGCTTTCCTGGAACTACATTTGTTGTTATCAATCAGTTTTTTTGGACTCTTGTCTTGATTTTTTTTCTGTAAACGCATAGTTGAAGAACAAACATGATACTAGAATGACTTTTAGTTAACTACTAAAAAAAAAAAAAAAACAGCAAACAACAAAATTAGCGGATATTTAGTGAGATTACTGTAAGCAGACAGCTCATTGCAATTGGTTAAAAATTTTTCGGCTATTTAAGATGCAACTTCAACATTCCCGGAGCAAAAAACATCCGAGTTATTGAAATCTCTTGCATTGATTAATGACCCAGATCCTTGCAAAATCATTCTTGTAGAGAAAATTAAACAAAGAAAAACTTTATAAAACTGAAGAAGCAACAATTCAGCATCCGATTTGCTAAAATACTTCACCGGAAAATAATGCATCATTGATCTTTACGTCAGATTCTCAACATCAACAGTCGAATTTACCAGAAAATTTGCAGTTTTCAAGCAATCTAGCAACCAATACTCAAGATCAGAAAATACGCATTGAAACAATTTGAATATTCTTTAAAGAAAAACATTTTTTTAGAAAAGTTATTTTTTGAATAACAGACTGTGCTGCATAAAAAGACAGCAAGGCGGTTTAGGTCCCATGTAAACGTTACATTATTACAGTACATAAGTCATAATTTTGTTGATGCATAACAGTTACTTTTTCTCTTCTTTTAATTAGAATTTCCGCTTAAATAAACGCAGTAAGTAATATTAAGTACATTCAAATGCATTTGAATCAGAATAGAAAAATTCATGAATCTCACAAAAGTCATCATAGCAAAAAAAATTTTAAATTAATGTTTATCAAAATTTTTTAACACTATAAATTAGTTTTTAATAAGCTGTGATTTAAAAAAATTTTTTTGCAATAATTTTGGTAAGATCCAGGGCTTCTTTTGTTTTGTTTTTAATATGTAAGACGATTTTCTAAGCCTTGGATCCACTGCCTATGAGTTTCTGTAAAGCGATTCAATGACTTTTTAGTAAATAATGAATAGATTCAAATGTGCTTTTTGGTCAATCGTTTGCGAAAAAAAAGAAAAAAATTTTTCAAAAGCTTTTCTTTTGCAAATTATTAATTCAATGCCAATGCTATAGAAGGAGGTAATTTATTTGCTTTTCCACATGAAAAATATTTGTGCATATAAAAAAACTAACTTTACTGAAGGAAAGAGCTTACGTTTGTTTTGACGATTTAGGAAAAGTAGAAGCAGGTTATTGCAATTGAAAATGAACAATAAAATTTACAAAATTTACTTTTTAGAAATATAGCAACTTGTTTTTCAAAGAAGCGTAATACAAAAGAAGGTTTCTATGAACTATGACATTTGCGCAATAAAAAGGAAAATCATAGAATGTAACGATAATGTTGTAATCTATCTTGAGCACATTTCTATTAAAACTAACATAACAAAGCTGTCATCATGTCCGACAAACATATATCAACAGCTTTCTGGTTGCCTTTGAATGGTGAAATAATGGTGATTTCATTTATGAAGGGAGTGCGATCAAGTTTTTGAGCATTTTGGCAGAATTAAAAGCCTGCAAAAGGCAATATTTCTGTATTCTAAAAATAATCAATATCATTGTTTTAAGTCAAATTTTCATAAAAAATTATGATGATTGATAATAGAGTAACTGGCCAAGAATGGACGATAAACAAAAAAGATTCAGAGACACTGGCTAAAAATGTGTCTCGTAGAAGTCAATTGTACAATGACTAATCAAAAACTAAACACAAAAGAAATATAAGAGATTTGAAAATAGATATGAACCAAACTAACGATTGTGTATAAGTGCTTGCCGTCACAACAGAAGATTAAGCGTCTGACAAAAATACCACATTCACCCGTAACACAGGTCTAAAAAAGCAAAACAAGAGCTCTAAATTGTATAATTACAAAGATTTTAATTACAAAACGCAATTTTATGTGAACATATATGAGAAGAAAGCGATTTAAACACTAGACCAAGAGGTGCGTTGAGTTACATAAAAAGGGTTGTCATTTGATTTTATTGTAAGATGATTTTCTTCTTCAGCCCTTCCACCAATCAAATTTGGCGCTTGTGTCTTCTTTATTCAAGTGGCAAAAAAAATAAAAATGCTACCTTTTTATTAGATCTTAATTAAAAGGTGATCTTTCATAGTTACAACCAGGCATACGTGTTTCATGTTGCTGTTAAAAGGAAAAGTGGGTTTTTACATATTAATACTCCCAAAAATTTTTGATTTCTCAGATACCAACGTCATTGATTGATCAACTAAACATGGCATCGAGATAATGGAGCATTTCTCTATACCTGTCCAGGTAATTTATGGCAAAAACGTGAAGGAAAAGTAGAAATTAAAATTGAACTACAACAAAAAGCAACAGCTTGCAATTATTAGGGAATTTCCGCACTTAATCATTTTTTTTTATAAGTTGACTTTTCTTTAAGAGTTTAGCTTATGCTTGTTTTCATAACACAAATCAATTTGAAAAATTTTTGTGTAAACCTTCGGTAAACTTAAACAAGGCATCCTTGTATAATTTTAAGTATGTGTTGAATACAAACTTAAAGGCGATTATTTTGCTGTTAATAAATTGGGTAAAATTAAGGTATGCATGATGGTGATTTGCTGCTTTTAAGCTGTCATAATTTAAAATGGACTCAATCAACGTGGAAACTATTTAAAACAACTACTAAAATAGAAAAAAACCTTTAACTTCTTTGTAATAAATTTAAAAAAGATCTACACTTATTTAATTTATTCACATTTTTCGATTTCAATTGTTATCTCCGCTTAAAGTAATCGTAATGTTTGAGACGAAAAGTTTAATTGGTTTTAAGTTTAAAATTTTCTTAGAGTTTTAAGTCTAAAATAGAACAGTAATAGAATAGAAAAATGCTTACATTTTCTTTAATTTTTTAAAAATAGAATTTCTTAAAAAATATTTTGACGCTTTTCAATTTTTTCAAAGAAATAAACATTTTTATTTGACCAATTTTACACTAAACGGTTCAATCCTTTGGCTACTTCACACGATACGTACTGCTTTGAGAAGTTGGGCTTAAATGTATGAGCAGTGATGGTTTTGTAAGGTGCAAACAGAGCGGCCGCACTCATCCCCCTAAAAAACATTAAAACGTGGGCCCCCTACGCAATATATTTCTCTATTTCTTCAAAGTAGCACCAGGAGGGTGGCATCTATAAAACGAAGACTTTTTTTAGAAATCACTTTGTTTTGATACACTAAAAAGTGGCCCCCCTACTTTCCTGGCATGGGACCCCCTTTTTGTAAGGTCATCACTATGTATAAGCGAAGTTTTCATCAAGATATTGCTAAATCCCAGTTCGGTGCCCGACTCGGGAAATGTACCATCGTGTTACTGAGAAAGAAATCAACGTTTATTTGGAAATAGGGCTAGAAAAAGACTCAATATCTTTTATTTTTATTTTTATTTCTTCTCTATATTTATCTTCCTGACTCGCAGGAAAGCGGCAGAGACACTATACATAGGACAAGCAATTACCCCAACCTGCTTCCGGAGATGCCAAGATATTGCTGTCCGCTTGTAATTTAACAGAGATATTACTTTAATTTAAAACTGCTTGCCAAGACCACCGAGCAGAGGAAAGTGTTGTAAAATGTCTTTTTTAAGGACAACACAGAATGACGAGAGTAGGTTTTGAACCAAGACCATGTCGATCATAATCCCGGCGTTTTAACAACTCGACCACGCTTCCGACTTTTATCTTATTTAGTTTTATTTAAAGCTCTCAAATGTTTAATACAAACAGGATTGGTGAGGTGCATGACATTTCTCGTCGAGTGGAAAAGTGCATTTGCAAAAAATGCGACAGTAGAACCAAAGTTAGTATTGAATTGAGTCCGTGTCGGCTGAGCTCACCATCAAAACGGTGTGAACCAATTACCCACATTGCCGACGAACTGAAAGGCCCTAAACTTTTTTCTGGTTTCTAGCTAATGCTTAGCAACCGAGAAAAAGAGCAAAACAAAATTGAAAGAAACTCAGTTTGAAAACCTTGTCTTCCAAATTGTTCTCCAACGACCCCATTTATTAAAGAGTTTGTTGGGTTTAGTTCAATGAATGCAAATTTAATTTATTATCTTTTTTAGGTGAAAGTACATTTATGAATGTGTTACTTGATCTGACTATTCATGGGACATATTCTTGTTTAAAGCAGTGACGCTTTCTAAAAGGATAAAAGAATCATTACTAAATAACCTTTGCGAGAATTCATAAAAATCTTCATGGAAATAGAAAGTTTTGCTGGGTATGTTCGAGTCGGCAAACTTTTTTGCCTAACATGTCACTTGTTCGCAGCAAAGCAATTAGCATATAGCGCAATTCATTAATGTCATCGCTGTCGTAATATGTCATAATTATATGATAAATCTTATCATCACGTAGTTATCATTAAGTATAATTGCGATTGCGAAAAAATCTATCACACGATTTAAATCAAAACATCGAAAGTCATTAACTTTGCCAAGTTTTTTTTTCAATTTTCTAAAAATCATGGCGGCGCGCTATTCTAATCAACATATAATTAGTTACTTTGAGTTTAGTTAAAATGGAATTTTATCAAAAAAAAAAATCGCTTAAAGGTTGTACAGAACTCGCATAACTTTTACAGCAATTATATAGCTTTCTATATAATCCGAGTAATATTCTCTTGCATAACTATGTAATTCTTATCTGTTGCTCTCCCTCAAATCAATGGCGGTGAATGTCACAGAGAAAAAAACACAGCTTTACCAGGAAAAAAGTAAACAAACTTAAGTAGATAGGAAAGATTGCTAAAATAATCTCTGATGCCACAAGTTTTTTCGGCAATCAATTCGCTTTGCAAACAAAGCTTTTTGATATCCTATTCAAATATTCGAAGTATTGACAATTTCCCGAGAATAAACAACTGTACTATAAGTTGTTCTTAGGATAGTTACGGTTGTTATGGTTTGTAAAAAATAAAAATATTTACCAAATTTTTTGAACGTTTCGAATGTTGTAGTTGTGTCAAACTTTGATTAAATTACAAAAGCTTTAATTTGCAATTTCTTTAAGCTTTTTTGTAGTTTTTTTTTTAATGGCAACGTTTGACGTCTATTGGCACAAATAGGTGAAAAGAATTACAAAGCCTGTTGTAGGAAGACTGCGGCAATTTGTTATATATCATCTTTAAAAAAAAGACGCGCATAATAGCAGATTTCTGTTTATTGTAATGCGTTTATTTATGAATCAATGTCAGCCCTTCAAGCGTACAAAGGCAATAAAAAATCCTTTACTAGTATTCAGCATTATAACTTGTTTTTTCATTGTTACAAGTTGTGCAGTATTGATACAGCATTAAGGTATATTATCTAAAAATCACATGCTGGACGCAAAATGATTTCATTTTCAAATTAATCAATTTGGTAAAATTCCCGCGGTTTCAATTAACAATCAAGAATAACTTTTAACTTTCAAGCAACACCTGATTAAGAATCGCACAATCAAATAAACTTTGAAAGCACTCTTAAATACACATGAAGCTGATCTTACTAAAAATTAAGTTGTTCAACGTTAGTAATCTCATACAAGGCTGCAAAACAACATACGAGTACTAGTTTTTTGCGCACAGCACCTTTTACTTTTTCTAAAAAGGTCGAGATTCAGCTATTCAAATATATTAACTACGTCATTTAAAGGTATTATTGTATTTGAGCTAAGTCAAAAAATCGGTACTTTCATCAATGACCAAATATAGTATGAAATTAAATAGGCAACTAGTCAGCAACCGATGCAGACGAGCTGATAGGCTGAGTGAAATGCCAGAGACAATTGCGCAGTCAACGGTGGCCGAGAGTGGAGCTTTCGAGGTAACGATTACGAAAAATCGTGGCCAGTTGCAATTGTTATTTAGATGCCGAAATCTTACACGAAAAGACGGATTGCACACTGCTCAAAAGCTTTTTCTGCGTTCTGATCACGACAGTTTTCGGTAATTTGGTCCATTATCAAAAAAAACACACCAATAAATCACCGTAATTAAGTAGCTTTACGTGCATTGAAGCAAAACATCTGAACGTGTTTTGGAGTTTATTTCATCGAACCAACAACACTTTTTCATTTTAAAATGCTAATTTTATCGTTTTTCCGTTTTCCGGTTGACATTGACATCAATTATTTTGGTAAAAGTTAATGTAAAACATGTTTTGAGCGATAGAAAATTTCGACATTTTCGCTTCCCGAAAAAAAGCTTTTGTCTGCTAACGCTACCAAACCCTCTACTTGACTTTGAATTGCAGTCATGCATTTATTTGTCATTTTCAAATGTTTATAATTACGTTCAACTTATTGATCGAATTTTTTAGCAAAACTTTCCACGTTTAAACCTCAACGTCTGATGTTCCTCAAAACGACTAACGGAAAAAAATATTTATTTAGCCATAATTAGCATGCTGAACGAACAAAGGGCGTTCTGACGCAGACAGGAGATTCACTGTGAATCTATGCTTAACGACTTCACCGTAACTAGGGTTTACACTTAGAGATAACCGGAATCGAGCCTAGGCTTAGTGCAAATCCTTGATAAGGATTATGACGTCGTCTAGGAGCAAACTGTTTCAGCATTTTAAGGCAAAACGCTGCAAGATTTCGCGTTTTGCACGGCAATATACAGTATATTCGATTCTTGGTAGGGTCGTTTTAAAGATTTAGCATTGATTGACATGCTATTTCTGCCTACTTTGCTTGGTTTTTGACACTTTTAAAAGCTTGCAGAAAGTTGCTTTTCTTCTGCATTTGTCATTAATTCCAAAGGTATTTCAAAAAAACAAAAAATCGTAGAACTTTCGATCTTAGCGTCAATGCAGCATCAAGGTAATTTGCTAAATATTTTGTCATAAGTCGTAACAGATTGCGTGAACCTCTGCGTCGACGGTAAATACCGAATTTACCGCCTTGAACTGTCGGCCAAAAAAAACAACACGTGATTAATCTTGTTCGGGTTGAAAAAAAAGCGGAAAGTTTTGTATCACGATGCACTTGAACTTTTATTTCAAATCAAATGCTTTTTAGTTTGAATCGCTGTCGCGCTCTTATCGCGGGTCATTTGAACGGTCAAGGACAAAATGATTGGATTTGCAAAAGTCAATGACTAACGATGAAAAGTTCATAGTTTTTCAATTCTGATTGCGTTTGTTAATTGCATTTTCATGTTTCAAAGTTTAAATCTTGCTTCGGCTTGGTGATTTAAACTGTAAAATCGTGAATCGTACTTCTGCACTTCAATTTGCGTATTTTTTGTGCTTTTAAATTCTTATTTGATGGGAAAAAACAAACAATTATAAATACAAAAAACGAGTTGTTGTCTAATAACTATTGCTCTTATTTAAACAAATCCCTCTGCTTTTTACAAAATTCTTGTGACTCACACTTCAAAAAAATCATCATTTATTTTTAAAGACAACTCTAAAGTTTTCCTTTTCAAAAAATCCCAGCTGCTCTAAAAAAAATAATAGGATAATCTAACTTGCTCCGTTTCTAGGAGCAGGTAGTCGATATCTTAATGTTGCCAATACATTTTCTTATTTTTACTGCATTTGTCATTATGGTAGATTTTATGGCTTCCATCCTTGGCAGGTCGCGCTGAAGTCTTTAATGGCTAAAATACAATTTTTTTATGGAAGAACTACAATGTAACAGGTGATTGCGCGTTTTAATTCAAAAAACAGCAGTTGCAGTGAGCATTGAGTTCAAGATAAAGAGCTTTCCGCAAAGAGGCTGAACTGTTTCACCACGTAATTTCAAGCCGTCATTCAAGGTTGAAACCCTTGAGATGGGAATTTGATAGCTCTTAAGATTTGCTTGAAATGAGGACAAGATCAAATAGAATGCATCATACTTGGTCGCGATATGGTTTTTATTATCAACTTTTATCAAACTTGATCCTTTCGGGAATCTTTCCGCTTTACTGAATTACATTTTCCCTAAAACTATTTTTAATTTTGGCTTAAAGGCAAACAAGTTTTAATTAAAAAGTTGCTAGAAGAACCAGTGCAATCTTAACTTCAGCTGTTAATTTCGATTTTTTACTTCAGTAAAATATTTTGTTTGTTTTTTTATTGAAGTTTTACTCGTTTGAAAAAATTGTTGGTTTCTTGATATTTTTTCTAAAGCTGCGGAAAAAATGGAGATAAAAATTTATATGTTTCCGCTATAAAAGGAAAAATGTCAATAGCATTTAAGCGAACTAAGTGGTTAATTAATCGAATGTGAATTACTTTCTACGATAACACCAACAATAAAGAAATGCACCCTATTGGAATATTCTCCACTGCTTGGTTTCTAGTAAATCTTAATTGATTTTAGCTGTAAAAAGAGCTAACAACGAGAAACAAATTTATCTTAATCCTTTACTGCATTACGCAGTACTTAGCGGTGTTGTAAATGGTGACAATATTAGTTGGTTATTTATTTGTATTGAATATATTTCATAAAATAACTATTTTATTTCACTTAACGATAAACTTAATCATTTTATTAAAAGTCTAAAACTTGATGCAAAAAGCAGAACGCATTTTTAAAAAATCAATGTAAACATGATACTCAAAAGAAAGTAAGGACTGCAATTTTTTAGACAAACAAACCCATTTTTAAACGTTGCATATCGTATCAATACGGATCTAGGACAACTGGCTTCAATCCAACTAGCCGCAGCCCAATTGACCGTATAGGCCAACTGGACGCCGCTTAACTAACCCTAATCCTGATATAACCAGCTTGTTGGGTTGCGGCCAGTTGACCCATTCCGGTATCAAACTGTTCATGACATGCTACAAGTTGGTGCAGTTTTATTGCATTTGTTTACTTTTTATTTGGAAATAGTTTGTTTCTAAAATATTACACAATTTGAGTTCTGCTAAAAAACGTAAAAAAGAATTTTATAAAAAAACGATTTTGTGAATAAATCGAGTTATAATTTTACGGTAATCAAACTTCATATTAAATTTAATTAAATGTTTAATTTTTTTAATTATCTTGGTAATTTGCAAAAATCCTTTATTTAGGATGTTGTTTTGGTAACAATCTTGCATACTTAGTAGGGGTCTAAAATTACCACGTTTAGTTCTGCCGAAAAGTCTCGACTTAGCCATATCTTCAAGAGAATTTTTGGGATTTAACTTAAATTGTTTCATGTGTGTATGAGATTGGGATTGACGTTGATTGTGCAATATATATTGGCTTAGATAGATCCTTGTTCTAAATTTCTAACGATGCTGAGTAATTGTTTTTAAATTGTTTTGCACTTTGGAGCAAAAATAGTTTTATCTCAGTCAAAACAAATTCTTATGGGCATACTACAAATTGGATGTAAACTAAAATTAAAAAATGATTAAGAGTGATGATAAGGGCAACGATGATTTTGCAATTAAGAAAACAAAATCTGCAATTAAGAAAAAGCATACCAGAATCTGATTTCCTAGATTGAAACCAATATGACTTGTTAACGATCGAGTTTCGCTGATAAAATCTGAATAAATTGTTTTAAATGCCCAATTTATCAGAAGTGAAGTTCGATACTCAAGTAGGTTCTTCAAAACCGAGAGCTTTGCAAATTTTAATTACATTGCTTTTCAAGCTGCCCGGGGTTTTGCTGAGCATAAATACAAATAACTTTAATTAAAAATAGCTGCTTTGAAACTTTATAAATTTTAGCCGAAGAATGTTTCGTTCTTTATACTAAGAAATGCCCTTTGACGTCACAAAGCAGATTGATCTGACAGAAATTTTGGTAACATAACATAAAATAATGAAGAAAGAAATTTTCTTGAGGGAGAAAAGAATATTCAACATAATAATATTAAACCACTTGAAAGTAACACTTGTTTATGATTTTTTTTTTGGCAAATGTGAACACAAATAGAATATAAACTTAAGTTATCGCATGAAATTTCCAATATAAAATTCTTTTGTAAAAATTCAAATTTTTAATGTGACAATAATATTACTGTACTAGGATTACAATAATAAAATCGTACACAAAAAAAAATTCATTAAATCTAATTTTAGTTTTTAGAATAAACAGGAATTTTTTTTTTGGAACTTCGCATGCAATGACGTTTATTCGTCATTATTACTTTTGTATGTTATTACCGTCAATTCAGAAAAGGTTTGGGATATGTTATTTAACGCTCTTAATAATAATGAGAGACATTAGTAAGAAAAGAACTGTAATTGAGGTTTTTTTAAAGTAGAATATATTTAGTTAACGACCTGGAATGACGTTTGTAAAGTTATCTAACCTTTCACAAAGGAAAACTTGTTGCATTTAAACTCCCAAGTTAGAATGGAATATGACAAATACAAAACTCTCACTGGTATTGTTCGGAAAATTGTAGAGATTAATTTTAGATTAAATCGGAGAAATAAAGCTTTAATCTTGGCTGACCAGCTCAATTCCAAGAAGAAAAGATAATCGTCGATTCGTCCACAGCAATACGTCATCCTCCAAATAAGCGTTTACATTAAAAATTTCAGAGAACACAATTGAAATGATGTAATAGCTTTGTCCTATTTTTTTGAAAATATCAGCCCCCAAATTAGCCTCTAACTAATATGACGAATGTCAGGCTCATTCAAACGAGCTTTTCACGAGCAGCTATGACGAATAGGGTAACCCCAGGAGATTTTTGGCATCTTAGCAAATCACGAGTGGGCGCATTTGAAATCGAGACATGAAGGATTATTTGGCCATGATTAGGGGGTTCCACGACGAGCGCTCAAATCTTCAGGCGAATTTTAGCATTCAAAGAATACTTCACTTAAAAATCGCAGCCAAATTGCAAGGATTTAAATTATATAATTTAATTTTTTTCCGTTTTTACGTCAGCCTCTCATGGCGCAGGCTTAAGGTTAATTAAGACGATAATTTCATTTTTCATAAAAAAAATTGATTAGTCTTTCGAATTTAATTTGACTGCCGTTGGGATAGCAGTTGCTTACAAAAAAAACTATCTCAAGATTTTTGCGGTTTGCAGTCTGCGAAGATGTCGTAACAAAACAAATTTTCGTTGTCTTTCGATTGCTATGTCAACGAACGAAAGCGTAATTTCTGTATCAGTTTTGTAATTGCTTATAAAAGAGAACAAATTAAGTTTTTGGCATGCTGTGTAAAAAATCAAATGAACTGTTTTAATCCACGAAACTCAAAACTTGACACGTAATTCACTTTCAACAATTACAATGGAATTTAGGAAAACTTATCAAAGAAGAAACAGCAAGTTCTTATATTTTAGAGATAATGCATTTAAAGCAGACCAATTAAATTAAAAAGAAAAGGAGAAAATCATTGTGAGACTAACTCCATTTTGGGATGATATACGCATTTAACGTGCTCTTTGTAAACAACTATACTTTTGCATTAACAGCCGGCGTAAACTAGATATAACAAGAATAAAAGCGTTTTTTTTAATTTTATTTTTCCGTATTAGGCATACAAATTATAAATACATGATTGGCTTTAAAGTTTTGCGTTTTTAAGCGAATATTTTCTACACGATTTTGAATTATTTTTGGATTTTCATACAGTCACGTTTTGAAGGTTGATAGGTTAGGTTAGTGCTGTCTGCATTTAGAGTGGAATAACAAAAAGTAAAAAACGTTTTTTACAAAATTACTCTTCATTTATTCAACTTTGTCTGTATTACTGTCGACTGTTAAAAGCGTAATATTGATTACGTAAACTACAAATTAAACTAGTTTAAATTTGAACTTAAAATTTGCAGTTTTTTCATAATTATGTTGTCAAAAGGATAAAATACTCATTAATATTTCTCTCTGATAATTTTAAATTCAGCCGCTTTTGTTGTTTTTATTCTGAATGCATATTGCACTGATAATATTAATATATTTTAAAAATAAATTGTAAGCAAAAAAATTTGCCTGTTTTATCTTCATTTTTGGTTTGGACGATAAGTTACGCTAAAAATATTTTTAAAACAATCAGTTGATTTGCCAAAAATATTTCGGATTAATACTATTATGAAATTGAAAAAGTGTAATTTAAAAAATACGTCAATGAATTGAATGTTACACAAATGCCAAAACTGAGTGGCTTACTAACAAAATATTTTAGTTTGAAAACCTCTGTGCAAGAAACCAAACAAAACAGTTAAACAATGCGACGACTTCCACGTTATATAAAATTTTCCTCCTTATTTCATAGTTTTTCATTCAAATTACTACGAATAGTTAATCGTTCTTTTTTGTTTTTAGTAAAAAAAATTGCAATTAGATAATTGAAAGAAGCAAAAAATCCATAAACAAAGAAATAGAAAATCTACAAAAATTGAATAAGGGAAAAATTAAAATATTTTTTAAAAAAAAGAAAAATAATTAAAAACTGAGCCGAATATTTAAAACAGTGACCGAGCTTTTCAGTAAAAAGATAGTTGCCCAATTTTGAAAAGAAATTTAGAGTGTTTCGTTCGAAATGATTACACGTATAACTTAAAAAATCTTCTCCAAATACTTATATTGCAAACAATTGTACCCTGAGACAAATATTGAAAAGTTTATCTTCTTTGTCACTTCATTTACAAAATATATTTGTCTTTCCCGGAATAACTCGCCAAAAAGATTTTTTTCAAAATCAATTCCAAAACTTTCACATGAAAAACAGCCTTTCTTTTTTTTTTAATAAATATTTTTTTAAAGAACACAGCATATTTTTATGTAAACGAGATAGCTAATTTTATTTTTTCAAGATAGCTATTGAGTTCATTAACCAAAACTGAAACGAAAGACCATAGCTTCAGGCGGAGAGGTATTAAAAACTTAGCTTGATAGCTTATTTTCTTTTCTAAAGCGTAAGGCAAACTAATAATAAGAGTAATATTACCAAAAAGCTTGCAACTTTTTTTGCTTAAAGCAATACAATTTTTCTCTTTCAATAAAAGAACTGTAAGGTAAAAAAATTATTTAAGACTTTTTTAGAAAAATGAAATATATAAAGAGCTGTTTGTTTTGTCATAAGGTAGCTTTTGTTGACGAAAACAAACTGTTGCCAAGAAAATTTAAATTAAAAGCGAGTGGATTTTCAGCAATTAAGTTTTAACGTCAATCCGATGATCTCTTTTTAACCACACCGGTCATTTCCAGTTCATTACGCAACAAACAAGTCAGGTCCACCTCATGTGTGTCAAAGCGTCATTAAAATCACGATCTGCACGTTCATTTTGAACGAACAAAACGATTTGAAAAAAGCGCAGACCCACAAAGAGCATTGTCGTTGCCAAGCGACAAGAATCGATTATCGAGTGATTCATCAATTCGCACCCGACTGATCTGTCGCAAAAGCCGGCAAAGCAAAACAAAAACTTCGATGTTTGCATATCGCGTCATGCCGTGGGCCTAATCGGCTCTGTGTAAACAAGCAGTGTAAATACAAGCCGTAGTTTTGATTGACAGAGAAAATAAAATCTTTTTCAATTCGATTCCCTAAAAAAACTACTTTTCTGAAAAGTTCTGACCACACGCGAATGTGATTTTATTGTATAAATAATAAATTTGGGCCACATGAGTATTTTATCACCTAGGTCTGTTGATTTCTGTCAATAAAGAAATTCCGCGTTACAAAAAATCACGTCATTGTATTAAATCAAACCCTATGAAAGATTAAACCAATTCTTTTTTTATTATTCTCGAAGGAGGTCAATGAGGTTTATTATGACCAAAATTAGGACAGCAGCTGCCTAATCATATTTCCTGTTACTTCGGTTAACGTGCGTTGTTTTTTTCGTTTTTTTATGTAGTAATTAAAAAGTGGTTAAAGGTATTGCTTGTAATATTATCTTTTACCGTAAAGACGGTTAAACTTATTTCAACTGCTAAAATAACTCAGTGAAAAAAGTCAGAGAATTGGTTTGAGAAATAAAGAAAACTGTTTTAAAGTATCAAAACAATTATAAAAACACCCTATACTTGTCCTTTGATTTGAACAAACTGTAGTTGTAAATAAAGTTGTAAGTCCTTCTAAAATAGTCTCGATTGTAACATTTCCAAATAAATTCTAATAATGTAAAGCAATTAATAAAGAAAATCTTAACCCAATGATTTAATATTCAGCATTTGCTTTAGTTATTAACAGTGTGTTGCATAAGACGATTACGCAAACTGCACATTTGCTTTTCTACAAAAAATTTTTGGTGGTTTTAATTTAAAATTTTAAACCATCGAAAAATATGAATTTTTCCAATTCAAAATGTTCTTTTGTCCAGAAATTTATCCATATGGAAAAAAATAAACAGATAAATTACCATTAATTATGCGTAGGCCGACTTAGACTGAATAGAAATCATTAATTTTTGTGCATGAAAGGTTATCACCAACGTGCAAAAAGTTAAACCACTTACTTTTAATCCAATCAAAGTTGAAAAAAAGTTTCTCCGTCTAGATTGAATAAAAACATTTTACGTCAAAGGCAAATCATCTCAAGTGATTTTGAGAAAAAAAACCTTTAGGGACCAACAAAAAAGAGTAATTTTAGTTCCTTTTGTCAAGCTATTTGTTACTTTTTCTTAGTAAAATCATATTTTGCTATAAGTAATACAGCGCTAGTTTCAAAGCACGTTATAGAATGTTTTTTAATCTTATATATTTATCCTCCTGACCCGCATGAAAGCGACGGAGGCGCTAATACATGGGGCAAGCAATTACCCCAACTTACTTCCGAAGATGCCAAGACATTGCTGTCCAATTAAAGTTTTTTAATTTAGTTTTTCAGTTTTTTTAGAGATATGACTGAAATTTAGAACTGCTTGGCAATACCACCAATCAGGAAAAAACGCCGTAAAGGGTCTTTTTCAAGCACGCAACAAATGGCGCAAGCGGGTTTTGAATCGAGACCATATCAATGACAACCACGGCGTTCTTAACCACTTGACCACGCTGCCAACTAGTAACTATGGTGCGTCAACTTTCAATTACCAGAAGTGAAGTAAAGGCAGAGTATAAATCAGGGTCCCCAACTTCTTACTCGTCGCGGACCAAACATTTGTCTGCTAGTTTACCTCGGGCCGCAAACGGTGCAGTGGTCAAAGTGATGTTGTTAAATTCGAAAATTTTACGTTAGAGTAGGCGGGATAATTTTTTTGGTCTTTTTTTGGTCAGATTGATTTTAACAATTATTTCAAATTATCTACCATAATAAATAGAATTTAAACCATAAATTTAGTTAAAGACAAAAAAAGGCATTACTTTGACTCTGCGAGTTGCTTTTCTAAACAAAGCAAAAAACCTCTTACTGAGACGAAAACAAATGTATTCTGAGTTATCTGCACACCATTGGATTAGTTCAAAAGCACTGAGATCATTCAAGATGATTTAGCATCTGATTAAAAATTTCCTGCTGCTGCACCAAAAGGCTTCTGGGGCCACATACAGCCCGCGGGTTGGGCAGCTTTGGTCTAAAGATTCGCTTTCACTATCTACGTTGTTCGGCCCAGACTAAAAAACTTTTGTATCCATGAATTTTTGCATTAAATACTTTCTAATGCTGATGGAAGCTAAACAAAATTAATGAAGATGAAAAAAATATTTGGCTCGGCGAATAACATCGGTAAGGAAAACCAGATTTTATTTTTGTCTTTTCACAGGGTGTCTTTCGTTCGTGTCTTTTCGTCGTTCATTGTTTTGAGTCGCGATGCTCAACACTAAAGTGGATAAATCATTAATGATCGCTTCATGCATTGCTTGCATTTAGTTCTTTGAACGTTTCCTATTTGATCCTTAAAACCCGTTCTCCTGATCCTAACCGAAGTTATTACGCTGCAAAAAACTGCTCAATCTCAAATTATTTTTCGGATTAAGATTATCGTTTCCAGAAAAAAACTTTTATTTCAAGACGTATCTAAGTCTAAATATATTTAAAGAAAATACAGTATCGGACGATATTTTTAATAAGTTTCTTTCTTAAAAGCACAATCATTATTTTCCCTTTTTTTGAAATCATACCGTAGAGATTAAAAACTCGCCAAAGTTATGCAATCATCGCTTTTGTGATAATTAAGTTGAATTTTCTTATAAAGTTAAGGTTTTAGGATTGGCGTTTGTTATTTTGTTAGAAATTTTTTACATAAATTAAAAAAAAACTAAACATCGACAAACAATAAAAAAGTACGCAAAAAGTTTTTAGACATAAAACATGCAGCAATATCTTCAGCCAGAAGTCCGAAAATAACTGGTGGCGTCCCAGCTTTGTCTTCAAAATTTACTTTAAATTGATTAGCAAAATGTGTTTTTTATCTCGAAAATAAGAAAATACATTTTTTAGATCTTGAGTTTACTTTTGGATAAAAAAATAGAAGTGTTTTGGTCGTGATACTTTAGGCGCAATTTTTTGGGTCGCCCTAAATTGTATTTACCGATTCCTGCTTTAACTATAATTCGTAAGTAAACCTTTGTCCGGCCTTTGGTAACTTTTGTAAGACCTTAAATTGAGAGATCTATTTAAAGATTTTCACTAATTTTGTGAGGTGAACTCCCAATCAAGATTTCAAACAAAACAAAAATAAAATGCAGTAAGATCTGATCGAAGCTGGTAAACTTGAGTAAATATTAAGACGAAATGTTGCCCTCATCATCCGTCAAAATAGATTTTCTTTCTAATAAAAAAGTACATTGCATGAATGTTATAAGTGCATTGTTGTATTTTGGCTGCTTGCTGAACTTAAAGAGAGAAACAAAAAGAAAATAAATGTTAATTGATCTTGATCTTTTTGGGTTTAACAGTCTGGTGTCCTGGCCGAATCTTCGCGAAAAAAAGGAGAAACAAAGCGTGACGCATGAAGTCACGTGATATTTTTTTCTGCTCATCAATTCTCGCGGCAGCCATTGAAATGATGTGTTTTGCGCCATTGCCGCGTCACAGCGGAAATCTGCTCTTACCGGAGAGAGAAGGAAAAAGATCAAAAACGTGATTTCCTGCTGAAGTGCTTTGAAAATTTAGCTCGCGTGTTTTTATGACAAAACAGAATAAAGAAAGAAGTGAAAAATCGTTGCTAATTACAAAAGCCCCTATAAATAATTGTTTTTAAATAAAGGGATTTTAGCATAAAGGTTCTGAGTTAATTACGAAGTGAGAGTATTTATTGCAAGCAAACACTTAATGAGCCATCACTTTTGGTAATTTTAATCGCCTTCTTTCTAAACACTGTTGACATTTAAAATAACTTCCTTGTTTGCATCGCAATTCTTAAAGATGGCTTGGGTTTCGAAAAAAATTTTAGATCGTGTATTTTTACCAATTACATCAATTTTTACAAGAGTACAAAAATTTGGGGTATCCCAGCATAAAACTGATTGGAAAGTTTATGTTGTTTTTTTGAGATTTAAAGTGCACAAATCTCACGGTAGTGATATTGCTTATGTTGGTAAAAAATGTTCAAAAGAAACTATTCTTTGGTTTTCGTTTTGAAAACAAGTACTAAGTAAGTAAATGATATACGAAGAATACAGGCAAAAATTATTTTTCATTGTGCTGTTGTAATGGTATGAAATTGAATGTGAGATACTGAAACGAAAAGTAGGCCAAAGTTTAGGGTCTCCTAAGTTCCTCTTCAAACTATTCGGTTTTCTTGCATGACCCATTGCAATTAATCAAATAGCTCGTCTTTTTTGGATACTGACGATGCTCGTATTTTTTTATAAGCAGAATCGCCATGTTTTGGAGCAATATGAACCCATTTATGAACTTGATTGTTATCCCTTTTCATCTTACTGACTCGCACGACAGCGTCCAGAGGATGTCAGAGCAACTGTCAAGAGATGATGCCAACCTGCTTTTGAAGATACCAAAATATTGCTGTTCAGTTGCAATTTTTTTAGTTTTCTTCTTTGGAGACATGACTAAAATTTAGAGCTGCTGGTCAAAACCTGCAAGCAGAAAAAATGCAATAAATTGTCCTTCACAAGAACATAGCAAAATGACGAAAGCAGGTTTTGAACTGAGATTGTCTCGATTACGTCCGCCGTGACCCTACGAGATGGGACGATTTGGTGCAGGATTTTTGGCGCGGCTGTTTTGGCGCCAGCCATTGTGGCAGTGTGTCGTTTTCTTATTCGTAAAATCTTGAAAATTTTAGGGTTTAGGAGTTAGATTAGGGTTAGGGTGATTAATTATACTGTTTTATTCAAATTTTTTTGCTAGTTTCAAATAGACTGGCGCCAAAACGGCTTCGCCAAATAGTCCCCTACCCGCAATACTACGTACTCGCCATGCTGCCTTAGAAATGTCCAATTAAGTGCCTATTTAAAAAAACAACAAATTTTTGGGTAGAGCAAGAATCGAACCCACTTTTTTTTGTTTGCAAATCAGAGTGTTAGCACCTGAGCTAAAACGCCCATTATCTAATTTCTAGCTTTTTTTAAAAAGTTTTTCAAACGTCCTCGATTTCTTAGTCTCTGAGATTGGACTTCATTTCTTGTTTAAAGCTGTTTTTCATTTTTCGAAACATTTTTTATAGTTCAGAGAAGCCCAGTGAAGAAGCGTTGAAAACAAGCGAACAACCGATTATAAAAAGTTGATTTTACAGATCGCATTTTCAAAATCAAATGATGTTCCTTATTGCTTTGTGTCAATATCTTTTAGATTAAAAACTTATTTTATATACTTGTGTTGCAGTGAAAAAGACAGAAAAAATTGAAAATTTTAATTATGAAATTGTTTTTAGAAAGCAATATTATTGCAAAAAATTTTTGGTGTTTTAAATGTCAAAAAAAGCAATTTTTCCCTGTGATTTTTTGCTGGGTTTACCTCAAAATTTTTATATCTTTTTGGAAAATTGTAGCACTGGTAAAAACATAAGATTTAATACTGTTTTTGAAACCAAATCTATTTTTAACAGAACGTTATAAATCTTTACACAAAAACATCGAAATCACGCTAAACACAAAAACGTCATCGTCACAAAATGCGTATGTGGTTTTTTTTTGGAATTTTTTTCTGGTTTAGTTTCGTTTTTTATTTTGTTTAATTTAGTTTTTCGCATCACGTTTCTTAACATGAATACTCCATTCCATACCCACAATGCATTTTAAAAACTTTAAAGAAAACGTTTTGGGAAATGTTGTAAACTGAAACAAACACTTACTGATTTTGCTTTCAATGAAACATTTTTCAAGAAAAGCACTCTTTTCTTTTAGACTCTGTTTAAATAAATATTGATTTTGAAATCATACCAAATTGGCCAAAATATATTACATGTTTTAATAATTATACTGGATAGATAATTATCTATCGTGAATGAAAGTCATCCAATCTACCGGTAAGTTCAATATATGACTTCTTTGAAACCAAAGTAGAGCAGAAAAGCTATATTATTGTTGAGCTGCAGCACTCATAGGCATAGCATTCAAAACAAATTTGGGGAGCAATAGAGTTTTGCCCGAATTTTATGACGTTTTCCCAAATCATGAAATGATCTTCAACTATGAGAAGAAATTTTGTCTAAAATTTAGGGTGAAGACTAAAAAAAAGGTCTTCACTTTGAATCTGTCTTTGATATCTTGATATTCATCCCAAAAACATAGTGATGTCTAAAAAAGCGGTCTTTGCCTTGAATCCTAAACTTTTTTCTGCATTTAGTTTTTATTTTTAACGCAAAAAAAATTTGTTTTGTCCAAAATTGCTTTCTTTGTTGCCGCCCTAAAATTCTTGATTTTGCCCTAGTTTTGTATTGGTGCCTAAAAATTCTGGTTTTTTATAAATATTTCCTTGTCTCTCTATGAAAAATTTTGATTTTGCTCAAAGTTTTCGAGACTTTGGTGGGAAATTTCCCCACTATCCGCCCCCCCGGCAGGTGCGGTTATGACAGCACTGCTGAGAACATTGTTTATAAAAATGCACTTTTTAAAAATCCTTTTTTATGTTTTTATCTGAGCTTAACGTCACAAATTAGATCTTATTTTTTCATTTTAAACTAATTCTAGCGTTGTTGCTTTTGTCAAGCCAAACACTATTTAAGGTTCTTTGTATGATTTCTCGGTTTTGAAGTCGCATAAAAAAACTTAAAGAATCTTTCCTTAAAGTATGATTGAATCAAATTCATAAATCTCGAATCATGATTCTTTTTACAATACAACAGTAACTTTTTTCGAATCAATAAAATATTTTTTTCCGATTGAAATTTTTTTTGTTTTTTTAGTTCTTTATCGACAGATATAATTGAAATTGAAATTTGCTCGCTAAGATCGCCAAGCAGAGGAAAGTGCCTTTTATGTCTTTCCTAAGAACGCAATAGAATATTGAGAGGAGGTTTTCAAGCGAGATCACACCGATCTTGTTTGTCGTAAATACAGCGCTTCACCTGCTAAGTCAGGGATGGTGAACCATTAGCCCACTAGTTGAAATTCAATGACCCACCTGACGTTCTGAAACTTCTGGCATTTGACAGACCCTCTGTCCTGTCAATTTTGGTAGAAGTCGAAGACAGATTTGCTGTGAAGACCCCTTTTTTCAAATTTTAGAAGTCATTTTTATCAAATTTTAGAGGTCACTGTGATGTCGGGACAAAAAGTGGGGAATCTGAGACTGAGTTCAGGTGAGGACCTTTTTTTTTCTTTTTTTGTAGAGATCGCTATGATTTTGGTACAAAAAGTGGGAATTCCGAGACTGATTTCAGGTGATGACCCTTTTTTTTTGGAAGATTTTGGGAGGAAAATAGGGAAATCACAGATGAAATTGAAATAAAGACCTTCTTTTTTTTTTAGAGGAGACCATGAGTTTTGGAGAAAAAAGTGGAAGCCAAGATCAAAGCTTTTTTTTTTTTTAAAGAACATCAATATTTGAAAATTCTTGCCTCGGACCCCTAAATTTGAATATCCACGACTGGTGAAGACTTTTTTTTAGTCTTTACCTTTTTTTAAGCCAATGACCCACTTAATGTAAGCTTTAAAAAAACTGTCATTTTTTGACCCGCCTTATAAAAAAGGTTCACCAATCCTGTGTTAAGTCTTTATGCGTTTCTACGCCACAAATTCTGTAAATCTTTTTATATGAAACATACAAATAGAAAAGCATGCACAAATATTTTGACTTCATAGAAGAAAGTTTTTCTTGCTTTTAGAATCATAAAATTGTAAAAAAATTTTTGACAATTTTATTTGGTAAACATTATTTATAGAGGTCTAGCCATGTCATACTGACATTTTTTACCGGTGGTTTTTCAATTGTTGAGTTTCTGCCTTGCGTTAATACTTCAATAAAATCTTTAATAAAAATAGTAAAGCATAATTTTTATAATTAATAGTAACCGGAAAAGCGCTTCAAAATATCGAGCCAGCTGTTGGAAAGTCCCGAATTGAAACTCTTCGTCAGATCAGCGGGATCGACAACATAAGTCGTCTGCGCTTAATTAATCGACAGACGCGTCATTTCTTGACTCACTAAATTAATTGCTGTAAGATATGAGTCGACTCGTGTTAAAAACTTCGATCCAACAGTGAAAATAGTCTCCAAGAAACGCGTAAGGCATTTGAAAGCTGAAAATTTCGCCACAACACAAGTGAGTTATTGATGAAAACCGTATTTTGATCGCTTGACCCATTTCTTCCGGATTTCTAGAAAGTACAACTCAGAAGAGACTCATTGCATTGGAAAATATTTTGTTTTGACTTTCAGCAGTTTTGTTTACATCTACAAAGTTCAGCAACGACTGATTTAAAATCTTACTTTTTCACATTCTTATTAGAAACACTTTTTTGATTTTACCTAAATGATGCTTCTCTTTACGTTACAGAAATTTAAGTTTTTTGTAGATGCAAAAAAAGTTTAAAAATCTGTTTTTTTCATTATATTCGATAAATTGACTGTATTCCAGAGAGTGAGTGTTGAGACAGTCGCAGGTTTTTGCGCTTGAGATTCTATTTTGACTCATTCTTAAGGTAAAATAAGTTCGAAATATGATGTTCCAAAACAAAATTAAAGACAAGTTTCCCTATTGTGATGGGCCGAATTTTCGCAAATGTTTTGGGTCAAACGCATGAAATTTTACGATGATCCATTTTCCACATTGATTACATATAATATAAACAGCTTTACGGATAATTAAAAGAAATTGATTTGATTAAAAACTTGCTTTTTCATGGACAAGACCAAAATGACTTTTTTTTGTTTTAAGCAGGTCAAGCCATTATTATTTGAATCAGTTTTCGACAATAATAAAAAGTTCTATAATTCGTTTCGGGTTGAAATAAAACTTAGCAAATGAGCAAAAAAAGTAAGTTTTTTTGGTGCGACGATTACCTATATTGCATGTGAAAATCAAAAATAAAGCTTAGGGTCCTTTAAGTTATTAAGTTAATTTGATGATATTGTAATTCTTTTTTAAAAAATGAGCTAGTTTTGTAAAAGTTTAAACTTTTACTGCAAATTAATTCACTTTATGACTACAACACTAAATAATCCAGACGAAATATTTCATAAATATTTAAAATATTTCCTTGATGAATGGCTTTCAGCAAATAGTTTTTTTAATGATGGATTAAACTTTTAAAAAGCCATTCTCTTTACTATTTCTAAAAAAAGCTTGATTATAAAATGATGTTATCAGTTTAAAAAATGGGTTTAAGTTTTAATTCCGTCTAAAAATAAACTCTTCGAATTTTTGTTTTTTAATTTCTAAATACACTTTTTAGCAAAAAGTTTAAAACTTAAAAATTTCTGAGAAAAAACAAATGCTTTACTTGTATCCTATTACATAACTTAGATTTAAATAAGAGAGTTTTCAAGCATTAAGACTTAAAATTAACGTTTTTTATTGATACGTTTAACTTAAATCGATAACCGATAAAAGAAAAACAACAGCTATAAAGCCGATTTTTAAGTGGGTTGCAAGTTTTTTGAAGTATCTAAATAAAATTTTAACGGGCCAAAAAATGATTGATTTTAAAACAACATTTAAGTTTTTTAGTCTATAAATAAGAAATGAGCAAAATCATTAATTTTGTTATGAAAAATATATTTTACCACTTTTTAAATAAGTTACAACACTTTAGGTTAGGAAAGAGCAATCTCACTTGAAAACAAAATCAAGCAAAGTCTACAAAAATGAAAAAGCTTTTTGCACAAATTTCTAAGATCTGAAACACGCTTGGCATTTTAAGTTGGTTTTTATGCGTGTGCAAACTAATGCTTTGGTTTGAATATTTATTTGCTGTTACAGCTAAACGTTTTATGAATTGCGGCTTTCTTTGAAACAATTTCACCTAGCATTGCACTCTTTAGACTTTCGTGACAAAATTTGGAAAGAATTGAAATTTGTTGTCAAAAATTTTTATTTATAGAGTGAAAGACTTTGGTCTTTGTACTTTATGCAACACTTTTCATTGTTAGCTCTTAATTTACCGCTCAAAAGCATAAAAAAATCTAAGGGTTTTTAAACTAAGCTCTGTGGACCTTTTGAGGTCCATAGTGACCTCACAAGATTTTTTCATATCGACAAAATAAGATATCATTGATTTGTGCTCTAATTGTACTTTATCTAAAACCATTCCTGACAACAAAAAACTGGTCCATGATAAAAGGATCCAAATAGAACTGTTTTTTAACGATTGTCAAACATTTTATCTAGTTTAAAAAATCGTTAATCTTTTTTGAGGTTTTACAGAGTTTACTAAATCAGCCTAAAGGTCTACTTACTCAAACAGGTTAAGAAACCCTCCCTTGAAACATCGTTTTTGCCCAACAAGACAGGACTCGTACGGTCACCACAAGTTTTACTGCTGGACTTGGTCAGGTGTATACACATCCACCCAAAATAAAGTTCTGCAAACAACCTCTCAAGTAGTAAACATGGTCATTTTATTGTCGGTAAACCGAATTAATATCACTGCACCCTCTGTAAAAAAGATATCATAGATCTTCCGAAGAAGAGGAATACGTGTTGGTTTCAAAGTTTTTGTCTAACTCGTTTAAGATTCAAACCCATTGCAGGCGTGGTTTTGTAATTAACAATAGAAACTTTTTTTTCTTGTACTACTTTATTTTGCACTTGAAAATTCCAACAGTTACGAAATATTTGACATATAGTAAAAAAGCATTAGCTTTAACGGCTTGAAAATTGTATTGTATTTGTATTATAGCTTGAAAACAATGTAACAAGGTGATTTGTTTGTTATAATCCTGTGATAAATTTAATCATGATAGAAAATGTAAACTATGTGTTAACAAAAACCATTAAATTCATCGAACGTTTGCTGCATTTATTTCTTACTGCAGCGAGTATGAAAGATACGAAGTTATAAAATACGTTGTTGATTAATGTTTTTCAGGAAAACGTGTCAGTTCTATACAATGTTGAGTCTTTTCAGAAAGATGAAAAAAAAAATATTTTAAAAATATATTGGTAACCAAAAATTTTTCGCATAAAGGCTTTATGGTAAATTAAAAATAGTAATATTTGCTTTAAACTTTAGTTTCAGCAATCAATGATATTAGCCTTCATAGTTTATTAGCTTTTCTTTTCCAATCAGGTTTTGTTAAACTCAAATGATCTATTATATTATTTTACAATGCAACAGCTGGTGATACATAAACAAATTAGTCATTAAGTTTTATACAGTATAAAATTATCATATTTTGTATCCTGCGATTTAACGGAATCGGACTCTTAGCTTTACGAAAATTACTAATTAAAGTCAATAAATCAACTACGTTAAATTTAGTATTTCTTACAAACAAAAATTCATATAGTTTGAAGTGTAAACATTATTTAATGTTTATTCACTCTTTCTATGTGGACTCAAATGTCTATGAGCTTAAAAAAACACACTGAAGTGTTGAAAGATTGTTTTCCTTAATCAATTTATTTGAATTAAAATTGATAAAAAAACTGAGTTTTCCTGAAACTAATAGGTACAGATAGTGACATACCCAACTGAAAAAAACTTATGTAGTTGTTTGAATTTACAGTTCAACAATCAATAAACAATAATACGAAGAATGTTCTCGAGTATTTACGTATTATTATTTTGACGTGTTAACGACTTTTTCAAATGCCACCATACTCCATTTAATCAAAAATAATTAAAAAATCATTTTGTGGCATTTGAGAGGTTTTTTTGGTGAAAAATGACGCATTCAAAAAATAATTAGGCGAAAATGAATTGTTTTTTTTATGCATTGGTGGACAGTAATCGACTTTAATCGTAAAAAACTCGTTAAAATGATTATTGATCTATGATAAATGCAATAAAAGCTTTATACGTTTTTGTAATTGCAACAGCGAAGCGAAGTAAATCGCACCTATTTGTCTAGAAAGATGGTAAATTGAGAAAAAATTTGTCGCAAATTGTTTTAGTTTTAGACGAAGCTGCAAATAGAGCCAAAAATTTTTTGGCAACCCTGATCAGGGTTTGTCTAATCAAATATGGCGTAATAATGAGCGCATGATATTCTTAGCAATTACGAGGCTATATAAAAAAACTTTTATCACGTGAGGGGTAGGTAGGAGCGTCGTATTGCTTGCGAAGGCGATAGACCAGGTCAGGGGTCGAAAACCTACTTCATCATTCTATTGTGTCCTTGGCAAAATAATAAAAATTGCAACCGAACAGTAGTACCTTGCTTTCTCCAAAAGCAGGTGGGGTAATCTTTTTATGGTTGTTTTGAGCACAGCAATTGACCCCTTTCTCCTCCCCGGCCGGTACGGCAATGGCCCTAAGTATAATTGCCTCCGACGTTTCCCTGCAAATCAGAAGGATAAATAGAGATAAAAATGAAAAAAGTTGTATTGGACGAAATTAATTATAAACTAAATTTAAATGATTAAAAGTGTTATTATAAGTTTATTTTATAATAATATGTTGGAATATTGGGCGTAGATTTTTATTTTTTATTAGAGGATTGAAGCATTTTTAACTATATAGAAATCGATTTCGATAACACTATCCCGGCTGCATTCAACTCCTTCATCCAAATTAAATACAAATTCTATTTGTGAAATATTGTACACTAATTAACGAATAGTAATTCGACAAAGTTCAACAAAAATTTATACGCTTCTAGCGATTTAAAACAATTGAGTTGGACACAAACAATGATGAAGATAACTTTTGTTACCTTTATGAAAATCACAAATTTCCGAAAAACTAGTTTTTTTAATTTTTTTAAGAAAAAAAGAACCTGCTGTTTTCTTGTGTTTGACTAAAAATAAATTTTTGTAAAAAAGAATTTTTTTGTTGCAAATAAATGTCTGAGATTATAAAAGCTATTTATCCTCTTGACTCGCAGGAAATCGTTGTAGGCGCTATACTTTGGGCATTGCAAAGCGATTATTTCGACCCGTTTTCCAAAATGCAAAAATATTTCTGTCCGGCTGAATTTTTTTATTTGTTTTTTTTTTAGCGTTATTTTCAAGGATTTGACCAAAAATTGAAGCTGCTTGCTAAAAACGCCAAGCACTTGAAATTTCTTTTTGAAGAATAAAACAGAATAACGAGTTGGTTTTGAACCGCCGCCATGTCAAATATTTGCCACCAATACGGCGCTCTTAATTCACTCAAGCCAAGGTGTTAACTTTTTGTAACAACCACGGATTAAGAAACACTTTTTTTTCACTTAAATGATGAAAAAACTTTATTACTACCAAATTGTAAATGGGCAAACATTTTTACCGTATTTGTATTCTTAAACTGAAAATTGCCTACGCCTGCAATTTTTGTAATTAATAGGGCATGCTAAAGTCAGTAAAGTAAAATTTGTACTTAATTGACTTTAGCATGGCCTATTAATTGCAAATTCAAAATGAACGATGAAAATTAATTTTAATGACGTTCACACAAACCAGAAAATTGTGACAAATTGATATAAAATTTTGTGAAAATTTTTTTACTTGAATTAGAGCTGAATATGCTGCATGTTCATTAAAAATTTATTTTGTTTTTTTAATTCTTATATATCTTTTTTGATTGTTAAAAAATTAATTTTGAGTCACATCATATCACCGAATTATTATTTAATGCAAGAATTTAATTAAACTGTTTAAATGTTGCCGTCCTGAAATAAAATTTGCTCTTAAAAGACATCTAGCGGAATAAAAACAACGGCTTGCTGAAAATTTTTCTATTTATCATAAGGTCATCTTTGTCAAAACAAAAAAATCATTGCTATAGACAGAGAATTCCTCGGAAAAACTTGTTTGCCTTCCTAAAGAATGTCAAATCTAAACTGTTTCTTTATAAAAATTTTGGTTTAAATCCGGCTTTCCAAAAACCAAACAATTATATGGAAATTCTTTAAAAAATAAGCAAATTTACTTTTATTCTGTAATTTACAATGTAATAGTCTTTATTTATTTATTTTCAGAATTCTTTGACGACTGCGAAGTCGAGTCTGCGATGACCTTGCGAAAAACATTTTACGGGACTTTTCCTGCTTGGTCGTCTCGGCAAGCAGTTCCAAATTTCATTCATATCTTTATAAAACTAAAAAACCAAAACAAAAAATTTTAACCTGACATCAATTTCTTGCCATCTCCGGAATCAGGTCGGGGTAATTGCTTGCCCTATGTACAGTGTCTTTTGTCACTTTCCTGCGAGACAGGAGGATAAATATAAAATGTATTTAGAATATAATATATTTATCCTCCAATCTCGCAAAAAAGAAAATAAAAATGAAAAGATGACCAGACAAAAAATAAATTGTTTAAGAGGAGTCTAACTTAATTTTTCTATATTTATTTCATATAAAATGAATATCGGGTCATTTTCTCCTAGATATAATTTTACAAAGATAATTTGTTTAATTCGTCAGCACTATTTTATTAACACGAACACAAATCAGAACTAATAATATTAGATGAAATCTTTAAAAATTTTTTTTTCAAAAACAAAATTGAACTAGTTTTGAGAACATTGAACATAGCTTCTGGTTCTAACATACAGTAGATGATCTGATTGATTCGATCAATCATATCAAATAACATTATTGACCTTATCAAATCAGTTTTACGGGTTATCATACATTGCTTTTATTGTTTGATAAAACCAAAGAAATCTTGGTAAGTTATGCATGCACTACATGTGTCGATGAGTCAAGTGAAATTTTTTTATTCGATAATAATGAATTTTGAAACAGTTATATTGAAACACTTAAAAATTTTGAAATAAAAGCATTATAAAACAAATTTTCCATTTTAACTTACTACGTTGATTTTATGCTGTGTAAGAATGATTCGTGACTGAAAAGTAATATCGATAAAAAGATATTTATAATAAATTATAATAAAATATACTCTTGAGATAGAAACCTGTTGATATAATAAACAGGCCTTCAATTCTCCCTTGAGTATACGATATGTGGTTAAATGCGACAGTTTGAGGATATTTATAGATAACATTAAAATATAACTGAATTTTTTCAACAAGTTAAGCCATGGAAAGTTGATAATTTAATGTTTCATAAACATGTCTATTTCTCAGTAAACTTTCAAGTGTTTTACGATAATGCGTAAAGTCACTGTTACCAGTCCACATAAAAAAAAGCACAACAGTTTCATTCATGATATTCTTAATGCAATTATTAAAGTGTTTCTTGTAGCCTATTTTCTTCTTTTGCTGAAATATTGTCGAAGTATTACAAATTAATTTAACACTACATCTTTTCTAACTATTTCAAAACATAGCATCATTGCATCGATAAGCATCGCTGACGAGCTCTAACAAGAGCAAAACTCGAGTCTGTTGCTTCTCGTTTTCAAGCAGCTCGATTTGTAATCAAATAAATTCTTATATTTAACTATATAAAATTAAAATTCTTCATTTGCTTGGCAAGTTCAGAGAGTAAGCACTTGTTTAACTACTTCTCGGGCTACTCTCGGTCATGAGGTGCGCCTTGAGCAGCAATTCCGGAAAATATTTATAGCTGCTTCGAGTCGAATTGTTGTGTGGTCTAGTGGTGATGTCTCCTGCCTGGAAGATCACTGGTAGTCGGTTCGAATCGCAGAGAGACAAGCATCACTGACGAGCTCTAATAAGAGCGAAACTTGAGTCTGGTGCTTCTCGTTTTCAAAAGCAGCTCGATTTGTAATCAAATAAATCCTTGAATTTAACTATATTTCAAAACATGTACGTCTGCAAATAAACATAAATCAAGTCAAATGACTCTTGGAAAATTAGATAAAATCTTTTAGCAAAAACATTAAAAAATGAGGCTTTTTAAACATGAAAGTGAGTATGGAAGCACGAATGAAATGATGCATTGCCTGATGAATAGTCGGTTTCAGGTTGTCCTCGTCACGCTTCTTCTTAAGTAGGCCTACAAGTAATCCAGCAGATTGCCACTTACCTTTCCCATTATTTGAGTTTTTGTTTTTGCAATGGTCGCTTTGGGCAAAGTCGTGCGGTTATGACTCGATAAAATTCTTTCAATGAAAAAAAAAATGTTATTTTTCTGCTTCATAAAAATGATTTGTACACCTATGATTCAAACAGAAAAGATTTATTAATTGATTAGTTTTTTTTAAATATCGACGAAGGGTTTTTTGCTGAACTTTTTCGCTTATTTTAGCGTGATTAGGCTGGAAATTTTTCATGTTTATTAGGAAGTAAAGAGTTTTTTGTAGCCCTACGTATTTTTTGCGATCACAGCTAATTATCAAGACTAAGTCACGCTTAGGCATAAACCAAATTTATTGTAAACTGATAGCCTCCAAAAAAAAAAAGCAAGCTAAATTATACAGTAATTTAGTGAGTTTTTTTGTCTTCAAAGATTTTTATCGCAATCATTTACATTTTCCAAAACAAAAAGCGCTGAGAAATGGTTCTCTAATAATTTCATTCCAATATTCACCTAAAATTTAACTTTAAAAACCTTTTCATATCTTTCTGCTTTGGCTCTACGATTACGAAACTTTTTTTTTTAATTGTCATCGCATACCTACAACAATTAACGATTTCAAAAATATTGCCAAAGATTATATTAACATCGAATTATAATTTTTCTAAAACGTGCTACATCCGAGAAATCGACTTGTCAGTCTGATGCCAATCAAACTCTTCTTATTTGTATAATTTTTTCAATCACCAAACCACCTTGAGGCTTTAATGTAGTATATTGGTTTTTTCCAAAAAGAAAAATAAGCATAAAAATTAAACGATGTTGGTTTGGTGAGTTTTTTTCGTCAAGTAACTGCAATGTGCAGCGATTATATTTGGTTATAGGCTGTACCAGAGGTGGGAAACTCCATGACCTCCATGAAATTTAAAAAGTAATAGAATTATGTGTTGATGACTACTGCTGACAATAAAAAACTTTTTTCTTTTACAGTAGTTTAGAGAGAGTGTTGTGTTTTACGAACAAAAATCAAGAAAACTGGGATAGAATCAAGGTGAAGACTTTTTTTTAGAGACAAATTACTTTATTTTAGAGACGAAAATTAAGAAATTCGATATTTTTTAAAATGAAAACTTTTTTTTAGAAATCAGTACTTTTTGGCAACAAAATCAAGAAATACAAGGCAAATTTAAAATAATTACGCTATCTTTTTGGGTATTTCAACTTATGTGGCCTCCTCTGCACAAATTTTAAAATCTAGTCTCCAGTAACAAAAAATTTTCCCACTCCAGGCCTACACTAATCATGAAAACTGTATTGTTGAGCATTTGTTTTGTTAACATCTTCGAAGATATTAATATTTTAATAAACACTTTTTTTTGTATCAAAGCAATAAAAACAAGGATTCAATTTTGTTTGATTTTTACTATTGGGTTCGATAAAATTACTTAACAATTTAAAAACGTTCCAAATAAGTCGGAAAAACAGACCTATTGATGCTGTCTTGCTTTTGTGTGCTGCGTGTTAAGTTGGAAACTAGCAAGTCAAACAAGTTATAAACTGGGAGATTGAAAGATGTTAGATTTTAGTAGAAATGCATCGGGTTATTAGAGTTCTAGTTATGATTCACATGATAAAAGTTTACAAATGGGAAGCAGTAAACAATGCAGTGTGCAGTCCTGTGCGGCGCATCCTTGCAACTCGCCACACAATGACAGATTGCATAGACACTTACCTAATGTGCCTAAAAGAATTCTAGAAATTTCCAATCAGGTTTGAATTTACGTTTTTGCCTTTACAAAGCAATTCGTTTAGAACAGATACCAGGTACACCGTGTGTGATACGACACCGAGCAAAAACATTTATCCTAAATTCAGAGTCGAAACCGTTTTAACTCTGTTGTTTTGGCAATTTCAACAACAATCCCTAACTTGATATTTAATTCAGTTAATACAAACATACAATTGTCGCCCTGCAATGGTCATGGGCGACTACAATAAAGTGTTTTAAGAACTTGAGCTGAATGAGTATAGCTACTTTGTGAAAGAAACATACAAAGCGATTTTGAACTTCAGGTCAAAAGGACCAGCTAATATAGTGATTTTCTACGATTTTCTTTTTGAACTGATGCTCGAAATCACTTTGATCGCGGTTCAGTGTGGATTCAATACGAAAATAGAAATAATATTTTCTATTTTGTGGCTGGCAAGTTTGTAAAATAGAAATGGAAACACTAAATTTAATTAAACTTACATAACTGACTTTCTTAAAGATTATGGCCGATGTTTAGTTTACAGCTTAACCGCTGAAAAAGCCGCTGAAATTCGACAGAAATGCAGATGTTGAATGAAGAAAATGTAGCGAGGATGTCGGAGTAAGTTTTTATTTTTATGCAGTCAGCTTACAAGCATCTAAATCCAACCAAATCCAAACAAACTAATCCGAAGTTGATTAAAAACCACAAGATCTAAAAGTCAAATCACCTCGTACAAAATGAAGGCTACGAATCGGGTTTAACTGCAGCGATCTAAAAATAGATTTATTACGTTCAAGATGGGTTGCCATATGTTAGTATTATTATATTTGCATTAGCAGGTCGAGAGTGGACGTGTTTGTTTCTTAGATTAAAGAAAGTGTTGAAATTAATAATTTCAAGTGAATTTTTAGTCAGTGCAAAATTCAAGTGAGTTTTTAGTCCTTGTTTTGAAAACAATATACCGTACATTCCAAAATGCATTCTGTGTAAATTTAATATTAATACAGGTTTTTATTACTTGTATTTTCGTACTTTCAAATAAAGTATTACTGTGTGCAGCATAAAAAATACAGTAAATTTATTAGTCACCAACAAGAAAAATCTTTGTAAACTAACCTTTAAATAAAAATGGGTTAGAGCAGACAACTAAAAAAAAAGCAACACAAAAAGCAAATAACAGCATGTTTTGTTGGAAAAAAAGCAAGTTCGTCGTCGTCGTCGTTTGAAGGGTATCCACAAATTATTAGTGGTAGAGAATTTAAATAAAGTACAAACCAAGAATCGAAACACGAGACAGATACTGTATGTGATGAAATAATATTTCTGCAACATCGAAAAAGCGGTCGATAACATTAATGAATGAAAACGAACCAACAGACCTCAGACTTGCATTCAGTACAAGGTGTAAAGATGAAATTGCACATACAAAACAGGTTAATTAACAAATTATGTAAACACGAAATCATTAACGTGTTGGCCTCCGAAACTATTTATTAAAATAGATGAACAGGTGTATTTAACAAGAAAAACGGGTCATTTTTAAGCTGAAACCGGCGAGAAATCAATCAGATGCTATTGTGCGAGCACAAAAAACTTACAAAGGCACCAAAAATTGAATCACGTACCGAAGCAATTGCTTAATTTCTTAGATGGTGTTCCACGCCGCTTTCTGAAGTTTCACCAGAGTGAAAACCTTTTTGCGACGATTCTTTTTCATAATTTATTTCAACTTTTCGCGTAACGTCATAATGAACAAATAAAATTACAAAGGATTCAGGGCGAATCTGTGCTAAACGGCAAACCTACTGCAGTGCACCCAGCAAGTGATTCGATCATGTGACTTGTAAACCAAAAAAAACGGTTTCGCTTTGCTCACGTCACAATCACAGGAGGCAGGGCGCAAAAAACGGCCTTAACATAGTAACGAAGTCGTGCGAAAAAGCACTAATAAAATCAAGAGGCAATGCGAGAAAAGATTTTTAAAGCAAGAAACAAGCGATCACGTGACGAGCGCTTTGAATCAATAGAAACCAAAGACAAGTCATTCGCGCAAATTTACAAGATTTAAACAGCTTCAAACAACAGGATTAACGACATTCAGTCGAGTCATAGAGCACCGCAGTGTGACGTTATTTTGGGCGTTTACATTAGATGGTTGGCTGGCTCGAAATAGCAGCAAATTGAATAATGAAGCAACCGAAGATTTAATTAAGCCTGTTTACGTGAGCTTGAACGTAATCCCGCGGCGTCAGAGAACTTCTAATGAAATAAAAACAAACTCGACCTTTCTCCCGCTGCGTCGCGAAACCTAACGGCGAGTGTCAGTCAGGATGACGCGAGGTTATTCTGAAGCGCGTTTGCAATAAAGCAGAATTGTGCACTTTCATCATTCATTATATTAATTATTTCAGCAATGGAAATAAAATAACAAGACTTTTACCATTGAACCATCGGAAGAGAAACTCAACATTAAGCGGTCAAAGGTAAATAAACATAATTTTTAAACAGGAATTTAAGTTTGGACGTTTGGAAGGCCGAGTGAGGTGACATGCGATTTAGGCCCGGAAAAGAACCCTCTTTGAAGAGCAAACAGTGGCCTTACTTCAACCGATAACTGCGACAAGACGAGAGCTGAGTTGATCTTCTTTCGAAGACCGTCGTCACCAATATCAATTTACAGATGCGGTCGAGATTCGAACCCTCGCTTTTTCGACAAGGTGACGAAGCACAGGGGTCTCGATAAAAGCGTTGTTGGCGCCGCCATCAAACAGCTGCTCAGAAGCGCCGTCTTGCGGCTCGTACTGGTTAGAAATAATAATTATTACATAATAATAATAATTAATTAAGAAATAATAATAATTAATTACATTGTTTTGTTAAAAAAACTAAATATGCTTTCAATTTAAACTTGTTAAAATACAAATACGGATACGATTTTAAATTTAAAATAAAACGACTCAATTGAATATAAAAAAAATTGAAGTTTGATTTTCTATTTCTATTCTAACAATGCTTCAATGAGGAATTTAAAAAACTTCTGAAAACCGACATTTTATTTAAGATTACAAAATGCCGTTCGCAATCAAGAGCATTTACTACACCGATAGTATAGGTTCTAGTTGATAACAAATCAATTTGAATTAAAAGATTGTGTTTCAGATATAATTAAGATCTCCGAGCAGGTCAGCTTTTCAGCCTTTAGAAATCACATAGAGAATGATTTCTCCCAGATTTTGACCAAAATAAAAAAAATGGGGCCACACACAGCGTTCAAACGACCACTCAATAATACATCGATTTGTGGGCAATTCATAGTCGTGTGCACATTGGTTGGCTGACATATGTAACACATATAAGTAAATGCTTTAAATGTAACACTTCGGCTTTAATAAACAAAATAAAATGCTAATATTTAATTTAAGCAATTTCTTTTTTTAAATTTTCATTAAAATCAGGTTTTCAATTACGTAAGTTTTTACTCACCTCGGCTTGACCTTGCTCTGCAAAATCGAGCAAGAAGCTCGAAATCTCGTCCAGACTTTGGCGATCTTCAAGTGAAATGAGGCAGTCCATCGCCAAATCCAGCGACAAAAGATCGACATAGGGCTGGGCTGCCAAACACAACTGCAATCAAAAACTACAAAATCGTTCAAAAACATGATTAAGATAACGCGATGATGAATTTAACTACGTCAACTTTGTTCGACCTTCGAAGGTTGTTTTTTGGGTTGGAAATCCGCAATTTCAAAGCTGTGAAGGTGTTCGACATCGATAAGAGATTTTCTTACTTTTTTTGGCACTGTATAAAGAGCATCTTAACCTAAATTAATAAATTGACTTACAATTTCGGACAGGTAACCTCTACACAAGCTTTCATCAATCAAAAATAAAATTTGCAGACACGACCAAAAACTAATCTATTTCAAACCCGAATATTTCGGCCTTCTACAAATAGCAGTGCACCAACACATATTTGGATATTACAAGTCTACCATCCGGCCGCAAAGGCACTTGAAAGAAAAATGAAGAGATACGGGCGCATTCCATATAAGGACACGAGATTGGAGAAGCAGGTACAAAGGAAATTCAAATCAGTATTCAAATAACTGTTTGTTATTGTATACGTGAAAAAGCTTAATTACGAGGCAATTCGATCGCAATCAGCCCAGACTATCGCCATGACCTCCGGCTCAGAATTAAAATATACTAGCGCCGGCAAGCACCACCTTGTTGATCACATTCGGACAAAACCGAAAGCGACGCCTTTTAGCGATTTCGAACACCCAAGCGAATTCGCGGTGCCCATCTTTGAAACAACGCGCCGGGAAACGAACTTTATTGCATGATAATGTTGCCAAACATCGTGTAAGCTTTAAACACCTTGGAATCGAACTCGGAACTACTGCACCGGCGGCAGAAACAACTCTAAAAGCTCGTTTCCACTACGAGCGTTGGCGGGATTATTCTTTGCTTGTTTATTGATTTTTTTACTTCTCTTAACGCTTAACAGTACAAATAGGAATACACATAAAAAAGAATAACTCCGCCGACGCTCATAGCAAAAATTGGTCTTTAGCAATGATCAGATAAAATAAACACATTGATCACAATAAAGAATTGGTTTGAGTGAAATACAACGATGAAAGTCAATCGAGATTAATAGCGAGTGGAACGGAAATTCTTCTATCGTCTGCATTTTTCTATATAATTCCGCGATTTTGTTCAAGCTGGAGGGAAGCGTGGTCACATTATAACCGGAGTTTGCCCTTCTGAGAGAGGGAAGTGGCCGGCCTATTGACGATCGAATGATTCGCCCTTCAGATCGGGGAAACAGGGGCAGATGCTTTTTAGAATTTAACTTGCGTGAGCGCAGAAATTTTTTTGAGATCACACTTAGCTATTGAGAGCGATCGAACAGAAAATTGACGTTGCGCTGCAGTTTGGCATTATTGTGCGTTTGCAAAATTTCAAGTCTAATGTGGTCCCGCAAAATAAGTTTCAAAAAGTTGTTCGTTACCAAGGCAACCACCGAAACAGGTCAAAAAAGAGGCGCTTTTAGTCGAATCGGCTCGATTTATTGACGGTGCGCTCGCAATAAACAGCCACCAACCTGTATCGGTCATGTGACAATGATCCGAGATCTTCTGCACGATTTGACACGCGACTTCTCGAACCCCGTCATCTTCGTCCACCAATAGCACGAAGAGGATTTTCCACGCATCGATGAGCACGGCGCCTGGGTCAAACGAAACGATTTAAAACAAAACGCGCAAGTAACTTAGCATGGGATCAGAAAAACACGAGTTCGTATCCCGAACTGAGAGCGTGTTCGTCTCGCTTTTTCAAGTCGTTAGTTAACAATGGAGAGCTTAAAGATGGCGAGCTTATCAACACCACATCACTAGTCTGCGAAAAAGCCTTTAGAAGCAGCAAAGGTTATCCAAGAGTGGGAATCTAGATTGGCTGCCTTACAGAGTTGCAGAAGGGCTCCCCCAAGGCACCCTTCAGGTAGGGGCAACAACAACAACAGATGCCTAGCTGAGCACGAATTCAATAAAATTTTATACGGATATCCAAACTAAAAGAAGGAAGACGTCACAGCCGTGCGGAAATAACATGGAAGCGAAAACAACATCAAAAAACTTGTGTGTCATCACGACATTAAAATGGAAAGATCAAGGTGACACGACTTTTGTTCTTGATTGATTCAATGCGGAAAATTTAGGTAAACAAGGTTTTTTTTTCCTGGCCGCTATTAAAACATTTAAACGAAAAATGTCGCAAATAAAGTTCACACATATTTAAACTGTGCCAACAAGCTATGTAAATGAAGTGATGATTGCAGTGTCCGTGTGCAGAGATGTGATTCGATTTCCTAAAGCGCTTTCGAACAAGAGAGCACCCCGTGATTGCAAAAGATTTCACGGTAATGACGGGGAATAGTCGATTAGTAAATGAGAAACCGAACCGACATGACTTCAAATGACGATCGAACTATGATTGTTCTAAGTCGAATACGAGTTAAGGCTTGAATAGTTGGAAGGAAACACTTCAATTTAAATAATAGACAACATGGAGAGCGTTGAATCGAATGACTGCATGGCGTGATTGAAACTCCTTGATTTCCATTAATGTGATTGGTTGAAAACAAGATGACGCCACTAGGACATAACAGCAGATGCTGCTTTGTCCAGGAAGCTGTTCTATTAGTGCGCAGCGACTTCCAGTGGTTTTCTTGACTAAAATTTCCTTTGAGGGCGCAGAATATAATACTGTTTAAACCCAACAAGAATATTGAATTATTCTTTTGCTTTCGTTGAATACATTTGTGGGTTTACGAATGTTATTCCATTGGGTTTTTGTAAATCTCATTTCTTTTTCCTCAGCATTAGAGCAATGCGCTTGGCAGTGATATGGCTTAATGCTAAGTTGCAAGGGTTCTTAATATCACGACCTATTATAATTTGTTTTAAAATAGCAAGGACATTACAGGCACGCACACAAAAATTCCATTTTTAAATAGGTGAAAAACACCGCTAAAATCCAGCGATTACAAGTGCATTAAAACAAAAACCAATTTTATTTAATCATGTACACAGAAATTAGCATTAAATCTAATTAAGTTTTGAGGCCGTAGAACCACCCCACAAGTCGCACACAAAAACGTCACCGGTTGCTGAACATTTAATGCGATGGTTAGATGACGAAAAAGATTATAAACCATCATAAAGCGTTCGATTGGTTTTTATTTTATTTTGGAACTTAAAAATATCGAGTTTTGATTATAACAGAAAAGATCAATCATCAAACTTCGTTAAAATAACTCAAAGCAGCGGCGAAAAGAAGAATGGATGAATAGTAATGATGAGTAATCACGCACTTCAATTTAACCTTCTCGTGTCGTGCACGTGACCTTGCAAAAAAAGAAAGGAGGAA
Organism: Diplosoma virens; assembly: GCA_963680785.1. Lineage (NCBI taxonomy): Eukaryota > Metazoa > Chordata > Ascidiacea > Aplousobranchia > Didemnidae > Diplosoma > Diplosoma virens. The sequence goes on along the minus strand of OY796880.1, from coordinate 65,394,507 downwards.
CACCTTCAATCAAGTCAACAGAGCGGAAAACGGCATTTTTAAATCGTATCGAAACTCTAATTTGTCATCAAAAAAAAGATAGTAAGGGTTATTTTGATAAACACTTTTTGGGTGTTAAAAAATACTTTATTTCACTGCAAACAAAGCCGTAAATTAGTCAAGTTTAGAATATATACACACCAAAAAGATCAGGTATCTTCACGTTATTCTTATTGAAAATGTCATTCTCATGCATTAAAATACTCATCGTGCGCTGAGCCAACACGAATTACAAACGATTCAAATTTTTCGTGCCTTTGTAACAAAGCCCATTCAATTCTCTTCGCGAATGACTGAACGCCATGCAAATGAAGAACCAATTAAAAAGGTAAAAATCCAACACGTGACAAAACACTGATGGATGACTGCTCAAGAAGAAAAGCCGTGTGAGAGAGAGTTTGCATAATCTTTTGAACGATAACGAGTCAGTTGGAACCGAAACTTGATGGTTACGTAACAGGCTTCTAGTCCATTCGTACCCCGCAACCTTTTGGCGGGCGCGCTACTTTTTCAGGTCATACTCAAAATTTGCGGGACACTCGCACCGGGGGTGAAGATTTGCGGGACACTCGCACCGGGGGTGGAGATTTGCGGGACACTCGCACCGGGGGTAAAGATTTGCGGGACACTCGCACCGGGGGTGAAGATTTGCGGGACACTCGCACCGGGGGTGAAGATTTGCGGGACACTCGCACCGGGGGTGAAGATTTGCGGGACACTCGCACCGGGGGTGAAGATTTCTCGAATCAATTTTGAACGGGTTTGTTTTCATGTCAAGTCGACAAGTTCCGCATACTGTGTACGAAACAAGTCTGAGAGATAACTCGTGTAAAAGTCTTCAATTTATTTGTACAGGTTTACAGCGAAATTTTTGTCATTTGTCCGCTAAGTAAAACCTTCAAGAAAAGAAAACCGTTCGGAACTTATAGCTTTTGGTCGGTATTTCAAAGAAACATTTTTTTTATTTTTATTTTGAAGTGTCGGTCTACATTGCCGTTTTTCTGCGTTACACCGGTTGCGCAGAACTGATTTATACTGTGAAGTTAAAACACTGTTTCAAGCAGATACCTAGATCACGATTAATTTTTGCAAGGACTTCTGGACCAAAAAAAGTCGAACTTTAGAGAGGATCTTTCCAGTTTTTGGGCAGTAAAATTAATCATCTGCCATTTTTCTAAAAGCGTTTGATCAGTTGCTTGCGTAGCTACTTTTACCTGAGCTTCAGTCCTGGTAAACAGGAAGTCCTGCAGGTTGCACGTCACACTTCGTAGTCTTCGCTTTAAAGCGCAATAAATAGAAACAGTGAAAAAATGCGATTGCAACACAAACCGCACGCGCTTGTTTCAACTATAACGACTCAAAATTTTTCTTTAAATGCTACGAACTCTATGATCGAACCGAACACGAGGTATTTGCTTAGAAGCAACCTCACTCCCCGGGACGACATATTTCGTCCGCAAAGAAACTTTTCGGTTTCTTGAGATCGTGGCGAAAAAATTGTCGTGACCGCGACGTTTAAAAAGTGAGAACAAAACTTCGAGTATTTTTGGCCCAAAACGAACTTTATCTTTGTGCGTCATTAATAACCCTCACAAATGGCTGTGCGTTAGTCACTTTAAAAAATTAAGGTCTATTAATCTTATTCGGTTGAAGATATTGATATTAATTTAAGTGAAGATGGACGCTTTTTAAATCGCATTTGAGCGCTATGCTGTCGGTAAGATGGCTGATATTACGAAAACGTTATTTTTTAAAGTTTCACTTCCAAATATAGCCTATAATCGACTTAAATTGCTTTTTAACGATGAAAAATAACTATATAGAAAGCGCCGCTTCAACGAAAATAATAAATTTTCGTGACTTTTTGCAACTGGGACCATTGGAGCTTTTTCAGAATAAATTGCTCATCAGCTTCTTGTGCCAAGTAACTCAAAATGGGAAAGTTTCTTTGCTTTTATTGACAATGTTTCACGCGGTATTTAATTCTGCTACAATGTGACCTCGAGTAATAGTCATTAAAATGTCGCCCACCAATTTCCAGCCAATCGTGGGGCGTGGTTGGCCACAATAGTTTGTAAGACGTAAATAACTTGAAGTGATTATTACCGCTTTTCTTTTTTAAGCTTATAGCTTGACAAATATCAAGAGTCCTTGTTCACTAAAAGACACGAGCGGAGAGAAAAGCGAAAGAAAAGTCAATCGTTAATTATGGAAAGTCAATAGAGCCTAATAAAAGTCACTCCGAAACAAAGAGCCGTTCACACCTTCTAGCGCCAATTAAACTTTGAAGCACCCCCGAGTGACCGAGAGAAATTGGCCATTGCCGGATTAGGTTTTGCCCTAAAAAAAAAAACTTTCAAATACTTTGTAACAGGTTTGCATCTCATACGCGTGACAAAATTTGAAGGAAACAAGTTTTTGTGGTTTTCGGTGATTTATGTAAATGATTACACAACAGTTCGCTTTAGAACAGAGAAAATTCTACGCGAAAATTCATTCAGGTTTTTGGTGTTATTTTTCTTTCCATGAACCAACACTTGCAATTTCGAGTTAAAAAAAAGTAGTTATTAATAGGTTAAAAATTATCAGGACAGCATCTAAGGTCATTAAAAAGTGAAGTCACGATTAAGTAAAAAAACGATTGCTATAAAACAAACAGTCGTTAAAAGAAAATACCCTTGCTTTTACTTTAAATTGTTTGTTAAAGCACGCTTTAAAAGTCGCTTCTCAGTTTTTGATGGATAAGTGTCAAACTAGTAAAGAGAATCGATAACAAGATCCTTCATGCGTCGGTTAAAAACAGTTTTAAGCGAATAAAAGTTCACTACCAACCGCAACAGTTTAAATGAATCGTGTTTTGATGAAAAATACACAGATACAGCGACCTTTTGCAAGTATGGCGCCATCAAAACTCGCAAAACCTGTACAATTAATCAAACAGTGATAGTACTAATTAATTTAATTTGGCTGATTTGTTGCTTCAGTCATTTTTGCGAATGCCGCCATCATATTTATTTTATTTTATCTCTACATTTATCCTCCTGACTCGCAGGAAAGCGACGGAGGCGCTATTATATAGGGTAAGCAATTACCCCGACCTGCTTCCGGAGATGCCAAGATATTGCTGTCAGGTTGAAATTTTTTATTTTGGTTTTTTAGTTGTACAGAAACATGACTGAAATTTAGAACTGCTCCTTGAACCACCAAGCAGAGGAAAGTGCCGTAAAGTGTCTTTCCCAAGGACACAACAGAATGGTTTTGAACCGGAACCATGCTGATCGCAATCTGGGAACTCTTAACCACTCGAGCGCGCTGCCGAAATTTTAATTTGAAAATCGCTGTAATTATGTTAAGCACTGAGACGACATAATAATTATTATTTTGAACTTACAGTACTTTTAAAAACTCGTTTGTAATTTTACACTTTTTCTCTTATGTTTTATGGGCGAAATTCTCGTTTTTTTTCATTTTTTTCCTTTTTCCGGATTATTTTAAAAACCGGAAAATTGGAAACCCTAATAGTAATGATCTTAAAAGAATTGGCCCAAGGTGAAAATTGCTTGTCTTCAACTCATTGCATTGTTTTCGAATAACGATCTTTGATATGATTGGATCATTCGAAACAACGAGTTCTTTTAGTTTTTTGTGAAAATGGTACAAGTATTTTTCTAATAATTTAAATACGAATAAAGGCCGGAAATACTAGTAAAAAACTCATATAAAAAAATGTTTGCTACGTGAAAAGTTTTGTAGTTATTTTTTTTAATGTACAAGGCGTTTTCATTCGTGGTAAAGTTTTTATTGTTATTTCTAAGGTGACAAAACTGAAAAAATCGCTTAAACCATTAAGAACCATCGAGAAAATTCTATGAAATATAAAACAGACAAGCAAGGTGCTTTTCAATCACTCCTTTACTTTGGTAAAAAAAGCACTTTAGCAGGTATAGATAAAAGACATTAACTATTACAAAAACTGGTTTGGTATTTGAAAACGTTAGAACGGTTATTTAGCGTTTGCTTCAGTATGTCTACTTTCTTCCGTAAATATGAAAAAGAAGCAGACGTACGCATTCAAGCCTACCTAAACGCTTCCTGTGATCAATTAATAAATCCAAGGCAAGGATATGCAAGACGTTGGCTGCGCTTTGTCTGACGGAAGTATTGTGACGTGGAGGAACGCGCGTGTCTAGTAAATGCGCAACCCAATTCCTTAGCCAATCAAGCACGTCGGATGAGATCTAAAAAAAAATAGATAAATGTTTGCTTCGACCAATCACGTTCCAGTACAACTCAAAAGTTACCCTGACGTCGGCGCTTTGGTTGAAAACTTGTCCAAAGCAAGCGCCTTGGCAAGTGACAATAGCGCCCACTAGTTGGTCGTCTCGCAAACTTGATTCAACCATTAGTCGTTGTGTTAAAATAAGAACTTTTTTACTGGAAGAAATCGAAATTCGCGGAGAGAGAAGAAGCAAAATCTTAAAAATTTATCAGCGGTTAAATTACAAAAAATGCAATATCAGGCCGACACAACGTTTAGATTCGCGTTTTTCAACCGAGTTGCATCACAATAGTTATATGGTTGCACACGGATAATGCACAGAGATTGATTACGATTTTTAGATGAGCACAGTATAAGCTGAAATGTAACGCCGTTAAAAAACGTATTTGATGATTCTAATTTGACGTCAAGATCTTTTTTTCTCGTTTCAATTTTCAATCACGAGACGAATGTTGTTAAAAAACAACTTTCGATAACGATCGGAAATGAAGACCTTTTTTGGTCTTTCGACTTAGACACCCTTTGACCCAAACGTTACACCTATACAAAAACAGGGAAGATTTTGATGAAGATAGCAAGCTATTTAAATTGCATGGGCCACTTTTGAAAGCACAATATGAAAAAATAAGGTTGAAGAGTACAAGTCTAGATTGCAAACGAAATAAAGATATTGATAGGTTAAGAGGGCGTTTGATCAAGTTGAAGTCACCAATCACGGTAAAAAACTTGAGCATGGCGTAACCGAATTAAGCGTCGAACCAGCGATGCGTGATATTCGAGGCATAAGATTATCGAATGATAGCAGTGGATTACAAAATAAGAAGCGCGTTGACATGACAGCTCCGGTAAATGACCGTGAAATCACCGGACGAGACTTGCCATTAGAACGTCTCTAAGCAACCAAAATAAGCAACTAATACGTCTCTAAGCAACCAAAATACATAAAAATTTTAAAATGAATTATTTAACAGTTTTGTGGTCTACAAGGAAGTCATCAAGGCGCATAATCAGGCGAGTTAGACAGGCATGCAACCAGTTTAATGATTTTACATCACTAATTAGCTGTTATGTAACATAAGACACCTTCGACTTGCACTCGCGGTCAGTAGAAGAATCCAGCAATTGAATTAATGCGCTTTCCAAATCTGAAAACATGTAATTACGGGCGAAACCAATTAAAAAGCTTTTATCAGGTTAACCTTGAAATCTTTTCGGGAATATTAATACGATTTTTCGAGAAAAGTGTCTGAAATTTAAAAATAGGCAAATGTCAAAAGGTTTTTCGTCGAAATGCAACTGATGAGCGACTGATGCAATCGAATCAAACCTTGCTTTTCCCTTTAACAAATGTCAAAGACGCGGTAGAAGTTTGAAGAGGATTTTACTGGTTTCTGATTGACTCCTTAACTTCTCATGAGTTCGCATTTCAAAAAAGCATTTATTGAACAAACCTGCATTTTGAGCGGGCGAAACCTTGTTGTTTTTCAAGAACTTCTTTAAAGTACGCAAGCACGACAGCGTCACTGTGACGTCACGGCTGCGGATCACGTGAGTGAGCGAGTCCGGATCGATGTTCCTGAGCAGAACAAAATCAAAACTGCATTCAAGTGCGGAGAATAATGAAGAGATGTTCATGCAAAGTAGAGGCAATCTGAAAATTGAGTGCCAAGCACGTTTGCTGGGAATACTTGTAGTTATATCTCGATAAACACAAAAAGAAAAACTTATTAGCTTTTTCTCTCACTTTCAAAATTGGCTCCAGACCTTACAAACAGATTTAGACTTCCGAAAATGTTCTCAAACTAGGACACACGAGCAATGTTATTGGAGCTGGTATGTTTTGTGGCATTATATATAAATAACTATAATCGTAGAGTTGCAAAAATTTCTCTTTGAGTTAGAAAGCACCGCGGTTTCAAAGATAGATACGTCATCTTTACGATGACGTTAAAAGATTCTTGTGATGTAATTACTATGAATAAACTTAACAAAAGACGGAGGATATGGTTTCTATTTAACTACCTTTAGATTGGGGTTTTCGACTTGAACTACGATGAAAACAAATTTGGTGCAAGATTTCAGTTGAGCATGACTAACGTGTGTGTCTTGACTAAACAGTTCGCGGAATAGATTTACTCGACAAACAAGGTCAACCTCATCCATCATATCAAATTCAAACCTATGAAGAGATTGTTTAAACTGCTACCAGACTGTTCTATATTTCATTATAAAATATAGTAATCAAAATACAGATTACAAAAATACCAATATATATCTTACAAAAACTGGCATCTAATTATAGCTAAAGGGCTCGCTTAGTTGAAATCTTGGTTCTTGATCAATATGCAAGAGTGAGGGCCATTTTATTTCGACGTGAATTATTTTTTATTATCTTACATCACCCGGGAGGCACAGGGAAGTAAAAGAAGAAAACCTAGGCTCCAGTATCTTTTTTAAACTGTGAAATGAAGATATATTCCCCCCAAAAAAAAGCCAAATTAACTTTTTTGTAAGCTTCCAAGGTGATCTCGACAATTAAACTTTGGTGAAACGATATAATTTACGGGATGGAACGATTTGACCCAGCCGTTTTGGCGCGGCCGTTTTGGCGCCAGCCATTGTGGGTAGTGTGCCGTTTAGGTTAGGGTTAGGGTGATTGATTATGCTGTTTTATTCAAACCTTCCTGCTAGTTTCAAATAGACTGGCGCCAAAACGGCTTCGCCAAATAGTACCCTACCCTATAATTTAGGCTCACGACAAATTTGACGGTTCAGAAATTTTTCGTTGTCGTAGATAACAAATTATGACGTGATCGTAGATGATAAGTTACGACGTAACCATAATGTTTTGAAGATTGAAAGAAAACCTTTTAAAAGAGATATTAATCGCAAACTTAATCTCTTCAATTAAGCACAAAATGTAAAACAATCAACTGAAATGTAAAGGCTCTGCGGTTATATTGAGCGCTTACGCAAGACAGAAATTGACAGTAAACAAAAGTGTACAGGGAGGCGAACAACAGCGGCAATTTACGATATTGATGACATGGTCTGACGGTGCTTACATTAGATATTATCGAACAGAGGCTGAGGTCTTTTCTCGAATTTGCATAAGCTCGTGGCGAACAAAGGTATCAGCAACAAACGCTGATCAGAAACGACAAAATGCTTATGACAATAAATAAAAGAGATTTTTATGTTGGTGCATAGGCAGCGTTAGGAGTGATTTTCTACTCACCTGACTGTAAAGTATCCTGTTTATAATTTGTCAAACTTTAAATGTCTGCGATAATAACTGAAGAGACTTACCAAAGCCAACACCAAGCAAACAGCTTTCCAGCGCTCTCCAGCAGCATCGAGTGGCCGGGGACGTGCAGCGGACGGGAACCAACGTACTTTGAAGTTTTGGTCACTAACTCTTTCAAGAAAATGAGAACCTTTGCACGAGATCCCTCTAGCGAAAAAACATGAAAATATTGGTTACACAAATGAAGCGCTTTTAGGCGTCACTTTTGAAGTCATTCTTAGTTCAAAAGACTTCGCCATGATTGCTTGGCGAGCATTGTGATTTTCAAGAGTTACTCGAGGGAGATTCGAATTGAATGCACAAAAACCTATCCCGCTTACAGGCAGCAACTTTAAACTGCAATCGAAAATGACGCCACAAAAGTGATGCCATCATCGGAAATGACGTCAGCGAAGTGTTGCTACAGGTTCATAGAGTTACGGACACTGTAAAATATTTCTTTGCTTCTTCGCCGAAAGCAAACAACAGAAACGGAAATTTTATTCAATGTCCTTACCGTTCATCAATGCCATAAAGAACATAGTAGAGTGATTTTCAAATTTATAAACAACCAATCAAGAAGCTGGTTATCAACGCACAAAATCGAATCGCACCGAGGTTACAAATACGTTGCTTATTTAAAACAAACACAACCATCGGTGAAATCCGATCGCGGAGACGATTGTTTGTTTCATGAACAAGTCAAGTACAAATAATTAAATGTGTTTCAAAATTTTCTACCTTCACAAATATTTTCAAGATAGAGACAAGCAATTTCCAAACAAAGATCGATAAAGGTGGAACGCAATACCAGACAGCGAGTGTCTCTAAAAGCAATTACGATTAAGCAAGAGTTTTATATATATAGTATATATATATGATTATATATATATATATATATATATACAGGGTGGGCCGTAAATAACGCACCAAAGCGTTTTGAACATCGACTGGAATTGTGCATCAACGCAAATGGCGAGCATTTTGAGCATTTGTGATTGTACCAGCGTGTACGTGTTTCTCTGTTCATTTGTTAAGTCTTGCTTTAATAAAAACGTGTGTTATTATTATCAGTATTGTTTAATATGCTTTGGTGCGTTATTTACGGCCCACCCTGTATATATATATATATATATATATAATCGATATATATATATAATCGAAAAGCAAAACTATATTCGAAAACACAACATTTCATCTCTACATTTATACTTCGGACTCTCAGGAAAGCGACGGAGGCGCTATACAGAAGGCAAGCAATTACTACGATCTGCTTCCGGAGATGCGAAAATATTGCTGAACGGTTGCAATTTTTTATTTTGATTTTTTAGTGTTATAGAGATATGATTAGAACTTAGAACTGCTTGCCAAGGCCGCCAAGCAGGAGAAAGTTTATAAAACGTCTTTCCCAAGGACGCAACAGAATGGCGCGAGTAGGTTTTAAAGCGAGACCATGTCGATCACAATCACGGGGCTCTTAAGCACTCGACCACGGTGCCGGCCAAGTTTCTTTTCGAAGTTGATTATTGAAGAGCGGCAGTTCAATTAGGGTTTGACACACGTTCATCAGAGATTACCTTGCGCAAATTTCTTTTTTAGAAAGTATTGCCAGAAGTGCTTCAAGGTCAACTAATTGTTCCGAATTGAGCTTGCTTCCACGAACGAATCTCATTCGAACAATTTTCTCCAACTAAAAGCGTCAACACGATCAATGGACCAATCAGAAAAGTGATTAGACGAGCAAAGTAACATCGTTTAAGAAATGTTAAGTCACATTTTTTGATCGCAATAAAATGTTTTGATTGTAGCTATCTCGATCGAACATTTTATCAGATCATTCGGTTTTTTCAAACCGAATTCAATTTAAAAAAGTCGACAACCATAGGTCAACAATCGCTCAAAAACGAGATTTAAAATCTCTGCCATCTTAACTGTAGTGACGCAGCATAAAACTTTTCCGCCATTAAAACTACTTGGTTCAATTTTCAAGTAATCTTGTTTTTCCAATCGAAATTTGTATTTCGGGGTTCTAAGTAAAACAACGAAAAGATTTCGATTTTCCAGGGTGTTTAAGTTGATCGATCGAGACAGCGACAATCCGAAATCTGCGCAATTATTAAAATATCAGCCAAGTTGAAATTTAGTTGAAGATTAAAAAATAAAGTGCTTTACAGAGGTAAACGGAAAAAGCAGTAGTCATAAAACAAATTATAATATAAATCAGTTTGCAGCTAAACGGCAAATCGTGTTTTAATTTGCAAATACGATATCTGACTATAGTTACTTAAAAAATAGACGTTGTTTGATATTTAAAAACTTACTTAGCATAACACTAAAGATCTATGCGAGTTGAGGAATCCAACGAGATTTACAATTTTCAAACTTTTACAAGAATTTTCTTTAAAAAATTTTAAAATAACAAATTTATCATGCCAAATGTTTCGGCACAAATCATAAGACTTTTCGCGATACAAATTTCATTTCATAATTTTATAGAGAAAAAAATAAGAAGAATATTCCAGAAAAGCTGTTGGATTGCTAAACGCGTACATTCTGCAATAACCAACCAACTTAGGAGAAAAATATCTTTCTATTTGTACGTTTGAGACCAAACATACTACAAAGACACCCAACATTTGCAATAGTTTGAAGATGCAAACTTTATAACTAAAATTGAACTTTATAATTAAAATTTTTCATTCAGTCGTACAAAAATGAATGAAACTTTAAATATGACAGCGAAACAGAAGAATAAAAATTATGTTTCATTAAGCATTTAAACAAAATATTGAAAGATAAAGGCATTGTGCAGTTCCTTTCAATGGATTTATTTTACATATTCAGTGATGCAGATGCGATTGTAACAATGGTGCGAGGTACGCACTTGGTAATCGTAGGATCTTTGTTTCGCGCTGGTTGTTAGTAAACACATTTCCGAGAACGACGACTGTTTAATCTAACGTCGCACTAATTTAATTAATTACCCTGTCACGGCGAATTTGTACAAGGTTTTCAAGGGTAGATAAGAAAGTTTCTTTTCTTCAGTGTTGACGTCAATACAAAAACGCTAATGACAAGCATCACATGGCCAAACGATAAAAATCGAAAATTTTGGGACAATTTTTTTGCACATTTACGATGGCGGTCGGAAGAATCTGGAATTAACTGGGGGGAGAGGTTCGTGAAACAAAGAAGTAAACTCGCGATCTCTCTAGCAAGAAGGGCCTGGTGATGAAACAGCCGAAGCAACCGAGGGCGCCAGAGGAAAATATTTGATGACGAAAAGGGCTGATTGAAAGACCTTAACGAAATCGATCGTGCTCGGGGTGAAAACCAACAATTTATCGAACTGCCATGTGCCCAGGCCAAGAATCAAACTCGCTTTTTGGCAAGTGAAAAGTTGCGTCAGTCGCATGGCTGCGCTCATTCTGATCAGTCCCAGTAAAGTCAAACTTTTATATAAGACTTTTAATTTTAAGGCTTGTTTCCACTACGAGCTTTGTTTCTGTCATTAATTTTTGTGCTTCGCTCAGCGCTGAAGCGCAAAAAGAACTAAAAAAATATATGAAACAAAGAATGGTACTGATCAAATATGCGGTCTACTAACAAACTTCTTGTTAAATATGCGGTCTACGACCGCATATCAAAAACCGCATATAGTAGACCGCATACACGCCAGGTAGACTGGATATTTAAACAGTCCCCAAAAAATGCTCCATTCCACGCTCGTAGAGGAGACGAGCTTTTAATCATCCAATTAAAAGAATGCGCGTTTCTAAACTTGTCAAATTGAGCTTCAAAGTTTAGTGGAGTCTTCAAGAATTTGAAAAGGTTTTCCTTGTTATCGAAACAATATATATACAGAAAAGTTTCCGAGAAATTTTTAAGAGATTTTGAAATCGGCTGTATATGCAACATCTTGCTATCTTATCTAGAACTTTCGGTGAAGAGATAATAGAGATTATGATTGAAAATCTTTTAAGTATATTTTTTCAAGTCAAGTTTCTTTTATAAAATACCAGAAATAGAAGCATTTTCCGAGCATTAAATAATAAAACAGGAAAAAATGTAAAGATTAGGACAGTCGATGTGCGCAAGGTATAGTTAAACTGCTTAAGCTTCGAATTCCATTCAATCTTGATGTTTGATTGTTAATGACGTAAGATGCACGATATAATGAAAGAAACCAAATGAAACGTGGAAAAGAAAGAAATTTAGTCTCTTGTTCACACTTTAGTCAAACCAAACTAAAACTAACTTTTATGCCCGTTTTATTTTCGCGATGTCCATGTCCGCAATATTGCCAATACATAACACTGTCGCAGTAGTGAGGTGTCGTTGGTAAGAACAAGGACAAACCGTCAACCAGGAATCAAACCAGCGTCTAATGTGGCCAAGTCAAATGAAAAAATTTTCATATTGTTTAAATTTTAGCTACAAAAAACGAGCTAAAAAAGTTGAAAAAAAAGTACAAAAGTAAATCTATTAATATTAATTTTAGGGAAATCCCCAAAGCTTGGTGGGTTAGTAACGGTTAACAATAAACGAGACCCATTCTTAGACATAAAATACGTGTTTTGGCAGCCAAAGTGTTAATAGAAGTCACAAAACAAAAGGAACAAATCAAATAAACCGAAGTTGACGTTCTCTGTCAGACTAACCTGGATCAGAGTCCCGTGGACGCGATTCGCGGGAAGATCGTTGCCTAGAGACGCGGCCAGCTTCTGCAGCAAGCGGGGGACGTCTGCCGATGACGTAACGCTCGCCAACGCGTTCGCAGCCATGACACGACATTTCAAAATAGGGGAATACCCGCAACTTAAAACAAAAATAAATCGCCGATTCAAAACAATAAGCAAAAATAAGATTGTTTCTTGCGTATTCAGAGTGTCGCAAGTGCAGGACTTCTTACAAAGATAGCGCGAATGTGTGTTCGCGAACAGACGAAAACGTGAACGCGAAAAAACGGTCGCAAAAGTGCATGGTATTTACGAACCCGGACAATGTCTACGATATAGGGGTGACATTCCGATAAAAGTTTTATAATGACTTGCACACGGCCAAAATTGCGCCACTTATCGGCGTATCACGCGACAAGTAATTAGGGATAATTTAAAACTGAAACGTAAGCGAAAGACTCAAATTTCCTTTCCATAATTTAGATAGTTCATGTACCAGGTAAACGATATAGAAATATAAAAGCAAATTTTTTTATGCTTACAATATAATACATTGTTTATGAAAGTAACACCGAATTCGAATCGACAAAGCCTGAAAAATCAATGTCTGAAAAGCAAACGTAAAAGCTTTTTTAAAATCCTGTCTGAAACAAAGCCAGCAATACAAAATAGATGCAAAGAAATGCTTGTACATTGCTTATAATAATAAATTCAACTTACCGTATAAGCAAGGGCGGATAAGCCGTTAACGGATCGACGGATTCGGAGACAGGAGATGGATAAACGCGAGAGAGCAGTAACAAAACAGGAAAAAGATTGGATTGCCGATCAATGTCGTTTACTGAAAACAGTAAAAACTTTAAATAAAAAAATCGGCTCAAATTTACAAAGCAGAAATTCAGAAACAAAAATTTCTGATTGAAATCTCCGAATTCGTCACGCTTCGCAATACTATTCTGCATTAGCTAGTATGAAGAAAATTACACGGTTATACAACCTTCACGGTTTGCTTACAAATAAACAACACAGAAGTGTATTTTGTACGCAAAAGCAGAGTATAAAGAAATGGTTTAAATGCTAAAAAAAAAAAAAAAACTAAACACTTGGACTATTTTTGGTACAATTGGAAAACCCAACCCGGATCGATCAGAATCTCACCGAGCTCAGGATCGGTTGCTGATAGTTGATGCTAGAACATTCGAACAACAGACACGGAAGACGCAGCGATTGATGTGTTCGTTTTCCGGTGCGACTAACGCGGGTTCGATTCCCGTGTCGGACAATGTCGATTTGAATAAATTGCAATGATTGGCCAGGTGATTTTCACGCAAGAGCAACGACGTGCTCGGTGACGTCATAAAAACATCGTTTCAACAGAAGTTAAAATAGCGAGCTGATCTGTTCAACACTCGATCACGTGGTCGTTTTTTGATAAACGTACAGAAAGTTGGCCATTTAATGATGAAGCCAAAATCGTAAAACTGTTTTGACGGCAAGAAACCATCGCAGAGTTGAATCGAAACAAGGTGGTGATCTTCGTACAAACTCGCTCACCGTCTGAATGTTGATCGACTTGTCTTTCGAGGAGGTCGATCGTGAATTGTTCAAGTTCGGGCATCTTGCTGAAGAACTCGCGACTCGACATCCTACAAAAAACCAGACTCGACACTGACTTGTCATCACGTGATTTAATATGGTTGGTAGCTTGACAAATGAGAGTCATGTGAAACGGGAGTTTACGGGCAAGCATAAGCCAGCACTTGGATTGTTGCGAAACACGAAAAAAATTCAAGCATAACGTGCAAAATCTATGGAATTGTGACAAGTGTGAAGAGGATTCTTAATCAGGAAAAAAAACAAAAAATTTGTACATACCTGTTCTTTCTAGAATTTTCAAGATCCTTCTCTTTCTTTACGCCAAAAATACGAGTGACTAAAGCGGAATAAAGGAGCGTGGATGAGTTACGGATCGACCATCTACAGGATCGAAATCCTAAATAAAACATTTTGCTTAGAGCCAAAAAAAAAAAAAAACGTTTGAAAACTTCCTAGGCCAAGGTAAAAACATATTTTTAAAAATTTGATAGAAACTATTCTACTGTAGTTGTCCACATCAAACTATGGCAATGAGCTATAGTTTAACTAAAAAATATAATAAATTATCAAAAAAACTTAAATTTATTTTTATCCGTTTGTAATATTTAGAAAAGAATGAAAAGCTCCATCATGGCATAGAAAGTGAAAAAAATTTTGAGGACAACTGATTTGGTGTACATACCAGTTATAGCCGCCATGACACATTTGGACAAATACGGAAGCATTTCTTCTCCGAGAGACGCGTCTTTCATCAGACCGCGAATCACGTTCAAAGTGTGGACCTTAAAAGTTTAAAAAACGAGTTGGCAACATTAAAACGAAGCAAGCGAATGTCGGCCACAGCACGTACCTGCTGGTCGCATTCAACGCTCTTCCCAACGCCTTCGATGACGTCACACGACACCAGAGGCAGCAGCGAGTTCATCACGTGACTCAAACAGTCACGTGAAACTTGACTTTTGTCGCTCCCGAGCAAAGCCTGCGCCGAACTGAAGATTAGAAATTTCGAAAACACGCGTAGTTTAGGAATCGCAACAACCAAACGTAATCACTTGATCGATAGCGAAATCAGGAGTGAAAATAATCGCGTTGAAAGATTCGGCTGTGATTATAAAGCATCTGTTCATATCATGAGCGTGCACAGAAGTTTCGGTTTTCTACTGCTTTCGTTACTCCTTTGACAACTTTCAACTAACTCCTACGAAAAGCAGAGAGACCTGCAAGAAGAACGGGAGCCCGGCGCTTCTTCTGGTCGCACACAGCGATTTCGCCTTTTCCGCGTCGCGAATATCAGCGATCGTCGAGTAGATCCAGGTTCTCGGCTGAGAATTCAATCGCTTGTTTGCGCTTCTGTTAAAAACGAGTCAAAAAGCTTAAAGACAAAAGAATTCACGTATTTTTTTTACATTTAACACCTGCACTGTGACGCGGAAGTGACGTTATTCTTCTGAAAGCTTGCAACTTGACTGTTCGTTTCACTCACGTGACGTAAAAACGAATTAAAGTTGGCGCAAACCAATGTTGCCACAGTAAATTTTGAAAAACCCGAGGCTTTTTAAAGGTACAAGATTTGGATACAAATCACAAGTTTACAAAATTGATCGTTTTTTTTCCATTTAATGTCAATTGAAGACTATTACTACACTAAAATATTTGCGAGGGTTTTAATTACACGATTGTGGATTGAATGTAATTGTGGCATTTGTCTACATGATGTTTAGTATATTTTCCTCTAAAAATGTACTCTTTTTTGCATAGGAAATAGGCTAATTATTTTTACCCGGCAATTTTTACCCAACGACCTAAAGTACTTTTCCCGAAATCTCGACTAAAATAATAAACCCGAAATACTCCACAACCTGAAGAATTTTTCTCGAAAAAATTTTTTTTTGATAAAAGAAACACAGGATATAGTTAAAAACTGAGAAAAAAAACACAAAGTCACAAGATCGAAAGCTAAAACACAAGGCATGGTACCATTGAAGTGAACAATCTTAACTGTCCGACTATTAAGCGAAACAGCAAAGCAATCTTAAAACCATTCAATTTCAACAAACAGGTGCATCAACATTATAATGAGATAGGTGATACCCACCTCCACAAAAGGGGAACATATTCGCGGAAGACAGAGTAAGCGACTTCGAATGTTCCTCGATGAACAGTCTCCATCAACTGCGATCGTAGATGTTCGCCGATCTCAAGAAACTGGAAGAAACCAGTAAAAACCGGTTATAAAAAGGAAATAATTGCTATAGTAGTTACATACAATCGGACACGTTGCTAAGCGAACCTTTGAAGCTTGAATTTTCGAAACTTTTTATAAATCCTGGTTTAATGTATGTTGAAGGAAAAACATTCAGCCATATATTAAAAAACAAGCATTTGCAGCAAGGTGCAGTGCAACTTTGTATAGCACGGAGTACAAAGAATTAACAGCAATTCATGCTGCAATATATTATATTTCACTTCTAAAGCACGACCGTAATCAATCACTTTGACGTTTGAATTTGCATCTTTGTACTTGGTCACAACTGCAGTAGCCGATTACAATAAATATCGGAAATGTAATACCGAATGGAGTATCGAACTCTGGCAAAGTTATAGCAGTTTAACATAATCAATCGATCATGGTCGCCATGGTAACTAAAATAATGTTTCAGCTATGTTGACTTGTGTTATACTTGTGTTTGTTTTGTTTAAAAACGGTTTCTTTCAGTTTAGTTTAATAAATCTTTAGTTTGGTTATTATAAAACAAATCTTATTACATAAATCGAGATCGAAACACCTTTTCAATGGACAAAAGAGAACTCTCGGGATCATCAAGCGAGCGTGATGCGAGGGATGCTATGAGTTGAAGGAGAAGATAAGATTCTTTTGCACTTCTCCAGCACATTACCAGCATCCGCTGTCCGGACACTTGGTGGGGCTCGTTGTCTGCATTAAATATCATTTAAGGTTCTGGCTCCTTTCAACGCAGTGCTGCATCGAAAGTAATCGTAAATAGATAAAAATCTTTACACAAACTTGTTTTCAAATGCTCTTTTAAGACTTTTGACAGTTCGGCATATCTCTTCTTGAAGATTTCCGGAAGTTTAAAATCGGACGTCGTCTTCGGCACGTAGCCTTCCGGGGAATCCCCGCCTACGACCGGAAGCACGGCAAAGGCAACTTTGAAGCAGAGAGAGACGCAATCGAGAATCAAGTTACGGTAAGCGGGAATATTAGCGCTGGAAACACAGAAGTCGCAATTTGGGCTTAATTTCAACGAATTAAAACGCAATTTAAAAAAAAAGGAAAACAGCAAAAAACTCTGAAAATATTTCGGCCATTTACCCGGTTAAAACGTAATCGTAATTATTGAAATGCGTCATGAAGTTCATAGCATTTAGAATTAAATCTGAATTTCATGCATAATTTAAAAAATTTCAGATATTTCACTTGAGAAACATTTTTTTGGCTTTTACAAAAACAGCTTAGTTTTAAATCAAGGGCACCACCTAGCGTCGTTCTAACAATAAAAATACTGCAAGAGCGAAAATCTAAGTCAACTGAAGGGTAACATGGAAACATGAACTCCGTTAAGCAAAAAGCATCAATCATTGTATTCGACACTAATTCTATAAAAAAAAAAAAAAAAAAAACAGCAACTAACTCTTACGAAAAGGTATTTAGACAAATGCAATCACCTAATATTGGCATCAGCGAGCAACATTCGCAAACAAAGCAGGCAGCCATGCATCGGACCGGTTTCAACCGCTTTTAACAGGTTTTTGCTGGCTACTTTGACGTCATCGCGCAACGAAGAAACGAAATATTGGCACAAACTGAAACAAAACACGAACATACGATCGCTCATTATATCAAGTACCTTCGCTTCTCAAATTTACTCCGCTGACACGCAAAAAAACATTACAGGTTTTAACCTGATTTGCTTTGATAAATTTTCATGACGTGAAAGGACGTTTATTAGAAGCTGCTTGATACGACAGAGGAAAGCTCAACAACATCACAATGATAAGACTTGAACCGAAAACACGTTAATAACCTCATTATTAACGTGGCGCATCGCTTAGCAATGCAGCAGGTCTCAATATTTTTAATAGTTATAAATATATTGACTGAGATAAACTACTTAGCGAGCAGATAGCAGGATTTCAGAGAACGGATTAAGTAAGCAAGTTACGCAAGAGACAAAGCACGGCTTTCGATTTTTATCGCCAAACAATTTAATGGAATTTGTTTTATCGAAATTATCATAATTGCTTTTTACTATGACAGCAATTAGCTCAGGGTGATAACATTCTGACTCCGAGCAGAAGGACACAAGTTCGATGCTCAGTCTACCTGAGTGATTTGTGTTGTGTCTTTAGGAAAGGGAGGACTTGACGACATTCCTCTTAAACGCGTAACCTATAATGGTAAAAGCCTCGAAACAAAACGCAGCAAGCAGGCCGATACGTGGCAGGAAATAACGACCCTCAAAAAACTTTCAATCTCACGTGATGACATTGTTGTCTTTGGATTGATTGATTCTGGCCGAGAAACGCAAATTAAACGCCGCATCGCGGCAAACTTCCGGCTTGCAACTTTTCCTCCCGGCGGCGAGAGAAGATTCGACAAGATTCCAAAG
Organism: Diplosoma virens; assembly: GCA_963680785.1. Taxonomy (NCBI): domain Eukaryota; kingdom Metazoa; phylum Chordata; class Ascidiacea; order Aplousobranchia; family Didemnidae; genus Diplosoma; species Diplosoma virens. Next base: position 65,375,997 of record OY796880.1, on the reverse strand, counting down.
AAAAGATGTTTTCACCTGAAGCAATCAAACAAATGACAGTGTTGCCATTTCAAAAAACCTTTCGTAGCAGTGAAAATCGGCTGAAAGAACTCTTTATTATTACATCATAAACACGGCTCAAAAAATTAACTTGGGAAATTAAAAACCTTTTTGAAGTTCGTGAGTTTGCAGGCGTGTGCTATCTTTGGCTACCGGTCCCAGAGTTTCACTTGAGTACATGGTTCAAGCTAAATTGCACGTCAGTGTAGGGCAGGGGCGAGGAACCTTATTGTATTAAATTGGATAGAAAGTCTTGTCGCATTTTTTGCCATGGCATTTTTAGTCTATATATTTTGGATTTGGTTAATCAATATTTATTGTCATTATATTAATGTTTTAATATTTCGTTTCAGATTAATTTAATAGCATTTTCTTGAGTTTTACAATTAAATTACCTTTTTAAAATGGGTTTTGACCAGATACATATTATAAGACATTTTATATGAATTTAGAAAAGGCTCAAAAGGATCCCAAGCAGCAAGAAATATTCGATCTGTCTATAAAAACGAGGCCCCGAGTATCCAAATTTGTCAACGATGGTTCAAACAATTTGAATCAGGAAACTTTACCCTCGAAGACTCCCTTCGATCAGGAAGACAAGTTCTGTCCCTCTTAAGGTTTTACAGGCTGTGGTTGAAGAAAATCCGAAACAAACTGCCAGGGAATTGGCTAAGCAGTTTAGTACTTGTCACAGGACTATCATAACACAGCTAAACAAGCTTGGAATAGTCCTGTGACAAGTACTAAACTGCTTAGCCAATTCCCTGGCAGTTTGTTTGGGATTTTCTTCAACCACAGCCTTTAAAACCTTAAGAGGGACAGAACTTGTCTTCCTGATCGAAGGGAGTCTTCGAGGGTAAAGTTTCCTGATTCAAATTGTTTGAACCATCGTTGACAAGTTTGGATACTCGGGGCCTCGTTTTTATAGACAGATCGAATATTTCTTGCTGCTTGGGATGCTTTTGAGCCTTTTCTAAATTCATATAAAATGCAATGTCTAATAATATGTATCTGGTCAAAACCCATTTTAAAAAGGTAATTTAATTGTAAAACTCAAGAAAATGCTATTAAATTAATCTGAAATGAAATATTAAAACATTAATATAATGACAATAAATATTGATTAACCAAATTCAAAATATATAGACTAAAAATGCCATGGCAAAAAATGCGACAAGACTTTCTATCCAACCTAATACTAGCGAGTCGTGTTCGAAAATTAAAAATTGGTGTGGGCCGCATAAAATTTTGGGGAGCAATATAGTTTCACCTAAATTTTATAGACGTTTGCAGAAATTATGACCTTTCAGCACTTCACTCATATGAGAAGAAATTGTATCCTAAATTTAAGGTGAAGACCAAAAAAAAGGTCATCACATAGAGTCTGTCTCTGATTTATCGATTTTTGTCACGAAAAACTAGAATTGGCTTTGCTTCTTCCCAACCACACGCGGGCCGCATTGGAAAACCTTACAGGCCGCAAGTCCCCCCTCCTGGTTCAGAGTTTTTGCAATTTTATAACTGTTGCGTTTTTTAACCTTTTGATTGTTTTTAGATAACGCAGGAATTGGTTTTAACTTTCTCTCTATCACTCTTGTTGATAACTCTTTAACTAGTTAATCAACTGACATCTGATTTTCTTTCCGATTAAAGTGACGTTGTTAGAAGTTAATTGATTTGTTAAATCAAAGTCGTGACTTTTTATTTAAGTACCATCTTGTTGTTAGAGCTTGAGAAGGAATGTTAACTTTACACCTTTTTTTTCAACAATCACTTCAGCTTAACTTTGAACAGTTTCTAGAAAACCAATACGCGGCAAACTATTTACTTTTCGGTAACCAGTTTTGCTTTCGCTTAGTTCCTTGCCATAAATTAATACAGAAAAAATGCTGTAATATTGTTATCAAACAATAAACAAATCCAAGCGTGTTCAGGATTACGCAATCAACAGTTTACTCACCGTCTTCTTGACGCGATCTTTCAGTAAGGGATGAGTCAAAAGATCGAGCGTCGATTGGCGGATATCGTCATAATTATCCTTCAACAATCCAATCAATTCTATTGTGCGCTTCGTCGTGAACAGCTTCAATGATCGCTCGACATCTGACGAATCAAATAAAGTTTGAATCAATTTTGATAAACCGACGGAAAGTCACTGTGCCAGTAAGCACTCGATAAGTCAGAAAAGGCTACCGGAAAGCACAAAACAGGAATTCTACAATTACTGAAACAGCAGTTAGAGGCTTTATGAAGAGAATGTTGCGAATTAAATATAACAATATTTGCAAACGAAAACACATTAATTCCTAGCTTCTTTATATAAATTCGGACAAGGTTGAGAATCAAAAATATCGAATTTTTCAAACATGACAAACAATTTCTGGGAAAAATATAGGGGGGGCCTACAAAAAACTTTATGACAGAAGCATTTTCTCATCTTATAAACATTGGCTAAACGCGCTTAAATAAGAAATAAAACCATATTCACATAATTACGTACAATCACCTTTATAAAAACAGTTATTCGTATAATTTTGCGGGCCTTTCACCACAAGCCATTAATCATACATTATTTGGCTTGCATAGAGGTGCAGTTACCATGTATAATAATGTTTTGATCATCAAAAAAGTTTCTACAGAATGAAGAATATTTGCGCAAGACTGCAACCAATTTAAAAATACCGTAAAAGCGTCATCTTTTAAGAACCTAATAACCACAATAAATCTTGTAAATGAAAAAAATTTAATTACACAGTCAAAAGGTAAGCGAAAAGATGGCAAGACTACAACAATAAAACTTTTAAGGCGTTTTTAATAAGTTTTTATTAACTATACAAGGAGTGACAGACAGTGTTAAACTTATACCAACCAGAATAATGCAAACAAAAATTTAATTCGACGTAAAATCAATTACCCTATATATCAAAGAGGGTATCGACTGTTTGAATTTCTGCACAATTAGAAGTTATGAGTGACGCTAAGAGGAAATTCGCTCATCGACATATTGACGAAATAATAAGGATGATGAAAAATCAATAACGAGCGATATTTAAACAGGAAGCAAGGGCATATGAGCACAGAAACTACTATACTTCTAAAGAGAATGTGCTGTCACCATACGAATATTAGCTAAAACAGCGTTCTCGATCTTTTGTGATTCGCGCCCCCCTTTTGTAGACACTCAACAATCGTGACTCATGCCTCATAAAAAATAATGATTTTGTTTTAACGAATTTTTGTAATTATATTTACGTGAGATAGCAAATAAAAATCACCGGAATAAAATCAAATTCATTAATGCAAGAAGCATAAAACCTGCTCATAAACTAATCCAAAATCGGCTTTAAGCCATTTCTACCACAAGCATTGAAGGGATTATTCTGTTTTTTATTGATTTTTTTTCACGCTAAAGCGTTGAGAGAAGTAAAAAATCAACAACAAAGAATAATCCCACCAGCGCTCATAGTAAAAACGGGCTTTTACACCTTCGGCTTCGTCTTAAACAGAGCAATATCACTGCGTAATTTTTTTTTTTTTTTTTAGTGGCGAAGACTGAAAACTCTTGATTTAAAAAAGTAAATCTTAATTTTCGTTGAAAATTGAACGAGTTCGCGGACGCTTTCTTGCTGAATAATTTATATTTGCTGTAAAGAGATAATTAGAGATAATTAGAAGCCGGTAACATCATTGCTGTTCTTAAATGTCAGCCTCATCGCATTTGAAACTTCTTAAATCTGCCAACTCCTCTGTTGTTACAAGGTTAATTTTAATTTCAAGAGTCTCTGCATCATGGAATGCCTAACGGTGCATCATTAAATTACATCTACAATGAATAAAATTACAGAGAATTTTAAAGCAAACAGCATCAAAGTGCTCCCGCAAAAACGTTTTGGGGTCCGTTTAGAAATCCTGGGCTAATCGAATCTCAACGGAAACTTAAAACGTTAGAACACTGATCTTCTTCGTATAATTAACATCGACCTGACTGTTGTTGGTGTTTTATGCGGGTCCTCCAGGGGACGTAAATTGTAAATGAACTTTGACCCTTTTTTCTAAGATCACAATGAAAAACACTAAAATAGAGTGGGCATCGAACTCGCGTCCTTCTAATTCCGAGTATGTTTTTACAATAATGAGTATCCCGCGAATAATAGACAACTGATAATAATGAACGACTTGTCGTCAATGCCTCTGAACAAAAACACTTATCTTAAAAAAGGTTATTTATATACTCGTATAAACCCCGAAAATTTTCAAAGTTCTTAAATTGATGATTTCTTGGTAAAACGGTATCTTAATCAATTTACTATTTTCTTTATTTTAAGTACTCCACATAGTTCAAACTGTAAAAAATAATTTTAATCTCTTTGATCTGTTTTGAATAAAACATTTTTTTCTAATAACGGTGCTGGTTACATATAACCCATGTGAGAAAGTATAGCAACAATTATGTCAAATAAAAATTCAAAGTTTAGTCTGCTGGTCTTAATCGGGAGGGAAACTGTTTGAGCTGAAATAAATAGTTTTTAAATGTATCTCAAACTATTGTAAGGTACTTTTTAAAATCTTTCTTTCAACAGCCAAAAACTAAAAACTAATCATAATTTTTCGTCTACTATTTATTAGTTTTATAACAGCACTAAACATTAACCATCTTTAGGCAAATTGTACAATGTAAACACTTTATAAAAATAAAATAAAAAATTTACCATCGTGAGACGTGAGAAACGATGAAACAATCAGATTGAGGATGTGGAGGGAGATAAACTTTCTGGGATAACAAGCCCCGGGGTGAAGATTCTCCAGGCAAAAATGCAACAACCAAAATTTAAATTCCTACAAAATAAAGTTCATTAAAAAACCGCTCCTCGTACAAAGATTGTCTTGGGTATGACTTTAAACTACATCCGATGAAAAGACTTTAGTTCGGAAGTTCTGAAGTTATAGGGAAAGTAGAGTTACCCTTTGATTCCCATTACTCCCAGGACGATTCTGACCCGGAGTGGGAACATCTGTTAGGTTCAAACTGTGGATTAAATAAATCCACCTGTTGTACGTTTGTCTTTTGAGATAAAGGCTATGTCCACAACAGACAACTGTGTTGGTGTGAGCAAGGGTATGCGACCGATAAAAATTTGCTTCAAATTTTCATGAAGTAATTTAATAAAAGAGCCCCCAGTCCCCAGCAGCTCTTAAATAGACAGGGGGTGCAAAGAATCTCTGGGTATAAATTTAAAACCAAGAAAAAAAATTGACAATCAGACATGAATTAGCTGGAACCTGGAACGTCGGTTGTCTTTGTGGTCGATGGGATTGTCGAAGGCGAATGTTTGTGGTCTACAAGATGGAGGAGCCGAGAGCTTGTTTTATTGGAATTAAAAGATGAAGATACAAATTAATGATGATCGAGAATGATGCTGGGAAGAGTGGTGTGGGAATATTGGTGAAGGAGAAGCTGTGTGATAGTGTTATTGAGATATGTAGGAGTGATAGAATGATGACAATATGTCTTATATTTGAGGAGAAAATGATACGGGTGATACGTATGTGTCTATGCACCCCAAAGTGGAAAGCCAGATATACAGAAAGATAAATTTTATGATGAACTGGTTCATGAATGGGATACGAAAGGTACAAAAGAATTGACTTTGGGGATTGGAGACTTTAATGCTCATGTTAGAAAAAAAGTGAATCAATTTGAGGGTGTACATGAGGGAAAGGCAATAAAGGAGCGAAATTTGGATAGTAGAATGCTGTTGGAATTCTGCAATCTGAAGGATATGTGTAAGCGAATACACGGTTTAAGAAGGAGAAAAGAAAGGCGATTTACAGTTCCGGTGATAATGAAACTGAGATTGATTTTGTTTTGGTGAAAAGCAGAAAATTATTGAAAGACGTCAAGCTGATCTCTTGAGAACCGCAACACAGGCTAGTGATTGTGGATGAGAAGAAGAAAAACCTGTTTAAGGACATAAAAATGAAATGGAACATGCAATGGAAGGTATGGAAATTAAAAGAAAAACAAAGAAAAATTACGAACAATGTGAAAGAATTGAAGCAAAGAACTTGTGGGGTTCATTTAAAGATGGGGTTTTCGAGGCTTGTGAAGAACTTTGTGAAAAGAAAAAACCAAGGAGGAAACGAGGAAGCACATGGTGGTAGAATGAGGAAGTGCAAGAAACAACAAAGAGAAAAAAACGCATTGTGAGAGAGTGCAAGATTCGATCAGAAGAGAAAATAATTACAAAAAAAGAGAGAAATCTAACAAAAAAATGTCAGTAGAGCAATGAGATAGGCTAAGCAAGAGATGAATGATTTATGTGACAAATCAAACAATGTATTTAAGCTTGTGAAGTTTTTATATGTTTAAGAGGGATAAATGGCAGATTTGCGTTTAGCGAGAAGGATTGAAAACAGAGTGTGGAAAGAACATATGGAAAAGACGATGAAGAAGGAGAATGCATGGGACCAAAATACTAGAGATTGGTATAGTGGAAGAGGTTTCCTTAGAGGAAATAACAACTGCAATGAAGAAAATGACATTAGGGAAAGCATCTGGACTGTCAGAAGTGAGCATAGAAATGATAAATGCAAGAGGGAAAGTTCAAATTGATGTGATGATGAAATTTTGTCAGAGAGTATCTCAATGTAATGATGAAATAATGAAACTATGAAACTTTGTCAGAGAGTATCTCAATGTAATGATGAAATAATGAAACTATGAAACTTTGTCAGAGAGTAACTCAATGTAGTGATGAAATAATGAAACTATGAAACTTTGTCAGAGAGTATCTCAATGTAATGTTGTGTGATGATGAAATTTTGTCAGAGAGTATCTCAATGTAATGATGAAATAATGAAACTATGAAACTTTGTCAGAGAGTATCTCAATGTAATGATGAAATAATGAAACTATGAAACTTTGTCAGAGAGTATCTCAATGTAATGATGAAATAATGAAACTATGAAACTTTGTCAGAGAGTATCTCAATGTAATGATGAAATAATGAAACTATGAAACTTTGTCAGAGAGTATCTCAATGTAATGATGAAATAATGAAACTATGAAACTTTGTCAGAGAGTATCTCAATGTAATGATGAAATAATGAAACTATGAAACTTTGTCAGAGAGTATCTCAATGTAATGATGAAATAATGAAACTATGAAACTTTGACAGAGGGTATCTCAATGTAATGATGAAATAATGAAAAAAAAAAAAGCACAAATTACAATAAAGTGAGTGCAAAAGTAATTTATTGCACTACAAGGCCCTGTTTCGCTCTTATGGAGCTCGTCAGGTGCAACTTAATTACAATTACAAAGTCACATTGTCACGATGAAACCAACTAAGCAATGAACTGTTTATAAAATCTGAAACAATTTAAAATGAGATCACGACAAAGTAACAAAATTCGCACAAAAGCAACTTGTACTAGAAAAAACCGGATTTAACTCAAGCGTGAAATGCATAGCGTCGCGCTATATCTGTAGATCACAGAGCACCTTGCACCGGCATGAAAGAGACTATGGAACGATTATAGTATCACACTATTCTGATCGAACCATTTTGGCTGTTAATTATTAGAAGCAAGGATTTGGGCTATTATCCAAAAAAAAAAAGCACAAATTACAATAAAGTGAGTGCAAAAGTAATTTATTGCACTACAAGGCCCTGTTTCGCTCTTATGGAGCTCGTCAGGTGCAACTTAATTACAATTACAAAGTCACATTGTCACGATGAAACCAACTAAGCAATGAACTGTTTATAAAATCTGAAACAATTTAAAATGAGATCACGACAAAGTAACAAAATTCGCACAAAATCCGGTTTTTTCTAGTACAAGTTGCTTTTGTGCGAATTTTGTTACTTTGTCGTGATCTCATTTTAAATTGTTTCAGATTTTATAAACAGTTCATTGCTTAGTTGGTTTCATCGTGACAATGTGACTTTGTAATTGTAATTAAGTTGCACCTGACGAGCTCCATAAGAGCGAAACAGGGCCTTGTAGTGCAATAAATTACTTTTGCACTCACTTTATTGTAATTTGTGCTTTTTTTTTTTGGATAATAGCCCAAATCCTTGCTTCTAATAATTAACAGCCAAAATGGTTCGATCAGAATAGTGTGATACTATAATCGTTCCATAGTCTCTTTCATGCCGGTGCAAGGTGCTCTGTGATCTACAGATATAGCGCGACGCTATGCATTTCACGCTTGAGTTAAATCCGGTTTTTTCTAGTACAAGTTGCTTTTGTGCGAATTTTGTTACTTTGTCGTGATCTCATTTTAGATTGTTTCAGATTTTATAAACAGTTCATTGCTTAGTTGGTTTCATCGTGACAATGTGACTTTGTAATTGTAATTAAGTTGCACCTGACGAGCTCCATAAGAGCGAAACAGGGCCTTGTAGTGCAATAAATTACTTTTGCACTCACTTTATTGTAATTTGTGCTTTTTTTTTTTGGATAATAGCCCAAATCCTTGCTTCTAATAATTAACAGCCAAAATGGTTCGATCAGAATAGTGTGATACTATAATCGTTCCATAGTCTCTTTCATGCCGGTGCAAGGTGCTCTGTGATCTACAGATATAGCGCGACGCTATGCATTTCACGCTTGAGTTAAATCCGGTTTTTTCTAGTACAAGTTGCTTTTGTGCGAATTTTGTTACTTTGTCGTGATCTCATTTTAAATTGTTTCAGATTTTATAAACAGTTCATTGCTTAGTTGGTTTCATCGTGACAATGTGACTTTGTAATTGTAATTAAGTTGCACCTGACGAGCTCCATAAGAGCGAAACAGGGCCTTGTAGTGCAATAAATTACTTTTGCACTCACTTTATTGTAATTTGTGCTTTTTTTTTTGGATAATAGCCCAAATCCTTGCTTCTAATAATTAACAGCCAAAATGGTTCGATCAGAATAGTGTGATACTATAATCGTTCCATAGTCTCTTTCATGCCGGTGCAAGGTGCTCTGTGATCTACAGATATAGCGCGACGCTATGCATTTCACGCTTGAGTTAAATCCGGTTTTTTCTAGTACAAGTTGCTTTTGTGCGAATTTTGTTACTTTGTCGTGATCTCATTTTAAATTGTTTCAGATTTTATAAACAGTTCATTGCTTAGTTGGTTTCATCGTGACAATGTGACTTTGTAATTGTAATTAAGTTGCACCTGACGAGCTCCATAAGAGCGAAACAGGGCCTTGTAGTGCAATAAATTACTTTTGCACTCACTTTATTGTAATTTGTGCTTTTTTTTTTTGGATAATAGCCCAAATCCTTGCTTCTAATAATTAACAGCCAAAATGGTTCGATCAGAATAGTGTGATACTATAATCGTTCCATAGTCTCTTTCATGCCGGTGCAAGGTGCTCTGTGATCTACAGATATAGCGCGACGCTATGCATTTCACGCTTGAGTTAAATCCGGTTTTTTCTAGTACAAGTTGCTTTTGTGCGAATTTTGTTACTTTGTCGTGATCTCATTTTAAATTGTTTCAGATTTTATAAACAGTTCATTGCTTAGTTGGTTTCATCGTGACAATGTGACTTTGTAATTGTAATTAAGTTGCACCTGACGAGCTCCATAAGAGCGAAACAGGGCCTTGTAGTGCAATAAATTACTTTTGCACTCACTTTATTGTAATTTGTGCTTTTTTTTTTTGGATAATAGCCCAAATCCTTGCTTCTAATAATTAACAGCCAAAATGGTTCGATCAGAATAGTGTGATACTATAATCGTTCCATAGTCTCTTTCATGCCGGTGCAAGGTGCTCTGTGATCTACAGATATAGCGCGACGCTATGCATTTCACGCTTGAGTTAAATCCGGTTTTTTCTAGTACAAGTTGCTTTTGTGCGAATTTTGTTACTTTGTCGTGATCTCATTTTAAATTGTTTCAGATTTTATAAACAGTTCATTGCTTAGTTGGTTTCATCGTGACAATGTGACTTTGTAATTGTAATTAAGTTGCACCTGACGAGCTCCATAAGAGCGAAACAGGGCCTTGTAGTGCAATAAATTACTTTTGCACTCACTTTATTGTAATTTGTGCTTTTTTTTTTTTGGATAATAGCCCAAATCCTTGCTTCTAATAATTAACAGCCAAAATGGTTCGATCAGAATAGTGTGATACTATAATCGTTCCATAGTCTCTTTCATGCCGGTGCAAGGTGCTCTGTGATCTACAGATATAGCGCGACGCTATGCATTTCACGCTTGAGTTAAATCCGGTTTTTTCTAGTACAAGTTGCTTTTGTGCGAATTTTGTTACTTTGTCGTGATCTCATTTTAAATTGTTTCAGATTTTATAAACAGTTCATTGCTTAGTTGGTTTCATCGTGACAATGTGACTTTGTAATTGTAATTAAGTTGCACCTGACGAGCTCCATAAGAGCGAAACAGGGCCTTGTAGTGCAATAAATTACTTTTGCACTCACTTTATTGTAATTTGTGCTTTTTTTTTTTGGATAATAGCCCAAATCCTTGCTTCTAATAATTAACAGCCAAAATGGTTCGATCAGAATAGTGTGATACTATAATCGTTCCATAGTCTCTTTCATGCCGGTGCAAGGTGCTCTGTGATCTACAGATATAGCGCGACGCTATGCATTTCACGCTTGAGTTAAATCCGGTTTTTTCTAGTACAAGTTGCTTTTGTGCGAATTTTGTTACTTTGTCGTGATCTCATTTTAAATTGTTTCAGATTTTATAAACAGTTCATTGCTTAGTTGGTTTCATCGTGACAATGTGACTTTGTAATTGTAATTAAGTTGCACCTGACGAGCTCCATAAGAGCGAAACAGGGCCTTGTAGTGCAATAAATTACTTTTGCACTCACTTTATTGTAATTTGTGCTTTTTTTTTTTGGATAATAGCCCAAATCCTTGCTTCTAATAATTAACAGCCAAAATGGTTCGATCAGAATAGTGTGATACTATAATCGTTCCATAGTCTCTTTCATGCCGGTGCAAGGTGCTCTGTGATCTACAGATATAGCGCGACGCTATGCATTTCACGCTTGAGTTAAATCCGGTTTTTTCTAGTACAAGTTGCTTTTGTGCGAATTTTGTTACTTTGTCGTGATCTCATTTTAAATTGTTTCAGATTTTATAAACAGTTCATTGCTTAGTTGGTTTCATCGTGACAATGTGACTTTGTAATTGTAATTAAGTTGCACCTGACGAGCTCCATAAGAGCGAAACAGGGCCTTGTAGTGCAATAAATTACTTTTGCACTCACTTTATTGTAATTTGTGCTTTTTTTTTTTGGATAATAGCCCAAATCCTTGCTTCTAATAATTAACAGCCAAAATGGTTCGATCAGAATAGTGTGATACTATAATCGTTCCATAGTCTCTTTCATGCCGGTGCAAGGTGCTCTGTGATCTACAGATATAGCGCGACGCTATGCATTTCACGCTTGAGTTAAATCCGGTTTTTTCTAGTACAAGTTGCTTTTGTGCGAATTTTGTTACTTTGTCGTGATCTCATTTTAAATTGTTTCAGATTTTATAAACAGTTCATTGCTTAGTTGGTTTCATCGTGACAATGTGACTTTGTAATTGTAATTAAGTTGCACCTGACGAGCTCCATAAGAGCGAAACAGGGCCTTGTAGTGCAATAAATTACTTTTGCACTCACTTTATTGTAATTTGTGCTTTTTTTTTTTTGGATAATAGCCCAAATCCTTGCTTCTAATAATGAAATAATGAAACTATGAAACCTTGAAAGAGATCAAAAATGAATGCCGGAAGATTGGAAAACTAGTGTGGCAGTGCCAATCTACAAAGGAAAAGGAGATGTGACGAACAGCAAAGCATATAGAGGAGTGACGTTATTGGAGCATGGAATGAAGATCGTTGAAAGAGTATTGCGGTGGTAGACGATAAGCAATTGGCTTTATGCCAGGAAGAGGGACGACAGATGCTCTTTTTATAGCGAGAAAAATGCAAGAGGAATACAAGAAAAATAAAAATTATACATGTTTCATGGATTTAGAGAAGGCCTTTAATAGAGTTCCAAAAAGAGTAATGCAATGGGCATTGACGAAGAAAGAACTATCAAAGATCTTAGTGAAAGCAGTGAGTCTGCATGAGGGCTCAAAGACAAAGGTTAAAATTGGATCTAAATTCTCAAAAAAATTTTTATGTAGTGGTTGGTGTACATCAGGGACCTGTTTTATCACCTTTGTTGTTTGCAATTGTGGTATATGTTGTGACAAAAAATGCAAGAGAAGGCTTAAAGAAGTGCAAGGGACTGAAAGAGGGTGAAGTCATACGGAGTAAAATAGACCAATGTGGAATATGCGGCAAAAAGATGACTGTAAACTCAGTCTCATCTACAAAATGTGACCAATGGATTAATGGAAGGTGTTTAAGTTAAAGAAAGTACTCCAAGTGCGGAAAGATTTTTGTTTATAGTGAATGTGATAAAGCGACAAATGGTGCAGGAGAAGTGCAACAGAAGATAATGTGTTATGATGTGGATGAATTGAAGAGATTTCGCTATCTTGGCGATAGGTTAAATGCCAGTGGAGGATGTGAAGCCGCAGCAGCTGCAAGAACAAGAGTGGGATGGAAAAAACTCAAGAGAGTATGGAAAGATATTGTTCGGAAAAAGATTTTGCGGACGAAAGGAAAGGTATATAAAAGCTATGTTAGGAAGGAATCAGCTATATCACATGGAAAGATCAGCTATATCACATGGAAGAGAAAAAAGTTGTTTAAGAAAAAATGAAGTAGCTATTTTGAGATAGATACGATAAGTAACAGAAAGATCTATGGTGAGGCCGATGTGCGGTGTTAAGTTGGTGGATAAGAGAAATACATTGGAGCTGATGGAGATGTTGCGATTGAAGAAAGCAGCAGATAACCTGCAAAGGAGAATGATGCGAGGTGGTATGGTCATGTTTTGAGACGACTTGAGGAAGATGTTTTGATGAAGGCAATGGTATATAAAGTGGTCGAGTGGTTAAAGCGCCGGGACCGTGACCAACACGGTCTCGGTTCAAAACCCACTCGCGCCATTCTGTTGTGTCCTTGGGAAAGACACTTTACGGCACTTTCCCCTGCTTGGTGGTCTTGGCAAGCAGTTCTAAATTAAAGTTATATCTCTATTAAATTACAAGCGGACAGCAATATCTTGGCATCTCCGGAAGCAGGTCGGGGTAATTGCCTACTCTATGTATTAGCACCTCCGTCGCTTTCCTGCGAGTCAGGAGGACAAATATAGAGATAAAAATAAATAAAAATAAAAATAAGTGGATGAAAACATAAACAGGACGGACTGAAGATGAAATGGAGAGAACAAGTTGAAGAAAACAAGAGAAAGATTGGTTTAAAGAAAGAAAATGCAGCAGATCGGTGTAGGTGAACAGAAAGCGTAGGAAAAGTTGCAGAAGTAGTAAGATGCATCCAACCACCTCCATTCACCGGAATAAAATTGGATTTTCGTTGTTGTTACATGTAGAAAGATTCGAGAATTTCAGCAAGCAACAAACTTACAAATTTATGGAAAACACAAATATTAAACTCGCACTAAAATAAATGTAACAAGGTAATAACTTTGCAACAGCCAATTCTCACCAAATAAGAAGAAATTAGAAGTTGGTTTTTTTCGTTTTTTTCTCTCTTTTGTAAAGAATCAGTATTGGAAGATAACCGGTGAAGAAACTGAAAAACAGATATTTGAAAAAATGAAAATAGGCAAATTTTATTTAATTAATACGAGCATTATTTTTTTAACAATATTAAAGCGCAATCTAATTAATTGTGTTCTCAAAAAAATGTCCTTTATTTATTTACAGAACAAACAAATGTAAGTACATCAATTAATTTGCTATGGAGTCGCAATTACTAAAAAAAGGATATCAAATGAACAAAGCGATTAAAATTCAAGTATTTTACCTTCTTTATGGTGTTTAATAACTGCTGACGGAAAGCAGGGCAATGACAATTCATGCTGTAAGGCAGACTGAACTTAATCAGTTCCAAATCGTGCTCTTCAACCAAGACGGTCGTTCTCGAACATTCGCATACCAGGCAGAAAGTATCAAGACGAATCTGTGGTAATTATACAAAAAATTATTTAAATGCTTGGTTGCTGTTTGCTTAGGTTTGGCCAATTTATTAAAACTTAAATCTTCCAGCAAACACAATAACGTTCTTTTGACAGAGCCAACATATTGCAATCGAATAAAAATATTTGTTCAGTTCAATTTTTTCAATGAAACAACCTAAAAGTATTTTTCGGTCACAATTCAATTCTACGTATATAAAATATAATTGTTATTTCGCTAACAAATCTAAGAACAGTAATTGAAGAATATAGAAAAAAAAAGCTTACTTGATTGCTTTGATGAACTAAAGCGGCCTTAATTACGTTTTGATCGATGTTTCTGTTATCTCCATCAACGTTAAATAATGTTTCCTGTCAAAAAAGTTCAACATAAAAAAACTTTTACTTCAAATACACAAGATCAGTTGGGTGTATGTGCTTCATTATTGCCGCTCTTAATATATAGAACTGTACAGTTGACATCTCTTGTGCAATGCTCCTTCAGAGAAGTGCTTACTTCATTAAAAAGGGGATTAAATGTTTTACTGGAAGGAGAGAACAATTTTAATTTTCCGTTTTTAATTAACATAAGCATTATAGATTTACGCCACTCAGTAGTTATTCGTATTGCGACGCTAGCCAGGCTGATCACTTGGTGAGGAGCTCCGTTTTAATTACGACTTCGATCTAATTATTGTCAGTTCATCGCTTACTGTTGTCATGTTGCTGTATCTTTGGAAAACGGTCTTGAAAAGCAGTTCTAAACTAAATTCATTCAACAATCTACAAAATCAACCGAAGTGCAATATCTGGACCAATCGTTTGACGGTTGCTCAAAAGCTTGTGCTTACTACTCGTATTGCGTCATACGAACATCGTTTGTTCGGTATAAGTCGGCAGCCGGCCAATTACAGCCTGGGACAAAAGTTTAAAACCACTTGAAGTTTTTTAATCATTTCATGTTAAACCTGCCATAATGTGCACAAACCACAAACTTTTTGCAAAAACTTTTTTGTATTTCAACGAACATCTCTTACTCAAGCAAAATGCATTGTATTTTGGTAAAACAAAGAACAAAAATTTAAAAATTCTTAATACTTGGTGTGACCGCCTTTATTTTTTATAACTTCTTGAAGGCGACGTTGCATACTACTTACAAGGTTAAGGCAATAATCCGGAGAAAGTTCATGCACCCAAAACTTCTTTGATCACCTTCCGCATTTCCTCAAGACATGAAGGCTGTCTTTGAGATACTTTCATCTTCAATAAAGCCCACAAATTTTCTATGGGGTTCAGGTCAGAACTGTTCCCAGGCCAGTCAAGCACATTGATATGCTGGCTATTGAGAAATTGCTGTACAACCTTGCTTTTGTGGCAGGGAGCTCCATCATGCATAAAAATCGTGCAATTATGTATTTGCATGTGTATCACCAACTTCTCCTTAAGCAATTCGACGTATTTGGAGCCGTTCATTGTGCTTCCTGGCGGCAAAAAATAAAGACCAGCTGTCCCATTAGCTGACATGGCCCCCCAAATCATTTGACTTGGAGGGTGTTTCACTGTTGGAATGGTGAATTTCTCCTGATACCGAGCTCTAGGTGGTCTACAAACTCGATACTTTCGAACAGAGAATTGCTTCATTGAAGATTCATCTGAGAAAAGAACATTTTTCCACATTTTTGTGTCCCAGTCAAGATGCCTTTTTGCAAACTCTAACCTCTTTTTTTTCATTGCTTTGGTTAGACGTGGTTTCTGAGCTGGTCTGTATGACTTCAGGCCAAAATCCACAGACAATCTACGCCTAATAGTCTTTTCACTCATGTTGATTCCTCTTTCCGCCATTCCTGCCTGTATTTTTTTAGCAGAGCTCATAGGAGATTGACTCACTACCTTCCTGATAAAACGGTCATCCCTGCTACTGGAAATCCTTGGACGACCTGACCTTTTGCTGTCCTTAAAAGTGTTTTCTTTTCGAAATTTTTCGATAGCATTGTGTACCGCAGTCTTGCTAACCTTCATCTGCCTTGATATTTCGCGTTCTGAGAGCTTCATTGTGCTAAGACTGACTATCTGGGCACGTTTTTCACTACTGAGAGCTGCTTTTTTGCCCATTTTTTAGCTGTCAAAATTTTGTATTTCTACAGGTAATTTATGGCTAAACGTCTGAAATTCAAATCGAAAATAATAATATATTATTGTTAAATAACAAGACCTAATTCCAAAACCTAAATATGCATTCTGACGCAACAATACTTAGTTTTGCGTGAATAAGAAGCTTTTTTACTTAAATGTGTAATATTGCAAAAGGTGGTCTTAAACTTTTGTCCCAGGCTGTAGCTGAGAGTGTCGTATCAATGACGGACGCAATCGACACAGTCGCAGATCAAAACCTGCTCCGTCATTTCGTGGGAAAAAACACTTTCCTCTGTTCGGCGGCTTAGCAAGCAGATCTGAATCTTATGCTTGCCTCTATGTCAAACTAAAAAACTAAAAAATTCAAATAGACGACAACATCTTGGCATTTCTAAAAGTCGGGCTACTTGCTTGACAATTTTGCTATGTATTGTATAAGCCTTCCAACCTTTCCAGCGAGTCAGTAGGACATAGAAAATAACTAAAAACTTATGATCAATATTACAATTGCTTTGCATAGAGCATCGCGTTAGCGCGTGTTTCGCGTTGATTAACTCAATAAAAACAGGTTCTCGCGTAATCAGGGTTGTGCGATGGGAATCGAACCCAGTACTTTCTATTTTCACCAATCTTAACTTAGCTGTGTACACTGATATTTGGTTTAGAGCAATTAAAAAGAATTAATAAATTCTATCCAAAGAACAGGAATTTTATCTACTTAACAGCTTATTCAGAGCGTTTACTTATTCTAATCGTATTCTAATAGTTATTTACTTATTCTAATAGTCATTATTCTAAAATCAAGTAAAATAATAACTTTTAAAAGTGGTTCTCTGACATCCAAATTCCCATCTAATCCTTCAAAAATTTTTTATAAAACTGCGTTAAAACTGTCTTTCTTTCCAAAATTTGTTAGGTTTTGTTAAATAGCAAAGTTAACAAACCTTTTGAAGAAGACCAAGTCGTTGAGCTTGTCTCAGACACATGATGAAGATGTTCAAATAGTCAGATGATTTCGCGTCGTTATTGCTGAAGTATGACACCAAGAATAACACAGAAGATCGCCCGTACAACTTGAATAACTTTACAGCGCAATACTGAAAACAAACAGGCCGTATCAACAAACACTCATGCCTTTAAACTTCAACTTTTTTTATCAAGCGTTATAACCTTTCTAGTAACTAATTGCGCTTGGAGACAGTTCGAAGGTCCGAAAATTTAATAAATCGAATTCGTTAAACAAGCAGCAACTATCAGAGCAAACACGAATATTGAAACTACACACTAAGTCGACAAACATACGTCTAGCAGCAGGCGAGACTGATTTGCGTTGCAATTCAGGAGCCGATTAAAAACCGGTTTTAACCAGACATCGAGCGGAAAAAGCGGATCGTATCCACCTGGATCCGATTTAAATCCGTTTTGATTGTGCATGCGAGCAAGTTGAAAGTACAGCTGAGAGGAATACGGAGCCAGCGACTGGCTTAGACAAGCTAAGAAAAAGGATTAAGCCTATCTGAATTTTTAATTATTTTTTATTGTTATATCACAGAAACAACGAACGAAGGTCATTTGAAACAAAGAATATTGAAAGCTTTGCAATCGTAAATGAGCTAGTGTTGAGCAAGACTAAAAAAATCATAAAAACAACTTCTCTGAAACGTCAAAATTTTTGATAAAAGCATTACATGAAGCTCAAGTTAAACGAAGATAGTTATAACTTCTGTTAATGGTTTAACTTCTTTCGATGATGTTGATGCCAGAATAAATCGAACTGGATACTCAAGATTAGGGTGAACTTCTATAGAACTGATGTTATAAAAGCATACGCAAAGACAGATAACCTTATCATCCATGTTGAAAATTCTCAAACCGACTGTGGCAACAAAAAACACCGGCAATATGTAAAGATTTGTAAAATTTCGCATAGTCATCGATTTGCAAACTTAAGATGTACCATCGATGTATTCACACTGACCCGTGAGTAGCTTCTCTTGAAGACGATCATCCTGCGAGAGGAAATAATCAACAGCGACAAACTCGGTTGCGCACTGAAGAAAGATGTAAACCGACCTTTTGTGCCAGTCCCATGTCGAAGCGTCGGCCACGAGCTGTCGCGCAAACGCTTGCGCTTCTAAGCAAAAAATTCAAAAGCATTGATCAGCTGGAGTTGTTAGAACATCTTTAATTGATCATCTTTCTTAAGACTACGCCATTTGATTGCAGCACCTTGCCAAGGTATTTTTTCTCGAGGGTTACGGTTAGCCTAACTCTTAATTTAACGCACTAATCTCTTGATAAAAGTAAATTGTTGGAAATTTTGTTTTCGTTTGCAGCGAGTTAAAATTTTTCCTTTTTAAAAGTTTGAATTAGGTTTGTTCTGGAACTACAGTATTTGATGAAGCTTGAACAAGATTTTTTAAAAACGTGAGATTAAAATTAAGCACTATACTTGAATTGATAAGCAAAGAAGATTATAGGCTTTTCTAAGACATTTACGAACTCAAAAACTTTCAACGAAAAACCGCATAGAAAACTACTGTATAAAGGAAAGTTAAAACTTAAATCAAATATGGTCCAAGAAAAAAAAAAAAAATTAGAGAATAATTTCAATGAAATAAACTGCTGTTTGGGAATTTCAACAAACTAAAACATACACAAGAGCCGGTTCAAAGACGGAAAAAATATTCCTGGCAAAGTACCTGAATTTAAGAAACTTCCAATTGACAAGACATTGACAATGATATCTTTAGCTTGGTGTCTTATCACGTCAGTTTGATGATCCAAGCTGATCGTGGCGTAGGAATGCAGCCAGGTTAGAAATTCCTGCAAATTCCAATCGACTTCGCGGAAATCTTTTACTAGATTTCTAGGTTCAAACAAAACTAAAGATTAGAAAAAGTACTGTCACTGTAATAAATAATAAAAATGGAAAACTGGAAAATTTTGTAATATAATTAAGCCGACCTGGTTATCTGATTCAAAACCCCTCCCAGTGGCACAATCAGAAATATCAAACTTAAAATAAACCCAGCGTTGAACGAGAGAAGAACTACGACATAAAATTGCAAAGATGCCAGTCTGGTTAATAGAGCGACACCATGCGTTAGTCAGAAAAAGTTTTTAAAACCTCTAGACAACAGGCTTGTTTAATAAACCAGACATTCTGCCGTTGGAAAAGTCTTTGACGAGTCCAAAATAAGGGTACTTTTAATAACAATAAAGACCAATCGGTTAAAGTAACAGCTATTAAGAAATAAATAAATCAAGTCTGTACGCAAGATTGGTCACATTGATGGGTATCGTGAACAGTGTTTCTGCTTCTGGACCCAATAAAACCCACTTTTGGCTTAAAAGAGTTGGGCATTTTTCGTGTTGGGCTCACCATACATCGCTTCAAGATTTGTCATCAACTTGCACAGTACTGCGAGTAATTAGCTTCTTGTGCAAAACTGTTTCTTAAAAGTTGCTCGAGTGCTATGCACTTGCTTTCGTTTCTTAACTATGTTTTTGCGTTGATCACTGATAAAACGCAAGACCAAAACAATATTCTTTATTGTAGTCGCTACATATGGCAAAGGGTGTAACAAATTTGCAGTGATCATCACTGCAACATTACATCTGAATAATACACTGACTTATCATGTCGTAACGGTCGCGAAAAGCAACATTGCGTCAGATTTGAACGACATAAAAATTGAACAAAGGCTTTGCGCGTCGAGTCAGAAATGCCAATTAACATAGATTTTTATCGCTCAGTTTGTAGTTTCAAAATTTTTTAAGGTAATTTTTTAAGACTTTAGTTGTATCTCAGGACGGTCAAATCAAAAACAATTTAGACACTACTAGTGAGCAATCAAATGTTTCGGTTGCCGTTTTCTTAAATTAATAGTTTTAACACGAATTGACTAGCAGACATCAAAGAACGTTCTCGAAACAATTAGTGGCCAATAGTGCACCCGCTTAAGACAATTCGCTGGGGCACACAAGCGAAGAAAATAAATAATACGATTCCAACAACATGCTGATAATGTGAGGGGTTGATTAAAAAGAATTAATTTGATTACATATAGAAATTTAAAATAATACGATAATAGAAGTTACTTCGCTGTCACGGTCCATTGTACAAAGCATTTCGCTATAGCGACTTGTTCCGGTACAGTTTGAACTCTGTAAAAATTAAGTAAATTTTATTTCAATAAGTATCGAAAATAAAGCAAACAGTCAGTATTTAATTCTAGTAGAATTCGAGAATAAACATAATATATTTTTAACCTCATTACAACTACTATTATAGAAAGGAATAACTGTTAGGGTAACTAATCAGTGATTTCGAAAGTTATTTACAAAAATATCTTTCAAGAGGTTATAGTTTAATAAGTCAATACACAAACGTAAGTCTGAAATGAAAGCAAATTCGAGTCAATTTTCTAAAAAAAATTTAATTCGAGAAAAATTGAGCAAACCAAAATTAGCGACTTCCGATGTCCAAATTATATGGCAATAACACAATTTTTGAATGCTTCGACAAACTCTTTATACTATGTAAAACAATTTGAAAATTTACATTTTATTAATTCTATTGTCAGTCTTAATCTAGTAATCGTCACAAAGTATAAAAACAGCAAAGTCGCATAATACAATTCGTATCAATTCTCATAATACAAAACTTAAACTTCTTAAAAAACTAACTCGTCAGAGCTAGCAACGAAAGATACGAAGAATCAAACCAAAGGCGAGTGAAATAAGAAAAAAAAAACATTGGCGAAGAAGCGAAAAGTATTATTATACGATACTTTATAGAATTGCACAGTGCCCAGACACGCAAACATTCATCAACGCACCTACTTGATATCAAGCACAAGTTGCAGAAAATTGTCTTTAAAATTGAGAGTACTTCGTGGCACGACAAAACGAGAGAATTACCATCTTCAAACGTACTTTCATTACTTAAATCGGTTAAACTGGCTTTTGAACTAGCAGTGTCTATGTCGTTTTGAACGTGACTGTTGAGACAAACAAGACAACCACAACATAAACCTATATAGGATGCGTAAGGAAAGCGGCCGCATTCAAATTGGTCTTGGTCCAAAATTTTTTTAAGCTGTAAAATAAGATTTTTGAGACAAAAGCTAAAATTTAAAATGAAAAAATTTAGTTGCTACAAACTAAATTAATATGGAAACATGATCAACATTGCAACAGCAAAAAGATAACTCGAGCTTTATCGTGTTTTATGATAGAGTAAAAAATAAAACTGGAGTCCGAATGAAAATACGGCGGGCACTAATTTAGCATCTTAATAAGTTTGAATTTGCTTCGAGTTACCGGGTGTAGGCAGCGGTTCTGATACGACGTATAAACGGCAATATATGACGTATCAACGGCGGTCCTGATATGACGTATCAACGGCAATATACGACGTATAAACGGCGATTCTCATAGAACTGTTATTATCGGCAAATAGAATCTAAACGAATTTAATCAACTTTCCAAGTCGGTTTAATATCTAAAAAAATTTCTAAAGTTTTTTTTCCACTGTTTGATGTGAAAAACATAATCAATTTAGACAGTTAGTTATTCTTTTGCTTTTACCATAGTCAAACATTGTTGTTTTGGATAATAAGAAAAATAGAGCAGTGATAATAAAGTACCAGCAGCATTCCAGCATTCCCATCCGATGTTTTCTTTAAAATAAATTTCAAGTTTAAACATTTGCCAGGATAAAAAATGGCTTTATTTGGTTTTCTTACAAGTACAGTAATCTCCCACTTAAGTTCGCAACTTGAATCTGAACAGCGAGTGCGAACTTAACATTTATACATAAGCGATTATTACGTAACATAAAACCTGTACAATTATCAGTTAAAGTGAAAACTCTCGTCATTTAAGCTAGTGTTTTGAGACTAATTGCTGTATTGACTTAAGATAAAAATTGACTTTTAGCAGGCAAAGTTAGTATTATTCACATAATAGTGTCAGGCAAAGTTAAGCGATTGAATGAGTCAGAAAGATTGGAAGTAATATCTAAGTTGAATCAGCGAAATCTTCCTAGTAAACGAAGTATCACACGACAGTACAGAGTGAGTGAGGCTACTATTGGAAAAGTCTGGTTGAAGCGTAAAGATATTCGTTTAAGCGTTCTGCTCTGTTGTCTGAAGAAGCAAAAAAGAAAACATTGAGATCGTCTGTGGGTAGGTTTGCAGAGGTAGAAGATAAGTTATACATGTTGAATTGATATCATGCGTCGAGTAAACCTGCCTGTTCCACCTTCCCTCACCATTTTGAAAGCTAAGTAAGGTGTTTAAGAACTATTAATATTGTAGGATGACTTTAAAGCATCTTGGCAGTGGTTTAGCCGATTTAGAGAACGCCGTGGAATACAACAACTTCTTCCTCACAGTGAAGGAGCAGAGGTGGACCGAGAAAATCCTGATCTTGTTGCAGCTTTGGATAAGTTATATGCCACAATTGCAAAATATGTTCCCGAAAATATAAATACTTATATCTCAAAGATAGTTTGGATTTCTACGAGCTGGATGAGAATTTAAAAGCTCGCAAAAAAGAGCAAGCAAAAAGACTCCCTAGAAGAGCAGCAGGTGTTCCTTATGGTAACCTGCTCATATGCTAGATGCGGCTCGATATATCAAGCTTGCTTGGGATGCGATATCAGATGCGACAATAAGGAATGCGTTTAACAAGGCTGAATTAGTAACTTTAAAAAGGCGAAGCTCATGAAGAAGTTGATATGATGGCTGATCTATTGTGCAGCTTCAAAGCATTAAATATTTCAATAGATGAAAGCACTCTAGATGAGTTTGTGCATGTTGATGACGAAAACAGTGAAGAATTTTTACATGAGATTTTGGATGACGCCAATGAGGTGTTGGAAAGTATACAAGCAACAAATGATAATAAAGATGAAAACGTACACACTGTGGTCAAATCTTGCGCACATAGTCCAGCACCAACAGGAACATGTCACTTTTTGTGGGTTTACAATAAGTTCTTGAAGTTGAGGATCAGTTGTTGTGTCCCGATGTGCAAGCTGAAGCAGTAAATTACTATAATGAGCTGAGAAATTCCTTTGAGCTTTTTTACCCATAATTAAGGCAGGTTATTTTGGACGCAAAACACAAAACAAAATGAAATATGCATGAGCTGACGATTCACGACTTGTTTAAATCGTTTACATTTTTATGACTTGTCTGATTTGTTGTAAATATCAATAAATTTTTGTAAAAGTTGAATCTTGATTTTTTAAAAAATTTTTGCGAACTTAAACGGGTGCGAACTTAACCGGGAGATTATTGTAAAAGTATTTTCAACATACATTTTGTTAGAAATAAGTACAGTGGAATTTGCCTAATTCGTTACCTCAAGGAGATTGTGCAAAAGTGACGACTTAGGCGAAGTTACAAATTATCCAAACAGGAAAAAACATCATAGCAGCTCGTATACTTTATCGTATGCAGTAACTAGACATCGCCGTACTGTACTTTTTACGTAACTTCGCTAGTGGCAACAATCTTTGAATGAATTACAGAAAGCGCTACTCTCAATAAAAATTTTATATATTGTGACGACATAATGGATGTAATATTAGAGCCATGTGCTTGATATGTGTCTTCTCTTTGATGTATTGAAATTGCTTAGGCAATAACTAGATGTTTACGAGATAAATGTTTAAAACTTTTTTTCGTTAAAATTGAACTCTTTTACTCGTTTACTCTATATAAACTCTTCAATTCAATCTAAAATCTTTTAAATCTTTAACAAACTTTAAAACTGTCCTCAAAGTGGGGAGTTCTCCCAATGGGAATGACGGGTATAAATTCGATAAACAAATTACGAGATGCAACAATTCTCAGAAAAAATCCTCTGTTTGTTTAAATTTCCACACCTTCTAAACTAACTGCTTACACATCAAAAGCGAACCTGCAAATAACGTACTAGCCGAATAAAATGCTTCTTAAAGAAAGACGTGACGAATTGACGATTAAAACGATGGCGAATTAGACGAACTGAAATGTACATAAAATATACGAGACTTCTGTCGTGAATGACAAAAAGTGACCAATTAGACAAATTCTACGGTACATATCTATTTGACCGATATGATAACGAACACCTGTAAAACAAAACTATCAGTACGACACAAAAAAGCAAAAAACGCACCTAGTTGTAATACAGCGATCGATTCAGACAGCAACGTTTGGAGCAAGTCTGAACCGATAGGATAAGGATCCGACTTCGAACTCCGGTTCCTCATGAAAGTATTCCTTTGCAGGATAAGCACTGCTCCGCAACGCAAGTCGTCGCAAAGGTTGCGAATGCCGCGCTCCGACGCTTTCAACGTGCTTTCCGATAAATCAATAATGGTTTGTCTATGTATCGACAGCATGTTTGAAATAAAAAGCAAACCTAAAACCGAGCATACCTTTATTTTCTAAATTTCTTTGCAGAATACTGTTGTTTAAACAATGAAAAAAATTAACACATCAAATATCATGTCACCGTTTTTCATAAAATACGTTATTTAACAAAACAGCAATGGGGCGATAACTGTCAAGTTTTCCTGGTTATTGGCTAGCTCTTTGATTGCATTGTTTTGCATCAATTAACTTATTTCTTAACATATTCCGAGAGATAGAAAATTGATTCTATAGCAGACCATAGGAAATCTTGATTGAATTAAAGCTTTTATAATCTTCGTCCATACAAATTCAGCTTCGACTTTTCCGAAAATTTTACAAAACGTACTCAGACAGCTAAGCAAAGATGATTCAGTGAGGTATAAAAACAATCATACATAAAAATAACCCACAAAATTGCAGAATTGTTATAAGTATTTTTTAATCGCTTTAAAATGCAGAAGTTTTTCTTTTGAAGCGACCAAATCTTGCTTATGAATCTTAACACGTATTAATTTGAAGATGACATAACAATTAACGTCAATAAGTCTCGACAATTGTGAGCGTTTGGTTTACGTTAACCAGTTTTCGTGTACAAGCTTCACTTATCGTTGTTACATATAAAACTTCTAAATGGGTATTTCTAATTAATTGTTTAGCTACTATCGTTTTCCATTGTCAATTATAATTTAGTTAACAATAGCAAGTAAATAACTGTTTAAAAACATCCAATTAGAGGTTTTTATATGTAAAAACGATAAGTGAAACTTGAACACAAAGATTGGGCGATACGAACCAAGTGCTCCTTATTGACGAGTACGAAAACTGGACGCCGTCAAAAATGGACTCTGCAAAAACTGCTTGACTGTTCCAGCAACAAACAATTTTATTGTTTACTTTCTCAGCAAACGTTTTCCTTGATTGCTTGCTTTACGAAACCGAAACAATAATTTGTTTCTTACTGAAGTACTATTTAAAGTAAAAGTGCGTTCACTTACCATAGAGTCTAGTGCATATTTCACCTAGTTCTGATTCGAATTCACGCGCGTCTAATTTACCTGATCTAAATTAAAGCTAACCTTTATAAAACATAAATATAGTGATATCTGTGGAAAATGTTTGACAAAAATGATCCAAAGATTGAACAAGTTCCGATTCAGAAACAAACAAAAAGTCAGAACCATTCATTAAGAAAGAGAAACCATCATTGAGACAATTCCATAAAGCATCTTGGTTCCAAATTGGATCAAGCAAAACACTAATAATCAAAAATTAATGTGACAAAAGCAAAATAGAGATATTTATTATTCAATAAGAAGCAATAAAATGAATCCACCAACAATCAAAAATAGCTGTCTTAAAATTTAAAACAGTTAACTACTAAGATAGTTCACCATTGTTTGTTTAGTGTTTAAAAAATGCTTAACACTTTTGGCGGCTTAGAGTAAACATTACCAAAAAAAGTGGTCCAAAGTATGGGTCGCAAGAGTTGAAAAATAGGTCATGTTGAGACAATTGAAAGCTGGGATTTAACATGTCAAAAAAAGTAACACTGACATAGGAGCAAAGCTAAAACATAATACTAAATCCATGGTGATTAACATGGCAAATGCATTTTTTTGACATGGTAACAAAAAGGAAAAAGCATATTGCACGTTGTCTAAACAAAAAACATGATTGTAAAACTGTTTATAAAAAGAAAATAATGCTAAATACACTCTTTAATTCCAGTCACAGTCAAAAAAGTTTGGAAACCACTACGTTAGGAGGATAAAGATTAAAAATTTAAACATAAAGTCCTTCTTTTAATAAATGACTTAATGTCTACAAAAACAAAATCATACACTTACATTTTTTTCTAATATCTAATCAATCATTTAATAGTTAATCTTGTTTGATTGAATAAAGTAAGACTTATATTTGATTACATATAATTGAACATATAATAAAGTAAGAATACATATTACATATAATTGAACAATTAATAGGAAAAACAAAAGCAATCACTAAAAAAAGCTTATACTTGGGTTGGATATTTAGTTAAAAAATGAAAATGTTACCAAACCTGGCAAAATGTAGTTTACACGGATGCTTTGGATTGCACATAAGATAAAGTTCGCTGAGAATTCTAATTATGTGCAAATTTTCATGACAGTTTTTTTGACTTGTTACATCCATCTTGATCTAATAAAATCATCCATTAAAAATTTTATATAATACATTACAGTAGAAAATAAAGCAAAGAAATTGATAACAAAAAGATGTTCTACTACATTTTGACCAAAAGTTTTTCGCTCAAAATAAAATTAAAAATGTCAATTTTTAAATATAATTTTAAAAAATCATTAAAAAAGCTTTTACATATTCCTTCAATAAATGTCAATATAATGCTTATCTCAGAAACTAAAAAATAAAATTGAACATTATCAAAAAAAATCATTTATAGTGGTTTGTTGACATTTTATAAAATTATATTTAATGTAGTGTAGCTATTATTTGCACAACCAGCTTAAAAATTGCTCGTTGTGTTACACTATGCAAACTAAAAACTGGTATCATTAGATAATAAAAAAAATTGTATTTCACCACATGCAGCAAAACAGGATAATACCAAACATTTAAAGAAGCAAAAAAATTGTTAATAAAAATTTACAATTAATTGAAAACTTAAAGAATTTTTCAAAATAATCTTTTGCAATTTGTTTTTAATTTTAAAAAATAGAAGGCAATATTTTATCTAATTACTTTATTAGATTATTTTTGTCCACTTTTATGAATTTTAAATTGTTTAACTAAAACTAGAAATAAAAATTAACTGTATTACATCTACAAAAAATGTTTATAAGCAATAATGTGGGCAATACATTTATATAAATTCAACAGCATTACACTTACTATCTTCAACTTTTTTATTATTTCTGGAATATTGTCATTACATCTATTAAGAACTTCACAGAGTAAGTTTAAAGTTGTACTGATTGATAAATTTGCATCATAACTCTGAATTTCCTCTAAAACAAAAAAATAATAACATTCTGATTAAAAAATTCAGTGGAATTGTCTTTGTTAAAGTAAAATTTTTATCATTAAAAAAGCAAACAAAAGGAATATATTTGTTTGTAGCTCAACTTCTACATTCATTACTACTAGCATAAAAATAGCAAAGTCACTACACTTAGAGAATTTCTTCCATTTTTCCATATTTTATTCTTTTATGAAACAAGATTTCAGATTTAACCTCAATCAGAACTTCAGAGTTGTTCTTGTATGACTTAATTATGACTTAAGTACACTTAAACAAATTTTAACAAGGAGTCAAATTTGACTTGAAAGTATTTACTACAAAAGATTTGGATTCAACTTTAATAAAATTCTCAAACCAACTAGTGGCTCAAATTTAATCAGAGTCCAGATGAAAACAATTAAAATAGACCTATACTTTTAAAATTACCTAAAACATAAAAAAAACTTGTTGAAAATTTGTTACTTACTTGCACTTAAAAAAGACTCAAGCTTTGGTGGTTTAAAAGTCATAAGGATGCTGATTCAAGCATCTTATCATGGGTCTTAAATTAAATTCGAAAATCTTAGAGTTTAGGTGTGTAAAATATTTTCAGTAACCATTGAAAGATTTTTATTTATACTTTGGGTACATAAATTCTAACCCTAAATATAAAAATTTACACACCAAAATGTAACAAACAATCTTTCTTGGTTACCAAAAATACTTCACACACCTAAACAGTAAGATTACTTTCAATTCATCACAGCTTTGAAAAATTCAGACTCAACTAGCTTGTTGGATTCCGATTTACTCAAGTCTTTCAAATATTATATTTTCTACAACTCAGCCAGAATATTGCAATATAATTTAGATATAACCTTTTTGAATTTGGGGTTCTGGTGCCAAATCCAAGGCACATCTCAGTTGTTAACTAACAGCCTCTATTGCTATTTTTCAATTTATCATATTTTTTGTCTAGGTAGTTCAACTAAAAGTATTTAAAAATATATAAAGAAACTGAAACATTTCTTGCAGTTGTTGCAAATGTTTAAACTTTAAAATTTTTTTTTGCCAAGGTAAATTAATTACAGGTCAAGAATTCTTAATTAAAAAAAAAATTAAAAAATTAAATATTTATTGAAAAACAAAACAATTTTTAATCATTAAATAAATTACAAGCAAATCTAGTTAATTGAGGCCGCTTTGAAAAAAATCGTAACTGTTTTTTGCCAATCAAACTAACTGCGAATGCCCCCTACAGCAACAGGAGGTAAGAAAAAAAAAAACCAGAGAAAATGTATCTCTCAAGAAGCAATAATAACCCAAGGAAGATTTTGGGTTAGTTCTACTAATAATTTTCAATTTTTCAAGTTTAAATTTGAGTTTGAGTTTTATTGGATGCCATAAAATAGAAAAACTTAGTTAAGCCTATCTACAAAATAACATTAAAAAATTGGAAGGCTATCACAAATAGATAAACAAAATACATAGGTAAAAGAAATAATGAAACAAGCCATTACGTAGGTAAACCGGCCAAAAAATGTAGGGAAGCAATACAGCTTTGCCCAAATTATGATCTTTAGTACTTGGAATTTGTCTCAGATTTCTTAATTTTATCCCAAAAAAGAAGTGATTTCAAAACAAAATCTTCATTAAACTGTATCTTTTTTCTAAATTTGAATATCTAAATTCTATTTCAATAAGGTTTAAGTATTACGAGGTCATTACAAAAATAATGGCTGCTTGAAGTACTGTGTTTTGCAAAACTATTTTGACAATGTATTTGTTGTTTATTTTAGGTCAATTTTGGTATACATAATAATTGATGTGTACTCTTAAATATTTTTTAACTTATTTTCAGGCAAAAATATTTTTAAATCATATAAGCCCTTAATTATAAACACAAAAAACATGAACTTTGCTTACTTATGTTGTATGAGTTCAAACTCAGTCACAATGCCTTCTAAACTGTTGCCAATATCAAAAGAGCATGGGGAGATGGGTATACAAGTGATTGGACAGTACAAAGGTGCTTCCAGAAATTCCGCAGTGTAGATCAGAGCCTTGAAGATGAAAAAGGCAGAGACGGGTATGCAGTCGTGACAATGAACAATTGCAAGCAATTGTAAGCAAATTGTTGAGTAAAATCCTTGATAAAATGCCAAAGACCATCTGTGACTGAGACTGAGACCCTTGCTGTCAGCACTGCAACAGCACTGCAACAGCTTCATTTACAGGGTATTTGAAAGGAATCTCAAACATTTCTTTGGCACTTTTTGTGAATTTTGCTGCTTGCAATTGTTCATTGTCAAGACTGCATACTTGTTCTCTGCTTTTTTCATCTTCAAGGCTCTGATCTACACTCCATCAATCCAGATGAGTTGCCAGTAGAAGTTTGGAAGTGCATGGAAAAGATGGGGATAGAGTTTTTGACCAGACTGTACAACAGACTATTAATGGGTGAACGGATGCCAGAAGAATGGAGAAGGAGTGTGCTTATCCCAATCTATAAAAACAAAGGGGATGCACAGTGCTGTGGAAACTACAGAGAAATAAAGCTAATGAGCCACACAATAAAGGTATGGGAAAGAATTATTGAAGCCAGGTTAAGAGATAGAGTGGAGATCAGCAAACAGCAATATGGATTAATGCCAGGAAAGGGAACCACCGATGCCATGTTTGCTCTAAGA
Source organism: Diplosoma virens (assembly GCA_963680785.1). Classification (NCBI taxonomy): domain Eukaryota; kingdom Metazoa; phylum Chordata; class Ascidiacea; order Aplousobranchia; family Didemnidae; genus Diplosoma; species Diplosoma virens. The sequence continues at coordinate 65,345,657 of OY796880.1, read as the reverse complement.
ATGTTCATGGAAAAGTACAGGGAAGGTCAAAGAGAGCTACATTGTGTATTCATGGACCTAGAGAAGGCTTAAGACAGGGTTCCACGAGAAGAGCTGTGGTACTGTATGAGAAAATCTGGAATAGTGGAAAAGTATGTACAACTAGTACAGGATATGTATGAGGGAAGCGAAACAGTGGTGAGGTTAAGGTTGGACTGCACCAGGGATCAGCGTTAAGTCCATTCCTGTTTGCAGTGATAATGGACAGGCTAATGGATGAAGTAAGGAGAAAACCACCATGGACGATGCTGTTTGCTGATGATATTTTGATTTGCAAAGAAACCAGAAAAGAAGTGGAGCGGAGATTAGAATCCTGGAAGTATGCATTGGAAAGAAGAGGAATGAAAGTAAGTAGGTCAAAGACCAAATATCTTTGCATAAATGGAAGAAATGATCACGAAACATTAAAGATGGAGGATGCAAAAGTGCCAAGAGTAAAGGAATTTAAGTATTTGGGATCAATGGTGCAAGAAAGTGGTGGTTGTGAGAGGGAGGTAAAGAAGAGAGTACAGGCAGGATGGAACGGATGGAGAAGAGTATCGGGAGTAATCTGCGACAGGAGGTTACCAGCTAGAGTAAAAGGAAAAGTGTACAGCTCAGTGGTAAGACCAGCAATGGTATATGGACTTGAGACAGTAGCAGTCACAAAGAAACAAGTAAAAGAGATGGAAGTCACAGAGATGAAAATGTTGAGGTTTGCTATGGGAGTGACGAGAAAAGACAAGATTAGAAACAAGCACATCTGGAGTATCGTTAAGGTAGAACGGTTAGGAATGAAAATGAGGGAGGGCAGGCTGAGGTGGTATGGACATGTCATGAGGAGAGACCAAGAGTATGTAGAAGATGATGGAAATGGATTTACCAAGAAAGAGGAAAAGAGGGAGACCAAAGAGACGATTTTTAGATGTAGTGAAAAAAGATATGGAGGAAGTTGGTGTGAAGGAGACGGATGTTGAAGATAGAAAGATGTGGAAAATGATGATACACTGTGACCACCCCTGACTAAAGGGAAAGGCCGAAAGGAGAAGAAGAAGAAGGCTCTGATCTACACTGCGGAATTTCTGGAAGCACCTTTGTACTGTCCAATCACTTGTATACCCATCTCCCCATGCTCTTTTGATATTGGCAACAGTTTAGAAGGCATTGTGACTGAGTTTGAACTCATACAACATAAGTAAGCAAAGTTCATGTTTTTTGTGTTTATAATTAAGGGCTTATATGCTTTAAAAATATTTTTGCCTGAAAATAAGTTAAAAAATATTTAAGAGTATACATCAATTATTATGTATACCAAAATTGACCTAAAATAAACAACAAATACATTGTCAAAATAGTTTTGCAAAACACAGTACTTCAAGCAGCCATTATTTTTGTAATGACCTAATAATTGTATAAGATATTTTTATAAATTGATATTTTGAAAAAAATAATTTACTGTTTGAATAAGAATATTCTATTTGAATAAAGAATATTTCTGAAGAAAGTATGCGTACTCATCGTTCTAACAGTTGTAGACTCTGTGAAAAACCATGCAGAAAATCAGATAAAGCCATTGAATGTATCAATTGTCTGAAATGGCATCATGCAGCATGTATTAAAATGCCACCTGACCACTATAACACTCTGAACTCTTGCCTATCTTTGGGAGTAAAAGGTTTACTATGGCTTTGTGATACATGTAACAAAAGCACAAGTACTGTCAATTCCATGGTAAAAAAAAGAGATTACTGAGCAAATTAGTGAAGAACTCACAAAGACCGTACCTGGGCTAATTAAAGAATCTTTAACTGAATATCAAACCATCCACATGAAACCTTCATTTGTTGAAATAATGAAGGAACAAGAAATCAAAGTTAAAGACATCCATCAGCAATCCACTGATTCTTCTTCTTTTGGCTTCTCCCTACTGGGGGTTGCCACAGCGTGACAGTAATCTCCATTTCACTCGGTCTACTTCATCTCCTTCGCTAGCTCCAACCCTTTCCATGTCTTCTCTCACCAAATCCATCTACCTTCTCCTTGGCCTTCCTCTTTTCCTTCTGCCTGGCACTGCCATCTTCATCATCCTTTTCCCCACATAGTCTTCTTCTCTCCTTTTTATGTGTCCATACCAACGTAGCCTTGCATTTCAAAGTTTGTCTCCCAGTTTTGCAATTTTCGCAGTCCCTCTCACATATTCGTTTCTTATCTTGTCCTTTCTTGTCAATCCCAGTGCCCATCTCACCATTTTCAACTCTGCAACTTCCATTTTTCCTATCTGTCTTTCCATCACTGCCACCGTTTCCATTCCATAAAGTATGGTTGATCTAACAACACTCTTGTACATTTTACCCTTAACCTTTGCTGATAACTTCTTGTCACACAGAACTCCAGAAACCTTCCTCCAACTTATCCATCCTGCTTGGATCCTTCTCCTTACTTCTTCACATCTTCCATCATTACTAACTGTTGAACCCAGGTATTTTTTGCTCTCTTTACCTTTTCTCCTTGCAGCTATCCATCAGCAATCCACTGATAAATTAGTAAATACTGTTTCCACTTTCAACAAGAAACTAGAACAATGTTCAAGTATTTCAGAGCAAATTGACAATAAGAAAGAAGATGATCGTAAGTGAAGACAGAACAACGTGGTAGTGTTTAATCTTCCAAAATCTTCTGCTACTCTTCCAAAAGAACAACTTAAAGAAGACTGCATAACAATAAAAAATCTTATCAGTACAAGAATAAAACTTGATCCCAAAGATGTAATCAACATATATCGAATTGGCAACAAAGCTCCAGACAAAACTATACCATTTCCAATTCAAAATGAGACTAAGCAAATTCAAAGTGGACTAAACAAATTCAAAGTGAGACTAAGCAAATTCAAAGTGAGACTAAGCAAATTCAAAGTGAGACTACGCAAATTCAAAGTGAGACTATGCAAATTCAAAGTGAGACTAAGCAAATTCAAAGTGGACTAAGCAAATTCAAAGTGGACTAAGCAAATTCAGAATGAGTCAAAAAATAAAATAAATACAGGGTGTCAAGAAAGTTCCCGATCCTAAACAAAATTATATAGGGCTAATGACAGAAGGTTAAATCAACAAAAGGTTTATTGTGGTGATAGAACAAAGCTCCATGAACATAAAAAAATCTGGTTTATTCAAAATGACCCCCATCTGTATCAATAACACGTTGGAGCCTCTGTCGGAAATTCTGACAAGCAGCACGAAGGGCATCTTGAGGAATTTTCTCCCATGCTCGTTTCAGGGAAGCTCGAAGATCCTCCAGATTGTTATGGGGTGAAGAACAGGCTTCTTTTTCCAGAATACCCCACACACAGAAATCCATAGGATTGAGATCGGGCGAAGATGGTGGCCACAAATCTTTGGTCCAGAATGAAGGAAAGTGCTCTTCGCACCACTTCTGCGTCTTCTTTGATGTGTGAGAAGGCGCGCCGTCTTGTTGGAAGGTGAAGGACTTATTTTTGAACTTTTCCTTCATCGATGCGAGGGCAGGGGTTAAAATATCATTGACATACGAATCTGTATTCACTTTGACCCCCTCTTTAACAAAAATGAGGGGAGATTTCCAACATTTGGAGATCGCACCCCATACCATCACAGACGAGGGTTTCTGTCGGCGTGAAACGAATCGAAGATGATCAGGGAGGTCCTTGGGCAACTTTCCGAGAATCCTGTCATTCTGGGTGTTGAACTTCGCCTCCACCAAGAAGAGTTTTTCGTCTGAAAAAACGATTTCGCCTTTCTCCGTGCCTCCCTTCAGACGGTTCAGCAGAATTTTGGCCCTCTCCTTTCTTTTTTGCTTCTGGAGGTCAGTTAGGAGTTGTCTTGTCCTGATTTTGTACGGGGACATTTTGAGATCCTGTTCAACAATTGTTCTGACAGACTCATGGCTGATATTCATGTCTTTAGCCGTTTTCCTCAAGGATCGTTTGGGGTTCCTCCGAATTCTCTCCCTGAGGGCCTTGATCTTCACTGGAGTGTGAGCAGATCGAGGTTGTCCACTCCTATCCCGATCCTCCATGGTTCCAAGTTCTTGGAAGTGCAAAATTGTATCGCGAACAGTCGATTTTGGTGCTTTTAGCAACTTCATAATTTTAGAATTTGAATGTCCCACACGATGAAGTTGAATGATTGCAGCTCTTTTACTGATTTTATTATTATTTTAGCCAAAAAAATTTGAAAAGTGTATCTGAAACATTGAAAAGGAGGATTAAGTGGAAAAATGACGTACAGAACTTCTCATAATTCATTGAAGTTTTTGAATTACATTAAATTTAAAAATCGATCGGGAACTTTCTTGACACCCTGTATATAAGCGTTAATGTTTTTTGGAAACCCACATCTTCAAGATTGATTGCACCAATTACTTTGGACTGGATGCTTGCTATAGAACTATTACATAGTGCTGGTGTAACTAAGTCAACTGCAGATAACATTAATCTTTCCAGTACCCGTATTCTCTGTTCCTTTATTGTTACTTCCCTGTTTGTTGAACTTAAAATAGCATTGAGTTCGGAAGCGAGGTTACGTTTGACTTGGCTTTTCATGACAGACCAAATATTTTCGATTGGATTAAACATAGGGCTGTATGGGCCAAGTCTTAAAACCTTGCAATCAGCTAGATCTTCTTTCAACAATTCAGCTTCTATATTTGAATGGCATGGAGCATTATCAATTACAAGTACTATTGGTCGACCATGTTTCTCCATCGCTATTCTTAAACACATTCTCATCCACACCAGAGCGTTTTCTTTCTTGAAAGAACCCCTTTTTAATTCGTAGTGAATTAAACCCAGATTGCTTATGGCACCAATACAATGAACATTCGCTCCCTTAGAACCTGCAGCGACTGTAGTGCATCTGCTCCCTTTTACAGACCTGCCTTCTGATCTCGATATGTGAATATTGAGATTAGTCTCATCCATAAACACAATGGGTATATTTTGACCCTGATAATTTAAAAGTTTTTTGACAAACTGCTTTCTTTTTATTTTGTTATCTGGGTGATTTGCCCTTTCTGGCTCAAACCGTACACTTTTCAAAGTATATACCATGCTATCCAGATGATTGGAAACGGTTTGAGCGCAGACATGGAGATCAAACTTTTCAGCTAGGGATGCCACGATTTCTCCCAATGTAATCTGGCAATTAGACTCAATCATTGAAACCATGTGCTCACGGTGAATATCTTTCACTTTTGAGTAACGCTTTCCACCTCTTTTATCCTCTATACCCTGTTTGCCTTGTTCCACCCACCTATAAGCGGTTGAACGCTTTATGTTCTCATCTGCTGCTGTACGCCTCCAATCTCCATCTGCAAGGTAAACTGCAATGATCTTTGCTCTCTTTCTCGCTCTCTCACTTTTATTCATCATTAGCCACGTTGTCAAATTTTAACATCAAAAATATTTGTAAATCCAACTGTTCTGATTGATAAAAAAAAAAAGCTTTTGAATTTGCAGAGTTTAATTCTGATGGTTTAACTTTTCGGCGCCTGTAAAGAAGGTCTCGCTGATAACACAGTCCTAGTTGTTTACTAAAGATGAACTTCTTAATCGTATTACTGGCTCAGCCCTAGAAACCAGTAACCTGAAAATACAGTTGAGCCACACCACAGCCCAGACTATTACAATGTATTCTTTATTACAAATAGTATACAATCCACTTCTTCAGCAATCACGTAAACAACCAGCGACTTACGTTTGAAAACTATGATTTTACATGGCTAGCCAATCTTACAGTACCAATTCCATTATTACGTAACATTCGATTTTCAAAATAAACGATGTGGGCGATTTTTTAAGAACAGAACACCAACCTTTATTTTTGTCTCATTTTAAATTTGCTTAGTCCCATTTTGAATTTGCTTAGTCTCATTTTGAATTTGCTTAGTCCACTTTGAATTTGCTTAGTCCACTTTGAATTTGCTTGGTCTCACTTTGAATTTGCTTAGTCTCATTTTGAATTGGATATGGTATAGACCAGTTTTGATCAAAACTAAATCAGAAAAAATCAAATGGGATATTATCAAAGTAAAAAAAATTTGAGACATTTAGACTCGGATTGTGTTAGTACTTTGATCAGCGTCACTTCGGATAAAACAATTAAAGAAAGAAAAGAGCAGAAAACTTTACTTGTAGAGTTGACAATGAAGAAACAATGGTAAAACTAATCTCATAATAAAAAGGAACCGCATTGTTAAAAAATCATTGGTCTAGGGTCAGCCCTTTCAATGGAACCATCAGGAATTTTGGTCAACCTTGTTCACCTAAAAAAAAATTATGACAGACTGGACACACAGCTCAATAAAAATATGTTATCTAAACTCAAGATCTACAATGAATAAACTGGATATTCTTAACAATTATGTAACACTAGTCCATAGATCTACTGACATTTTTCTCATTTCCGAAACTTGGTTGAATGCTACAGTACCAGACTCATTAGTATGCTTAAATGGGTATTATATCTTTTGCTGTGATCGTAAATCTGGACGCAGAGGTGGTGTCATGATGTTGTATAAAAATAATCTTAAGGTAACATTTACTACTCCCAGCAGTAAATATGATGATGTTGAATTCATTGTTGCCAACTTGAACACAAACAAATCCCTTTCAAAATTGAGAATAATATGTGTTTATATCTTTCCTAACACTGCTTCTAATAATACTAATGTTGAAAACTTTTGTAACATTTTATACAACTATGTTTGTGTGAACTTTCCTGTATTTATTGTTGGAGATTTCAATATGCCCACAATTGATTGGTCTATACCTGCTACTTCTGCTGGAAAAAATCAACAGGTTCTTCTGAAATTTTGCACAGATAATGCATTAAAATAATTGATATCTGAACCTACTCATTGCAATGATAATATTCTTGATCTTTTACTTTGCAATACCATAGGCAACAAGTATCTGAATTCACACTGTGTTGATGCACCCATGAGCAATTCTTGTGAATACTATTCCATTCATTTTTCTCTTATTTGGCCTTCTACACAAAACAAGTCTGTTACTAAGATACCCAATCTTAGGAGAGCAAATTATGAATTAATTTCTTATATGCTTTCTACAGTTGATTGGGAACACATTATTGATAAAAACAAAGACAATATTCAAACTCTTTATAATCATATTATTGACAAACTGTCCAAAATGATTTATAATTATGTACCTTCTAAAAGCAAGTCACATAAAATTAAAAAGCCACAACATATAGCAGTTGTTTTAAAAGAAAAATTACAGCTGTATTGCAAATGCAAAAGAAATCCACAATTGACTCCAGCTTACAAGACTAAGTCAAAACAATATGACCAACTTGTAAAGCAGTGGTATAATCAAATTGAACTCTCTTTATGTTGCAATCCCACTCCTTCTAAATTTTATGGTTAGGTCAATAAAAAACTGAATTCCAGATCATTTATACCTCCTTTACTAACTGACAAAGGTAACTTAATATCTTCAGATAAAAAAAAAGCAGATTTATTAAATACTTTCTTTCATAGTGTTTTTACCCAATAAAATGGTCATGCTTTAAAACTCAACTGCAAAGTAACAAGATCACAATTCATGAAAGATATGATAGTAATTGAGGCAGATGTAGCCAAATCGATACAGAAACTTAACAATTCACTTTCCGGAACCCCAGAAAATATACCTGCCTACTTTTTAAAAAAATTGCTTTTCCAATACTACATGTTTTCACTCATTTGTACAATCTTTGTTTATCTAAAGGCAATTTGCCTTATCAGTGGAAACTAGCTGTCATTAATCCTGTTCACAAAAAAGGTTAGCATGATACTGCATCAAATTATAGGCCAATTTCCCTTACTTCAATATTTTGCAGAGTTGTAGAAAATATTGTTTCTGAAAAACTACTGCAACATTTTTTACTTATAATCTTTTGTCTCCTAAACAATATGGGTTTGTACCTTTTCAATCTACCTGCTCACAATTACTTAATGTGTTAAATAAATGGTTTATATCCTTTGATGAGGGATATGTTACTAATGTTATATACACTGGCATCACCAAAGCCTTTAATAAAGTATCTCACTCTAAATTACTGAAAATTTTGCAATCTTATGGGATAAGAAATAATGTTCTAAATTGGATTACTGCATTTATTAGTGGAAGAAGCCAATCAGTATGTGTAAATAATGTTTTATCCTCTTTTTTGAGTGTGACTAATGGTGTCCCACAAGGTAGTGTTCTGGGTCCTATCTTATTTATCACATACATAAACGATTTAAATGATTGTTGCCTAGCAAATACTGGTTGCGATATGTATCTTTATGCTGATGAAAAAATTTTTGGTCACAATTCTACACAGGTTCAAAATTGCATTAATAAAATGGTGTCATGGATGGAGAATTACCAGCTAACTCTATCTCCAGCTAAATGTCAATATTTGCCAATTTTTCGCAAACTTTATAATATTAATCATGTATCAGAATATCACATTAATTGTTATAATATTCCCACAACATTCAGCATTTGTGACCTAGGTGTAGTTATTTCCTCTGATCTCAAGTGGAATAATCACATTTCCAAAATTGTGGCTAAAGCTTCCATTGGTTTATATCATATTTCTCATTCTTTTACAGCAATAATATTTGGATATTAGTAAAAGGGTACACTATTTATGTGAAAACAAAGTTAGAATATAACACTTCTATTTGGTCACTTTATCTTATCAAAGATATTGTAAAGATTGAATCTATCCAAAAACAATCTACTAGATATATTTGCATTTGGTGCAAAGTGCCATTTTCTTTGTATTATGACCATTTATATAAGCTTAATATCAAGTCATTAGAATATAGACGAGTTGAATTTGACATGATCCTGACATACAAAATTTATTCTAATTTGATTGAATTAAAATTTGACAAATTTTTTATTAAGTGCAATAACGACAGCTCCTACAATCTATGTAGACATAGCTTCAATAATAATAAATGTGGAAACTTTGTCTTGCAAAAGTAGTTGGTTTTCTGTGTTCAAAAAAATTTTTGTTATATAAATATTTTCCTGTTGCAGCTATCTTCAATAGCAAGCAACAGCTAATGCAAGCATGAACAATCAAAATGCAAGCATGAACAATCAAAACAAATATCATCAAATCAAAATAGTTACTAACAAACTTAAAAATTCAAATTCAAATTTGTAGCATTTAAAAAATATCAACAAATAATTTAAACTCACCGATTAATTTGTTAAATTTTTCAAGAGACCGTAAAGAAAAACATTTTGCAGAAATAATTTTGTTTGAGTTTTTCATTTCAGCAAAAACTATAAAATTACGCCATTACATAAAAATCTTGAAACGTACAGTTACAATGTAAAATCTTAAAAGATTATTTTTTAACTTCCTGTCTTACAAACTTACACTTTTACTCAGTTACTTCTTAAACAGTTAAACCTGTACCACTAAAAAAATAATGAGATAAAAAATCAATTTAGATAAGTAGCCTCTTGCATAAATTTTCAAAAAAAGCAATATTTGATTTTATAGATAATAAGCAAATAATTTAGTAGCAACAGGGTATTTCTTCATTTTATGCTACATAACTCAACTAAAAAAACGATGACAAATGCATCCACGCTTGGAGTTGATTAACAGTGGAAAGAATAACCTTAAAAAATAAAGAAGTTCAGAAGTAGTGCTTGCTTCTGTCGCACTCCCTGGCATGGTGCAGATAATGTCACCATCAGCTGTATAAGTGATGGTCAAAGTGCACACCCTGTAGTATTTTCTGCAAGCAGTACCAAGCTCAATGCTATTTCCACTGTAATGGTGCACACCGGTCTTTGCAAGCATGGATTAATATTCAATTTCCCATTTTTGCAATGGTGGGCAATTAGCAGTTGGAATAATCAATTTTGCTTTTCCTAAACTAAGATTTTTAATAGTTTGTCGAAATCCAAGATGATATTTTCCACTTTTCATAACCAGTCATAGCCTGGAATTAATTCCTTCCAAAGCCTTTTTCGTTTTCTTTCCTGCCATTGCTAGTTTTGATGAATCAAGTCACTACAAGAAATAGACTTTATATGTGCGACGTCCACACCGAAAGAAAAAGGCCAACTAAATTTATTAAAAATATACTTTAATATACCCCACCAAAAAAAATTTTAAGAAGTGGATCATTGAGAAAAGTCAATCATAATTGCTCGTTTGTTGACTGAGCTACTCATGGTGAATTAAATGCCAGCGCCATATGCAAGCAATGAACCATAACATTGTTTTGCAGCAAATTCAAGATATCATATATATCCTTTGCTTTTACTATTGTCCCGTGTCCAGGGTTTCGGAAATCTTCATACCGGCTTTCCTGCAGTTCATTTCACAAGAATAACGTAAACCAATACAAAAACCAAGTCTTACATAAAACATGATCTTACTCTTTTTAAAGAGAATTAAAGCAATAAAAACAATTAATCAAACAGAGCTGACAATGTTAGGTTATAACACAAATCTACGCAACATACCTTACCTTAATCCTAGCCTAAATGAACAAAACTAGCATAAATAAAATATAACTAAAACCTAATCTAAATAAATTAAACTAAGTGCGTTAAATTAAATCGGACAAGACACAAAATCACTATCACAGCATCGTCACCCATCATTATTAATATCAACAAAAATAACATTATCAATTTACGGCAGAGCAACGACATCCACGCTGCATCTGCATGCATAGCCGTACCTTCCGGGGGACAGGGGGGCAATTGCCCCCCAAGTTTCCAAGATTTGGGCAAAATTTAAATTTTTCGGGCAGTGACAAGAAAATATTTGGGCAAAAGCATAATTTTTCGGGCAGCTATATGAAAAATTTGGGCAAAGTCAGGAGTTTCAGGGCATTGACATTGATCAACTGCAAAAATTAGTTACCAAATTTAGGTGAAGACTTTTTTTTTTAGAGAACACCTTGATTTTGGGACGAAAATTGAAAAAAATGTGACTGAATCCAAGTGAAGACCTTTTTTTTTAGAGATCGCCATCATTTCAGGACGAAATTTCTTCTCCGTCCAAGAATCTCAGACAATTTTTTTTCCCTATCCATAAAGTACTAGAAAATCATGATTTGGGCAAACGTCACAAGATTTGGGCAAAACTTCATTGCCCCCCCAAAATTTTTTGGGCTGGTACGCCTATGTCTGCATGCAACAACAAATTAAAGTAAAATCGAGACATTCTTTGCCATGATCATCACGGAAGATAAAACATCAACTTTTCCATTACCTTTCTATCTTGAAACAAATTAAGAGACAAAGAATTCAGCAAAAGCACAGCAGAATCACCCAAACCAAAGAAAACGCGTATCTAAACCTTAAATTTAACTTTTAAGGTCATTTGGTTTGCATTTTTGGACCAAAAGAGTTTGGCCTAATTTACTACAATTTGAGCCCGAGTTCTACCAGCGGGACTTTATTCAATATTACCAATCATTTGTTTAATTATGTCAATCATGTATAAGGTGCAGTGACCATGCAGATTATTGTTATATCTGTACAATGTATTTTTTGCATATCGTTTTTTTACTGCTTCCTTTTTGCTTTGATTTGCGCTGTTGCGGCTGAGAAACAAAAAACATACAATTGAGTTTGGAAATTTGAAGTGCACGAGTGACAATTAGTAATGTTTCCACTATTCGACACAATGCATCTATAGAGAATTCTTGCTCAAAATTGAGGATGTTCCGTATTGTTCAGATCTAGTGCCGTGTGACTTTTGCTTTTTAACTGGCAAAAGATTGTGACATGGGAGAAAAGAACTTCAAAAAAAAGTTTACCAAGTGATTTTGTGAATGATAAAATTCATAGTCATAGGACCCGGGGGACAGGGGCAATTTTTCCTTTTTAAGTCTCAAAATTTTGATTAAGATCAAAATTTTTGGGGCAGCAACAAAGGAATTGTTAGGCAAAATAAATGTTTTTTGTGTACCGAAATCCAACTACTTGTGCAGGACAAAGCTTCTAAATGCACAAATATAATTAAGAATTATGGTGAAGACTTTTTTTCAGCTTTCACTAGCTTTGGAGAAACTGGACAATGGACATAGTTTCAAAGTGATAACCTTTGTTTTAATCTTCATCAAAACTTTAGGACAAAAATTTCTCAACTTTTACAAAGTTACAAGATCATGATTTGAGCAAACGCCGATTAAGTTTGGGAAAAACTATATTACCCCTCAAAATTATTTCTACTGATATGGCTATGAAAAAGTTGATTGCAAAAGTGTATTGACGCAGATAAAAAGTTGGCTACTTTGAAAGCGATTGACAATTTGTAGTAGGCTACTTTTTTTTTAAAATGTTGTTTGAAATTTTTATAACCGCATGTCCTAATTATTTTGGCAAAACATTTTGAATCGAAACAGTTTCTCAAATATTAAGATTTTCAGTAGAGTGTACTAAGTTAACATTGAAGGATTAGAAGGAATTGATTGCGTTAATTTTAGTGCACATTTTTGTTCTTTCCTAAGTTAGCATTATCATAAATATTAGTGCGTTCGTGCAGTGGTCGAATTAAGGCACACAGAGTACTGTGAAAATAAATACAAGCTCTGTGCTTTCATATCATGACCAGGTCTGTTAGAATGAGAGCAAATACGTCGCTGCTATAGCAATTGAAAAATCACAAATAAAAGATTGTATTGTAGTTGTAAGTTCCATATGTTTCAAATCCATCAAGGATGCCCTCTTAGCATGCTCCTTTTCATAATTGCAATTGAGCCCTTAACCAGAAAAATTCTTTCCTCAACTAGTTTTAAAGGAATCTCTCTTGGTAAAGCCATCTTAATAGTTAGTCATTTTCCAGATGATTTCAATCTTTTTATTACCCATCCTTCTTCCTTTTCCACACTTTTTGAGATACTGAATCAATTTTCTCTCTTTTCTGGTCTTAAAATTAACCATGTCAAGAACACTATTATCTCAAATTTCCCTGATCTTCTTCCCTCTTTTCAATCACTTTTTCCCCCAAGGTAAAATTTTTCAATCCACTAAAATCCTTGGAATTCTTTTCTTTTTAAAACCGAAGATTTAATGCAAAATTGAGATGCTCTTGTTCGTTCGGTACCCCGTACTACCCTTTCCCTTCTTAACCCAAATGACTCCCTTTTCTCAAAAGTAATTTCTATCAACCAACACTTTCTAACAACTAACCTAAAAATTTTTTCTCATTTAGAATCATCCCTCCAACACCTAAACACACGAAATCTTAAACTCCTTCCTCTTCAAATTTTTCTGGAAATTCTTCCCCTTGAACCTATCAAACGCTCCACTATATATCTTCCTAAGGCCCTGCCCTCCATTGGCCTAAAAATTTCCACAGCCTTCTTATGGCAATTGATTGTTCTTCTTCAAACCCCTAAGCCATTTCACCATTTCTAGATGCACTTTGCTATTTACAACCTAGGAACAAAACTTATACCGTTCAAACCTGACCTTTATTCAAACACCCAATCCAATTGACCCAAACCAAATCCCCATTGGTAAAAAACCTTAAACTTTTTTCGTAAAACCTTCATCCCCTCGGATCACCTATCCAAACTTACCTTTAAATCTTTTTATGTACACCTCCTTAAACCTGACCCAAATCCTCCCCCGAGAACAATTGATATACTCCAAACAAACGGTAACAATCAAACCAATTCCTATACCTGTCTTCGATTAACTTTCTTTAAACCTCGACCTTCTCTCTTTTCTAATTTTGAGAAAGAAATAGCTTTCGGGACAACCTACAAAGGCTATGCCTGGGGCTGTTTCTTTCAAAAGCATAACTTTACTCCCGAAACCCCAAATGATTTCCCTGTAAATTATGTTTTTCTTATCTCGATGATCCTCACATTTATTCTTTGACTGCCCTTCTACCAAATATCTAGTTTATTCTTTAGAATCTTTTCTTTCTGAAATCCTAAAAAAACCCACACCTTTCTCTAAAAACACACTTCTTTAATAATAATAATAATTATAATAATAATAATAATAACGTTTTTATATAGGGGAGAGTGGGGTGCAGTCGGACAAAAATTACAATTTTTGCTGTAGTGCTTTTTTTACAAGTTATATCCTGACCAAACTTTTTTTGTATAATTTATACAACTAAATCTATCATATGCAACTGTATTTTTACAGATTTAAACTCACAAAAAAATTTACGAGCACATTTTAAAAAATGATTTTTCTGTCCAACTGTGCCCAATGTATGGGGCGCAATCGGATTAAGCATAGGGCACTATCGGACAAGGAAAACGAAAAATTAAAATAAGCAAAATAATAAAATATTACAGTGTGGTTTATGCTTGCATTCTCCAAACAGTGAAAAAAACAACCAAAACGTTTACTGCAGCAGCAGATAACGAAAAAGTGCGCCGAAAATGAAAATGCAAAAGCGTGTCTATGTATTAAAATAGATCAGTTTCTTTGAAAATAATTTATACATTAGTAACATACATTGAATAACAAGCATGAAAGGTCCTGAACAGAAAACGTTAACTATTAACGTACATTGAAAAAAAAAGTCATAATCGAATTTCAATAAGGTCTTTGACGACTGGTCGATTCACATTCCTTGGGTGCTGGCAACAAGCCCTAATGTCTTTTTTCTTTACTGAAGCCAAATCAGTGACCCCAGGAAAGAAAAACTCTGTAACATTGCGTTTCTTCCGCATGTAAGAAATTTTATAATTGCCTTCAAAATCCTTGTTTTTGGTGATCTGACCAACATAATATTTTCAGGGAAATGTTTTAAATTTAACTAGCACATAGTCACCTATTGCAGGCTCATTAGTGCAGTCTGTGACAAGGAGATTTTTTTCAATATCACAAGGATCTGAAAAGTTGTCAAATGAATGATCTGACAGAAGAATCTGAATCCCATCAACGTTTCAAATTTTGTTGCTATACCGACGTTTTCTAATGTTTTTAGCTTTCCGTTTTGGTGCTTTCTGAACTTTTTTACAACTTTTTAAAAGCTCTTTTTGGAGTGTGTCAGTTAAAATCATGCTACAACCTTTTTTTTCTTCTCTGGTGTCTTTTTTTCCTTCTGGGAGCTTTTGTATAGCCAATTATTTGTTCTGGAGATAAAAAATTAGTTTGGAATGTTTCCAGATTTTGAATCTCAACGTCTTAAGCGACCCTAAATCTTGCAGCTGAAAATCAACATTGTGGAAGCTTTCGTTTTCTTCCAAATGTCTGATGCTTGTTGATGCATCATTAGGTTGATCAGTGACCAGACTGGATAAAAAATTGCATTCATCAAAAATGTGTTCATTTAAGGGGAATATGCCAATCTTTTTAAGCCCAGCTATGATATTGTGACCATCCAATTTCTTACTCTCGTGGGCCGCTCTGGTATCGTTCTTAACTCCAGCAAATTTCAATTTGCCCAGCGGTCAGTTGACTTTGCAGGATTCGGCATTTCCAAATCATGTGTAGAACCCCTGCCCAAGTACTTGAATGCAATTCAACAGTTTCCTACGCCTAAGAACATCAAGGACATAAGAAGCTGGTTTGATCTAATTGATCAAGTGGCCAATTACGCCAAAATTCGAGACTTGATGGCTCCATTTAAGCCGTTTCTCAGTCCGAAACCTAAGTTCGAGTGGAATGACAATCTTGATAAAGCATTTTCGCGTTCGAAAGATGCTATCATTGACGCCATACGTCACGGCGTAGAAATTTTCGATCCGACTCGACGTACTTGCCTAAGGCCGGACTGGTCAAATTGGGGCATTAGATACTTCCTGCTTCAAAAACACTGTGTATGCCCGTCCACCCTTCCGGATTGCTGTTCCAATGGATGGCAAGTAACTCTCGCAGGCTCTCGCTTTTTCTCGTCGGCTGAACAACGCTACGCCCCAATTGAAGGAGAAGCCCTAGCTGTAGCTTGGGGACTCAAGCAGACTAAATACTTTACGCAGGGCTGCGATAATTTAGTAGTTGTTACCGACCACAAGCCGCTAACGAAAATTTTTGGTGATCGAACTCTAGATGAAATCAGCAACACCCGGCTCTTCCGATTAAAGCAGCGCACTCTAATGTGGCGTTTTGACATTGCACACTTGCCGGGGTCGACTAATACCACTGCGGACGCTGCATCGTGACACCCAGCCACATCAGAAGTTTTTGCTACCATTTCGGGTGCCGAGCGTGATTCTATAGACTCTCTCGAAAAGGCCCTTCTTGCTTCGTTGCGGCAAAATACGCGTGATGAGTTGACTTTAAACTGGGATGAAATTTCCCGGCACACTGCCAGTGACGCTGTACTCAATGACTTACTGTCTGCCGTACAATCAAACTTTAATGTAAACTGCCCGCCAGAAGGAGGTCTTCGTCAATACCTCCCATATCGCGATGGATTTTACATATCTGACGGCGTTATTTTATACAATGATCGTGTTGTGATTCCGCCGCAACTCCGCCATCAAGTATTATGCACATTGCATGCTGCCCATCAATGGGTGTCGGCCATGGAACGGCGTGCGCGCGCAACCGTTTTCTGGCCTAGGATGACTCAAGACATTCACAATATTCGCGATTCTTGTGCTCACTGCAACCGAAATGCGCCGTCGCAAGCCGCAAACCCCCCGTTGCCTTCCCACCCGCCTACCACGCCCTTCGAAAAAATTTTTGCGGATTATTTTGATTACGCGGGACGGCACTTTTTGATTGTTGCAGACAGATTGTCCGATTGGTTAGATGTGTTTGGTACACCTGCTGGGACCATCGTCACTGGCGCAAATGCACTTGTTCGCCTCCTTCGATCATACTTTGCCATTTTTGGAGTGCCTGAAGAAATTTCTTCAGATGGTGGTCCAGAGTTTACTGCCTTCATCACACAGAATTTTATGCGACATCAAACACCGCGTCTCTTCCGCCTACTTCCCGCAATCCAACGGCCGCGCGGAGGTTGCAGTCAAAGCTGCTAAAAGACTTCTCATGTCCAATATTAGCCCTGGGGATTTGAATAATGATTCGTTTCTGCGCGCCCTGCTGCAACTGCGTAATACCCCGGATCCTGACTGCGATTTATCCCCAGCTGAAATTGTCTTTGGCCACCCTTTGCGAGACGCTTTTTCGTTTGTTAATCGGCTTGCCACTTTTTCTAATCGCTTTATCGTCGTACTTGACGCGAAGCATGGCGAGCTAAAGAAGATGCCCTTCGAGTCCGAGCCAAGCGGACCAATGACGCATTGAGCGCGTGTACACGCCCGTTGTGCCCGCTGCGGTGTGGTGATCGCGTGTTCATCCAAAATCAAGGAGGCAGACACCCACGTAAATGGGACAAAGTCGGCACCGTGGTCGAAACATTGGACTTCAACCAATATAATGTTAAAGTGGGAGGATCCGGTCGTATAACCAGGCGCAATCGACGATTCCTTCGTTTAATACCTGATGTTGCCGAATCCCAGCAAACATCTTCACCACCAACAGTGCCCCCCCAACATGAAACGCACGTTCGACACCCACCCTCCACGTCCACCCACGTTGTTGATGCAACCTCATCTGAGATTATAGATCATGGACAATTACAAGACGTCCATGCGACGTACCTACGGCCACACACCCCACATTTGTGACGGACACTAATTCGCAGGAGACCGACCCTGACACCCACGAAAACAACAAATCAATGCTCCCTAGACGGTCCTCTCGCCTACGACGACCTGCTGTCAAATTGGATCTGACTTCTGGTCAATGGGTGGTCAGGGGGTCAACTACATAACCATGCCTGGCTGGTGGAGCACGAACTTGGGGGGATGTACAAATGCTATGGCTTAGTTCGTACTATTGCGTCACAATGTCGTTTGTCTGTATAGTTGTTTTCTGCCTTACATCGTTTGTCTGTACAGTTGTGTTCTGACTTAGTAAGCGCTAGTTCAATAAGCTTAAGCTCTAGTTTAGTAGCGTGTTTAGTTTTGAGTTATTTGTTATTTATTCTTTTATTTTGCAGACGAACGATTTCGTGATTTTCGTTTTGTATATTAAATTGTATCATTCCGAAAATGAGTCACGTTCTTTTAATAGATTATCAAAATTTTCGCTTAAAGAAGAATTAAGTAAAAGCGACTCAAACATTTTTGTATCTAATAATCCAAAGTTTCTGGTTTTAATAATTAATTTGCCAGATTGATTTTTGCCTATTTGATCAATATCAAGATTAAAGCAAACAGGATAATGATCAGATATTTCACTTAAAAGATCTTTGCCAATGTTCAAGTTGAAAATGAGTTTAATCCATCTGCTATTTATTAGAACTAAGTCGAGGGTGCCACATGCAGAATGAGTAGAACCATTAATAAGTTGAGTAAAACCATTTTTGTCCATGAGATATAACAGTTTTTTAGTTTCTTGCCTGTTTTTATCCTCAAAGTAAATATTGAAATCACCTGCAACTAAGTGAATTTGATCAAGACAAGAAGTAAGAAAATCATCAAAATCAGACAAGAATTGAGATAGGTCTATTTGTGTTTGTTAGAGTAACCAGGATAATACGCAGTTGTAATATTAAGCCTGCTTAAATTTGTTGAAATTGAACAGGTAGCGTGTTCAAACGAGGCAAAAGTTTCTGTTATGAATAAATTGAGTGAAGTTAATTTTTAAATAAAATAGCCACACCACCACCAAGGTCAAAAATTCGTGACTTTCTAACTTGTATGATATTATTGTCATACTCAAGCATTTCAGCAACAATAGCAGAGTCAGATTTTTTTAACCAAGTTTCTTGTAATAAAGCAGACCCACACTGAACATTGGAGTGAATGGATACCCTTCCGTTTTGGTAGGTTCGGTTTCGGTCTATAATTTTTAAAATCAATGAACAGACTTACTCACGGCCCAGGCTGCGAGAAAGCACCTACCATCTGGGCCAAACAACCTTGCCAGACTTGGCATCTGCGCTTCTGAATGGACAAATCACAAATGGAAAACGAAGTATTGTAAAAATGCTTCCAGGTTCCGTGCTTTTGTGCCCCGGACCGGTGCCAGGCCTGTTGGGATAGGCTTACCCCGAGCAGCTTGGGTTAAACTCAATCGCCTGCGGACTGGTGTTGGGCAATTCCATTCGTCCATGCACAAATGGGGTCTCGCTCCTTCACCGAATTGCGAGTGTGGCGTCTCTGAGCAAACCGCAGACCATGCGCTAACAGCGTGCCCTATACATCGGGCACCACATGGAGCACGAGGTCTGACGGTTTTGGATGACGAAACTCGATGCTTGCTTAATAACACCACTGCCAGCATCTGATCCAGGCAGTGCAGCAGTCTGAAGTAGTAAAAGGATAAACCCTCGGCCCCAGTCCTGTTTGTGTCTGACCTGGAGTGGATACCCTTCAAACGACGACGACTTGTAATAAAGCTATATTTATATTTTAGTTGGTCAAAAAAATCACATACGTATTTGTGGTTTTTTGTAATTTTTCTGAACTAACTGGCAATCACAATTTAATACTATCCAAAATGGCTTTCTTAATTCGACTTTCATCCTTCCAGTTGTGCAATAAAATCCTCTCTTTTAACTTCTCTATCACTCCTTCTCTGCTCAACGAAGAACTATATAAAATCAAAACCAAATTCAAATCCTTTTTAGAAAAAAGCTATCCTGATCTTTAAAAATAAAATAAATAAATAACCGATTACATATTGTTTTTGCAATGTAATGTGTCAATATTTTATTTAGAATATCTTATATCTGTCTCTACTAAGTATTTAAAAATCCAATAATTTCATCCTATCTTTAACATGTTATGTACCGTGTTGTAGCCTATCTTGTGTATTTTATAATAAAAAAGAATTGTCTAAAAAAAAAATCGACCACTGCCGGACGCGTCCAATCTTTTATGAGCGACTATTTAAAGGGAATGTCACGTGACCAACGGGAAGCGAAGCGGAACCATTCTAACGGTTTGTTGGGTATATTCGCTTCAAGCTTCCCCCGTACAGCTTGGGTCTAGTTCAATCGCCTGCAAACCGGTGATGGCCGTTTCATTTGTCTATGTACAAATGGGGTCTATCTCCTTCACTAAATTACAGGTACGGCGCCACTAAACAAACCGCAGATCACGTCCTGACAGCATGCCCCATATATCGGGCACCACATAAAGCACGTGGTCTGATGGCTTAACAATGTTGCTCAACACCATCATTGCCAGCATTTGAACCGGGCAGCGCAGCAGCCGGGAGTAATAAAAGGATAAACTCTGAGCCCCATTCCAGTTTGCGTCTGAGCCGGAGTGGATTTTCTTCAAAACGAAGACGACGATTATAAACATTTTTCGATTTTTATTAAAGTTAATATCTGTAAGTCATATTATCAATTATAAAGCCTGAATTTCAAACCAATAAATTTTTTTTGTATTTAATCAGGTATAATTAGATCAGGTATAATATAGTCGGCAGCGTGGTCGAGTGGTTAAAGCACCGGACTGATGATCAGCATGGTCTAGGTTCAAAACCCACTTGCACCATTCTGTTGTGTCCTTGAGAAAGACACTTTACGGCACTTTCCCCTGCTTGGTGGTCTTGACAAGCAGTTCTAAATTGCAGTCATATCTCTACTAAATTACTAGCGGACAGTAATATCTTGGCATCTCCGGAAGCAGGTCGGGGTAATTGCTTACCCTATGTATAACGCCTCCGTCGCTTTCCTGCGCGTCAGGAGGATAAATATAGAGATAAAAATAAAAAAAATAAAATAAAAGATTATCGTTTTCCCGCGGCACACTTAGAACAAGAGACCACTTACGTAACGCAGTCTCTGCTAGAATCGTCTTGCGGAACACCAGTTGAGAAGCACTGTTCTAATTCAATTATTAGTTATTTAATTATTTAAAAAGTATAACTCTAATTTAAAGCTGCTTGTTAAGATTACAAAGCTGAAGAAAGAAGCCAAGCTTTTTCTGCCTGCGTTACAATTGCAATTAAACTCCATAAATTAATGTTTCAAGTTTTTTAACTATAAAGCTCAGTTGAATCCTTACTCTAGTAAAAAACCCAAAATAATCCGAATTTCCTATTGTTTTATCAAAACTGTAAAAAGAAAAAATAGAAAGCATGTTTAAATTTACGACTAATTGTTTGCAAATCGAATGTTACGTGAGAAGTGAATAAGAACGTGTGTATGGATTAATCGAAATTAATGCAAAAAGCAGTTTCGCAAACCTCGCTGTGATACTAACATATATTGGGTTTGATAATGGTTAATAAAGCTAACATTAATGTGTTTAAGTTACCGTAAGATTAATGTATTAACAGCAAAAGTATGAATACGGCTACAGGTCTAAAATGCATCTAACAAGGATTGTGGGGTCTTTTGAAGAAGTCACCGTAATCAACTTTTGTTTGTGAAACAAACCCAGATCCCCTGTGGTTACTGTCGCTTTTCAAAGAAATCTTTTTCCTCTTGGTTTCTTTTTTATTCCATCCTCGTGCTGCAGGAAGGATTCTGAGTTAGTTTTAACGAAAAAAATTACTTATGGTGACTTTTTAAAAAGACTTAATCTTGCTTGTTATTAATTGTTAGATTTTCTAAATATATTTTACAAGAAATGAGTGTTATAAAAGAATATGTTGACCAAAAGTTGAATTGTTATAACAAAGTATAATAGCAATTAAGCAATATTTGCAGGTCATAATTTGCAAAATTTGCAGGTCGGTTTAATTGCCTACCCTATGTATTAGGCCTCCGTCGCTTTCCTGCGAGTCAGGAGGATAAATATAGAGATAAAATAAATAAATAAACAATAATATTAAATACCAGTACAGCATTTCTAAAATAAAATCATGATTTTTGATCTCGTGTAAAGATATAACATCTGGCTAAAACAGAAAAATAGAATGAGCCACTTCTAAATAAAAAAGTAGTGCAAATAAGCTTTTGTACTATAATATGTTTGAAAATTCTTTCTTTTTTTATTTATTTAAATCAGACTCACAGTCCATTTTAAACTATTAAAAATTCAAAAGTAATATTTTAAGCATACTGGTATATGAACTGTTAAAAAAATAAATTGAAATATACAGTGGTGCAATAAATGGTTCTTTGAAGAAGTAATTGTAAACGATTGAAGTTAGTGAAACTAACCTAAAATTTGACCTGGATTACTATGTTTTTTGAGAGCTCATTTTTTTCTTGACTTCTTTTTTATTCCTTCCCAGTGCTGTATGGAGGATTCCAGGTTAGTTTCGTCAACACAAAACAGTTTTTTCAGTAGACTCCAATAGAGAAGGAATCTAATTGTTACTGCTACTTAATATCACATTAACTGAGGACAAATCTTTCAAAAAAAAAAAAACAAATGATTTAATAGAAAAAGATGCCAGATTCAATTAAACCTATGTAAAATATTTGGTTTTGATTTTCTGCATAGCCAATTAACTCTTAGGCATATGTTATAAACTAGAAATAATATAAAAACAAAATTTTTACTTACTGGTTATATAGATTAACACTGTAGCAAACTATTTCTGCTTAGTGTAATTGATGAGTTTTTTTAAAAAGTCACCATAAGCAATTTTTTTCAATGAAACTAAACTGGAATCTCCTTTACAGCACCCAATGGAATAAAAAAGAAACCAAGAGAAAAAAAATCTCTTCAAGAAGCGATAGTGGTAAACACAGGGGTTAGTTTTACAAACAAAAATCACTTATGATGACTTCTTGCAGAAGCCCCAATTTTTCTAATGAAACTAACTCAGAATCTCCCTTAAAGCTCTAGGATTGAATAAAGAAGAAACAAAGAGGAAAAGGATCTGTTTAACAAGTGATAGTAAGCACAAGGTGGATCCGGCTTAGGTTCACAAATAAAAGTTGCTTGCAGTGACTTCTTGAAAAGACTTGCAAAATTAACTAAAAGAAATTTGTGTGATTGATGCAAGCTTTTGATGTATTAAAATCTTTTTATTAGACATTTACAAATGTTAGCAGTCTTTTAATATTTCTATATTTAGATTATTTTGATTAACAGTTGTTTTTTTTAATTCTGTAAAAGCATCAAGAAATTTTGTATTAGAAATGTATTTTATAAAGAAAATAAAATTTTTATTTAGAAAATAACTGGAAAATGCAAAATTACTGTTAATTGCAGTTAATATTTATATTATTTTAACTTCCAATTACTATTAAAAGTTAGTCATTATGGTCTTGAAAGAATTTAGAATATGCATGCCTATGACTGTCAATGAGGTAGGTATATAGATCAAAATATTGTAAATTATTTTGTATGCTATTGCTTTGTTGTTACCAACTGTTTTTTGACTTGGTGTATATTGTTCTTGAAAAGTGCACTTTTGTTGCTCATACACAAACATGGCAAAGCTAATGCTTTCCATAAACTGATGCATTTTGATTACTTCTGTTCTAAGTTTTTGTGTTAAATTTTTGGGAGCGTATCAAAACAATAGTTTTCAAAACCAATAAAAAACTTTTTCAACATTCATAAATACTGATTCTGTTAAGCAAAAATTAAATTTATTTTTCTGACTTTTCTGGATTTGCACTGTTGGTGTACCAGTAGTAAATTTTTTTTCAGCTTAAATGCTGATTATTAAAATTTTTATCATTAAAAATATTTTTTATTGCAAAGTAAACTAAAATTGAACAGCAAATTTTTTGAAAGTCTAGTATTTAATCTATTTAAGATTTCTTCCCCATTGCTTTGTGAAACTTTAAAATTATGATATTTTGTAAGACTTCAAAAAACATTGGAAAATTTTGTTAAAACTATTAAGTATTTTCCTAATATTTCTTAATAAAAAGTTATTTGAACTATTTTAAATGTTTTTCAAGCAATCATACTCACCCAAAATTGAAAAGGTATTTAAATTTTGTGTATCTTTGAACTGTAAAGCAATAATTTAAACAAAAATACTTTGCCAATTTGGGATAGGTATTGTCACTAAAAAAACATTCAAAGTATTTATTAAAATTTAGGGCTAATTAACAATCTTGCTACCTTTTTAATAATACAGTAATTTTGTTGAACCTTGGATTTCGACTACTTCCACATTTGATTTTAATTGGTCTTCTATATAACTTCTTGTATTAAGTAAAGTTTGTGATTATAGTATCAAAGAGGTCAACTTTACATGATCAGTCGTCACAGTGATGAACAAAGTGATGATGGAGAAGGAATTGAAGTGGTAAAAAATGAGCCTTATTTTGATGAAGAATATGGAAATGGACGATATACAGAAAAAAAGATTCACTTGAATAAGTAAGAATGTATTTTTTTTACTTATAAATATTTACAGTATATTTCTTTTGGTCATAATGTAACCATTGTAGTGTCAGCTTATTGCACTTTATTGCATTTTAAATTTATTCTACTACGTTGCTTTGTTTTAGTTACCTTACAACTTGGCTGTAAAAAGTTTGTTTCTAAAACAGTTTAGTTTTGTCTTAAGGCGCTTTTCCACTACGAGCGTGGAATGGAGCATTCTTTGTTTCTTTTATTGATCTTTTAGCGCTCAAAATTTAAGCGAACCCTAAGCGAAGCAAAAAAATCAATAAAACAAACAGAGAATACTCTTTTTTGCACGCTCGTAGTGGAAACGGGCCTTTAACGTTGTTGCAGTGACTGCGAAAGTTATGCTCAATATTCTTTCATAGCATGTGTTTTCTTAAGCAGGCTTGTTTCCACTACGAGCGTGAAATAGAGTATTCTTTGTTTGTTTTACTGATTTTTTTGCTTTGCTTAACGCTTGCTTAGATTTTAAGCGCGAAAAGAACAATGAAAGAAACAAAGAATGCTCCGTTTCACGCCTAAGAGCCGTAAATGTGCTTTTAAAACAAACACTTTGCAGACGCTTGCCGAGTTGGGCTGTATCGTTTTTCCCGACCATTTCAGTGACCGAAAAGGCCTGGAATTTCTATCCTTATACAATTACAGGTAGTTTAAACAAATTAAAATTGTTTGTATTGTTACCTACTTTGCTTGCATTATCGAGTTCGGGAACAGCAAACTTTGTTGGATGAAGTTAATTTAATCCTACTTTTTTTACGCGCTTGTTAAAAGGGGTCATTTTGTAATGTTTCTAATTTTACAAATATGTTTTACGCTTTCAAAAAATTAGTTTTAGGAAAAACTATGTTTGTCGGCGTAAAGATAAAGTTCACCGCGGCAATCTCACAACTTATTTCAGCGAATTGGTGCATGTATAAGCGCACGCTTTAAGACTTGTTGAGAAATATTTTCCAGCTAAATAGACGCTCCCCACGTTGAGTTTAGCTTCATTTATTTATTGCTGTTTTACGTGATTCATTGAACTAGCAGTACTTCTTTAACTGACTTTGTAAATTAAGTCTTGTATTAAAAAAATTTGGCCTATACCATGTACAAACCTGTACATTCTGTTGTTCACTGGTGCGTCTATGCGCCTATAATGAATGCAAACAATTTATCAAACAAATCGTGACTTTATTTGTTCGTAGTTTATATTTATCACCATGTTAAATTGTCGAAAACGTGCTCTCACCAATGAAACATTAATTGCTGCCTAATTCTGAGATATCTATGCTTTGTTTGCGTGATTGATAGCTGCATATGTTGACTTGTCGTCACCTGCGAAAATTTAACCGATTGTGTAAAGTATCTGTAAATTCACCTGCTGCGGATCTTAAACTATCACCAGATTAAACTATATAGTTTTTAGCTTTTCATGTAAGAAAAAAACAGGTTTTTTATTTTAATTTTGACTAGAACATAATAGCTATTACTTATCCTTGTTTTAAAAAGTGTTAATGTTAACCAAACTTACAATATTTTTAAAGCTGTTTTATAGATTTCGAGAGAACTCGGTTTGGATGTCTTGTGAAAAGTGATAAAAAATTATTCCAACTTTTGCGTCATTCGACGTGTTATGGGTTTTACCAATCATTTAAATTATGGTCTTGATGTTATTCTGTGTCATTGTTTCTCTATCTTTGTTTTTGACGACCCAATTTTATACATAAGTTAATTGCAAAGCTTTCGGTGATATAATTTTCAAAAATGACGTTTTTTGGATTTATATTGAAGTAATTTTTTGAGGATCTTTACAATGTCTGCTATAGAATACGTAGTCGGTAAAGCTTCGTAAACTTATCATGTCGGCGATTTAAGTACATTAAAACCACTGAATTTTAGGTCGTGAGTCGGGGATTAGAAACACTTTTCTATACTATTTATCTTTTTATATTTTTATATTAATTGCATTTTATTATTTTTCATGTGTACTTGAATATTCTGCAGAATATGAGGTATGCTCTGTTTTTTGCATGTTTATAGCATTTAATTGAAATTATCAGAATTATATTTTTAAATGCAAGTTTTATTCTTTGCATATTCATGAACTTTTAAGTCGATGACATAATGTATGCATTTTTGGTTTATTAAATGTTAAAATTTGGGTCAACTATTCA
Organism: Diplosoma virens; assembly: GCA_963680785.1. Lineage (NCBI taxonomy): Eukaryota > Metazoa > Chordata > Ascidiacea > Aplousobranchia > Didemnidae > Diplosoma > Diplosoma virens. Next base: position 65,319,195 of record OY796880.1, on the reverse strand, counting down.
TTTTGTTGTTTGTTTTACCAATCAAAATCATGTTTAGTCGTTAACAATTTAAAATTGCTATTGTCTTGATGTTCAATTGATTTAATCAATAAAGTTAAATTTTACTATATTTAAAAACAATAAGAATAAATTTGCTCTCTTGTTTCAATAATTATTAGGGCAAGTTTTTTCTTTTTTACATGCAACTTTTATTAAGTATTGCGCCAAATGTAAAAATGTCACTACTATTTAGGGACGAAAATCGCGAAATCCAAGACAGAATGAAAGTGAAGACTTTTTAGAGATCACTATTTTTAGGGACAAAAATTGAGAAATCCGAGTCAGAAGTTATATTTGTGTTTAGTTTACTTCTTACGCTTGCAATGAAGTCTAAAAAAGATTTCACTGCAACTTTAGTTAAAAATAAATGCAAGTTATCATGATTTTATTGTAACAAAAACTTGCCCTAGTGATTATGTTTTGAAATTCTAATTGTGTAAAATTAACAGTGTCCTTGGATTCCCCGACTTGAAATTTTTATTGAAACTCGTTATGAAGACAACAATGGTTGCAATAATGACAGCCCGAAATCTAAAGTCGGTTTGTTTAGTTATCGTAGTTTTAAGCTAAACACTACTTTTGCAGAGTAGTAAAAGTTTTGTGTTTATTTTATCTTCACCGCTTTAGAACAACACAATACCTGTTGTGTTAAGATCTTAACTTGTGGTTTAAAGAAAGGTTTACGGATTTTACCAAAAACCCATTACTTTTATTGTTTTAGATTTTTTCTTAAAATTGTGACTTTTAATATTTAATGTGTTTATTTTACTAAAATACAATTCAGTTTTCATTTAATGCACAATCGGATTAATTTTTGTGCCCTTTGATTCAGTAAAAAAGCTTTACTGCTTAACAATTTTCATTCGATTCTTAAAAGGGGAAGTCCAGTCAAAATACAAGTTGAGCTTAAAATATTCTTTAAGTATGAAATAATCATCCCTAAAAAAATTTTTACTCAAAGGTCTCTGTTATGCTAGTTATCCCAAAAAGAAAAAATTGCCATTGGTGGCACATGTGAGCGATGACGTCATTGAGTGGCAAAACAACTAAGACAACCATTACTGTTAGTAATAACTACAGCTGCATCTGCTAGCAACTACCGAAAGCACAATTCTAAAGCTGGTAAGAAAAAACAGAAAGCACTGTTATGAAAGGACTTTTATATGAACCTACAAAAGAATTTAATAAAATAAATCAAGGATAACAGTTTGATATGAGTTTGATATATACTTACAGTTTGATATGACGTCGAATAATTTTCTATAAGCAATGAAGACTATTTTCACTGTTTCTGCGAGCATTGTTATATTATGCCATTAATAATTGGAAACAAGTGCTGCAGAGAAGTTGAAATAATCCAAGAAAAATTAATAAATGGAAACTGCATTACCAGCACACACAGCTTCAACAAGCTGTTTGGACACCGAGGTGCTGATGTTAAGTCTTTTTCCTGCTTGTGCAGTAATCGCAATGAGAATATGGTTTCCGGAAGAAGAAAGGTACAAATATTTTCATGAAGCCAATATGCCAACGGTCTTTCCGCAAGAGTAAATAAAGGAAGCATTGTATTATGAATAAAATGTCGATTTGCCAACATATTTGCTTGCTATTCTTTCGTAGCAGATCAGGCATTAAATATCAGTATAGTCAGAAGCATAGTCGAGTAGGAGTGCCGGTTTGAGGGTGTCTGCAATCTTCAGTGTCTTGTTCAACTCCTAAGCTCGTCAAGCTGTTGTGTTCTTAGGCAAGACACTAGACGGCACTTTTATTTACTTGGCACTTATAAATTCAGTCATATTGTAAATAAAAATTAAGTTCAACTGGATTGCAATATCTTTGCATCTCCGATAGCAGATTGAATTGCTTAACAATTGCCCTGTTTTTCACGTCTTCGATGTCCTGAGCAAAATATATAGTTGATATGATATGTTTTACTTTTGACTAGTATGGTGCATTACAAACTTTAAGGTATCAAAGATATTTATTTTCGGATAAAAAAATACACTATACAGTCAGTGGGGAACGCAGAAAGTTTCCGAGGGGGGCCAAAGTTTTGTCACAATCGTGTGGCGTCACAAATCAACTTGGAGAGTGCCGAAGGCACGACCATTATAGGGTGGTCCGAGGGCATGCCCCGAAAAAACTGCAAAATTACACCTAAAAAGACGCATTTTCGTACCAGTCAAATCGAAAACTTCTCGAAAACCAAAAAAGCGTTCGCACAGTGGTGGATATTCAAATTCAGGGGCCCGAGGCAAGAATTCCCAAAAATTGATGTTCTCGAGAAAAAAAAAGGCTTTAATTTCGTCTTTCACTTTTTTCTCTCAATATCGTGTTGATCTCTAAAAAAAAAAGGTCTTCACTTCCATTTCGTCTCCAATTTCGCTATTTTTCTCCCAAAATCATGGTGATCTCAAAAAATAAAAAAAAAGGGTCTTCACCTTGAATCGATCATTCGCCTCACCCAATATCCACCACTGCGTTTGCATATGCTTCGAAATCCAAATCGAAATCCAACCCCGAATACTTGCAAAAAACTAGCTTTGCTTTTGCTAAAGCTGCTTGGTTTTGCTTTACAGTTTTTCATTTTTAGGGTCTGAGGGGGGATCCATGGCACAGTGGCCTCCCCCATTGGTACGCTATAAAACTATCAAGTGCGGAAATATGTGCGGAAACGTGATTTGAACGTGATTTGTGAAGCTCACAGCTTCAACCTTAGATGGTTCTGTTCACGAGCTATCGTTTGCTTCGCCAAAGCAGGCGCATGTATATCTTGAATTTCTAAAAATCAAAAATTCAAAAACCAAATTTGTAAAAATCAAAAATTTAAGTTGCAAGGATGGTAATCTTTAATTTATTTGATCACAAACGCCTCTCAAAAAATAGATTCGAATACGATCCGTAAGATGATTAAATACCTTCTAATCTCAACAAACAATTTGCTGTAGCTAGCATACAAGTAGCACCTTCCTTACTGCCATGTGTTACGCGGCCTCTTACGTGGCGTGGAACCGCGCCACGGAGGCCAATAATTATGCAATCCGCAGAATTCACAAGATGATAGTGAAACGCAAAAATGTCAATTTTTAAAGGTGGAATCAGATGAATAGAGATGTGAAATAGCATGTATTGGGTTGCCACAGGTGCAGCAGTAATAAGTCTACCATCGACTAATCTTATAAAGGTCATATTAAAGCTTAGTCTATCGCAGCGACAGCATGTAGGTGTAGAAGCAGATACTATCAACAAGAAATAATTTCTAGTTTGTAAAACTTTTTGTTGTGAAAGCACACAGCGAATTCATTGTACAAATGGATGGGTGGGATTAGGTGCTTTATCCCATTTCTTTACCTGTAGCACAGCTGATTTAGGCCGGGGTTGTGAAATAGTTAACACTTTACCTTTTGTGCCGGAATTGAGGTGAACCCATGTACATGACATTAGATCTTTGCGAATAGTTTTTTGAGACCCATTTCTTCACAATGAGTTTTTGGCTGTGTTTGGACCATTAAAGTTTCCCACTACTTTTGCCATTTTCACCTTCCACTTGCTCCAACATCGTATTGCTATTATTATCCAAAGCAGCCAACATAGTACAAGGAACCATACCTAATTACAAATGCATATGGTTAAAAAACTGCTGTGTGAAACTACTTTATAACTGTACAATAACATATAAGGATATAGAATAAAATAAAAAATTAATTTATTTTTAAATCTTAAGCAAAATTTTTATATCGCTTGGTATATCATTTCATATTTTGGTGTCAATATATTCCATGTTTATATTATGTATTGAATGTTTTTAAGTTACTGAAGTTTAAAAACATAAGAGAAATTTTCAGATTGAATATAAGTTGGCAATTTTAAGTACCGTATATATAAATCTATAGCCAATTAGCTAGACAAGATTTATATGCATCATGACAAGTGCATTGAAACTGTGAGCAAGAAACACAAAAGAGTTCTTTAGCAGAAGATACTACCTTTTGCAATTTTAGCAATGTCAAGTTTATTACAGTATAAATTTATAACCAATTAGCTGGACAACATTTATATAAGTCATGACAAGTGCATTAAAATTATGAGCAAAAAACACAAGAGTTCTCTAAATATGCCAGCAAATAAAACACTACAAGTTACTCACCGATTGTAAAAACTTTTTTTGTTCTCCATATTTTATCCTCATATGTCTTTCGATTTTTCAGACATTTGGTTCGTTTTTTTTTTTTTTTTTTTATTACCCGTGAACATATTATAGGAGGAAAAATTTAAAAAAAGTTGGAACTGCATCGTTCTTTAATTTAACTTGTTTTTTGATTTCTAGCAATTCCAATCTCAGGCCTCCTTCATAGCAATCTTCAGCAAAATGCTTGCTACATAACTTGCAGTATTTCAAATTCGGTTGATTTTTTAACTTCACATTGTTCAACCGTTTCTGTAGCCTAGTCGAATCCATTATTGGTAATCGGTGAAAACTAAATCCCTTTTGTTTTACTCTGTTAGAACAACCGGAGCCATGCAAGAAACACCCATTACTTGAATTAAAATACACTTATCGACCAGACTGAAATTGTAACATGTACTATACTTATGCATTCTTTGCTTAATTTGCCGCTCATTGACGTTATAAAATTGAGGACTAATCAAAACCGCTCATTTTGAATTAAGTTTTTAATATTTGGGCAAAGGGAATCGGATTTACATCAAACCAAAATCAATGGGTTTAAAAAATTCTACTCCATTTATGGAAAAATTTTAGATTTAGCGTGGACCCTAGATTTAGATTTAGATATAGATTTAGAAATTTTAGCTCATAATGTTTGAGTTACTGGCATTTGATATGGGCATGACTTTTGATGCCAAAAACTTCTTTGCTCGGTAAAATTTGGATATGTGTGCGACTTTGCGACTTTGCGACAAACAATTGGCTTTTTCAAATATGAGAAAGCTTACGTTTTTGTTATTTTTTATTTTGAAATCAAGCTTTAAGAAATTAGATGTACTCTGAACGTGATCAATCAAAAATTGATTAATTTTATTTTACTTTCAAAATTTCAACAATGAATATTTAAAAAAATTTTTTGTAAATTTTCCAGACGAAAGATTGCCAGTCTTTCAAATGGCTTTCACATTTCCGTTAATTTTAATTTTTTTAAACGTACGGATGATAAATTATAGTTAGAGATATCTCTAACGTGATTTATGGATCTTATTCTACCTCGTATTACGCTTATTTCGTGCATTGCTTAAACCAATTTGCTATAACACAACTAACAACATTCATTGCGTTAAATCGATTCAATGCTTTATTGTTTGGATTGAATATCTGAAGAGGTTACAATCTGTGTTGTTTGGTAAATATATTTTTCTCGTTAAAAAATGATATTAATTGTACCAGCAAAAATTATTCTCCAATTTCCGTTCCTTTTTTTCCGCGCAATTTTGTTGGCATCCTCATTAACAAACCAGCACGTAAAAAGTAGGGTGGCCATATTTTCAAATTGATGAATCAGGACGTTCGTTAAAAGTAGGTTTGCTATATTTGAATAGGCGGAATTCCGGACAGACATAGGCGGTTCGGCAAAAAAAATTTTTTGGATGGGAAACAAAATAAATTTGTCCTGAGATTCTCGGATTTTCCTATTTTCGTCCCAAAATCGTCGTGTTCTCCAAAAAAAAATCTTCACTTGAAAGCAGTCTCCGATTTCCTAATTTTTGCCCCAAAATCGTAGTGTTCTCTAAAAAAAAAAAAGGTCTTCACTTAAATTGGAAATACATTACTGCAAGGTTTCCCAAACTGGGGTCCGTGATGACTGCACAAGGGTCCGCAACGATATGACAAAATTTTTCAAACACTATGGCTGCGGTCAGGCATGCAAGTCATGCTTTGCATGACCAACGAATTTGTGCGCAATGACCTATATTTTTCAACCGAATAAAAAACAGCACTGTTTTGTAACAAAATTAAAGAAACGTGAGGGCGATTTGAGGGGAAGACCTTCCTTTTTTAGAAAACAGAACAAGTTTTTGAGAAAAAAATGATAAATATGGGTCTGATTACAACTGAAGACTTTTTTTTTGGAGAACACCTCAATTTTAGGACAAAAACGTATAAAATTAGAGACTGATTTTAAGCGATGACCTTTTTTTTAAAGAACACTTCAATTTTAGAACGAAAAGTGTAAAATTTGGGACTGATTTCAAGCGATGACCTTTTTATTTATTTTTTTTAGAGAACACCATGTTTTTAGGACGAAAATTGCTTGTTGGTTGTGCAGAAAATTGATGTGACCTAAGATTGGGGGCCGTGGAAAAAAAAAGAATTGCAAATAGGGGTCCGTGGCCCAAAAAGTTTGGGAAACCCTGCATTACGGGACATATTGGTTAACCGGGCGGGACGCCAGGACAAGGCCTAAAAAATGGGACGTATGGCCATCCTAGTAAAAAGTAAAAATGCTTACGTACCTATGTGCAATAGAAAAATGCTTACGTACCTCGTTTTTACTATAAGCGTGGAATGGAGCATTCTTTATTTCTTTTATTGATCCTACGTGCTTAAAATCTTAGCGAGCGCTAAGCGAAGCAAATAACGAGCTCTTACGTCTCAAGCTCTGTGTCTTTCATAATGAAAATTTAATTGTTAGATGCACGATCGAGTCAGTGAAAGTGAGTTTTCCCGACGCGACGTTACTTTCCTCGATATTGCGTACGACAAAATTCCCGAAAAGCATTACAAAGAAAGCGAAGTAAGTCCGCATTCTTTTTCTATTTACCCAAAAATGGTTTTGCTGATATATGAGACTTTGTTTGTGTCGCTTTATGAAAGCGCAATCGCTTTTTCGACAACGAGAAATTGCAGCAAGTGTTGTTTTGAATAACCTTATTTGCATAGCCTAATCAGTTTGCATGCTGTTTTCTGTTGTTGTCGTCGTGTGGTCGTATTGGCCTATATTGCTACTTTCTGTTTTAAGCGCTGTCACTATTGTAGATAAACAGCGTGACCCCATTGAGGAATTTTTCATGAAACGCCTCGCCTAAGAGCACAACAGAAATTACTCAGGTAGACTAAGCATCGAACTCGCATCCTTCAGCTCGTGAGTCAGAGTGTTACCAAACTGGGCTATTTCGCGGCCAGTAAGTGTTGCTATTTGTTAAACCAGAATTGCATTTCGTGCTTAGTTTTAGGAACAAAATCTCAAAAAATATCATAGAAATGATGTGAGAATTAATTTTGCAGTAAAGTGCTTTGCTCGTTTTGTTTCTAAATTTTCAAAAGCTATTTAGAATACGTGCTGAGTCGTTTTCTTTTATAGCCCGAATGCCTTTAATCTCATCTTAAAGTGTTTTAAACGTTACGCTTAATATTTAAAACTACAAATTTTTGTTAATGGTTTTTTTTATCTTTCAATACATAATCTTTGAAGGAGAGTACAGAAAAGGCCATCTTTTATCGGATGAAGTGTAGAAGTCAAATAAAACTTTGATGATCTTTTTACTATTGCATTACGTACCGAATTTGCGCGGGCTTATTTTGGTCAGTTCACATGCAAATTTTGGCTATAAACTTGTGTGTGATTGCAAAGCACATATTTTCTTACTGATCTGCCAAGAATTGGTGTTTAGTAGTTTATTTCAATGGGGACTTACCTCCCCCGTCAAGCCTGGAAATAAGTTGGGGACATGGAGATATAATCTAAAATAAATCTAATTTTTCAATCATTTGATCGTATTTATTAGCGCATAGAATTGAAATAGAATTTCTTCATATTTGAAAAAAAGGTTCACTAGAAAACGCAAACTCTTTACTTTTTAGCACAGGAGCCTTATGCGGCTGTGGTGAGCCCTGAAATTTTTTGAAGAAAAAAGAGGGGCCTGCGTCAGGAAGGTTGAGAAACACTCATATAGAGCTTTATTCTTCATTAAGCATATTTACTTTGAATCTTTTTTTGTTTGTTTAGAAACCAATGAAAAAAACTTTGGATTTTATTACCTGGGTAGGAATGAATCATAAGATTTCTTAATAGTTTTTTAGCATTGTACTAAAACTAGGATAAGGGCTTGTTACCACTACGAGCGTGGAATGGAGTACTCTATTTGTTTATTAATTTTTTTTGTTTCGCTTAGCGCTCGCTTAGATTTTAAGCGCGGAAGGATCAATAAAAGAAACAAGGGATGCTCCATTCCACGCTCGTAGTGGAAACCAACCTTAATGCAAATTTTCGCTTAATCTGGATAAAACTTCAAGTATACTAAAAGTATAAAGTGTGCTTCGTGAGTGAACTTAATGACTTTGAAGGTTTGTTTCAGCAATGACGTGCGTTTATTTTTTGTAGTTTGCAACTACCTACAGTTAAAAAGTTTGCTTGTGATCAATCACGGCAGCGTGGTCGAGTAATTAAGAAATTTGTGATCGACATGATTACGGTTCAAAATCTACTCTCGCTGTTCTGTTGTATCTTTGGTAAAGATACTTTGCGGCACTTCCTCTTCTTGGCGGTCTTGGAAAGCAGTTCTAAATTTCAGTAATATCTCTATTAAACTAAAAAGCCAAAATAAGATATTTCAACTGGACAGCAATACCTTACCATCTTCTGTAGTTGCAGGTCGTGGTACTTGCTTGCCCTATGTATTAGCGCCTCAAACGCTTTCCTGTGAGTTAGAAATGAAATGAAATGAAATTGATTTTTATTGATATTATACTGTCCTTGCGACGTCAGGGTTGAAACTATTGTTTTTAAGTTATTTCAATCTTCGCGTATTACGGACTAATTTCTCAAATCTGTCAGATTGTAGCCGAATTCACCAAATTTTATTGTACTTTTGTAGAATTAATTGGAGAGATGTGATTGTTGTAGTTGTTCATTGCTTATTTTTGAATGAGTACAAGTTGATTCGTTAAGCCAAGTTTTTGTCTCGTGTTTTCAAAACGCTTAAAAAATTGAAAATGCACCTCACAAACACGAACAACGTCGAAATTCGATTTCGAAGTTTGTAATTTTATTAAAAACTTGACAAACTTAAAACCTAACTAAAGTATATACAGTACATATCAAGCTTTTTAGACTAGAAAAGTCTATACACAACTGGTTTCAACTACGTTATAAGCAGCTATTACGTCGTTTGCATCATAATAAAGGTAGTTTTTGTGCATATTCTGTTGGAAGCTTAAAGGTTACTAAGTAGTCTACTCTGCAAAAAACAGTATTGGTGGTTGGCATGTGCTGAAATAACTTATAGACAATGTGTTGCTTACTTTTAATGTGGTAAATTATACGTTTTATCAATTGAAATTGAAATTGAACCTTTATCAAATTATCTGCAAGGAAAAAATTCACACTGCCTTTTCTAATATGGAAGCAATATTAAGACTGTTTCTAAGCTTAATGGTCACTAACTGCTCAGGAAAGAGATCTTTCTCAAGGTTCAAAAGCATCAAAAATAAACTGAGATCCACAATGTCTCAAAAAAGGTTGTCTGCACTGAGCATTCTGTGCATTGAAAGTGAAAAACTTAAGCAGATAAAATTTAATGAATTTTTGCATGATTTTGTTTTGACGAAAGCTAGAAAAAAAATCCGTAACCTAGTCTTACTCTATTTGATGGCCGTAACTATTTCTTATGTCCTTGTAAATAAATTTAAAACTATTGTAATAGCTATTTAATAAAGAAATTAAAATTAAAAGCAAAACTGTCTTACTAAATTTTTATTTTTTTTTATTTTAACTAAATTGTTTAAAAAATAAACATAAAAAGAGACATTTTGGAAATGGAACGGATTATTTATTTTCATATTAATTTTAATGCAAAAAATTGCTTCGTAATACGAGTAAATCGCAATACGAGCTCAGCCTGGTAACGATTTAAACTCGTACTGCGAGGTTCTACTGTAATGGACACGATTTTCATTTGTTTGGTGTGGTCAGAATTTATAAGGTCAAAAAGTTTTTATTTCGCCTCGGTTGAAGTTGACGCGAATCAATCTCGTAATTGATTATTATTTCAGCGGAAGATGTTTTATTAGTTTGCAAAATTTCAACTCGTTTGACCTCGTTTTATTTGCAAGGGATGTGTTATGCAACTGTGTTTACGGAGTTCTTGTGCTTTATAAACAGCATTTAAGCGACTCTCTGCAATCGTATTCGTCTTCTCAATCACATTAGCTTGGTTTGGTGCTTTTTTGTAGACAGGCCAAATGAACCATTAAGACTCGTTTCCACTACGAGTGTTGGCGAGAGTATCTTTGTTTTATTGATTTTTTTCTTCTCTTAGCCCAGAAATACTCTCGCTGACGCTCCAAGTGGAAGCAAGCTTTTAGGCTACAAATAACCAAGGCTATATTAGTTTTAGGTCTTGGAAAAATTTAAACTTTATTTTACAATGGTCGAAATGAACAACACTTTACAATACAATGTTCTAATTTGCAAATTTGTCGAGATGAACAACACTAAATACACGAATTCTTATTTTTTGCGAGACTCTTTCGTTTAATGTTGCATTTATTGAAGAGAGACCGAAATAAACATTCATTATTTGATACTTGATAGAATGACGTTGCAAGACGTTTTAAATGTAGACGACATCATTTATCCATTTGCCAGCTGTAAGGTTAGAAGAAAATGAAATTTTTATTGGCTTTTTAATGCACTACGACAAAAACATGAGTTTCTATGTCTTTATGTTTATGTTATTTTGCAGTAAATACTTTCATTTTTTATGCATGCTGTTTGTACTTTTTAAAGCGTAATTTGCAAAATTACAAGCTCTTTTCTACTAAGTAATTTTAGACCTTCACTACTCCTAATGCAGCCCTCGGATATTGGGGCATTTTAATCTATTAAAGTGAAAAAGACAAGAAGTTTCAGTGTTGCACATGCTCCGTTTACGTAGTAAAACGCGTGGCGCGCTGTATAGATTTTGTCTCTAGAAGTGACGTAAGTATTGTCCAACAAAAATGCTATGTTTTCTTAAACCTAATTTCTTCATAGGATGTGTTTTGCTGAAACTACTAATCTACATACTTTTAATACTGTCTTTAGTATGGACGTTTGAAATACAACTGCATCAATCCTTTGCTAAACTTAGATCTTGCCATCTCACCGTGTTCAGTCTAAAGTGCACGTGTTGAATTTTGTTTACACAGATATAGTTTTTCCTTTAAAATTGATCAATTAATTTGATTTTAATTAAAAAAATTATAAACGGCGCCTCTTTATCGTGAGGTCTACCGCCTTTATCCCTAACCCTAACCTTAACCTTAACTCTAATCTTAACCCTAACCCCGCACACGTGATAGTGGTAGATCTCACACTAAAATAGCACCTTATAAACTATCAAATTATCATGAATGAAACCCAAAAAGATTCTTGAGGTAGCTTTGAGATATTTCTACATTATCAACGCTATTTTACTGATTTGCTATTTCAACTCAAACTAATACGTTGCAGAAATTTATACAAATACAGATCCAATTGTCAAATGTTGATGTTCAACAACTTTTACCCTATAAGGTGTACAGATTGTTCGAGTTATAAAGGTGACCCTATCTTTTCAGTCAATTACCTCAGATGAAGTTTTAACTTTTTTAAATCAAAAAGTTTAACATTTTGCGCAAAAAGATTTTAAAACTGGATTTTTATAGGACAGTTCGCCAAACTGCCTGAGTATCAAAAGGTGTTTGGTGTAATTCATCATTATGAGTTGTTTTAATGCCAGCACTTTCTTGGCCTGAATGTTTTTTGTCAAAAGTGTGACCTTGGCTTTAAAAGAGTAATCATTATTTTTACGATCAAAATTTCTGAAATTCATTGTTGATTATTGACTGGGAAATTGCGTTAATTACCTGGTTGTCCGTGTGCCACTAATTGCAATCAAACCAATTAAACCCTGGCGTAATACGCAGCGAAAAAAGTAAAAATTACTAGCTCGGGCAAGTTAAACTAAATAGCAATTAACAAAATGCAACAAACATTCTATGCATTTCTCTCTTGCTTAAAAATTGTAAATTTTATATCAGCGATGCAACGAAAGAAGTCCGCACCATGCATAAAACTGATTTGTAGGTTACTAATTACCGGTATACTTCGGAAAGTTCGTCAATAGAGATGTGTGGGTGATGTTTGAGTGTGCCTGCCAATAATTAAACTTCACTTTTGTTCGAAATTGTATTGATTCATGGTTATTAGCTTATTTAAATTTTTTTAAATTTTTACGGTAGCATGTTCGATTCATTGTTTCAATCAAATTAAGTTTCCTAAAAGCTATTAATGGCTAGCGAACTTTTTTAGATTCAGTAATGCAGATAAATATTCTTTGAAGATGTTTTTCGAAGGAAGCAAAAATACTTTTTTTTTTTAAACAGTTTGTTATGAATCGTTGTTGACTTCCTTTCATGAAATAATCTAGTCTTGACTCATTTGCTTTTGCTTTGTTGTTTGTCAGCATGATTACAATAACAAAGAACGCAAAACAACCAATTCATTTCAATCAAAGAAACTTCCACGTGTGACACAAACTAACTTTAAATGCGTCATTCCTCACGTCTTTGTAACCACGGGCTGATATATATTAATAAAATAAACAACTTTTAAGTGTTTGGCGTATTACAGAATTTAGTTGGGGAAAACATTTTTGTTTTCTAATTGAAATCTAATTTGTTAAGGATTCCTCTCAGATTATTTTTCTCTAAATAAAGCAAACCAACTTTTACATAAGACTCGAAAATCTCAAATAGCCGCCATTTTCTGATGAAGTCTGGTCAAATAGCTACAGTATGAGAGACGCTTTTGACGCACCTATTGCTTTTTTTTTGTCTTTTGAGGATCGTTTCCAGTACGAGCATTAGCGGAGTTTTTTATTTATTATATTGATTATTTGCTTCCTTTAGCGCTAAAGCGCGGAAAGAAGTAAAAAATTAATAAAACAGACAAAGAATACTCCCTCCAACTCTCGTAGTGGAAACGGGCCTTTAGTCTCTTCAGTATTTTTTCACCTGTACAAAATGTAATAAAAATAATTTAGGTTTTATTTCTTTCAAAAATCTTGTATCCAATTTCAGTTTTTTTTTCACCAATGTTCGTGGTTATACTTTCGACATACAGCTGTTCTAATAGGCGATCGAATTTTTTAATCGCTGTCAATAAAATTTAGCGTTTGGTTTTATTTTTAAATTAAACAATAAAAACTTTTGTTTCAGGATTGCACCAAATTTAGATCGAGTAAAACTGGCAGAGGACCTCTCAAGTCCGATTGGATGGTGAGTCACTTGCAAAAGTTACCCTTCAATTAAATCAAAGTTATACTCTGTCGGGCACCCCTGGGTCAGGATAATATTTACTTACTATCTTACATGTACTAGTGCCAATTAAACGTTTGCTCATTATAACCACTCGGCAATGTATGTACTTTCGTTGTTTTTTTTATTTGATGCTTTTGTTTGCGTTGGAGATTTTTTGAATGATTAGTTTTGTGTGGATGCTCCTTAACTGGTATTGTTATTATGAATGCAGTTCAAAGAAAAAGCGATAGTTACAGAAAGCTTTGTAAATCTATTGCTTGAGTCACTTTTCTGCCAATAGTGCAATACTATACAATGCTGACCTTGCAGAAATTGACTGTAGGTGCTTGGTAACCCGATGTAATTACATCATGCTGAAGTTTCTTACAAGAAATATTCACGTTTTTTTACAATCAGTTATCGTATTTTGTTGTACCATCTATTGGTTTACCTATTGTTTGTTGGACAAACTTTTGTTTTACAATTCAGACAATAAACAAACTGTTTGAATTGTTGTGATATTTTTGATTAAACTATCTGTCACCAGCTCCTGGTATTACATCAATATACACTCTTAAGGTTTATGTGTTGATTGGTTCATGAAAATGCGTTGTACAATGCTGTTAACAACTTGCAGTTTAAAGTCCTATGTAATCGAAGAAAAACGTAATTGGACCGCGAGTAACATCATATTTTGTAACCTGCTTGTAATACAGGGGTGGGCAAATATTTTAGTTCGAGGGCCACATTCAGGAGTTAATTTATTTGCGGGCCACATTATAGTAATCTCTAAAAATATTGATCTTTATTATCAGTGGTGAATATTCAAACTCGGGCCTGAGGCAAGAATTTCCAAAAATTGGTGTTCTCTAAAAAAAAGGGGAGGCTTTGATTTCGTCTTTCACTTTTCCCAAAATTGTAGTGATCTCTAAAAAAAAAAAAAATAGGTCTTCACTTCGATATCGTCTCCAATTTCGCTATAATTCTCCCAAAATCATGGTGATCTCTAAAAAAAAAAAAAAAATGTCTTCACTTCGATTTCGTCTCCATTTTCGCGTTTTTCTGCCAAAATCATGGTGATTATACTCAGGTGCGGATAATACGTAGAAAACTATAATATTTATTTTAGCCGACGATTCGTTTATTTTCATCAATATTTTCAACGGAAACCTATATCCATACAAGCTATACTCGTAGTTTCGGCAGGGACAAGTGGGCCGCGGGCCGTAAATTACTCACCCCTGTCTTAGCACATCTTTCATCTCTACAGTAGAGCCACTCTTGTTTTTGTTGATTCGTTACGCCCGGTGCGTTATTGTTGATCAACAAGTTAACTTTCTTGTCAGTGTAACTCAATGATGCGGCAAAACGCCTCGTATATTTGCTGTTAAACTTGTCAGTCGTATTTAATACCTTCTTTTAATTATTTTAAGTCCTTTTTTTAGATTTTGATGCTTCCTAGGATTGTTATAAGTTTATGATTTTCGAGTAAAACGTTTTTGATCCGTTCTCGATAGTTCTCAGCGAGTAATGTGAGATGCAGTTTGAAAAAAATGCAGTCTTTTCTATTTGAAGACGTTTCAACAAGCTAAGCTTTTTATTCACTTTTTAATCTAATTGCGACGAAATGTCGCTGACACTTCATATTGTTGAGCCTCAAAGATGCTAAAAATAAAAACACTTTTACGTCCTATTAAAAACAATCGGGAAAGCTCATGAGCTACCTTGCTTTGGTCAAAATTTGAAAAAGCGGAATTTTTCGATAGTTTTGATCTCTTCTTTTTCTGCTTCGTTTTGCCTTGGGCCGCTCTCTATAGGTGCTTACTAGTCATTCATTATTGTTGCAAGATAATACTGTTTGAGGATCCAAAACGGCTTCTCTCATTTCAATGAACCTCAGAATTTATTTTTCGGACTGCAGTTGATTTTACTGCTTTTAGTAAAATAGGTTTTCCACTTACAAAATTTTTAAACTAAAAGAAAACTACACATAAATATGATTTAGTAAATTCTTGGTAAATGCCACCAGTTGTTTTAATTTCTTGGTTTAACATCTTTCGACGTATTCTCCGCCTTTTCCAACAACAATTTTGCACTGTTTATGACAGCAAAAATTATTACTATTTTTAAGATGTATGAACCACCTGGTTTATCGGCGCGTGATTAGTTAACGCACCTGAAGCGGAGATATTGTGTATTTTTAAAAACATGTTTTGTTTTAAGCATTTTGTCGTATGTTTTATCTTGACTTTTTTATATTGAGGTGCTACGAAATGTACTGGATTTTTACGATTACGTTATCCACGCATGATAGCCGTTAAAATTGTCTTTCAGGAAACGCAGAATCCGATCATGTGCTCATACAAGCTCGTTCATGTCAAATTTGAAGTTTGGGGAATGCAGACACGAGTTGAAGGTTACATTTTGAAAGTTGTAAGGTAAGCTCGTGAAGCAATCGAATAAAAGTTGCTTCGAAATCGAATTCTCGCTCTTGTAAGCATCTTACTAAACAACTGTTTGTATCTTTAGTTAATTAAATTTAAAGTTGTTTCGATTTTAAGCATGGGACTTTTTCAGTTTATTCCGTATGTGTATGTTAATAAGTAAAACGCTTGAATCCGTTTTTCCGTTAGATTTTCGATTTCGAACTAGTTTCGCCTTTGGCGCTAAATTTGAAAAAACAAACTTGTGCCTTTGCTACCTCTTGTTTCTAACACCGTTTCAGCAATAAAACTAGACGTCTGCTGAATAAGACAATTCTTAATCTCATACAACGTCGGGGTTCGTGCTGATTCCAATAAGACATTGCGAAAAGAGGTTTGATGTTATCGTTTCGAGAATGCTTGTTGAACAGAAGAAACCTAAATCAGTAGCTAAGAGTGACGTAAAATGCGTCAATCCTACATCAGTGGATTGCTTAATGATTTAACCGCTGCAATGAGGAAATGTGCAGTTTCTAATGTTTAAAAATATTTTTCAGCTTTTTTGCTAAAGGTTGTTAAGACAAAACATTTTGTGTTTTACAATTTATTTATCAGAAGCAATTGTTCTTTTTTTCGTTGCTAGATTAGTTGAGAAGGCCACAAAACTTTTTAAAAATAGATAAACTTACATTTAAATGTCTTGTTTCAAAATCACCCAAGTACGTTTTGCTTTTGTTTCATGTTAAGCTTTTCATGGTTAAAGTGAAATTTAAATTAATATTTGTTTTGTTTAAATTTGGCCTGTGAAAAAAGTAAATAAGTCTGGGCTTAATTTCTAATAACATGATATGGTATTGAAGTCGCGATAACTTAGCTCTCGTTCTTCGATTGTTTGCTAAAAGCCAGGGTTATATTTGTAGGGAAAAACGGGAGTTTGTTCGCCTCAACTTTTGAAAAAAAATACGATATCGTTTGTCCCTTGCAATTTGTAATAAAGAGCTGTGTTGAAGTAAAGTTTTAATAACAATAGCAGTTTGCAGCTATTGCTGAGTGTCATTTATAAACCTTGGAAAAATATCAAGTTCTACTTTATGTAATGAAACTTGACAGTGAAAACGCGACTCAGTGTCAATTGATTGGTTTGGTTTCAACCTATTAAGCCTGTGTAGTAATACATAACGTATGTTGTTGTTTTTTTTTTTTTTGAAGCTATTCAATGGCAGCTGATATGTATCTTAAATACCAACCAATACACAGAATGATTCAAAAAAGTCTTACTTAAAAGACGATGTTTTAAAAAAAGCTGCAAACAGTTTTGTAAACGTTTGAATTTGAACGAGCATGAGAACAATCCGAGTCGACTTTTAGAACTCGAATACAAGAAAAAAAAAACGTGAATATTTCGTGCTGCAGACAAATGAATAAACCTCTGATTTTATTTTGTTCTTGGGAAAACACTACGTCACTTTTTCACTTGGTGCTCTTATCAAGCGGTTCTATTGCTGATACAGTCGTTGACCACATTGTTGTATACTGTAAGTACTAGTAAGTACGTTGACCACATTGTTGAAAGTGTGCTTGAGGGCTCGTTTTCACTTCGAGCATGGAATAGAGTGTTTTTATTTGTTTTATTGTTTTTTTGTTTCTCTAAGCGCTCCCTTAGATTTTAAGTGCAGAAAGATCAATAAAAAAACAAACAGTGCTTCATTCACGCTCGTAGTGGAAACGAGCCTTAAGACTCTTGTAAATGAATAAGG
This sequence comes from Diplosoma virens, assembly GCA_963680785.1. Taxonomy (NCBI): domain Eukaryota; kingdom Metazoa; phylum Chordata; class Ascidiacea; order Aplousobranchia; family Didemnidae; genus Diplosoma; species Diplosoma virens. The sequence continues at coordinate 65,301,700 of OY796880.1, read as the reverse complement.
TAGTGTTTCAATGTAGGTTATTTATCACAAAGATGAAGGGAACAAGTCTTGCTGCTCCTTCCTAAAATAAATCGCCGGTGTAAGTAAATGATCGAAGAAAAAAAGCAGAATTCCATACTTGGCCGAATTTTTTGGGGTTGTTTGGCGGTTTTTGTCTTTGGAAAGATATTTCAATTCCAATTCACGAAACGGTTTTGCTTTAGGAATTAAGCGCATCAGTATTATTCATTAATTAAATGCATTTGTTTCTGTGGTTGTCGTACGAAGTGATTATTTTGCGATTGCAGTAGAACATTGTAACCTTATCTGCTTGTTTTTCAGAATGAATTAAAATAAACCACGATCACTTTTCATTGATTCGTCATTGATCATTTTATCGGCGGAGTAGATACTATTAATTTCACATCGATATTTTCAGTGTTTATAGCGATTGAAAACAGTTGTGGCTCAATCTCTGCGGCTTGCTGGTTTATTTAACCGTCAAGTAGTCAGTGGCGTTGTTACGCGAACCAGTCATTTGCTATGCATTTTAAGTGCCTATTTTCAAACAATAGTTTGCAGTCTTCGCGATCTACTCTGCGTCTAACTACTGAATAATTGAAATGCTCTTTGTTTTGACATACCTGCACTTGCTTAATTAATACCAGAGGAAAAGTACTTTTAAGTTTCATAAAGGTGACATCATTGTGATGTGCCGCAAAAGACCCAGTGTTCTGACCGTTTTATCACGTGGGCACGACCAGATTCACGTGATCACTGCTTTTGGCGTATGTGATGAGCACGATTTTGTCTGGTAGAGTAGCCATAACTACTTTATTTTAAACCGTTTTCAGGCTTATACTGTTGTGACTACATCATTTCTTAATCGTTTGTAGTAGTGGTTTTCAAACTTTAAACGCCAGCTTTAATAAAAAAAAAACTATTTTATCGACCCCATAATCCAGTACACACTTTTAACTAATGTATGTTTAAATAAAGTGTACATCTTTTTTTAGTCTCCAATTTTATACAGCTATGCTTTTCCGTTAGATGTAAAAAAAAGCAAATGAAGACCAAAAAAAGTCTTCACTTTAATAGCTATACATTTTTTGGTTTAGTACGGTTCATTTATCGCTCTAGTAAACCCCATTAGTTATTTATCGGCCCCTTGGCTGTTCCATTCGACCACCTTAAAAAAACCTGGTTTTAAGGTTGTTTTATATTATGATATTACAAAAATATTTTTCCTGCGAACAAGGTTCTTTAAATTTGGGAGAGAAGCGCTTCGTTCAAATTAATTATTTAGATTGTCGAAAGGCATAACTCTTAGAGGCAAGTTTAATGCAGACTCGAATCACGTACTCTGTGTTCATTATGCCGCAATATCAACGACAAAAAGTAATTTTGTCACAAAAATGTTCTTTGTCAAGGAAATAAAGTTTTCAACATCTGAATGCTCTTTACTTGTATCGGCTCGGAGTTTCGATATTAGTCCATGAATAATTTAAAACTTGGATGGCAACCACTATCATAAAATCTACTTTACACCTTCGTTTCTATTGCGCTGCTGGATAAGCTCGGTCTTGTGGTTTTAGTTTTCCACCATCTTATGTTAAACTTTCGATTTTTTCCGTGCGCATTTTACGTTAATTGATCTTCGATAACCACACTATTAAAACGTACAACTGTAAAAAATTGATTTAAAACCTACATTCCTGCCCAGCCGATAAAATCTTTGGATATTTTGCTGCAGAAAAACTTAATGGCGTTTGATTATGCTATTGTTTTTAATATTCTATAAACTTTTTTTTTCATTACTATTTCGATAAATTTTATGTGCAATATAGAGATTTTGAAAACCTTGTGTTGTTTGCAGTAATCCAAATCCGTGAAAAAACTTTTAAGAGGAAAAATTTTTAATTCTTCTTTTGCTGACTTTTCGTAGCGGTTGGTCAATTTTTTAGAAAGATACATTTCGTCTCTATTTATCATTATGACCATGGTGCCGCCATGTTTTGGTCCTGTCTTGCTTATAACTACATATTTCAATTTTTCTGTTAACGTTGTGATTAACTTTTCAGGGATATTCTTCTCCTCGGACACCGGCAAGCCTTTGCTTGGATCGACACCTGGTATGGTAAGTTATTATTTTCATGTTATTAAACTATCGTATGTGTTAAAGCAACGCCGGAAACTTGTCTCGATAACGAGCGGTTTGGCTGGGTGCCTTGAAATTATTAATAGTTCTCCGCACAAAACGTCTAATTAATTAGTTCGATTTTAAACATCGTTTTTTTTGAAACCACATTACTTGCTTTCTTCCAGACATGTCCTTTGATAGCATTCGAGATTTTGAAAGTAAAATTCAATCAGCTACGAACAAGAAAGTCCTTGCCGCTGAAACTAACAGCTCGCCAAAAGGTAATATTTTTAAAGTGTGTTGTGGGTCAGTGATATTTAAATCCGTCGTTTCGATTCTGCTGCAAATTATTGCTAAATACAATCCGCTTAAAAAAATATTCAAGAGATTTTGTTTTGTCGGCAGCGTGGTTGAATGGTTGAAGCATTGTGATTGTGATCAACATTGTTTCGGTTCAGAACCTACTCGCGCCATTCTGTCGTGTTTTTGGGAAAGACACCTTACAGCACTTCGCCCTGCTTTGTGGGTCTTGGAAAGCAGTTCTAAATTTTAGTCATATCTCTATAAAACTAAAAAACTAAACGAAAAATTACAAGCGGACAGCAATATCTTGGCATCTCCGCAAGCAGGTTGGGATAATTGCTTGTCCGACGTATTAGCGCCTCTGTCGCTTTCCTGCGAGTCAGGGGATAAATATAGAGATAAAATAAAAAATAAAAAAAATTATTTTCTCATTTATGTTAACATACTTGTAAAATGCTTGGTTTTTTTATTGCTGATTTAAAAAAGCCAGGTCGTTCTTTTTTCGCATATGAAATGATTATGTCTATTGCCGATGGCAAGTGCCGTCAATAAAAGAAAAAAAAAACAATCCACAAAAAAAGCATTTAAACGTGGCATTTAACTCGCAATCAGTCGAAATTCGTGATTGTGCACGAGCTGTTCGTGCTTGTTCTTTTACTAAAGCGAAGTTAGATTTCATCCTTCATCCTTCAAGAATTTCTTGGTTAACTGCGTTTCGATTAGATTTTTGAAAAGCGCAGAAGAATATGAATTCCGATTAATTGCAAAGTTTTATTTTCATTCTTAAGTAGGATTTAAATGACCCGCTACCTTTGTGGCGCCAGGTAATTAATCAGCTTCAAAATGTTTAAATTTGAAGCTTAAGTCACTGATGTCTTCTTGACTTTAGTATCGTGCACATTGAATATCAGCTAGCACGATCGACAATCTTAGAATTTGTGATTGTTCGTTGAAGCTATTTGGTTTAAATAACTCAGTCAAAAGTGAATAATTACTGCCTTTGCCTGAATGTAATTCAATTAACACTTGCGTAACAATGAGCTATCTATGGTATTATTTTTTATTTTTAAAGAACTGAGCTGCCATATTTCGGTTGCATTATCTCAGCGTTATGGAACCGTAAACTTTAGTTAAAGACTGTACCCGAACTTCAATTAAAACCCACAAAAAATTGTGCTGGTTATTTGACTTTGGTAAAATATTTAGGCTCAGGGTCCATAAACTTCGCAAAATTAGCCTAGGGGTCTATCAATTCCGACGAGTACAGAAACTCCGATTTAATCGAAGCATTTTTATGTAATTGAAATTGTAAAGCATTTGTTATGTAATTGTAAATCATCTCAATGTTCGGGTAACACTTTGCCTCTTAGCCGGATAAAATATATCCAAGCATTTCACTTATTGCATCACGTTTAAGATGGCGCTGTAAAATTTCAACATCGCAATCTGGCTAGTAATTGATTTTAATCTGGACACTGGGCAGTTGCCGTCTTGGTTGTTCTTCCTATGACGTCATATAACCGTACTTTACATCGTTCGCGGTTCTATGACATCATAGAATAGTTCAGTCTTGAAAGACTGTTGAGATGCATTTTAACGTGATTCATACACAGTAAAATATTCAAAAGTCAACATTTAACATCAAACTCTTACTTTTATCCGATTAAATGCAAAACCGGAAACAGCAAATGCCCGGATACATCCGTGATCAGAATACACGATTTTTACTGCTATCCGAACAAGCCTAATTACTGATCTTTTTATGACTTTCCATTTAAAATGAATGGTAAACAAGTTTTGAATTGAAAAAATACCGGAATGTAATTTCTGGCGACGGCTTTCGGCAACATTTAATGAGGTCTGTTTTTAATGGTGACATTATAGTCTGTACTCGTTTCGAAATCTATTATTTCAAGTTTTATTATCACTGTAATATTGGGTAAAGTGTGAATAATACCAACAGACCGTACAATGTAACTGCAGCTAAATTTCTTAGTCAAGAACCACTCGTCGTCGTCGTCGTCGTTTGAAGGGCATCCACTCCAGGCCAGACACAAACAGGACTGGGGCCGAGGGTTTATCCTTTTACTACCCCAGACTGCTGCACTGCCTGGATCAGATACTGGCACTGATGTCATTAAGCCAGCATCGAGTTTCGTCATCCAAAACCGTCAGACCTCGTGCTCCATGTGGTGCCCGATGTATAGGGCACACTGTTAGTACATGGTCTGCGGTGTGCTCAGAGGCGCCACACGCAATGCGCCACACTCACACTCGCAAGAACCACTCTTGTTACATAAATCCTTGGAATTACATAGATTAACAGAACAATGGCGGCAGCGTTAAACGTAGAACAATCATCAAGTAATAAATCCGACCCGCTTTGTGAATTTCAAGATTTGCTCTCTGATTAAAATGCATTTTTTCGTTTTTCTCCGCCGATATGACCAAAAAAGTTTTTTTGAGCAAAGAAAAATGTCGTTGATTTTTCCATGGACTAAGTACAAGACGAGGTAGAAATTAAACTTACACTACTCGGAACACCGTCACAATAATTTGATGTGCTCACCTTTAACCCTTATCAGCACGGTGATTTTGGGTAACTTAATCGGCACGTATGTTGACAAATGTCAACATGCCTTTTTTGTGTGCATTTCAATGCTGCTGTAGCTGTTTTCAAGGTTTGTTTCCGTTTTATACAGTACTGGTATGATAAATATGTGCTATTAAACAACGTCACATTGCAACCAATTGATAACAACGCACATTCCTTTGAATAAACAGTTGATTTTGACAAATTATCACAATTTTCATTCGAAACTCCGGGTCTGCTTTGCACGCAAGGGCTGGTTTTACAAACATCTTAGCTGAACTAGAACGAAATTTCAACAAAGAAAGTTTATCGTTCCTTGCAAAGAAAGTTTATAAAAAACACAAAACCGCAGAAACATAACACAAACATGTAGGCGTACAGTATTTCATAGTTCAACCATACTTAGGTGTTCAGCATTCCATGCAATACGTGTTTTTAGGTGTTTTTCTGCGTTGCAGGCATACACGTCGGCGGCAAACGATGCATGCAAGGCGAGTATGCTTCGCACACCTGTAACATCTTCCCCGTTTGATGCGTTGAGCAGTGTCACTTGTGGTGCTACCACAAGCAGTAATGAACCCCATCTTTTCTGCAAGGAGCTTTGTTTCACCTTTCAATTTTCGTTTGCTGACATATGGTTGAGCCAGTTGAAAGCTTAGTTGCTTGAGAAAATTTGTTTTTTTGCCACATTTCCCACTGCTTCTCATTACGATAAAAGCGTTGTTAGTGGCAACATTTATCAAATTGCAGTTGATAACTATTGGCCACCGGTTGGTCATCCTCAAGCAATTGAATTCTTCACAGTTTTCATCAAGAGTGTCAACTCCTCCTTTGTGCTTATTGTAATCTGTGATAACTGTAGGTTTGCTGTGGCAGTCCGTGATTGAAATGAAGGAGTGTGAAGATGACATCATGAGCACATTCTTGTTGCACTTGGGGACATATGACAGTAGAAGAATTTTGTTGGCATGGTCATACAGTGCCTTAGTGCTTTCAACTTCTCTTCCTCTTCCTGTTTTGAATTGCGATGGTACTTCCCGCCGATTAGCCATTATTGTACCAACCAATGTCAGGTTTTTCTCCAACAGGTTGCACACCAGACCATGAGAGGTAAAGTATCGGTCAACATATATGTCTCGACCTGTACCAAAATAAACTGAGCACAACTTCATTACAATATCATTGGCAAGGTTTCTATGAGGTGCTGAGTCAGATTCTCTCCCAGAGTAAATCATTCCATTTAGGGCAAAACCGGTAGTAGCTTCGCACAGCCAGAAGAACTTCACGCCGTATTTTCTTGGTTTTGATGGCATATATGTTCTTCCGGGAATCTTTCCACGATATCCGACCAGTTGTTCATCCACGGTCAAGGCCTCGTTTGGGACATAGATGTTACGTAAATTATTATTGAACATTTCCCATACCTCTCGAATAGCAGCTAATCTATCGGTTCTCTGTCTTGCTGGTCGAGAACGATAGTTGTCGAAACGCATGCAACGTAGTAAGAATTTGAATCGATTCAATGCCATCGTAACTCGATAAAACGGTCTACTGTCAATAGGATCCCACAAGCGACGCAAGTCTGTGAAATTGTCTCTGTCCAAGCCAGCACGAATCATAATAGCAAGACCTGCTTCAACTTCTTCAGAAGTAAAGTCTTTGTAGACATAGTTTGGCGGCAATGCACATTCATGTCTCACGTCCCTTGCTTTTCTGTTTGTCTCACGCACTATCTGAAGTGTAATTTCAGGTCGGTAAAATATTTTAAAGGCATCCACTTCATGTTCAGGAGCAGCAATAATTCGAGGTTGTTGCGTCAATATATTTCTCCTCCTGAGCCTTCTAGGAAAAGGATTTTCGTAATACGTAGCATTTCCAGCTGTAATTCCTACTTGATCATCATCTAAACTAGCATTATCGTCAATAGGATCTTGATCCTCATCACTAAAGTCGTCTTCACTTTCTTCCTCATACACATCTATGTCAGAAAGTTCCTCAGGTGGCACAGGAAGTTCGACATCATCAGAAATAGATTTGGATTCGCTGGCACTTGTATCCTCGGCATCAGAGTCGTTATCAACATCATCAAACACTTTCTGCATTTGTCGTAGAGCCTCTTGAAACGTAAATCTTCTCTGTCTATTCATCGCCAAGTTCCAGCTATATTGTCTAAGCAATTGAAAACGCCTAACGCAGTTTGAATAGTTATTATTTCAAGCTGAATACAGTATTATTCTACGTTCTTATTTCTGAAATATATTACTAGATAGGTAAGGATTCAAAAAAATAGCTAGAAATATTTCCCTCGTCTCTGCCTGAGAACAGCAAGAACTGATTTCGACATGAAAGCTTCCCGTATGCTGGCTAGAGATTGATGTACCAGAGAAGAACACTTACTCTTGTGCAATAAAGAAGCAACACATAATGTCTTACAGCGCATGGTGCAATCAGAATCAATGGTGCAATAAAGCTGACGAAATCGAATAATTACTGGTTCTGGCCGCTCCTGGGAAAACTTCTGAAAAAAGAATAACTTCTTCCAGCCAAAGAACAAGTTACTAACTGCGCTTGCTTGTTTGATGCAAGTTATTGGCAATTCCATTGAAACAATGGCAATGGTTTCTTGTAAAGGCGCGTTTACAGCCGTTTACAGTACTTTTTTCTTTCAACGTGATCTTGGTTTGTTTTATTGACGCTCAAATCCACTCATTTTTTCTCGAAAACATGAGTGGATTTGAGCGTCAATAAAACAAACCAAGATCACGTTGAAAGAAAAAAGTACTGTAAACGGCTGTAAACGCGCCTTAACTCTTACTACTGCATTTTGACGTAAGTCATGGAACGATCTAAACTCTCAAAGGCCGTTTGTCTCTGCTAATCTACTGTTGTTACTACTTGTTGACATTTGTCAACAAGCGTGCCGATTAAGATAAAATGCAAATAACTCATTGTAAAAGCAATTTGGGATTTTGATATCACTTCAGTAGTAAGGTAGTCAAAAGTTCTCCATCGTCCGTGAATTGTGCTGAGCTAGCATATAGAGGGCAAGTGCAATCAAAAAACGAAAATAAAATGTTGACAAATGTCAACAGAAGTGCTGATAAGGGTTAAACAATGAACACGTAAAAAGAGATTTATTCATTTTTCTCGTCACTTTGACGTCATCAGAACAGTAATGCGTCACGAATGGCACGTCCCTACCGCGATTATAAACCGTGATAGTTCTATCGATTTCAATATATATGCATTGATTTGAAAGTTTAATTTGAAGTTTTCTGACGATCAATTGCATTTTGAAAGGACATTTCATTCAATATTTTCAAAACAAACCGATTTTTTAAACTCAGATGTCAGCTTGAATATTGCGAACTAATTAATCTGATGTTGAGATATTGATCTAATTACACAGGTCGATAACAATTTATTGTTTAGCATTTTTTGTTGATTTATGATGAATTTAATGTACTGAATCTAAAAATAACATTTGTTTTGCTCAATCAGGTCAACAATTTTATTTGCCCTACAATTTATGTTTTTTTTAATTTTTTTTTTAATTATAATTGTTTAGCACTTTTTAATTGATTTAGGATAATTTTGATGTGCAGAATTCAAAAATAAGAACGACATTGGTTTTTATTTTATTTTAGATTCTGAAGATTTGACATGTTTTAACTTGGTTGTATTACTAATTTTTTTTTTATAGGTTACAAGTGGTTAAAATAATTTCAACTAGAAAATCTTGCCGAAATAGGTCTAACATGTTCTGCTATATCTGCGGTGAATACACACTCGTTCCTAATAGGAATCCAGTCACAACTTTTATAAGGCAAACTTACCATGCCTATTTTGGTATGAAACTTGGTGACCAGGACAAAGCTTGGGCTCCTCACATGGTGTGCAAGTCATACACTGAATACCTGCATCAGTGGAGTAAAGGCAAGAAGACCAGTCTAAAATTTGGAATACCCATGGTATGGAGGGAGCCCAGAAACCATGTCTCGGACTGCTATTTTTGGGCAATTGATGTGACTGGGATCAATAGAAAGAACCGTAATGTTCGCAAATATTCTGGTCTTGAATCAGCACGTCGTCCTGTTGTTCACTCTGATGAATGCCCAATACCTGTCTATGCAATGCTTTCTGATGAAAGTGATTACGATTCTACCGCTGCTCAAGAGAGCAAAGAGGATGAAGAAGCGGGTTTTAGCGATGATACTCCACATCATTTTTTTTTCCAAAATGAACTTCATGGTCTTGTTTGTGATCATAATTTGTCAAAGTTCTTAGCTGAGCTCTTGGCATCCAGATTAAAGGAAAAAAATTCTTGTCTGATGGCACACGCGTCACTTTGTATTGCAACAGCAAGAGTTTCTAAATTTTTTCTTTGAAGAAAAGAATTTGGTGCAATGTACAGATATTGTTCACCTTTGCAGAAGCTTGGAGTGCCTCATCATGAATCCAGAGATTGGAGACTATTCATAGACGGCAGCAAGAGATCATTAAAATGTGTTCTGCTCCACAATGGCAACCGGTTTGCTTCAGTATCCCTTGCTTATTCAACTTTACTGAAAGAGAAGTATGATTCAGTGAAGTATGTGCTGGAGAAATCTCTTACTGTCAACACGAGTGGCATATATGTGTTCACCTTAAAATGGTTAATTTTCTATTGGGGCAACAGTCTGGATTTACCAAGTACCCTCGCTTTTTGTGCATGTAGGATAGTAGGGACGGATCTCAGCACTATACCAAGAAGGACTGGCCTGCACGAGATGAAATAGTTCCGGGTAAATCCAAAAACATTGTCAACAATCCTCTACCAGACAGACGCAAGATGCTTTTTCCACCGCTGCACATCAAGCTTGGATTGATTAAACAGTTTATCAAAGCCCTGGACAAGGATGGTGGCTGCTTCTCTTGCTTGTGCCATGTTTTTCCAGGATTATCCATTGGGAAGTTGAAAGGTGGCATCTTTGATGGTCCTCAAGTTCGTCCGCTCATCAGAGATCCTGAGTTTGAGAAGTCAATGGCCAAATTGGAATTAAAAGCATGAAAGGTTTTTGTTCTGGTTGTGAAGAATTTTTTGGGCAACAACAAAGCTAGTAACCATAAAAAACCTTGGATACGACATGAGTATAAAAATTCACTATCTTTTCTCACATATGGATCGATTTCCCAAAAATCTTGGCGCTATGAGTGACGAGCAGAGGGGAGAGGTTCCATCAGGACATAAAAGAAATGGAAACCAGGTATCAAGGACGTTGGGATGCAGCCATGATGGCTGATTACTGCTGGATTCTGAAGAGAGATATTCCCTCTGTTGAGCACTCAAGAATGTCGAAGAAACAGAAGTTTGTGCTTTGAAATTTGCTCAGCGATGATATAACTTACATTATCTTATTATTCCATTTTTATAACATTTAATAAATACATCCTATCCGATACATATTATGTGAGAAATGTTTTACATAAATCAGGTACTAATATCCTCGAAATTTATTTATAAAGAAAAGGCTCTAATCTAAGAATACGGTTTTTAAAAATCAATTTAGAAAAAAAACCTGACTTGATTGAGAAAAATGAGTGTCACTTTTGGATTCAGTGGTGCAAAATGCTCCTAATTCAATTAAAAAATTATGGACAACTTCCAATTTGATTTTTTTGTAAACCAGTGTAATCAGTCGAGCGTGCTTGCAGTCGACAGTTTCATTAACATATGTCAACCAAGATGAACCCGTTCATTCATCGCTTTTTTGATTACTGTTTTAAAAATAAGGTCGTTGTTATTTGTATTTTTAAGTTTAGCAGCAAATTAAACCCAAAATCTATCAAGTTGCGACCGACCTATCGAATGGGGTTAGACGCTGTACAGTTTCGCCCCATTCTTTGAATTAGAGCAAAGTTTTGTTATTGGTTTCTTGTACAGAGTGCAAGAGTTTTTTGTTCCGACTTTTGACTGCTTAATTTGATGTATGTTTGAAATCCAGGTTCAACGGAGGAACAGAGTTTAGCCTCAAAGCAGTCCACTCATTCCACGTCATCATCACGAAACTCGTCCAACTCCGATCTGTCGTGATTCGGCACTTTTTTCGCGTGAATCTTGGAACGTTCTTTAAATTAAAAAACATCAGCAATTTTTTCTCACTTTCTTTAGTTTTTTTTTCTACCCTTGAGCTACGTTCATGATGGTTATTTAATTTTTAGTAGTTTCTATTACGTGTGCAAGGTTACGTGCAACTTGATAAGCTTTTTTCTGTGCATTTGACAGTGTCTACTGACAGTGATATGAAATGCATATAATGCATGAAACAATCGTATGTTGGACATGTAATAACCGGAAGACCGCCAATTCTGCCTGGATCTGACGTTTGCGAAACGTCAGTCGGTTTGAAGTTTTCCTTTGTTGATTTCATGAGTCTCTCTATCTGAAACCAAACTCTTCCTTTTTGAGATTTGCCTCGAAATTTTATCAAAGCTTTAATTTCCAAGCTTTGAACTTTTTCAACGCAACGCCTTGAGTTCATATATTTTGATCATAGCAAATACGACTGCTTTTGTTTCTTTACTTTTTGCTTAAGCTACAAAAAATTACATTTTAACTCGATGCTTTTAATGCAAACCAACTTTTCAAACGATTTCAAACCAGGCCGCACTATGGTTTTAAAGCCGATTCAAGTTGGATTAGGTTTAATCTTTTTTTATTATTTTCGAATTACAAAGGTGAGTCTATTTTAATAATTAAAAGTCGTTGTAGGGTTACAAAAATTAGTGAAATATATTGGTATTTTTCTTGTGTGAATATATCATTGCTTGAAAGCTCACTAATTAATAATTAATTGTTTTCGTGTTACTGGATGAATTTTTTTTTAGGTTAGTGCGATTTTTATTTTTCAAATCAAGAGCGAAAGTAAATTGAGGAAAAATGGCACAATCACAATGATGTAATTATTAACGTACTTGTCTAATATTTTTTTACTTATTCAAGATAAACGTGGACACTATGCTTAAAAAATTCTATCCGCTTGTATTTTGATTTATGCATAATAACTAAACTCTAACATTGTAATATAAAGACTGTTTTTGCGTGTTTTTACGATCTTGTCCAATTAATTTTTTCTTGCATTTTTAATTGTCCGTGAAAGATGATATAAACGCATCTGCATCGGCTAGCCAGATATTTTCTATTAAATCTTGCTTATGTTTGTTGATTCAAGTATAGTGTTGTTTTCAAACAGCCTTATTACAGCATCTACCTTTTGTAAGTTGATTGCAAGTACGTATTGGCATGGGTAGTAATGTTTTTAGTCGTGTTGTTAGTTTTCCTGGATTTTTCAACTTCAACCAGTTGCAATCTATTGCCGGTCATTGCGTTTATTTTGTGAAATTACCTTAGATAAGCCATTCATTGTTCTACCGGTCGTTGATGTGTAAATAAAAGATACTTGATTTAAAAATCTGATTAGCACGATTCGGACTTGTTTTTATGTATAAGGAATCGATCGCATCTCTATAAGTTCTGTACTCCAGGAGAGTAATGTTTTTAACGCTTGGAAACCAAAGGCGATATTATCGGCGCCCTTCTTTTCGCCAAGACTTAAAACTCTTTTGACAGTAGTTGCCAGCCGAGGCACCGCGGTGTCCTAATGCTCCGAACTTCAATTTTGATACTGATCCTTTTTTCTAGCAGCTTTTTGCTTTATTGAATGTTAAAAATTTTAGTCCATGTAGTTTCGATTCTTTTCAGGGTTGCGATGTGTTTTAAAGGAAAAAATGGCAACACCAAAAAGCTCAACTTAAGCAAACTCTACCAATTTCAAGAAATTGTGGTCGGTTTAATACACTGTGAAACGCTTGTTGATCAGAACTTGCAAATTCTGTTTCGGAGTCCACTTAATATTGCTCGAGTTTCCATTAATTACTGTTTTGTGATTTCTCGTTTTCGTTTCTGTGATTCGATCAAAGTTTATTTGCTTTATTGTGACGTAGTTGTTTTGCTGTGTGCGTTTATTTCGCTGGATCAATTAAAAGATCAAAATAAAAAACAATGTTAATTTTGTCTTCACAGAGACAGTTAAAATATAGTGGTTGTGGTGGGTTTACCCAACCCATTCCTAGGGATTAGGGCGTGGATTAACTCCACGGAGTCCTAATAGTTGTTAAACTTTTCACAAACGAGACCGGAGGTCCAGAATAGAGGAGTGGCCAAAATTGGTAGGCGTAGAGAATCGCGAGCAGTGCAGTCCAGTACGAGATGGAAGATGCTCCGTGATTTGGAACCACAGTTGCACGAAGAAGTCTCGGCTCGACCAATTCTCTGGAGGTATGAGGCAAGTAAGCTGTGCCTCTTGCAGCGTAAACGAGAGAGGGAAGACCGGGCGGAGTGAGGAAGAGTAAGCTTTTCAGATAATATAGCAGAGATTTAATGTTTGAAAAATAGAACAGATTGAATACCACGTCTCTAACTGGTGTAGAGTGTACACGTTGAGAGAAATAAGAAATGAGAGGTAGAGTGGTATGGTGGAAAAGTCAGATGTGGCACCAACTTTAGCAAGAGCACCCGCGAAGTCATTGCCAGAAAGCGAGGCCAGGCATCCGTTGCAGAGGAGCTAATTTTTTTGTAGGATAAAATAAGGAAAGATTGGGTATCGGCAGGTTGTAACGAGTCCAACATGTAAAAAACTAGATCTGCAATAATTGATTACAAAGGCAGCTATGGAAAGTCGAAAGTTAAACACGGGTTTTTTCTGACTTTATTAGTCCAGTTCGATCAATAAAAATCGAGTCAAATCTGAGTTCTTTGTAGTAAAGTCTTACAAAAATTTTTCAAGAGAATTTGACTTTCTCAAAAACTGGACTAAAGTTATTACAACGGTTGGTGTCGGTAAAGGATTTGGGTAGTTAGGTATGATTGAGGAGCAAAGAGAGTTGACGGAACAGATTAGGAATCGGAAAACAAGGAAACGGTTCAGTCTAACGGTTCGGAGACAAATTATTATTTATTTTTATTTATTTATTTTATCTCTATATTTATCCTCCTGACTCGCAGGAAAACGATAGAGGCGCTAATACGAAGGGTAAGCAAGTACCCCGACCTGCTTCCGGAGATACCAAAATATAGCTGTCCGCTTAAAATTTAATTGAGACATGACCGAAATTTGGAACTGCTTGCAAAGACCGCCAAGTAGGGAAAGTGCCGTAAAGTGTCTTCCAGAGCAAACAACAGAATAGCGAGAGTAGGTTTTGAACCGAGACATGTTCCGGTGCTCTCCCACTTGTCGACCGCATAAGTCTCAACGCTATAACTGGTAGCCAGAGTCCGGCTGAGAAAGAGGCAGCAGTGAGACATTTAGTATAGGCTAGTTTATATGAATTCCGGCTCCTCCTTTAATAAGCCGCCAGGAACGTAGTTATTAGTCTATCTGGCGATGTAGTAATCGTAAGCGATTACTTTGAGAAAATCTGAGATGTAATCGATAACGTTAAGTTAGCATTCAAGTAAAGAAACCCCATCTGTGACGCCACATGATATCGACTTTTAGATAAAAAATTTCAAAATTTATGTTTATAAAATATAACAAACATTTTAAATGCTTATGTTGTTGTTGCCTCTCCTCCAAAGATATCTTGGAGTAGCCATCCCTTAATCTCTCAAAGTCAATCAGCACTCTAATAATTTTAACAATGTGACCTATTTAATTTAATCATCTTAAAGTTTCTTTGTGATTAAACTATTGTTTGATTGTATCGCAAGTTGGTTTATGTATTTCTACAGCAGATAAAGTGCATTTAGTTAGTAAGATACTTGTTCGAAAAAAAAAATTTTTTTTCATAGCAGAAAAGCAGTATGGCTTCAAATAAAGATAAGCTACCCAAAAATAAAATGCGTTAAATTAATTTGTTTGTATTTGAGATATGCTTAAATATCTGTTTTATAAAAATAAAAGTTTTTCGATATAAAAAATAGTGTTTTAGTCACTCTTTAGTCATATCATTTAGCGCTAGCAACAAATCTTGCCACTGGGCTAAGGATTTCAGATATCGGGATGTACAACTCCGTTTTGGATCCAGTTTTTGGTTTACGTTAGTAGGGTCAAGTTTTCAAATCAAAACTAAAGCAACAATTTTATGTTAAGGCGCGTTTACAGCCGTTTACAGTACTTTTTTCTTTCAGCGCGATCTTGGTTTGTTTTATTGACGCTCAAATCCACTCATGTTTTCGAGAAAAAATGAGTGGATTTGGGCGTCAACAAAACAAACCAAGATCGCGCTGAAAGAAAAAAGTAGTGTAAACGCGCCTTTAGTCTATACTCAAGTGAATAAAAAATTTTTATGAAATATTTATTAAAGGATAAAGACAGAAAAAAGCTTTAAAAAACTAAGTGTTTTTTGTACTTAATAGTTAATGTCAGTATTTATTCAAAAAATTAGTGAAAAAAAGTTTACTTGGCAGTTATTCAATAGGGTGGAGTGAAAAAAAAATTTGAAAAAAGTGTAGTTCTTAAATCCTGCCAAATAGGCTAAAACTTCAAAAAAAATTGGTTTGGGCGAGTTGCTACCTTTGGGGGGCTAGCAACCCCCCAAAATGTGTTTTTGGGGGGTAAAATTGACAAAAAATGTCGTAACTCGGTAACCGCTTATCGTAGAGGCATGATTTATGGCTCAAAATTTGCAGAATCATCATGTTTCTATATGTGCTAAGAGAAAGTTTTTGTCTATTTCCACAAGAAAAAAAGTTATAATTGATAAACCGTTTTTTATGCTCAATACTCGAAAATTGCGCTGTATGGAAATAACTTTGATCTAACATTTGAAATGATATATGTCTAACTGATAAGGACTAATTATGACAATCACAATATTAACAAGATGATTTGGGATAACTTTGGTTACCAGACAAAGTACCTAAATAGGCCTACTCATAAGGTACAGAACGTGCTAGCTTTACTGCCCATAAAATGTTTAGTATTTCAGTAATTTAAAGAAAATCTGTTACATCTCATTACTTTCGAACTGTTGATGCTGATATTGGGTTGTTTTGCCTAAGGAGTGAGAGAAAAATAAGAAAGCAAGTTAGAATGCACCAAATACCCTACGCAAAATGAAGCGCATCAGAATTGCACTTTAGTGTCAAATTTTTTCAAAAGTTTTCGAGATTTAATCTTCTGGCGAATCAACCCATCTCTTCGCTCAAATCCTTCAACTTGTGCTGCGGCCTCTGTTACCATTTTGACATGGCGCTCTACACATTGGTTGTGACATGGGTGGTCGAGCTGCAGTGGTCTTATCCGGCATTGTTCAATATCTAAATCAGTTAAATGTTCAATTACCGGAGGCTGCTAATGGCAAGATGTTAAATTCACCATCTTGTAGTACGAGTTCACTGTTAGATCCAGTGTGGGCGGTTCAAACAGCCGTACAGTTGAGGCGGTATCATAATATTTTGCTCCTTCCAAAGAATATTCTTCACTGCGACTGTCAAGCAAGTCATGATTATCAAATGAAACCGTTGATAGCAAGTTTCCACAAATCGCAAGCACTTTGTTCACTCCTCGCATTCGTATCTCCTCATCGTTGTCACCCAACATGGCGATCAAGACATTTTCCTGGTGTGCGAAAAATGCATTTCGTTGCACAACTTTCAGAGCAGTTTTCCGAACAGCTTCGTCAGGCACCTGAAGAATTCGTTGGACCAAGTTGAAAAAATTTCTAGATCCGCAAGTTAGTTGACTATTTAACTTAATTTCAAACCAACTTGGAAAGTAAACTTGAAGACAAAACTTCGTCAGAGTTTCCAAGTTTGAGGAGGGTTCATCCACCGAAACATAACGTCTGAGGATTCGACAGCCCAGAGTTAGCCAGGTGAATGCACAATGGGACCTACTTTTAAATATTGCAAGTCGCTGTCGACAACTCCCATGATTATTGCTGAACATATCTTGTAAGCATAGTGTTGATCAGTACTCAGATCATTAACAACTGATTCTGGCAACTGTACAAACTGAGGGTTTGAAATTGACTTAAAATTAGCAGCAACCGGCCAACTTGAAACATCTCCAGTTAAACACTTTTCAATTGGTCCTGCAAATGTGTCAGGACTATTGGTGGTTCCATCAAGCATAGTAAAGACATGGCGCAAGGGTAGTTCATTGGTATGTAGTAGGCAAATTACCCATTGTAGTGGCTTGTTCAATAGTTCTTCCAACTTACGAATGCAACCATTGAACTTGCCTGTCATTGCTGCAGTTCCATCAGTGCCAACTACTGTAAGCTTGTCATGTAATTCGGTGTTGGCAATGGTGTTGAAGATCTTTTGTGCTATGGTTCTTCCTTTGCCATCCTCTGTGGAAAAATGAGAAAGATAGTATTCACCAGGCTGCCCAACCATTGTATAGTGATCTTCAAGTTGCACAGACCTGTAAAACTTGTCATTTGGCCCTTGCATGGTGACCTGTGTTGCATCTTTGCGCCCATCAAAGCATATGGCATTCACTAACTTGAAATTTTCTTGCTCCTTTTTTCTAATTTCAGCACGGTATCGTTCTCGCTCTCTTCGAAGCTTGCTACGATCAATAACGTATGTCTTGTCATCATCAGTAATTAGACCCAAATCTTGCATCACACTATTAGCGATCGCAGCAGCAGCTCTGTCGGATATCTGAAAACGCTCACTCATCCTTCCAAGGTTTGACCAAATCATTCGATTCTGATTTTCATATGGCATTGATTGAGAAACAAATTCAGAAGCAGCAGAAGATTGCGTTTGGTCTGTGTTGGTTGAACTAGAATCTGACAGATAATCCAAAGCTGACTCAGGCACTGATGTAACTGATGTAACGGAAGAACATGTTGGTGGTTCTGGATGAGGTTGTAAGGGTCGAGAGCGCCTCAAAAACTGTATGTCAGCTGACGTTGAAGGAACCACAGCATCCACACATTTTCCAACTCGCTTACTAGTTTGATCTTTATAAAAAGCATAATCATCATCTGTCATTTTCAAACCATGTTGTTTCTCCAAAATTCTGCGCTGCTTATCGTCAGCACAAAAAACATCAAATATTTCATCAATAGTTGACATAAACTCTTTTTCCTTTTGTAAAAATGCTTCTCCTCGTTTTTTCTTTGACCAGCGATCAAGTGCACTGAAACAATTCACAAAACTTTGAACTTTTTTCGAAATGGTGTACAGATGAATGGGATATACGTTGCACCATACCCATCTGTCATAAATTTCTCTGGCAATGTCATTTGCAGCATTGAAGGTTCGAAAGTTTTTCAAATGAAGAATGCGTTCTATTACATGTCGCTTGGTAGGCAATACTCCTGGTGGAAAACTATCACGGGTGGAGAAAGTGTGTCCACTATGTAAAATCTTCTTTACAGAAGTTGAAATCCGTCTTTTCATGTTTTACTACTTCACAGTTTGGCCAAAGCTTTGATTTACACAATTACTTAACAATATACCTGCAAAAAATAATAATAACTTTTCAGATAACTATTAGTTAAGTACAAACAAACAAACTTATTAAACAGTTTTTCTATCATAACTTTTTTTCTAGTGGAAATAGAAAAAAACTTTATCTTAGCACATATAGAAACATGATGATTCTGCAAATTTTGAGCCATAAATCATGCCTCTACGATAAGCGGTTACTGAGTTACGACATTTTTAGGAAATTTTACCCCTCAAAACACATTTTAGGGGGTTGCTAGCCCCCCAAAGGTAGCAACTCGCCAAAACCAATTTTTTTCGTAGATTTTACCTGTTTGGCAGGTTTTTAGAACTACACTTTTTTCAATTTCAAAAAAAAAAAATTATTTTCACTCCACCCTAGTGTGACAACGCCATTGTTTCTGTAGCATCAGATTTCTAAATAACCAATACTGGCAAATCTGTTTCACGCTGATCAAAAAAACATATTGATGTACCTATGCCCGAAATTATTCATTCGTACAATCGCTGCATGGGTGGAGTTGATTTGTTTGATCAATTTGTTGCAAATTATCGCATTTGCATACGTAGCAAAAAATGGTGCTGGGCGTTTTCTTCTTGGTCAATAGATGCATGCATTGTAAATTCTTGGATAATTTTTAAATCAGTAAAGAAAAACTCCATATCTTTATTAGAATTCCATAGAGAAGTTGTCCAGTGCTGAAGCAATGTGCCACCCCAAGGATAAAAACGGGCCCCAAAATACCATATAATTCTAATGCTGTAACGGCTATTCATTTTGATGAAGTTGATCATTGGCCCGAAGCGTTGCCTTCTCGTTACTCGCGATGTCGGGAGTGTGTTGGTAGATGCTCAATAAAATGCGAAAAATATGATGCACCACTTCATGTGCAACGTTTTAAAAAATATTATGAACACTAATTTGGTGTTGGTAAATCAATAGTTTTGCCATATGTTGATTGAAATTGTGTAAAACTGCATTATAAATAAAATTGTTTAGTTCTTTACAATGTGAGGGATTTTTGAGCTTTTGACATCGTTAATACCCAATGGCAACATATGTTGCCACCTTTTTTTAAATAGATAAACAAAAAATTTTGTAATAAAACCAATAAAATTGTGTTTTCTACTACAAATATAGCCTATAATTAAAAAATCGCGCATTTTCTATAAAAAAATAATTCTGGGCAGTAATGGGTTAATAGGTACAGATGCTTTATAATATAAATTTATAAGTCTTTGTACAAAATATGCCCCTAACTAATAGGCTACATTAGAATGATTCAATGCATTATTTGCCTCTCTCATATAAAATAGGACAATTTTTTTAGCATAATTTTATTGAAATTTTACACCATTTAATTGTACTGAAAAATATGTTTGTGTTGAAATTTTATGTGTGTAGTATAACTTTGCATGCTGTATCTCCTTGGCATTACATATAGTTAGTGATTTTTAATTTGAAAGCATAACTTTTTATGTGCGAGGGCAACTGTACTAGATTTTGTTCAAAAACGAATAATCTACTTTACTACCATTATAATCACTACTATTATCTTTGACTTTTTGTTAATTGCTAGTGACTTTAAATCTAGTTTTTTGTTTTAATTTTTATGTAAGGATTGGTTGACTGGGTGGCTATTTGCCCAACACTAGCACAAGTAGCACATTCTCTGTATATTACCGCTTTATTTTTTTTTACTAATTGGTTATTTTTTATATTGCAATTTGTGAATTCTACATACAACCAGGTACTTTTGTACCGGATAAGAATGTCGGAATAAAAGAATGATTGATCGAATTGTAATTGCAGAATGGTTAAGAAATCATACGAACCTCAATCCTGGATAGAAAATTATGTTTGTAAAGAGCAAGTTTGGCCAAAATAACACCAAAAAAAGTTGGATTAAAACGTAGAGGAATAATTAAAATAAAGTGTGTTTAAGTTGGGATTGGTAGGGGTCTAGACTAAAGAAAGATAATGACTAGCTATTGAGGGAGTTTAAGCGGTAGACGCCAATTAAGAGAATTGGTAGGGTTGATTTTTGAAGGGAGACTGGACGATCCCTGATGCTCTCTCAACTTTTGGTGAGGAGGTTCATATGGCAAGACAATCAGCATAAAAAGAGACTTAAACAGTTAAAAAGGGCGATCTGAGGGATAAGATTGTATCTTTTCGCTAAAAACAAATCGGGAGGCCAATAGAGAGAAGCTGAGAAGGGCAAAATGTCAGATTGAGTAAAAAGCTTTCGAAAAATCAACAGTGGCAAGGGCAGTACCGGTACGTGCGCCCAGTCAGCTTGGTGAAAGAAGTTTGCAATTGACCGTAAAAAAAAGTGGTCTACAGTTGACCTACCAGGTCTGAAGCCCGGCTTTCACGGGTGTGGAAATGCTGTTTGATTCGAGAAAGAAAGTAAGTCGTCCAAGAACAATTTTTTCGAAGAATTGAAGAGCAGGATGTGATGCGAGAGAGATGAATAGGAGGAAGGTGATGATCATGCCAGTTTTATGAATAGAGATGAGAATTGTTTCCAGGCTGATGGGAAGGCGCGTGTGGATAATGACAGGTTAAAAATATGACAAAGAAATTGAAGCTAAGATTGGGGGAGGTGAGTTAGAAGCGGGTAGCTGATTTGATAAGGGCCTGAGGAAGTCGAGTTTAAAGTTGGCAAAGAGCTGAAAAAAAGGTTTCATCCTCGGGAGCCATCTAATGGACCTCGATTGGAATGTCATGAGACGTTTCTTTCGATGCTAATTTCTGCAACGTTCAGCTTGCGCATCACGTTGACTATGGCAAGTCCCGAGAACCAAAGACAATACGCCAACCACTAACCAGACTAAAAAAGCGGTGTCGATTAAGGAAATACGAAGATTTGTACTAAGTCTTAAACGACCAACATTATTAACTGATGAAGTTCTAGAAAACTTTCTTGCTAGTAATTTGTCTCGATTTAAGGGCTGGACCTGAATGTTTGACCAAGTTTATAAGTCAACGGAGCCCCAGGGGTCCGTTGACTTCTAATAACAGAAAACATTCTCAAAAAAACGCGACGAAGCAAATATCTAGCCATAGACACGCAAACAATGCAAAACTTTTCCGTGATAGCACTAAGGAAACAAGAACGGTATATTTCAGTTTAAGCAAAAGATTTAGAAACGGAAGATTAAAACAGCTATAAAAGTTTGTTTGGTGGTAGTATGCACTCGTTGAAAAATAAACTTTATTGATTCAATAATTGACACCAGCACAAGCACATTCCAGATGTTTTTGTTTTATACTTGCAGCTGAAAGCAATAACCGTAACAAAACAATGACGTTACTTCTAGCAAAAATCACCAATTGCGACAGATTCAATTTTACGTTAATCATTAAAACAGATAAAAAATTTTGATCATTTTTAAACAACAACAAATTACGAAAACATCTATTACATACAGTGGTGGATATTGAGTGAGGCGAATGAGGCAGTTGCCTCTGCCCCTTCCCCTTGAAAATAGCACATATAGTTTCAGTGAGCTGCAGGTGTTTGTTAGAGATCATTATGAAGTTGGGACGAAAAGTGGGAAGTGCAAGATGGATTCGAAGTGAAGACCTTTTTTTTAAAGACCACATTTAAGAAAAATAGTGAAATCGGAGACGAAATCGAAGGAAGATCTTTTCTTTTTTTTTTAGAAAAATAATGAAATCGGCGACAAAACCGAAGTTAAAACCCCCATTTTTTTAGAGATCACCATGATTTTAGAAAAAAGTGAAAGACGAAATCAAAGCCCTTTTTCTTTTCTGGAGAACATCAATTATTGGAAATCCTTGCCTCGGGCCCCTGAATTTAAATATCCACCACTGGTTATATATTGCCTTCTATAACAAAATATTTTGGTATTAGAAAAGCTTTTTTGCCAAAGCAGCCACATCTTTTTGCTAAAACGTACACATATAAAAAAAACTTCAAATCGTAAGATTTAAACAACAACCAGCAGCAAGGCAGAAAAAAAATCACATTTCGTAAAGCAACTCTGAATCCAAACCCACATACCATTCGGTCACTGTTTCTTGACTGAATGCAGAAAACTGAACGTCCGAAAGCGAAGTATTTTATCTCCGCCCTAAAAGTGGAAACCCATAATTAGTTTGATTACAAAGCATACAATTAGGTAAAATGAAAACTTTATTACTGCCAGCGACACAGTCAAAGTTAATTACATAATCAAAAAAGTTTTGCAAAAAAATTTTAAATGGACAAAATGACAAAAAAAAAACGATTTATTTCAGTAATATGAGAGAGAGTTTCTTTATTTAGCCATTGCACACACATACAAACACGCAAAAGAAAAATAAAACAATATTTTTAATCACAGAGAAAAAAACTAATGAGAAAAAAAAACCAGATCGCACACTGTGGCAATCAGCAATGTATAATGACAGAGAGGGAGGAAACAGGGTTGAAAAAAGTTATTTTAAAAGACAAGAAAAGTAGGCAACAGTTAAACTTATCGAGTGAAGTTTTTACAAGAGATTAAAAGTTATTCTCGACTCACGAGCTGATCTTTTTGCTTTCAGAGATTTCAAACTAGCAGCGTCCACGCGTTTCGTTTGGACCCGATACAACATGCTCCGCTTGAAATCGGCAGCGTCGCCCTCGGGTTGCTTCAAATATCGCTTCGTCTTTTTCAGTGAAACGAAAATCTCCGTTTCTTCGGCGTCTGGCTTGACACTGCAATGCACATCTGAATTAAGGCAAGTCTTCACGCAAAATAAAGAAGTGTTTACGTATCGCATATGCAGAAGCGGGGAGGGAAAAAATTTAAATCCTTACGGTCGCATATGGGTGAAGAAGGATCGCTGAAATGATGGCATAAAGAAAAATGAAGTAATAAAACTGTGAAAAGATGGAACTTCGGTAGCAAGAGCAAAATGCATTACGCGAAGCTAAAAACCATGAAATTACTTTGCAACTACAGTGTGATCAACTTTTCAAGGAAGAAAGCACGGGGGCAGAACAATTCGACTGCGGCGAGGCGGAAATGGACATCAAAATACAACAGCGTCTTCTAACGGAAAACATTTTCGAATTTAGATCGCCTACACAGTAAAAATCTATCATGTTGCAAAACCATTAGAGCGGTTGGTTTGTGAATCATTCATTTCAGCGTAAAAGTCAAAGGTCTGAAAGGTCAAAACTTTCAAAGGTCACGAAAGGCGCTTGAATTAATTTTTTACGCCGCTCAATCTGATGAATTTTTTCTTAACATTTTGCTTTTCTTAAATCATTTAAGCAAAATCAAAAAAACGTCATTATATTGACAGGAGCAGTTCAAAAAATTTTACAACACTAAGAACTTAACAATAGATGATATGTCATCAAAATACTAGGTAGCTTTTTCAAGTCAAACAACCAGTAAAAAAGTCATCTTTGATGAAATATTTACAATTGCAACTGAATTATGATTAACTACAGTAACTATTTCTTAAAGACACACAACGTTGTCCTTTTAAGTGTGTACTTTTTGAAAGTTTGAATGCTGCTTCATTTTAAAAATAACTACCTTGTGGTGAACAAAAAAATCGCTACTTTTTTACAATTGCAGTAACATATTAGCATAGCCAAATAGCTTGTAATGTTAGATATTAGAAATGGCACTTCCTTTGAAAATCGCACCAAACTATTATCACAATTTTTTTCTGAATGATTTAATTTTCATCTTTACCATGAGATACAAGACAAAAAAAGTGAAAACAAAGTATGAGGCTTAAAGCAGTTTACCATAACTATTTAAGATTGATATAACAATATTTGTCCTTTTATAAAAAAAACTTAATTGCTATATTTTCGCAAAAATTTTTAAATGTAATCATCAACTAACTTACAGTTGCTCAGATAAATCACTATTTCTTGATTTCATATTTTCTGCACATTTTTGAGTGATTTCTCTTATTGCATTTTTTTCTTCCAAAGCTTCATCAATTTCTTCAAGGAAATCAGCAGCCAACAGTTTTCGTTTCTATGCAAAATCAAATAATGAATTTTCACAAATGCACAATCTTATAAAAATATTATCTTTAAAAATAGTATCTTTAATCATTAACAATGTAGAGTCTAATTTTACAGTTTCTTAATTGTTACAAGTTTTAATTTTTTACTATCTTTAATGTCAATTTTCTAAAAATAGTTTGAACGATTTGCAGACTTAAGGTTCACAATCAATGCAAAGTTGTATGATATGCAAGATATGCACAGCATTATAATATTATTCATTGTGTAAAATTATAAACTAAGAGTTTATTATTTATAAAATCCTCATATGTACAAAATTATCACTCATCATATCAACTACTAATATTCATTAAGCGACCAGTAGAACATCAAAAAATGTTCATTACAGAGCAATCTTGAAATAATTTCCTCCACCTATTTGATAGCTTCCTTACACCAAGTCTGTCCAACCTGTGACACGTGGCCCGCTTGTGGCTTGAGAAGCCTTTTGGTGCAGCCCATCATGGAACCTTTGATCAGATGCTGAATCATCTTGAATTATTGCAGTGTCTCTGAACCAATCCAATGGTGTGCAGATAAATCGAATTGTAATTGTTTTTGTCTCAGTGAGAGGTACTTTTGTTTTGTTCAGAAAAACAGCATGTAGAGTACCAATGATGACCTTTTTTTGTCTTAAACTAAATTTGTCAATCATACTCTATTTATTAATACAATTCGAGTTAATTTGGAATAGTTGTTAAAATCAATGTGACCAAAAAAAAAAAAAAAAAAGAAGTCAACACTCTGACTCTAAGACAAAATTTTTGAATTAATTTCCATGAGAACCTGAATTTGACATCATTTTGATTACTGCACTAATTGCAACCAGCAATAAACTCGCAGACAAATATTTGGTGTGTAACAAGTAAATGGATGGGCGCCCCTGCCTTAGACATTGCAGTCCATATACACAATTTTTATTCAATTTTTAGCTTTTCCACAATAATATAACAGTAGTTAAAAGTTGCTACTGTGCTACACAAAAATATCATACTTAAGTTCTTTTATGGACCCAGCAACATCAGCAAAACAAAAATAAACATTTAATAGACTCTATATAAATCACAATCAAAATTAAAATAGCTTTTTCACCTATATGGCTATACCGCCAAGTAATTCAATTCAATTAAGTCTCCACTATTAACCTAGAACTTGTTAAGCATTTTATACCTTTTAAAAATTACAAAAGATATTTGATCTATATCAAAATATTTAGTTGTTTATAATCACAGTGACAAATTGAGCTTGTACTAAATTTTTTTTTATAAAAATCTTTAAATTTTATATTAGGTTGAGGAATATGTTCGTAGCGTTTTTATCAAAGATTTTTATTTAAACAAAAATGAAAAGTTACGGCTATAAATTAATTATGTATTCTCCATTGCTGTTTACGACCTCCTTCCACCTCTCGACCAATTTGTCAATGCTGTTCCACCAAAAATCCCCGAGTCTGGTATCAAAGAATTTGTTGAGCCAGTTTTTAAGGTCCTCTTCATTGTCAAAGATAACGCCCCACGTATGGTTCGACAAAGATAGTAATTCGGGGGTGCAAGGTCCGGAGAATACAGCAGATGCTGAAGGACTCCTATTTGAGCCCTTGGAGTGTGGCTTTGACGACTTGTGCAACATAAAGCCTGGTGCTGTCGTGAAGAAGTATGGTTTGGCCTTGTCGATGGATTTTTTTAGTCGAATAGCCTCATTTATGCGATGTAGCTGGGCTACATATACCTCCTTGTTGACCATAGCATTCCTTTCAAGCATTTCTCAGTGCACCATGCCCTCCCAGTCCCACCAAATGCCAATCATGGTCTTCCTTGGATGGAGGTCAGGCTTAACTCTCGGCTTTGGCATATCTCCAGGAGCCACCCATTCCTTTCTTTGCTTCATATTTACATATAGGCACCATTTCTCATCTCCTGTGACGATTCGGTACAAAAAGCACTGTTTGTGACTGTGTGTTGCTCGATGGCAGGCGAGATGTTGAGAAGCAATGTGAAGGCGATTTTCTTTGTTGTTTTTGCTAGGCTCATGAGCCACCCAGACCCCCAATTTTTCAGTGAATCCCATTGAATGAAGATAATGAGAATCGTTTTTTGATTGCAGTTTATTTTTTCGGCCAATTCACAACTTGTTTGGTGACTTTCCTCCTTTAAAAGTGCTTTGAGATGGTCTTTGTCAAATTTAAAAAGTCTTTAGCTGCAGGGCACGTTGTCAATGTCAAAATTGCCATTTTCGAACTTTGCAAACCATTTTCTTGCCGTAGATTCGCCTATGACACCTTCCCTGTATACCATGAAAATGTCCTAGGCTGCTTCAGCAGCTTTTTGGCCTAGATGAAAAGTGAAGAATAGCAGGTGTCGAAAATGTTGCTTTTTACCCCCTGGATATTCCATATGTAAGCCTCACAAATAATAAAATCTTAAAATACTACAAAAAGATGATCAGCATAATTTTTTACAGTAGGAAGAGCTCTATCGAATGAATATATTCATTTTGCCAAGTAGTAAAAAATCTTGTACAATAAAAGAAAATATAAAAATGCTATGAACATATTCCTCAACCCAATATATTGTTGTTGAGAAGATACATACTTTCTGAATGATATTTCTTTGTTCAATTGCTTGACGTTGTTGCTTTTTCAAAAGTTTTTCACTAAAGTAAATAATAAAAGTTTTTTATACTGTACATAAACTACAAAAAAATAACTCTAAATAAACTTACTTGTTTAAAGAATCCTTAATTTTGTGAAAAACATCTAAAGCTTCTTTTTTGCTATTCTTAAAAGAAATTCCTTCAGGTGCTTCATCATTATCAGATGATGAAACCATGTTAACAAGAAAAATCTATTTTCTATATAAAGCAGATTATTTTTTTAAAAAACTTGTTTATTTATACTATATTAGGAGTGGCCAACAAGTTGATCATGATCTACCAGTCAATCAATATGTCTCCACTAGTTGATCACATCTGAATTTAAGTTTTTTTTTTGTGGGTAAAACTTTGTTGCCTTGCAGTTTATTGTAATTTTAGGACAGTTTTATATAGTTTGCACATTTAATACATTTTAACCTCTATAATTTACAACAAATACATGAAAAAACATGCTATATTACAGTGGCATGCAATGACTTCTGAGACTGGTCATGCAATTGGCTCTACAGATGCATTGTTGAATAGTGGAACCATTACTAATTGTCACTTGTGCACTCCAAATTGCAACTCAGTCATTGAATTGTAGTATGTATGTATCAGAGGCGTGCGGTTACCTCTGAGACTGGTCATGCAATTGGCATACCAAAATCAGGTCATGCAATCGAGTATTTTATGGGTAGTCAATGTGTAAGACATGCAATATTTTACTGTTAGGAAAAAAATTCTGTGGGAGATTTTAGTTTTTTTGTATTAATATAATGGTGTTCAAGACCAATTTTTGTCCCAGATTCAAGGTGGTCTCCAAAAAAAGGTCATTATTTGAAATCATTCCCAAGTAATGCATTTTTCATCCTAAAAATGCGGTAATCTCTAAAAAAAAGGTTGTCACTTGAAATTATTCCCAAGTGATTCACTTTTTCTCCTTAAAATGCAGTGATTTCTAAAAAAAGGTCATCACTTGAAACTTTTCCAAGTAATGCACTTTTTGTCCTAAATACAGTATGTAGTGATCTCTAAAAAAAAAGTCTTTGTTCAATCTCAGATTGATCAACCTCAGATTTTATCCTGAGCAAGTAATATTTTTTATGAAATTTAACAATATCTACCTCATTGTGCAAAAGTTTGTCATGCAATCCTTAAAAATTTAGTCATGCAATGCATGACTTGCATGCCCTGACCACACACAACTGCTATATTATCGAATAGCCACTTGGACATTTCTGCAAAGCTGTTGTCAAAGGGATACACACTTGATTATAAAAAGTGGTGAACAACATGATGCCTCAAACATCTTACTCAAAAACATTGAGTGACTGTGATCAGATATTAACACATGATGTCAGACCAAAAAAGTAATGTTGTATAAAGAAGTTGAGAAACAAAGTGTTTCAATCAATTTGCTTCAGAAAGTTTATACTTTGAGTTTTGGTAAGTGTAAATCAAGATAGCTTTAAAACCATGTAAGTCGCTCTGGTTTACGATACTATTACAATACAACCACATTATTTATAAAGTTTAATGCTACTGAAATTGGAAAAAAAGTTTATTTCCCAGATCACCACCATTTAAAAATTATATATAAATACTAGGGTCTCTTCAAGAAGTTACCATAAGCAATTTCTGTTCATGAAACTAACCACAATCACCTGTGGTTCTATTGCTTCTTTTTTCTCTTGGTTTCTTCTTCATTCCATCCTGGGGCTGGAAGGGGGATTCTAGGTTATTTTCACTAAAAAAATCACTTACAATGACTTCTTGAAGAGACCCATATACTGTTTTTAAAATATATTATTCATCTTTTCAAATGTTTTTGTAAAAAAATAATAAAAACAACAATAGCATACAAAATGAGAACAGATTAACAAAGCAATATTACTGATGTATTTCATCAAGTATCAATTTCACATTAAATGGATGCCAAAGTATAGTTGCCTAATTTTCTTCAAGATACTTAAAAAATAATGCAGAGTATTGTGGTTCACTTTAGTTGATGAACAAATCAAAAAATACAATTGTAATATTTAAAAAAGTCACAAAGCTTTATTAATTTCAAAAACAAAAATAGTTATTTTTAAGAATATTAAAAAAAATTAAATGTAGTCTAACAGTTACATTTAAAAAGTACACAACTTTTAGTTACATAAAAGAGATATTATTTTAACTAAGTTACAAAATACATAATAAAATGTTTAGTAAATTGACTCACACACTGGCAGTTGACACATGCCACCCAAACCACTTTCTCTTATGGCTTAGTATAGAGGTCGTAAGAACTGACAAGTCATCTACATCCATTACAATGTTACAAAAAAGTATTGAGTATCTTCAAGAGACTGTAACTATTGTTTGTCGGTGAAACTAACCCAGAATCCCCTCTACAGCACAAGGAGGCAATAAAAAAGAAACCAAGAGAAAAAGAATCTCTGAAGAAATGATAGTAAACAACGAGGGATCTGGGTTAGTTTTACTAACAAAAATCGCTCCCGATTGCTTATTAAAGAGAGCCAAAGTATCTTGGTATATGTTTAAGTAAAAGAGCAAAAACAAAATATTATTAGTGCTCCAAATTTGATGTTATTTAAACGACGATAAAAAAATTAACCTAGGTTCTATTGTTGAATTGAAATTTAATTAAACCTACTTTATATGTCTATTACACTGTTTTTATGCAATATCATTTTATCATTGTGCAACCTGTGTTTGTCTTTGTGTAATATCATTTTACCTCACTTGTAAGTGCATCACTGAATATTGGTTCTGGTGCCATTGTGTGTAGCATATAATAATAATAGGGTAAATCAAAAATTATCCGGAATTGCTCTATAGCGCACTCTTGCTTTAGCTTTTTCAAAATTTTTTTTGCACGTGTTGTCTACTGTGTCACGTGATCACGATCTGCTAATCTAATTGTTTGTTCAGTTTTAACACGTGTTATTTTCTGTTGATAAAAATGGACGCTCCACTGGCACAATGCACCAGAGAAGAACAACGTGCTGTGGTCCGATTTTTGTGGTCAGAAGGTTCATCGGGGACAAAAATTCATCAAAGACTCTTAGCACAATATGGAGACAATGCACTATCGAAAACAACAGTATATGAGTGGATTGAGAAGTTTAAAACAGGCCGGACCAGTGTAAAACATGCAGAAGGAGCAGGACGTCCATCAACCTCCATCAACTTTCTGCAGGAAAGGTTATGCTAACCATTTTTTGGGATTCAAAAGGGCCTATTTTGGAGGATTTTCTGGAAAAAGGGAGTACAATCAACGTGCAAGTTATTGTGATTTGCTAGCCAACCACCTGAAGCCTGCAATTCGCACCAAACGCCGAGGATTACTGTCAAAGAAGGTTTTGCTGCAGTATGACAATGCACGCCCACATGTTGCCAAAGCAACCATTGAAACCATTAACAAACTAGGTTTTGAAGTGCTGGAGCATCCTGCATACAGTCCAGATCTTGCTCCTTCCGACTATCATCTTTTTGCCCCACTCAAAGATGCATTACGGGGTTGTAAATTTTCTTCTGATGAATCAGTGCAAAAAGCGGTGCATCAATGGTTGTGTGACCAGCCAAAAACTTTCTTCTCAGATGGCATTTATAAGCTTGTAGACCGCTGGAACAAGTGCATCGAAATGGGTGGAGATTATGTAGAAAAATGATAAATCGTTTTCGTGTTTTGTGTTTTTAAAATAATCCATAAAAATAAAAGTCCGGATAATTTTTGATTTACCCTCGTAAATAAAGGGGTATATAAAAATAAACTGCTAACATTAACAAGTTTTACAAGATATATGAAGCAAAACTAGATAGCAAACCCAAACAATTTTACTACCTTTATCAATCTTATTTAATTAAGTTTACAGAAACTTAAACTTTACTGAAACTTGAACTTTAATTTTTGTAATTATTCAATCAAGTTGTTAATAAAACACACAAAAAAATTACCAAATTATTTATTCTTCATAATTATTATTTTCATTTTATCTCTGTATTTATCCTGCTGACTCGCAGGAAAGCGACGAAGACGCTAATATGTAAGGCAAGCAATTACCTCGACCTGCTTCTAGTAATGCCAAGATATTGCTGTCCGCTTGAAAATTTTTGTTTTGGTTTCTTAGTTTTATAGAGATATCACTGAAATTTAGAGCTGCTTGCCAAGAGCACCAAACAGAGGAGATTGCCGTTATGTGCTTTTTCAAGGGCACAACATATTGGCACGAATAGGTTTTAAACTCATACCATGTTGATCACAATCACGGCGCTTTAATGACTCGACCACACTGAGGCACTCTAAACACAAAAATTGCAAGAGGAGAAATTGCCTTGTAAATCTTAAAAGGACACTTTCTCGACTGGACTCGACTCACGGTTTTCCCAAGGACTTGATTCGAAAAATAGTAGACTAAAGAAATACATTTGGTAGTAGTCTAACAGACAGGCTTACAATAGGAAAAGATTTTTCCTCAGCAGTTAGGGTACAATTAAACTGTTTTGCAATCATTTGTTTTAGTTTTGTCTTTGCTTTGGTTTGTTCAAGTTTTTGTTTCTTGAAATCTTTTCATAGGCCTAAATTTTGTTTTATCTGTTTACCTGGTTTTACTCTGACTGTGTAACACTTGAGGGTTTACAGTTATTAAATTATTGTTCATATGCTTAAAGTTACTTGCTGAGCATCCTGCAAAGTAACTCAAGTTACTTGTTGAATACGTATTGAATACAGCCAGTGTAAAAATATTCTTCAGAGTATAAGTCTAACTTATTTTTACATTTTTTAATCTAACTGCTCTGGTGTGAAATTGAAATAAATAGTCAATGTGAAAACTGTAAACCTACTTTTGAGCCACCCTATAGGCTACCATAGAGAGGTAGTAAATATTGGAATAAATTCCAAGATTTAATTAAATCATCATGCCACATTTATGCTTTTTCTAAACAATTAAAAATTATTTAATTAAAAGCTATAAATAATGTTAATCTACTGCAAAAAGCTTGTTGGTATGCCAATGTTAAGATATGTCTATTGGCAGTGGTGGATATTGGGTGAGGCGAATGAGGCAGTCACCTCAGGCCCCCCTTTTTTTGGGGGCCCCCCCTCGAAAACAGCATATACAGTTTTGGATTCGCTGCATATGTTTGCACAGAGGACGATTCGGAGTGAAGACCTTTTTTTTTTTTAGAGAACACCTTGATTTTGGGAGAAAAATAGGGAAATCAGAGATGAAATCGAAGTGAAGACCTTTTTTTTTTTTTTTTTTAGAGAACACTTTGATTTTGGGAGAAAAATATGCAAGCCCAGATCAGACCTCCTTTTTTTCTCAGACAACATCAATTTTTGAAAATTCTTGCCTCGGGCCCCTAAATTGGAATATCCACCACTGTCTATTGGTGTATTCTTGTGTTTGTGTGCCTATTTAGAATTTACGTAAACCATTAATCAATTTATAATCTATTATTCTAATTCATGCATGCATTTTCAATTATTTAACCATACATAAAATCAAAATTCAATTTGTAGTCATTCATCCTTTAATTTTTAATTGATAACAATCAGGGAGCATTTTGGTTAGAAAATCTTTGGACAGGGGTTCTCAAAGAAGTCCTGTGGGCCTTTATCGAGGGCCACGAGAATCCTTATTTTAGACTTCGATTTACTTTTGGGAAAAAATTGACAAAATCAAAGATAGCTTCAAAGTGATGAGTTTTTTTCGGCCTTTGCTTGAATTTCGAGAGAAAATTGAAGAAATCAGAGACCGTTTTGACGTGATGACTTTTTTTGGTCTTCACTTGATCTTTAGGAGAATAGGGGAGAGCCTCCAACAGTGCGCCGGTGCAAACAGTGCGCCGGTGCAAACAGTGCGCCTTTGCGTTTTATTTTTTTATTGTTGCGTAAAATGACATCATAATTACATTATCAAGAATTGTATTAAAATATCAATTTCTGTTTGTATTTTCAAAAATGCTAAAAAAAACAGAAAATTTTTTAAAAAGGTTTTTCAATTTTTACGGAAGTAAAGTTAGTTTTTGCTAATAAAAAAAAAATTATTTTTTTTTCGTTGCATAACAGCATTAGGAATTAAGTGAAAATGACATCAGCTTCTCCATAGCGTAAGGTAAAGCCTGGTAAAAGATTATAATCTAGTATTGCAGCTTTTCTCAGAAATCAAGAGTTAAAGTCAAAATGGCAGGTGTTCCTACAGTGCGCCACTCAGTAGAACCTAACAGTGCGCCCCCTGGCGCACTGTTGGAACAAACATTTTACATATTATTATATTACTAAAAAAAACATACACAACAGAATCTTCATATATTCGGCTTTATAAATGAGCTTTTTCTTTTTTGCTTGCATTGCTATTCACAGCAAAGAGGACTTTTCTTTCAAAGAAAATTTTTTTAAAAATAAAATTTTACATTTTTGTAAAAAAAAAACAAAAACGAAGTGTAAAACTAAATAGCCTACTAACCTACTCTAGCTCTGCATTTGCGGATTTTATATTTATTATTTCTGCAAAATTGCTTCATTAAGTAGCCTAATATTAAACTAATAAAAAAAAATTTTTACTTCATAAAAATAAAACCACATTTAATGAACAAAACAATGAGAGTCTATTAGGAGCAAACAAAGATAAAAAGTTTAATTTTATTCAGCTTTTTTAAGGTTGCTTTTAATTAATTCTTTCGTGTCACATAGATAGTCTATTTATTAAAATGGATCGCAAAATTGGCCGAACAGCTTCTAGTACAATGATTAAAGCTTGCAAAGCTGTTGTAGAGGAAGGCGCGTCAGTGAGAAAAGCATCACGGGATTATGGAGTTTCCAGAAGAACTTTAGACAGATATTTGAAAAAGTTAAAAGACGGAAAGATTCAGCCCCATGATTTTGAACCAAATTATTCTGTTCGTAAAATTTTTACATTTGAAGAAGAAAAAACTTTGTCTGAGTATTTCATTAAGTCTGCAAAATATTATTATGGTTTCACATACAAAAATGCTCGAGCATTGGCTTATGAACTTGCCTTAAAATACAACAAAAATATTCCCCAAAACTGGAAAAAGGAAGAAAAAGCTGGGCGAAAATGGATAACATCTTTTATGAAAAGAAATAAAAATATTTCTCTCCGAAAACCCGAAGCTACTAGTTTAGCTAGATGTTCTGGTTTTAATAAAGAAGCAGTGACGCAATTTTTTGAAAACTTGAAAAAAACGTATAGCAAATTAAAGATTGACCCAGCAAATATTTATAATGTAGATGAGACAGCCTTAACTACAGTTCAAACTCCTGCAAAAATAATTGCAGAAACTGGATCAAAACAAGTTGGACAAATTACATCGGCAGAGCGCGGAGTTCTAATTACAATGATTGGTGCTATCAGTGCAATAGGAAATTCCATCCCTCCGCTTTTGGTGTTTCCTCGAAAACGTTATAAAGACCATATGCTAAATGGTGCACCCGTTGGATCAGTTGGTTGTGCCAATACAAGTGGATGGTCGAACTCTGAAATCTTTTTGGATTGGTTACAACACTTTGAAAAACATGCTAGAGCTTCTATGGAAAATCAAGTTTTGCTCTTAATGGACAATCACAAAACTCATATAACTGCTCAATCTTTGGAATTTTGCGAAAAAATGGAATTGTTCTTCTTACATTTCCCCCTCACTGTAGTCATAAATTGCAGCCACTAGACGTTTTTGTATATGGGCCTTTGAAAACGTACTATAATGCCGAGTGTGGAAATTGGATGATTAATAAACCAGGAAGAAAAATAACATTGTATGAAGTTTCCGAAATTTTGGGTAAATCATATGCTAAAGCCTTTACTTTGGAAAATGCTACTGCAGGCTTCCAAAAAACTGGCATATATCCTTTTAATGATGATATTTTTAAAGAAGTTGATTTTCTTCCATCAGTAGCTTATAGGCCTATTGCAAAAAAAGATAAAAACTGCCAACAACTTCAATTAAAGCAAAACCTAAATGAAGTCGAAAACCGAAATGAATGTCTTTCTAAATCTCTAAATAAACGTTTTAGCAACAACGTTGCTTCGTCAAGCACTAACTCAACTTGTTCTTCATCCACTACAATCCAATTTTCTTTTTCCCCTAAATTAGTCAGACCTTATCCGGCGGTAAAAGTAAGTTTTTCAAATTTACAAAAAAGAAAATCAGCAGAACCTATAATTGGCGCAGAAAATTCTGAAAAGAATATTCGATCGTTTAGATCAAAATCAAAAAAATTGCAGGGAGCAGTATAAAATAACTTGTTAAAATTTAATAAAAATCATAATGATACTGAATCGGAAGACAATATAAGTTTACGTGATGAGAGCGATTGTGACATTAGTTCAGAAGATGATGATCTAAACTAAAAACAGTTACCGAATATTGGTGATTTTGTACTAGTCAAATTTGAAATGAAAAAACCTCATTCAATTTTTCATTACTACGTTGGAAAAATTCTAGATGAAGACAACGAAGATAACGAATTTGAAGTAAAGTTTTTGAAAAGAATTATAACAAAAAATGTGGACGCTCATATATTTTCTTTTCCATCGGAAGATGACGTTGCTGGCGTTGATAAAGATGACGTGGTTATGATTCTACCAAAACCTTATTCGCTTGGCACTTCTTCTCGATGTGAAAACCAATATCGATTTCCTTTTAACTTGTCACACTGGAGGATACCCACAAGTTAAAATGTACATTATTTTTTTAATTTCAAAAAAGTAAAAGTTGTTTATTTGTTTTTTTTTTATTATTTTCTACTTAAACGAGTTTTATTTTTGTGTTTTTGTTTTTTATTTATAAGTTATTTGTTTTCTATGTTGATTTATTAATGGTAAAATTTGTATTTGTTTGTTTAAATTGGTTTTAAAGTTGTTTTGTCTTTTTATATATAAATAAAAAAATATATTTTGACGTAAGAGTTTCACATATTTTGCTGTTACAATAAAAAAAACGCATAAACAAAAAGAATTTAAAAATTCAATTAATCAGGTAATATAAAGCTATGTTGCTTAAAAAAAACTAAGTGGCGCAGTGTTGGAACCGTAATGGCGCACTGTTGGACCTATGCTCCAACAGTGCGCCATTTTTTTACTTCATTTTAAAATCAATTTTTTTCGGAGTTAAAGACTTTCAACGAAAAGCCTAATTATGCACTTTAAATACCAATTAAATGAGATTAAACAAGCGAACTATGCACTTTAAATACCAATTAAATACCAATTAAATGAGATTAAATTGTCATAAATATTTTTTATTCATAGCTTTTCAGTTTCCTAAATTTTGAAAAAATCCAAAAAGTGGCGCACTGTTGGAGGCTCTCCCCCTATTATGACCAAGGATCCACGGGTGTTTAAAAGTCTCCGAAAAGGGGGCCACAAACCACTAAAGTTTAAAAATCACTGCATCAGGGTTATTTGATGCTTCCTGGCCTGAATATAGTATGTGTTGACGTCAATTGTATTTATTTTTGGGCAAAACAATAAATTCTGTACTGTTTTGTTTTATTACTATCAGTCCTCGAAACAGAGAAAAACAAATTAAAATTTTTCTTTTAAGGACCAATAGAATGAAGAAATTGAGTAGGCCTAATTGAATCGGGATTATGTAGATCGACGGGACCATTCAAATTGATAAAATTGATCGATTTATAGAGAAAAAAACTATATTGTGCAATTTTTTTTATTTACATTTCTATTTATCTTCTTGACTTGTAGACTAGTAAAGAGTCGAAAGTGTTATAGCCTACTTAGGGAAAATTTCAACTTTTGAAAATACAAGACATTGCTGTTCGGGTTGAAATTCTTTATTTTTTAGACCTATGACTGAAAATTAAAACTGCTAGCTTAGACAGCAAAGCAGAAGAATGTCCCGTAAAGTGTCTTCTTCAAAAACACATCAAAATGAATTGAGTAAGTGCCTTGTGTCCGTGTCGATTTACGTTTACCATCAATACGGCACTCTTAACCACTCGACTACACAGATATTAGAACAACTTCCAGCAACAAAAACTAAAGCCTCCTGTTACGTAATGCAAATCGCTTCTTTGTGAATTTTTGTGACCTATTTAGAAAATTAGATTAATTTCTTTGTGAACTATTAGAGATGCGGTGAGTCGCAGCTGCCAACAGCGAGGAAATGTGATAAAATTGACGCCTTTAAAAGATCAATCAATTTATAGATTTTTAAATTAACTGCACCTTCTAAAATAACCTAAATACATCGTCCTAATTTAATTAATCTCTATTTGACCTCGTTTTGGCTGTAACTTTTTTTTTTTTTACCTCTATATTTGTCCTCCTGACTCGCAGGAAAGCGACGGAGGCGCTATACATAGGGTAAGCAATTACCCCGACCTGCTTCCGGAGATGCCAAGATATTGCTGTCCGCTAGTAATTTAGTAGAGATATGACTGTAATTTAGAACTGCTTGTCAAGACCACCAAGCAGAGGAAAGTGCCGTAAAGTGTCTTTCTCAAGGACACAACAGAATGGTGCAAGTGGGTTTTGAAACGAGACCATACTGATTATCAGTCCGGTGGCATATTACCAATTTGTAAACCATTTCAATGCACGGGGCTGTTTTTGCCCAATCAGAGAAAAGGATTTCTTCTCATTTGCTCTAAAAGAGAAAAAGTTTTTCAAACCTGCTCTTAAAGAGCAGTGTGTGAATTGTAGTAGATTACACTGGTATAATAGAAATAGAAAGTTTTTTAAAACAATTTTTTTAATTAAATTTGGAAATATGCGCTGAAGCTAATGATTTGGTTCAAATTAACAAGTTGTAAAACTCCTTCCTTTTTGGTTCGCTTGTTTCAATGTACATTGCATTTTTGAACTCCTTTTCTTAACGAGCTCATAAAAACATTTCTTTTTCTTGCTTCGCCCACTCAATGATAAATTGGTAATTGATTACAGTCTCAGTAAGATGACGCGCAACAACTTTAAAAGCATTTTTGAATTTTAATCGTAGATTGAATCAGAGTGATCTGTAGTTTTTTGTTGTTTCAAAACAAATAATTGTTTTAATCTATTAAATCTAAATTTGGGCTGCGTTGAAAAATAATCTTTGTAAATTTGACTATTCTGAATAATAATTGTCGTGTTTGTTAAAATATTGCTTCTACACTGTATTTAAAATTACGAATTACGCTTCAATAGATTTCAAATCAAGTTTGAATTGAGGTTTCTCGTCAATTAGTTTAGGCGGCTTATCTAAAAAAAATAGGTTAAATCAAGTCAGCTAACACAAATCAAATATAAAAATTTAACACAATTTTTTTTAATCTTAAAATCAATTTTTTTTACATTATATTAAAGTTTTTAATTAAAAATTAAACTATACAGATGCATTTGATACAAATAAACTTGCTTTAATGCAATTACATTCTACTTTTTTCAAATTTAATCAATTTTTTCCAAATTAATTTTAAAAAATTTCCTACGTTATCAAACTACTGTAATCTACTACACTGCTCTTGAAGAGCAGGTTTGAAAAACTTTTTTGCTTTTGGAGCAAATGAGAAGAAATCCTTGTCTCTAATTGGACAAAAACAGCCCCGTACATTGAAATGGTTTACAGATTGGTAATATTTAGTCCGGTGCTTTAACTACTCGACCACGCTGCCGACTTGTATGATAACATGGAATCGAATTTTACTGTTAATTTTGTCGTCGGCCACGTGGCCCTGTTCGGATTTGTTAGAAATAGAGTAAGAAATCACTCTTATGAAACAGTAACTAGAATTTGGCTCAGAGAACGGTGGCCGTGTTTGCTGAATGGTCAGGTGACTATTGTATTATTAATTTTTGCTGTATAGTGTTGACTGCGTGTGTGCAAACCGCAAATAAAAAATAAATTCTCTCCTTCCTCTCGTGCAACTATAATTTTCTGTACTGGGCGTTATAGAGTTACGCATATTTAAATAAGGGTAGTTGTAACTTGGAGGGATTTCGCTGACCTTATTTAGACAAACTCAGCATTTCAAGGACGGTTCTAGTTATTTAATTCCGTTTTAATCGTTGGACACGCCGGCACCTTTCGGCGGGGAACGGATTGAGTCTTTCCTTCATTAACAAGAATTTAATCTCTTTCTCTCATCAACAAATTTAAATTTATAAGTAGTGTTTCTAACAAAAAATTTGAATTTATTATTTGGTCTCTGTACCAAATTTTAAATTTATTCTTCTCCACAATTTGAATTTAATTCTCTCGCGTCCACCTCCCTTTTCATAAAAATTGGCATAGGCCTCTTCTATGCAATTATAGGACGTCTGGCAGGTACAAGAATTGACACTTGATCTTTCTATTGAGTTTTTTTTTAAACTATATTGTGAAATTTGGGCAATAAACCTTAGTCAATAGCGTGGTAGAATAAATGCCGTGATTGTAATCGACATGATCTCGCTTCAAAACCTACTTGGGTCATTCTGTTGTCTCCTTGAGAAAGGCACTTAACGGCACGTTTTTCTGCTTGGCGGTCTTGGCAAGCTGTTCTAAATTTTATCTCTATAAAATTAAAAAATCAAAATAAAAATTTCAAGCGGACAGCAAAATCTTGGCATCTCCGGAAGCAAATTGGAAAATTGCTTGCCCTATGTGTTAGCGGCTCCGTCGCTTTCCTGCGAGTCAAGAGGATAAATGCAGAGATGAAAGAAAATAAAATGAAAAATAATTTATATTTTTCATTTTATTTTATTTTGCTTTTAAGTACTTTTTGATGCTGCTACCGAGAATCAAGGTTGTTGAACATTTTTTTTCATTACCTTTTGATTTTTTGGCAGCAATGCAGATTTTTTTTTTATTACTTTATTTAAGATTAAACTTGAAGACTTTTGGTTAGAATTTTAAATTTCTAAAATTTAGTTCAAGAAATTTTCATCTTTTCCAGCCAAGCTTTTCTTGATGGCTATCCTCATTGAGACAAAGGAAAGTTAAAAGTATTTCTATGCAGTGGTGGATATTGGGTGAGGCGAATGAGGCAGTCGCCTCAGGCCCCCCCTTTTTTGGGGGGCCCCCCCTCGAAAACAGCATATACAGTTTTGGATTCGCTCAGTGGACGATTCGGAGTGAAGACCTTTTTTTTTTTTTTTTAGAGAACACTTTGATTTTGGGAGAAAAATATCCAAGCCCAGATCAGACCTCTTTTTTTTCTCAGACAACATAAATTTTTGAAAATTCTTGCCTCGAGCCCCTAAATTGGAATATCCACCACTGTTTCTATGAATATTTTGCGGCTAATTTCTTAAATTTTCAATGTCATTTCTTGATACAAATTTAGTTATCGCTGCATTTTAGCTATTTAGTTTTTGGGTACCAAATTGACCAGAATATGAATTTCATTCATTCTTGTTAGGATATATATTCTGTTTTTTTAAAATAGCGACAAAACAGAAAATTCTAATTCATGATGACAAAATAAACTCAAAACTCATGAAAACAATCACATTTTAGCATGGCACACTCTGACATTTTTTAATGAATTGTAACAGGCAGGTTAGAAAAGTTTTCATTTAATTCAACAAAAACGTCACAACGGCAGTTTATGATTCGAATCCGTTCAATTTCGCTCCGCATTGAAATATAATTTTTCATTAAACACATAACAACGATACAAAATATTTTAAAAAAAGCTTCAAAAAAATCGATTCCATTTCGTGACCTGACATGAACGTGTCTTGGTTTATTTTTCACATTTTGAATTTTGCAGTCAAGAACCAAAAAAGTCCTGGCAAAACGTTTCCCCATATCATGCCACTGGCTACACTTTATCATAACAAATCAACCATTATTATAAAAAGTTTTGGCAGTCACCTTGAGTAAAGAGCAAAAAACGTAACAGTAGAAGAATAATACAATGAAATCATCGAATTATACAAAAAAAATAATACTAAATCTCCTTTTAATGTAGCTTAATCATCACTTAACATAATGGTTGCTTCATAACAGAAAGAAAATTTCATTTGAACAAAAGCAATGCCATTAAAAAATCAGCAAAACGTTTATACAGTTCAACGTCAAATCAAAAATTAAATTATTTTTAAAATGTTTATCAATGAAATTAGAATCACAGTTAAGCTGAAAATTTTTTAATAGCCTCTTAATCGAAAGAAAAGCAATCTAAAATCTTTAAGAAATAATACAAACGTTCTCATAAAACTTTTAAGATATAACGACCCGGTTGTGAAGAATAACATAGATTGCATTAATATCGCAATCAGCGATACAAAATTGCCTTCTTTTGAAGTCTACATAGAACCCGATCTCATAAAATAAAAGAATGGGTTTTTTGGGGGTGTAAATTCTTGTAAAAATATCTTGCCAGGAAGTGCTAAAAGCATTGTGCTTATGTAGTTTACTTTTGTGCCCAAACAGATTAATTCTCGTTCAGCACTATATTTTCCTGCTTTTTTAAAAATTAACACAATTCTAAACATCATTTTTAATCATTCGATAAACTGGTATTAGTGTAATATTTGGTCTCGTAATGACATTAATTATCACATCATGGTGTCTATGAGTCCTTTTAAATAGTCGTCACCAAACGTCGGAGTTGACGGATGAGTTAAATGTATTTCCGAGGATATTGTCGTTTCGTCGATCCGTTCTCGATTCGTTGTTTTCTCTTCTCTCCATTTCTTCGCCCTCATTCAAAAAGTTTTCTAAATCTAGAATTTATTCTTTGATGTTATTTTTGATACAGTTTCGACCCAAAGAACATTAAAACTACATGCAAAACTAAATCACCATTGTCAAAATTTCTATTTGTCGTCTTCCTCATCAGCATACTGTATTACTTTAACGCTGCTTTTTACTTAAATCAATATAATAAACAAGATAGAAATATTAAATTCAGTTCAATAAATTGTTACAAGCCTGTAGGGTGGCACAATTAGGAACCATATGTGTATTTTCTTTAAAAGAACAAAAAAAAGTTAAAAAGAATATTACAGCTTGGGAAGTGAAGCAGCAGTTTAAGATTTTTATAGTTTTTGTTTTAAACGCAATGTGGTAGCAAGTTCTTTAATAAATAAAGAGCTTCTTTGTGGTACAGAATTTTAATATCGCTTTAAACAAAGTCGATTTTTTTTCGGAGCCATAAGCTTTTCGTGACGCTCTCATCAGTGGCAATCGCGTCAAATGGGACGAACCAGAGAAAATCAAAGTATTTATAGTCTCAACAGTTGGGAGAAAGGTGCTGCAGTCTCGGAAAGGAGAAAAGCACAATTGCACAGTGTGGTGCAATACAGGATGTTCTCGGAAAGGAGAAACGCACTATGTGCAATTACCCAGGAGAAACACTGTTACTCGCAACTTAGGTTATTTGAAAAGTTTCAATGTGTAAACAAATTCCTTTTGCTTACATAAAACCGGATGTTTGGTTTTGATAAAAGTTGCCTCGAGTAGACTCGATGGATTTTGTCTACTCGAGGCAACTTTTATCAAAACCAAACATCCGGTTTTATGTAAGCAAAAGGAATTTGTTTACACATTGAAACTTTTCAAATAACCTAAGTTGCGAGTAACAGTGTTTCTCCTGGGTAATTGCACATAGTGCGTTTCTCCTTTCCGAGAACATCCTGTATTGCACCACACTGTGCAATTGTGCTTTTCTCCTTTCCGAGACTGCAGCACCTTTCTCCCAACTGTTGAGACTATAAATACTTTGATTTTCTCTGGTTCGTCCCATTTGACGCGATTGCCACTGATGAGAGCGTCACGAAAAGCTTATGGCTCCGAAAAAATCGACTTTGTTTAAAGCGATATTAAAATTCTTTAATAAACTTGAAAAACTATCAAAATCAATTATTTACTTCTTTTTTAAAATTTGTGTTTTAATTCTATATTTCAAAAATTTTTTAAAATTTATCGCGTTAAAGTAGTTTTGACGACAAAAATATACTGTAATTATCAATTTGCCCGAGTGGCTGCTACTATTGGTTTGAAAAAGTTTTATCTTTGCTTTCGTACTTGTTGTTTGTAGTCCTGATTTACAGGCAATCGTGCTAAGCTCTTTCATTCAAGAGAAACTTTTTCCGAAAGCTCTAGGCGATTCAACTTAAGAGCAAGTAAAGAAAAGTGATTTAAAGTGCTTTGCCCGAAAATATTTTTAATGTAAATTAAACAAGGGTACAGAGGTGAGCATTTTTTTTCTTTAGGAAAGCGCAGCGCAGTAAGCGCAATTATTTTTTGATCATCTAAAGCGCAGCGCAACTTGTGCAATGTGATTTTGAAATCATGTAAAGCAATAAGCACAAAGTGTTTTGGAAATCATGTAAAGCGAAGCGCAACTTGCTCAATGTGATTTTGAAATTAATCAAAAGCGCAACGCCACTTGTGCGATGTGATTTTGAAATTCATGGTAAGCTCAATGTAGACTGTTTTAAAAACTATATTAACTGCGGCGGAACGTGATTTTTAAATCAATTAAAACGCAATAAATTTTTTAAAGTCATAAGCGCATCCTTATCGGTTCTCCAATCGCCTGCTTTGAAAAACAACCGAAGTAAATTGCGCTTTTTAAAAATAGGACTATATAAAGCGAAGTGCAACAAAGCGCAATTGATTTGTTTAATCTTTGTTGCGCCGCTTAATAAAGCGCAAGTAAACTTTTTATTTCTCCGTGCGCAGCGCAATTAAGCGCGACTTGTAATTTTTTCACCAAAAGCGCGGCACAAAGTGCGGGGCAGAAAGTGCGCAACGCTTCTAAAAAAAGTATGAAGCGCAACAACTTACGCTATTGCACAAGCTAAAAATAAACAAATTTTAGGGCCCAGCTATT
Organism: Diplosoma virens; assembly: GCA_963680785.1. Classification (NCBI taxonomy): domain Eukaryota; kingdom Metazoa; phylum Chordata; class Ascidiacea; order Aplousobranchia; family Didemnidae; genus Diplosoma; species Diplosoma virens. Next base: position 65,257,774 of record OY796880.1, on the reverse strand, counting down.
AAACTATAATCATAAGTTAGAAATAAACAAAATGACTAAGGCATAGGCGTACCACCCCAAAGAAATTTGGGAAGCAATAAAGTTTTTCCCGAATTTTGAGACATTTGCACAAATCATGACTTTCTCCCCGACAAAGACCAAATTTCGTCCCCACATCATGTTGTTCTCTAAAAAAAAAGATCTTCACCTAAATTTGGTTACTGTTTTTTGCAATTCATCATTGTCGCTGCCCTAAAAGTCCTGATTTTGCCAAAATTTTTCATATCGCTGCCCGAAAAATTCTGGTTTGGCCCAAATATTTTCTTGTTACTGCCGAAAAAGTTATAATTTTGGCTAAACTTAGAAAACTTTGGGCTATTACCTCCTCCAGGTACGGCTATGAACTAAAGCTTAGATATTGAATCTTCCAGAAAAACCAAAACACGTAAAAAAGAAATTTACCGTCATTGATGACAAGCAATGATCTTTGATGGTCGTTTTTCTTTTTCCACCAAATATAGATTAGAATTACTACAATAACAAGAACCACGAAAGCAGCTCCTCCCAAACTCACTGCAAAAAAAATACAATTAATACTATATTGTTTAAAATCATATTCGCTTGACTCAAAACAAAACGGAAAAAAGCCTTGCACTTAAAACTACGGTTGAGTTTTTACTCTGTTTTTAGTGTCTTAACGATATTAGGAGGAAAATTTTTTTTCAAAATCACTCATCAAAAAGTAATGCTTGAAAAGTCTCTCACTGGGACAGTGCTCCGCAACCGGTGTGTCACGCGATAACAGTAATCTAAGTATACTTATTAAAATAGAAAAAAAGGGAAATTCAAGCTTTACATTTGCTAGAAAATTCGCTGAAATTCTAGCAAGGCTTTCTAACTCATTAGAATAAATTAATAAATTTGTGTTTAATTAGTCGAGTTAAGCCGCAAAATTTTGGAAGCTTCTAAGTGTGCCGTGGGTATAAAAAGGTCGCGAAGCATTACACTACGACACAGCGTGTAGATAGCGATATACTGGCATTCCGACCAATTCTTCTGCGTTGCCAAAAAAACAGCTACAAAGTTATACAATCATATACAGGGTGTTTCAAAAAATTTGACATCATTTGACATGTAAATATTACAGAAACTACATAGTCGAATCAAATGAAATTGAACAGGTTTAATGTTGACCCAAACAAGATTTATTCCTGAAAATTTTAATAAGAAATTCAATGCACCTGAATTCCATAAAAGGTTTTACAAATGTTCAATATGCGCACCGCCTGTGACATGGCACACGTGAAGTCGGTGTTCCGGCTCCTCCTAAACATGCTGCAGCATGTCTTGAGTAAAAGTCTCCAGTGCGGTGGTGTTTCTTTGTTAACTATCTGTCTTGCACAAGAGTTAAACTGGAGATTGTTAACCAAGACATGCTGCAGCATGTTTAGGAGGAGCCGGAGTACCGACTTTACGTGTGCCGTGTCACAGGCGGTGCGCATATTAAACATTTGTAAAACCTTTTATGAAATTCAGGTGCCTTTGAAGTTCTTATTCAAATTAACAGGAATAAATCTTGTTTTGGTCAACATTAAGCCTGCTGAATTTCATTTGATTCGACTATGTAGTTTCTCTGATATTTACATGTCAAATGATATCAAATTTTTTGAAACATTATATAGCTCCATACATAAATGTCTAGCGGTTAATCAGAAAATTAAGTTTAACAAGTCTAAGGTTCTGCGTTAAATTTGCCGTGACAATCAGATTGGGTTTAATAACCCAGTTACTTGCGTAGAAAATAAAATGTCGCTTTTGTATTAATAGTTTACGTAGAAAAGACGGGGAAAGTTTACAACACTTTGCATTGTGTCAAATTTGGCCGGCTCAGGATTCGAACCAACACTCTTGTTTTCTTGATCAGCGAGAATAATTACAAAGCTAATGGAGTGGAAATCTGAATACATTAGTAACTAACGGCTTAATATTGCTTCAAAAAACTCATATTGATCATAATAATTCAAAATTCAAAAAATTCAAAAAAATCTCAAGCCATTTGACGTATTTATCAAGCTAGAATGCGGCAAGCAGTCAAGAGGTTGTTGCTTTTCTTGTTGAACAAACTTATCTTAGCACAAAAATAAAATTGATAAAAGAATACTTTTACTTTAATTCGGGTTATTTATCAGTTAAATAAAAGCTATTGCAGCTGTTTATTAGAATTCGACGAAGCAAAACATGTTTTTACCTGGAAGAACAATGGACGATTGTGAAGGGGATGAAGTGGGTGAAGGAAAAGGAGGTTCCTTGTCGTAGACTTTTACAACAGCTGTGGCAGTTGCTCGATTCCCTAATAAAACAATTTTATAAAATTACCAAGCTATATTATGATAAAAGGCATTGTTATAACTGTTTTCAGCGATGTTATAATTGTTATAACTTGTTTTTTTAATAAAAGCAAGGTTCAGTTTTAAATTTAAAATCATGAAGCCGGTGAAAATGACCCAATCGCTTTCTGCTAATCAAAACCTAAAACTTTGGTACTTGCATCAAAGGGCCTACTGCAAATGTTAATCAAGTTTGTTAAGTTAGTATTTTGACAACAGCTTAATCGTTTTCCCAAGTATTTACTACAAATAACTTTACCAGTTTTTCTTGCAGATAAAGGTGGGCTATAATGCAGTTAGCAAAGGGAACAGACATAGTTCGATCAGTCGAATTACAATTGACGACTCTAACCGTGAAAACAATAACATTTTTCTTCCTAAAAAGGATTAAATGAAAATGCGAGCCCAATTGAAACGTTCTCACTAAGAAACGATGGTAACATTAAAATTCCACGGATGAGATCATTACTTACTAAAACTACTACAGCAATTACGAGATCTCTATTAGCTGTTTTGATAATGATAATAATCTTAATGATGAATGATCATAACTCATTTATGGTAATTGCGAGCTCAACACGTCAAGATACAGTCCCCAAGAAAGAGAAGCACTGAGTAAATCCCTTAACTTTCAAGTCGAAAAGCTTCGTTATTTTTTTATACTTCCCATACAATGCTTAACGTTAGACAGAGTACCTATGAATTTTAAAGTCCTTGATTTGACTTGACTCGGAATTAAACCCCTGTCTACCACTTCACAGTCAAACGCTCTATTAAGTGAATCAACTATTCGTTCAGCACAATAATCGGGGATCGAAAAAAAATAAATTTTGGGCCAAAGTCCTACCTAGCATTTCATCCTGAGAAAAGACAGTACAAAGTTGAAAAAAAAGAGCTATAGGTACGGTCTAAAAAGTTAGATGACCAAAACAATACCAAAACAAACGAATACAAACATTGCTTACCGTCAGCGTAGTGGCCTCTGTCTTTTACATTAACTCGAAAAGATATTTCTGTGTTCGGTTCAAGTTTGGACTGAAGAATAACAAATCCAGAGTCAAGGACATAAACTATCTGGTATTCAGGATGCACTGTAGAAATAAACAAACCAAATTTGAATTTGACTATAAAGTGGTTTGGAGAGAGACCTGTGTAGCAAATCCTAGTTCAGTTATAGACCATCGGTTGAATTACAAATTTTTATATTTATTTTATGTATTTAGACAAAAAAATTAAAAAAGTCAGTAAAAAGCCGCCACAAAATTGTATTGCGCGAAACTGTTGCATCTAAAAAATCAACTTTTTAATGAATACATCTTGAACAAAAGCTGTAAAAGTTGTTTCAGAGACCCCAATTAAAACATTTTAATTTAAATAGAGTAACATACAACTCTGTTCTGTTTCAAGTAAACAAAATCAATTATTTGTGTCAGGCTGTAGTAGATTGTTATGCAGAATAAAATTTACACGAAATATTTGTGTTTAACAGCCAATTAAATAGAATTTATTGCATCATCTAAATGCTTTCGAAATAAAAATTTTTATATTTAGACAGATTGAAAATGTATTTCCAAAACACGAAAGATTGTGAACTTCCAAGAAATTTCTTTTTACTATTTCATTAATTGTAATTCAACAGAAAATTTATCCTCTTTATAAATCAAAATTTATTTTAAGGTTTTCAAATCTAGCTGTTGCCAAACAAAAAAAAGTTCATTTAATTGTGCATATCAAAAACGTAAGGATATTTTTAGAACAAACTTCAATAATAATATTTCGCTTTACATACCGATTGTTCCGTTTTGAAGCTTAAGTCTTTCCGTTCCTGGTATCTTTCTATATACAAGCTCGGCGTTTATCCCAATATCAGCATCAGTAGCTTTGATTTGGAGCAAAGCATCACCTGCAGAAAGACATTTCCTGTTTGTCAAATTGTTGAGATTAGTCAAATGAGCATTGAGCGTGCTCAAACAAAGTGATTTGTTTAATTTCGCTTCTAGACCCTTTTTTTGACATTTTTGTTTGAATTAAAATTCTGCTCGTTAAAAAATTGGAAACATACCAATTGTGTAGTGACTGTAGTCTGAAAAAATTTAATGACGCATTTTCACGACAACATTTTTTTTGAAGACCGATGAGGAAAAAAGTTCGAAGCAAAAGTAGAATTTAATCTGGTTGACTATTAATAGCAACTTTATGTATTGCTGACTTTTTCGATTTCTTTTTTTTAGAAGAGAAAAAACATTGTTTCTTGTTTTTTCTTCGTACCTTCGATTTGTTTTTCATTTTTTTGGAAAATCTTTTAAAACAATCCTTTTTTGTGTGCAGCTGTTTTTAAGCTTTCAAAGTAACACTTGGCAAATGCATAAGACTCGTTTATTATTTAATGGTAACACTTTTAGAATAAATCGCTTTTAGAATAAATTAAAATAACTGAGAAGTACTTTAAATTTTGTGATAGTTGTTGTGATTATTGAGTTGTTGGTGACAGCCGCTTTGTAAATACTTAATGGAACTGATGAAGTTTGATGTTAACAAAGAAAAACAAGAAAAACCGTTTTTATTGTTTCGATTAAATAGCAAAAAAACAAACTTAAAATTCTCACCCAAATTGAGATCGGCTGGAACCAAGGATTGCAGGGACGCGGTTTCAAATACGGGCGTGTTGTCGTTGATATCTTGAACCAACACCAGAAACACTAACTGAATATATTTCAATTGCTTTTATTTATGATTGATGAATTAATTACGGCTCTTAAAAAACATTAAATTAAATTATTTTAATCGTTGCTTTAATGAGCGTGTAACAAGGGAACGAGAAGAGGGATTGTTTAACTTTACATCACTAAAGTTTTTGTAATTTGTTTTATTTTCATTAACATTTTTTAATGAAACTGCTTTCGAAAATTCACAATCAAACAAAAAATATGTTTTCTTTGTGCTGGTGAGTCAGACGGGCACTTAAGGACTTTGTTAAACCATAGAAGATTTTCATAATTTACAGTTATTTCAATAATTCAACCTTTTGACAAAATGTTTCTAAGTTGGACAGATAACTTTAAATTTTTACGTTTAATGTGCATAGTAATCTTTTATAAAAGTATTTCAGTCGCTCATCAACAAGTTTCTTTTCATAATAAAGAAGTTCAGATAATAGGTTTACTAATAGCTTACGTGTTTCGAATCATAGCGGCATTGCACAGTCAGCAGATGCTTGTCTTGCTTTTCCCGATCGAGGTCAGCAAGTTGCACCAGGTTGAATTTGTTTTCACGAGGCGAGGTTGCAGTGCTGGTTGTGCTGCTTGGAGAAGTTGTTGATGAACGAGTGTCTTGACTTGTGGCGAAGGAAGAAGCAAACGGTCGGTTTGTAACGCCGCTTCCGGAAAAACGTGTTTGAAACGATGGCGTAACTTGCATTGGTGAAGTAATATCTCTTGCTGATGCAGCCTTAGAAATCATATTGTTTGACTTGTTGAAATCATCATTCATTGTTCTTGTTACATTCCTATTTGGAATGACGTCATAATTTGATGTTACATTTTCGGTTTCTGTTCGAGGAAAAAAGTGAGAATTTGCCTTGGTAACGTAATCTACCGACCGTATCTTGCGTTTGCTTGTTATTGAAATTGGTATCAATTCAGTACTGTTATTGGTTGTTGGGATTGTTTGCGTTGTGAACTCGGGTCTGTGACTGGTTGACATGATTGTTTCTTTTGTGGTTATTTGTTTTTGATTGGTTGTCGCTGAAACGGTCGAAGCTTCTACGGTAATTCTTGCGGTGCTAGAATTGCTGCTGGGGTGTGAAGTATGAGCGGTCCATGAGTTCGTGGTCGATGATGCAGTCGTGCTTATCTCGGGTGTGCTGCTATGAGGTGCTGTTGTCCATGAGTTCGTGGTCGATGATGCAGTCGTGCTTATCTCGGGTGTGCTGCTATGAGGTGCTGTTGTCCATGAGTTCGTGGTCGATGATGCAGTCGTGCTTATCTCGGGTGTGCTGCTATGAGGTGCTGTTGTTGTTGTCTTATGTTCTTCAACATCTCTTATACCAAATAGCGGCGGCTTGTTTTTAGAGCGTAATCCGTTCGGTGGTGCAAAGTGCACTGAATCAACATAGCAGGAATTCGCTATAGAAGAAATCTGTAATGACGTAAACATCATTTCAAAAAACAACGAATCAAATAAAAAAATAACTTGAATATCAAAAAAAAACAAAAGAAACAACAATAATTATTTCAAAAATTAATAAAACGTAAAGGTGACGCACGTTAGGCTTAACTTTTTGATTTTACACGTTTGAATTGATACATGTACAACCAGTCAATTAGTGTATTTTATGTTTTTCGCTTGTTAGATACTAAGACATGATTCGTCAATTTTAATTCAATTTTTTAAGTTCTGTAAAGAATAATTTTCTTTGTTTCAGTTTCAAGAAACAATCACCGAACGCTTTGGTGAATCAACGTTTAAAAGAGGTTGAATACAAACAAATACTGTAAATCATCAAATCACATCTTTTCAAACAATAGTAGGCCTGAGGTTGTAAGCAATAACTGTTTTTTGATACTTTATTCGCTTCGATTAGGGCTCATTTCTACTACGAGCGTGGAATGGAGTATTCTTTGTTTGTTTTATCGAACTTTTTGCTTTGCTTAGCGCTTGCTAAGATTTTAAGCGCGGAAAGATCTATAAAAAAAACAAAGAATGCTTCACTCCACGTTCGTAGCGAAAACGAGCATTTCGGATAACAATTTCACACTGTGTTTTAGGTCAGGAAAGCAGCTTCACCTCATAGCTTTTTTTTTTTGTACAACAGCCTGCATCCTGCTTTTTATTTTAAGGCAAGTTGCCATGGTAGGTGATTATTTTCCATTTAATATTTTGCCATAAAGTGCTTTCTTCTTCGATACAATGAAAATCATTTGCGAAAATTAGGCATTGAACTCTTTCCATGTCAGAGAGTTATCACACTGAGCTACCCGCTGGTAAATTTTGCTGAAAATATCGTTTGCATTCTACGGATATCAAGGCAAATCCTCAAAACGATGTTTATTGAAAGAGCTGGGTTTTGAAATACAAAGCTTTTTATGAAAATTTTTATGATTGGTTCTTGCATGACATAACTTACTGTGGTCAAAATTTTCGGATATGAATAAATACCTTCCGGAACTTTCAGTACTGTGGTGAAGATGCCTGCAATGCAACGCATTATTTAGCAATAAATTACTTTTAGGACTTTATTTATCTCAGTCTGAAGTTTTATCAGGTACAATCATTTCAATTAAACTAAAAAAATTGAAACACCAATTTTGATTATAATTGCCTGATTGAGCAATTTTTGCATTTTAGATTTAGAAAAACACAAACATTTATGAAAGTAGAATTCAATTATATTTAAAAATGGCCAGCACTAAAAAGAAAATGTAGCATCAGAAAAAAGAAGCAAACCATATCTACAATAATTAGAAACAAGTCTGAAATTTTAAACTCCACTTACCATCTGCTTGAACTATTTTCTCATTGTCTTGCAAATATACGATAATAACGCAGAACAACTCTAAAAATAACTTAATTCTTGCTAGCAAAACCATTTTGAATTCTGCAGATTTCTGTTTCAATTCATTGTCATGCTTTAATAAATTTTATATACTTATTGTTGCTGTGGAATATTTTTAATTAGATTACATCTGAGCACAAAAAGTATAGCCTATAGTTAACCAGAAGCAAGTTTTTAATTTCCACAAAACCAAATAAAAGCATGTGTTTAAAAAGCATCAATCGATATTCTTTTCTGGAAACACCATCGCAACCAAATGCGCCGGAAAATTTTTGGCGGGGGGAGGCAAAATTAAAAAAAGACACTTTTTTTGTTGGATAAAAAAAATTGTTGTTAAGGTTCGTAGGCTTAACAGTCGAAAAAGTGGGTGGGGAGCAATTTAATTTTGCCCAAATTTTATCGACACTTGTCCAAATCATGATCTTGTAGCATTTCACGGAGATATCAAAATGACACCCAATTTTGTAGCAGTAAACCAGCGAAGACTAAAAAAAGTCTTCACCTTCGGTCATAGCCGTACCTGACGGGGGGGGGCAGGGGGCAATTGCCCCCCAATTTCCAAGATTTGGGCAAAATTCAAATTTGTCGGGCAGTGACAAGAAAATATTTGGGCAAGAGCATAATTTTTCGAACAGCGACATGAAAAATTTGGGCAAAGTCAGGAATTTCAGGGCATCGACATTGATCAACTGCAAAAATTAGTTACCAAATTTAGGTGAAGACCTTTTCTCTTTTTTTTTTAGAGATCACGATAATTTCAGGATGAAATTTCTTCTCCGTCCAAGAATCTCAGAAAATTTTTTTGTCCTATTTATAAAGTAGTAGAAAATCAAGATTTGGGCAAGCGTCACAAGATTTGGGCAAAACCTCATTGCCCGCCAAAATTTTTTGGGCTGGTACGCCTATGCCTTCGGTCATTGTTTAAATTCTCGATTTTTATCCCAGATAAGTAGGGAAGAGGAAACAAAAAAGTCTTTACCCTCAATCGATCCGGTATTTTTCCTTTTTTAGTCTAAAATGATAAAAAGTTTTCCAGATTCAAACAACCATGTTTCGCACTATCTCTCCACCTGTGCATTTCCGTATTTTAAAGAACGGGAAGCAATTCATTTAAGAGAGTTATTGCCCCCTTTACCTCCACTTTCGGCGTCCCTGATCGCAACTGGGTATATCATTTTCTTTACAGGCTTCAACAACTGAAAATAAATAAAAATTTTTTTTTCGTGACTTGAGTCACAGTGCGTTGATGAAAAGTGTTTGCTTTATAAAACGAAACCTTGTTGTACAAGAAATCGTGACACGCTGACAGATATAACCCATATATTTGGCTTCTAAAATTGTTTCATACCATTACTAAAGGCGCAGATTGTAAAGAAGAAAATGGTAACTACAGCATTGTCTACTTTTTAACTTGAATATACTGTATGTGGGCCTAAATTTCAAAAACAAAAATTGTATCAGTCAACGAAATCGTTAAACCAGGTCTAATCGATCAGAAAAAAAAATAGATTAAATTTTAGGCTTTTTGATCGATTTTATTGCAGAGGTTGTTAAAATAAAAATTAAACATCTTAAACAATAAAAAATAAAATTCTGGGCCAATAAATCACGTATTAAATTAGAATTTAATAATTGAATGCGCATGCTTTTACCGCACGCACACTAATAAGCTATAATCTTGCTTAATTTTTTACTGAACGAGACAGCAATTTTTATCAATGTAATGGTATCAAGTTAAGTCTTATGTACTGAAAAAATTCTGTTAGCTTTTCTCCTCGATTGTAACTTGATAATTTTTTTCAGTCTTGTCGACTGGTTATGGCTTTGTAGAACTTTGCTTAGAATTGGGTTATGACTTTGCTTTAACTGCTACTTCTATGGTTGTTAATTTATCTCAAAATCTGTGATAAGTCATTGCGTTCAGCAAGGTTTGTTTATTCTAATTAAAATCATCACAAGAGAATAATTTGTCTCTTGAATTATAATCTATACATATCGCGCATGCCAAAAAATTTCGTGTGCCATTCATTTGCATTAATTTAGAAAGCTTTTATTTTTGCTATCTTTCGTCTTGTCACGACTATTTTTATATTATGTATATAAAGCTAATTTTTTAATGTTGTTCCAAACTTTTGTGTATTTATAATTTATTATTTTTTTACAGGTTTATAATTGTACAGGATTTATAATTTATAATTTTTGTACACGAAACAGTTTAACACAAACATTTATAATTTTTAATAATGATTGAGATTAAAATGAATGAATTAATGAATAAACTTTACGCTCCACTTTGTAACAGTAATAAGACAATTAAAAAAATTCGATTAATTTTTCTCATTCAGATAGTGAAATAAAATGCTTTGGTTTTGATTTGCTGCTACTGAACAATGAGTAATGGTCACAGGCGCGAATTATTTCACATTAATTAATAATTTGTGTCTAAGTCCTAATGTTCTTTGTAATAAGGTAATTGTAAATAATTTATACTTCATCATACTTTTTATTGCTATATCAATGACTCTCCTGCATTGTTTATAAGCTCATAAACTTATCATTGCAGATATATAAATCTATGTAATCGTATACCATTTAGATAGGCATACCACATTTTTGAAGGGACAAACCGGACGCTCGTTGACAGAAAAAAATTCGTCCCTAAAAAGTAATGTTTACTAAAAAAAAGGTCTTCACTTCGAATCAGTCTCCGAATTTCGTCCCAAAATGAAAGTGTTCTCTAAAAAAAAAGGTCTTCACTTTAGATTCGTCTCGGTTTTCATGATTTTCGTTTTTAAAAACTAGTGATCTCGGAAAAAAACAAGAAAAAAGCAGGTCTGCGCATGGAGTCTTTCTTCGACTTCTGGAGCGATTTCTGGCAAAATGGGCTGGACAGAGCCCTAAAAATCGGAACGTATTGTAAGCCCACATTTAGATGATGCTATAAAACAATTGATGTGTTTGATTGGCTTATAACAAATTGTTACGTAGCAAAGACACTACTTAAAGAAAACCACAATAATCGAATAAAATTTATGGTGGTGAATGTAGAAATTAGTTATATTGGATTACATCTGCTTGTTGAGTAACGTTCCAGTTGTTCCAAACCGCTTATGGTCAGGGATCTTCCTTTCAGATGACCACATTCTTCGTTACCCTCTGATCTCCTAATTGTCAATTGTAATGACCCCAAAAAAAAATAAAACTAAAACAAAAATTACAAAATAAAAAACTTAAACTGCCCTGTTTTGGAGAACTCCCTTTTTTAAACTCCAACTTAAACTCTCTTGTTCTGAGAATATATTAATCAGTCGGATAAAATTAATTGATCTGTGCTTAAACATAAGAAGTAAATTTAAAAACAATTACTATCATAAAAACTCTCAATTGCACATTTTCTTGTGCGGAAGAAAAATTTTATTGCTCTCTTGAGTGCGAAACTTGAACAGTAAAATTTGTGGTAATAAAAGTCCATTACCGATATTTGAAACATTCTTTAGTCTCACTGTAGACACTATATAACAAAAATCTCATCTGTTTGGATTTTATCTTTGATTTAAAGCGCATGTGTGCGTTAGTTAAAATTAAATGTAGAAAACTTTGTGGCATTGATCTGTTCGTAACAAAACTGGCTGCGTCATAATACAACGTATATTGCGTGGCCTCACATCTGGCAATTATATGAGAAGGATATAGTTCGGCATAAGCTTAAAAACCAGATTAGACAGGCCACCTGAAGAATCCATAAAAATAGACGAGTTTGACGACGAGACGGTATTTTTCAGACTTTACAAGACTGAAGCCGGAGGCGCAGAAAGACGGACTAAAACAAAAATTTTCCCGATGCTTTATATCTGGCTAATGTACGTAAACGTAAGATCAATGTTAATTAACAACTTTTACAATCCTTTCTTGCAATCCTAGCGCTGCAGAAACACCCACATAGACATACAAAAAACAATGTTTGGATCGGGTGGAGCAGTAATTGCAATAGTGCATTTTTTGATAGCATAATCAACGCACGTTTTTCCTCAACACTGACATGAAACAGCTCGTTGAAGGTCACAAGTAAAAGGTTAAAAAATTCCTAAAAACTTTACGTTGGATGATTAATTGTCGATCACAAACGATAGTGCTGGAGATATTTTCAAGCACGTGACTCTCAAATTTAGCGTTACTTTTCAATTATGTTGCCTCAGAGAACTGTAATAATAGTCTTCATTGTTTACCATTTTAACTAGTTTCATTTGTCAAGCATAACTTCCATAATTGTAACCAAACCAAATTATCTATAAGCCCATCATTCAACCGCATAACATATATATCAATTTTTTTTTATTTTGCAATATCTTTTATGTAATTCTGGGTGTGTGTACTTTAAAACGCATGTACGAATACGTATGTTACTATTTTTAACTGTAACCATCAAGAACACGGAAATTTGGGTTTAACTAACATCTTTCATCTCCTTAATGTTCCAAAATCGGATCAAAAAATATAATTTAACTGTTGTAGCTTTAAATTATTTGATAAGCTTTTATACAATTATACAGCTTTGATAAAAAGTAATGGTTTTGTCAAAAAAGAGTTTTTTAGAACTTACCATAAAGGTTAAAGATACTGGCGTTAAAAATGGCTCTCCGACACAAACGATAGTGCTGGAGATATTTTCAAACACGTGACTCTCAAATTTAGCGTTATAAAGGTTAAAGATATTTTAATTCACAACCGAGTAAAGCGATTCCAACTAAAACTATTGCGTTGATTTCCTAACCGTTAAAAATTACATCACTACTATATCATATACGAGTTTTCTTTTAAAAACTCGTGTTGAAATGACTAGCAAGATCTTTCGCAGTAATTTATAAATGTTCATGAACTTTACTCAGCCAAGAAAAGCTTCTTACTGTTGAAGCGCGCAAGTAAGTCACGACTGAGTAAATATTTACAAAAGCATATGATATCCTTCTATTAACTAAGACAAGAAACAATCAGCAAGAAAACACGAAATTTTGGTTATCAGTAAATTCCACCACTGTCAATATTACCCATTCTAATAGGGTTTGGATTGAGAAAAGATTAAAACATGGGTTTGGATCGGGGTTTTTCATTCATGCTTAAATTTCACCACGAAAAATTCTTGGTGGAATTTACCTAGAACCGAAATTTAGTGCAGCATTGTATGATTTCGGCTGCACTTTTTTCCCAAATCGTTAATAAAATTATGGCTCTGTTTAGGATTTGGCTAGATTAAATAATTTAATAAAACAATTTTGAAAAAAACTTCTTCTGCCAAATTTATTGTAACTACTCTTGCTAAAAAATTGCCACTATCTTTATTATGGTTAAATTGGAAACTTTTAACGGGATTTGCTTTAGCTGAACTGCAATTACAAAATTTAAAGCTTTTAACAAGAGTACTTGAACTTGAACTACAAGCCCTTAGTATGCTTGAATAAAAACATCGTGTTTCGAAAAGCACTACGACACCGACCACAAAGTAAAGTGGTAATTCAATTGTGGAAACGTAATCAGCAACAACTGCAATTAAGATTTTTGAATCTTAATAACAGGTTTCGAAACGACATTCTCTTTAATTAAAAGTGAAAGTTTTATCAACAACTTCAGTTTTTTATTGTTTATTTTTTTCAAAATTTTTAAACCAGGTTCCACAACAGCAGTTTGCCGGCCAATTACGAACAGGAAGCCCGGCTATATTACACTTGACGACGTGCACTGTCGCTTGTTGCGCAGCTGCCGAAATCCAACTGCTTCAGGGCTCGTTTTCACTACGAGCGTGGAATGGAGTATTCTTCCTTTGTTTTATTGACTTTTTTATTTCGCTTGGTGCTCGCTTAATCTTTAAGCGCGAAAAGATCAATAAAAAAACAAAGAATGCTTCATTCCACGCTCGTAGTGGAAACAAGCCTTAAGCGCTGAAATGTTCAAGTTTTTCTGCGATGACGTTGCAAAGACGTAATAATTAAAAGAGAACAACCGAGAACTTTAGCAACGCGACTGTTGTGGTTTGCGGTACAATCTCGCTAAAAAAGCGTAGTCATGACATCTCGAGCTCTTTACGGAAGCACGATTGATGTTGCCAAAAATACGTGAGTTGACTCTTCGAGACCGGCACAAAACGTACTAGGTTGCATTGGAAACAAACGTCAAAATGCAATATTTCTTGATTTTTTAAACGTTTTACTTCCCTGGAACCGTGACCCGACATTTGATTACGTAAACCACACTTGATCGAAATGACACTAGATCAGTGCTCTTCAACCTTTTTGTTCTCGCGGAACCCCTGAAGCACTTTCACGTTTGTCACAGAACCCCCATTAACAAAAAGTTAAAAAAACACGAGTTACATGTAAAAAAAGAAAATATTTTATTATTAGAGACTTCAACAAACAAGCAGTTATTACAGAAGTTGAAAAGCAAGAAATTTAATGACTCGGTTGTTATTGAATTTCTTTTACAATCTTCGTAAATCGTGGCTGCTCGTTGCTCAGTGCATTATTCATACACATATCTACACTCTTCAAACAACATCTGTTTTTGTTCTTAATAGTGGTTAAAACAGAAAATGCTGTTTTACACAAATAAGTATTGGGAAATTGACATAGAAGTTTCAATGCTTCCTTTGCAATTGCTGTTCCTTCTTTGCACAGAAAAATCCAAAAATATTCCTTTCCATTTTTTTCAAAGATTTCCTCCAAATTCATATCATTACAGATGTCCAGAAGTTCTTCTTGTTCTGACAAAATGAAAATAAAAGGATTAACTACCCACTTCAGCAAACGGAAATCCTCAGATTCTTCTTCAGGAAAATACCGATTAAAATTTTTCTTCAATAGCTTCAAATATTCCAACAGCAATTCTTTTATTTCAGCTGTATCCTCAACTTCGGAGCTCGCTCAGAAATTTATTCAAACTGAAAAGGAGAAAAATCATTTTTTGACACTTTATTGGCCCAGCAGTAAATTTGTCTTTTAAAGGCATCAATTTTTCCAACTTGGGAAAATATATCTGAACTTTTTCCTTGAAGACTGGTGTTGAGTATGGACAACATATCGAATACTAAAGCCAGATATGCCAATTTGGACCCATTCATGGTCAAGAAAATTTGTTGCATATTCATGATTTTTTCCTGCAAGAAAAACTGATATTTCCCTTCTTAATTTGAACACACGAGTCAATACTTTGCCACGAGAGAGCCAGCGCACCTCTGTATGTAGCAGAACAGGGACATTCTCAGAATCCATTTCTTCACACAGTTTTTGAAAAACTCTAGATTTGCCTTTACTACCACATTTCATGTAATTCACAGTTTTCACAACAATATCCAAAACACTTTCTAGTTCCGTTTTTCACTGCTTATCAGAACTAAGCGGTTTTACAGCCAGAGCTTCACGATGAATAATGCAATGTTTTAATATACCGTTTGTAGCAACTGCCTTGACACGAGCACCAACTCCCGAAAAGTGTCCAGTTATCACAGCTGCTCCATCTGTAGTTAGAGAACAACATTTTTCCCATGGTATTTGCTTTTTAGTCATAAATTCGTTGAGTTTACTTGTTCAGCACTTGTGTCACTTCCAAGTCTAGGCAGCACAAATATTTCTCAATATAGATAAAATAATTGAGAAAAACTTATGTAAAATTGGCTATTACTACGGCTATCGCAGTGAGTGGTCATGGCAGAGTCAACTTGAAGGATTTTGCAAGATGCAGCACACCTTAAAATTAAGATTTTGAACTCTAGGTTTATTAAAAAGAGTTGACATTGGCCAAAAAATTGATCGAACCAAAATAACAGATTCAAAATAAAACCTTTCCAAGATATCGGTCTGTCCTGTGCAAACTGAAATTCTATCATGTCAACCAAAATTTCAAATTGCACCATGACTACCAAAATTTGCTTTTGTTGGCAGTGCCCTTTTTTTAAATTTTGCCCCCCCTGGCAAAAAAAGATCCGGCGTCCCTGGCTGCAGCTCTACTGTAGTCTGTTATTCTATCTCTATTTATTGTCTACTTAACTACTGTAAACGGCAGCATCATGCATAGCCGTGATGCAACAATAACATTTATTCGTTTTGAATAACGTTCTTGTTAACCTCATAACAATGAACATCAAGTTGCGCCGTTACGCAACAACTATCAATATTTTCGGCTATAAACTGCACTCAACCTCTTATTTAACTAACTGGCCTACTTGGAGTTTGAATGCGGCATGGTAATGGTGATCTAAAGAAACAATTTAATAATGACGCATCAACGTACTGAAGCAAGAAATCATTTTCCTTACAAAACAAAAAACCCTAGCGGAACCCTTAAAACTCACGGAACCCCTTTAAATGCTTTGCGGAGGTTCCGCGGAACCCCTGTTGAAGAGCACTGAACTAGATCGAAAAACAGTTTATCAAAACAACATTTGATCGAAATGACAATGGATCGAAACGACACTTGATCGAATAATGAAAGAGAGAATTCACAACAAAATATTGCAAAGCCATTCTTCGCAAGAAAGAATTTTTAATTCAGGGCTCTTCAAACTGGGGGTCGCAAGGTGGTTCAATGGGGGTCGCGAGATTTTAAATTTTAGATTTTTAGAGATTACGATGATTTTGGAAGAAAAGTAGCGAAATACAAGATTAATTCGAAGTAAAAACCTTTTTTCTTTTTTTTTTGTTTAGAGCAGCGGTTCCCAAACTTTTTTTTCACGGCGCCCTTTGAAGACTTAAAAATACTCGCGGCGCCGTAATAAAAAAAGGTATTCAGTTCCATTACTTCTTTGAACAATCTTTTTTTCTCCGAAAATCAGGGTGTCCTCTAAAAAAAAAAAAAAGGTCTTCACTTCGATTTATATCCGATTTCCTTATTTTTCTCTATTTCCCTCCCAAAATCAGGCTGTTTGAAAAAGGTCCTCAATCGGAATCGTTCTCTGAAGGGAAGTTGCTGCTAATAACCTTCACACTGCAATTATTGTGAGAAAAGCAGTAAGTACAACAACTTTCGCATACTTTCGCGGCGCACAGTTTGGGAACCGCTGGTTTAGAGAACACCTTGATTTTTGGGCAAAAATAGCGGAATGAGAGATCGATGCTAGGTGAAGACCTTTTTTTTTTTTTTTTTAGAGAACACCTTGATGTCGGGGGAAAAATAGCAGAATCAGAAATCGATTTTAGGTGAAGACCTTTTTTTAGGGGTCGCGAAAAAATTTGGCTGTGCAAAATGGGTCTCGATGAAAAAAGTTTGAAGAACACTGTTTTAATTTATAGTTTTTATAAATAGTTGCGACTGGAAAATTTAAATTTTTATCGGACCAGCCAAAAGAGCGATAGCATGGAGTAAAATTTACATTTTACACAGGATGCAAGTTAACCAAAAAAAAAAACAACAAAAAGCAAGAAAAAGCAAAGTTTAATTAAAAACTGCTTAATGTGCTATACGGAACTATGATTTATTTTATAGTGCTCTCAAAACATTACAATCTTTATGAATATAATAAAGTGGCGTGCCGAGAATTTTTGAATGGGGGAGGAATACAACCATAATCAAATATGCTTAGTGAAAAAAATTTTTATGTGTTAGCTGAAGAAAAAAACTTCACTTTGAATCTGTGCCGGTTTCGTCAAGTTTTCATCCCAAAAACATAGTGATCTTTAGTAAAAGGTCTTCCCTTTGAGTTTGTCTCTGATTTTTCCAAGGAGTTTCCAAGGGTGGGGCCATGGCACAACCCTTGTGCTAAATATCCCCCCCTAAATATGCTACCGACTACTATGTGAAAAGAAGGCAAATAAATGGCAGCAATAGGCATTTAACAAAAAACAACCATGACGAGAGATCTACTTGTTGCCCCCTAAAAATGCTTTTCATAGGGATTTTGTTGAGAAACCCTGACCTTGGCATTGGCATAAAAATTATAAAAAATAAAAGCAAACTTTCTTCTTACTGATGGCCTCTGCTTTTATGTATCTAATTTATAGTAACATAGAGATTGTTTAATCACAGAAACATCCAAACTAATTTTTTTATCAAATATCGTTTCGATCGAATGTCCTTTCGATCAAATGTCCTTTCGATCTAGTGTCGTTTTGATCTAGTGTGATTTCGGTTAAGTGTCGTTCGATCAAGTTTCGTTTGATCAACTATCGTAGTATTCATTAGAACAGTGATTTTCAATCTTTTTCATACCGTGGCCCCCTTTCTAACCCAAGGTAACTCAACGACTCACTTTGGTGAACAGAATCTAATTTTCGTCTCAAAAAAGAAGTGTTCTCTAAAAAAAAATCTTCAATTCGAATCAATCTCGGATTTCGCGATTTTTGTTCTAAAAAGTTCTCTAAGGAAAAGAAGATGCTCACGTCGAATCTGTCTTGTATTTCTGCTGGGATTTCTAGCGAACCGGCTTGGACAAAGCCCTAAAAGTCGGAACTGTCTCGCCATAATCCAGATGTATGATAAGCCAATGCTTTGTGGCCCACTGAAAACAGCGCCCACTACTGCCCCACCGATTGAAAACCACTGCCCAAGAACATATAGGCCATTTCAAATTTTTTTCTTTCGCCTGAAATTTTTTGTTCTTTTCGGAATCTGCTGCCTTCTCCGCGTAAAGAATGTTTTTTACATATAATGGTTGGAAACTCTCCAAAATTTACATCTGTGTTTTCGTATTGAAACTTTTTTGTTTTACCTTCTACTAGTGTAATTTTTTTGGTTGTTTTTTTCTTGTTTCATATTAAAAAAAAAACTCCAAGCGGAATATCTGTGTGTAATACTGTATCCTAGAAACTTCTAGACTCAACCGGATCTGCAATCACAACGAACTTAAAAACTTCATGGGCGAACTCTGCACCATTTCAAGGAACCATCTGATCAAACCAGGAATGTCGAGAACGCGGCACAACTACAAAAATAGACACGCGCCGTATTTCAAAATAGCAGACGGATGAGGTTTTGTGAGAAAAGTAAAAATTTGCTGAGTTTTGGTTACCTCTTCACTTAATCTGCAGTTCAAGGTAAAAAAGTGAATAATGAATCTCATTCTTTGAAACATTTGTTTTGAACATTAGCAGTTTTGGTCAATTACGAATGATTTACATGTTTGTTAAACAAATACTTAAGAAGTTTTTTGCTTGTAAAGAACTTCAGAATAGCTATAAAAACCAAGGACTTCATTTGAAACTTTTATTGCACAATTAAGTAGCCTTAAAAAAGGCTCTTTTGAAAACTCGAACGTTTTCGTCTAGCTCTCTTCAGGATAGTATTTAAAAATTTAAAGAATGAGTCGGATTGGCTGAAAGCTAAGGTTAACAACGGTTATCATAATATAATAAAACCATGTTTTCTAAGCGTACACATTTTTTGGTGAAAGAAGAAACAAAATTTTGCGAGTTTTGCGTTAAAATTCGAAACTAAAAAGAAAACTTTTACACTTATACTAATAATTTATATTTGTTAACAATCTCTTTCTGTTTACATAATTTAGGTTTACAGAGAGTAATAAAAATCGATTCTAAGACAGATAAATAGAAGTCGGATCTTGCTTTAGAAAGAATAAAAAATTGGTTGTCATTGTAGTGAGATGCACATTTTTGGTTTAACAAATGATTTCCAATAGACGAGTTACAATGAGGTATAGAATTAGCTGATTTACCTTGTCTAATGGATCTTTCTATGTAAAAAAAGTTCTCTAAGGTTAGTTTACCAAACTTTGGCATGGAAGAAAAGTTAGAAAACAAAATTAAACATGTCACCATATTTGAGTTGGACAACTCTGGATTAAGCGAATAACCAACATCGAGCAAAAGATGTAATTTTAGAAAGTGGAGTTTCCGAAAATTTTTAAAAACTTTATGGTCTTCAAACTTTATACTTGTTTCATTTTGGTCAAGCACTATACATTCATCAACACAAACCCTGGAACAAAATTTTAAAAAATGTTATCAGATGGTTTGTGTCGTAGAACCCAAAATCAATAAAATCAACCGTTTTAAACTAATAATTCTGAACAAAGTGCTTATCACATCTTAAACGATTAAAAATAAGTGTTTTCATGAATTATGCATTTCACGACGAAGATTCTGAGAGCGAAAAAGGCATAGTGTTTGAAAAGGTACTTCTCATCGCAATAAAAATAGCATTTTCAAGACGTGAGAACGATATTTTAAAAACATATTGACATAAGTAATGAGTCTTATGCACCAGACGAATTAAGAAAAATTCCCTTGAAGATGAACTGTTAATAAATTTCTTTTTCTACTTCAATTGAGCAGGCAAAAGGCGAAAGACACAGATTTAACAGTGTTTGCCAAAACCATTTTTAGCATAAAAAGTTTAAACATTAATTCTTAAGTAATTACTCGTGATCAAGTAATTAATAGTTGGATCAAAATAACAGATTAAATCTTCTGCAAATCTTGTACGACATTTGTTAATTTACATTTTACAAGTACAGTGAAACCTCGATTTAACGGACCTCGATTTAACGGACCTCGATTTAACGGACTTCGAATTTAACGGACTTGAGAGCATAGACTGAGCATAGACTGAGCATAAAGCAAAAGTTGACAAAGCGAGAAATCGAGAATGCAAGAAGTTGACAGATAAATATAAATAAGGATTATATTGCTGTCAGTAGTGTGACATCACAATATGATATCACAAAACCCACAAGCATATATAAATGTGTCAATGTGACATCACAAAATCATATCTAGCAATAGTTTTTATTCTTCATAAGCACTCTAAGAAGTATCGGTACTGTATTCGGCCCTTTACGTCCTAATGTGACGAATTCGTTTCATGAAAAACAATGGTTTATAACGAGAATAATTGCGTGCGTTGAGTCTAGCAAGCGATTGTGACGATTTCGACACATGCCGCGATTTCATTAAGTATTGCGTCATTTTTACTTTCCGTTTTTCTGTAGCTTAACAAACAATCTTTGGGATGACACGTGACCCAATAACTTTTCTTTTTTTTAAAAAATAATTCAATTACAAGCGGAGAGCAATATCTTGATATCTCCGAAAGCAGGTCGGGGTAATTGCCTACCCTATGTATTAGCGCCTCCGTCGCTTTCCTGCGACTCAGGAGAATAAATATAGAGAGAAATAAATAAAAATAAACTCTGCAATATTTACAGACTGGTTTCTCGCGTATTTTGTGCCTGCGGTTTGGAAATATCAAGAAGAGGCTCTAAAAATTGCTCCGAACAATATACGAGCGATTCTAATTCTTGATAATGCTCCTGCGCACCCCAATGAAGAGAAACTTGTAAGCCGTGAGGTAAGATAAAGTTACGAGGTAAGATAAAGTTACTTGCCTCCCGGTACAACGTCAGTTATACAGCCAATGGACCAGGGGGTAATAAGTGCCATGAAGAGGTACGACATACGCCGTTACTTGGATATAAGGCATTAGCTGTCATAGAGGCAGTGGTAGATATTCAAAGTTAGAGGCCCGAGGCAAGGATTTCCAAAAATTGATGTTCTCTAAAAAAAGGGGGGCTTTGATCTCGTATTTCCCTTTTTTCTCCCAAAATCATGGTGATCTCCAAAAAATAAAAAGTCTTCACCTCGATTCAATCTCTATTTTTGCTATTTTGCTCCCAAAATCATGGTGATCTCTAAAAAAAATCTTCACTCCGAATCGATCTCGTATTTCCCACTTTTCATCCCAACGTCATAATGAATCATCTGAAAACACATATAGAGCAAATTGAAATTGTATGCGGTTTTTCGATGGGAACCCCTAAAAAAATGGGGGCCCGAGGCAACTGCCTCATTTGCCTCACCCAAAATCCGCCACTGCATGGAGGACGATGAAACTGAAACTGATGTGGACAACTGAAGGGAGTGTACCTTAGCCAACATAAAAATTACAATATTTGTTCTGCTATTTACAAATTTGCAGCAGCATGGCAAGATCTTAACGTATCTGTCCTCTCAAACTCTTGGAACAAACTGATTGCTGACGAAGATACTAAAGTGAATTTTGAAGGATGCCAAGCAAAAGATTTTCTCTACAAGTTACAGCGTGGTGGTGAGGTATCTACCTTCATTGATGACATCATGGACTGGCTCGATGAGTTGGATCTTGACTCCGGGTATGAGGTATTGACCGAGGTCGACGTAGTGACATCTGTGGTGGCTGCTTAAGAAGAGGAGAGCAGTGATAAAAAAGAGGTGATTGGGTCTCTAAAGTGAAGTTGTCGATTTTACGAACTTACATCGATACTCTCATTGATTACTCTACATACAGCAGCTACCTGAGATGGCGCATCACTATAGGAACCTTTGGATAATCAGGAAACTTATTATCATAGAACAGCACATGGGGTGTTGCCAAACCAAAATCAGTAGCTTTTTTGGTTCTCGTCCTCCTGTTCAAGATAGTGCTCCTGCTAGCCATTCACCATCTCTCCTGGAACATTTACTGACCCTAAAAATTAGATTAACGGTGACCCATGTTGTAGATAGTGTCATCACCCCTGGAAATGATGTTCAAGATGCTGATCGTGCCGAGCTGATGATCATCTCGGACTCCGATTAAGCTATCGATATTACGCTATCACTATTAAGCTATCGATATTACACTATCGACTCCGATTAAGCTATCGATATTACACTATCGCTATAGTTATGTAAATACCGTGTTTAAATCTGTATAGTAATACATCTTGCCATTAAAGACACTAAGCGTCATTATTGTGTTTTCGAAGTAAAAGAGAAAATTTGTGATTACAGATAGCCTACATTAGCAATTGTGGTGCACACAATCGTAGCAGAGTGCGGAACACTGCATTTTTGATTAACGGACTTTTTCCAGCAACTGACTGCCCCTGGTCTGCATTAGTCTGTTAAATCGAGATTTGACTATAACATACTCCATTGCAATTGCAACCAAAAGTGTTAAAAAATTAGTGAATTTAATCATTTTGAATCTTTATATTTTTTGTATTACAGAAAGGGTTCTTAACTGGGGAAAATTTTAGAGACTCCACACGAAAAAAATAATAAATTGGTGGTCTATGGTATTATTTTAGTGGTCCACAACACAACACAGTCAACGAAAGGTTTTTAATTACACCTTCCTGAAAACTAGGGATAGAACCTCATATTCGGCTAAAAACAAAAAGTGATCACTTTAATTTAACAGGCATTTTCAAGCCGAACTGTTTTACAAATCAATGCAATGACTTTTTTTCACTTAAATTGAGGATTCTATTTCTCATTGTCAACGCGTTAAATTTAAAGGTATTTTGTAGAAATCTGAGCAAGGTCACTTTGGTTTTAACAAAAAAACCTCACATAGTTTTGTATTGGGATCTACTCAGAAATTTTTAGAGCAAATGAGGTGCATGGAATAAAAAAGGTTGCGAACCACTGTTTGTGTACAGTAAATAGCTTTAATTCAAACGCTTAACAAATTCAAAAATGTCTGTCAAATATTATTTGATGAATTGTTGAAAAAACTGTGTCGGTTAACAGCCTTTGTATAAGTTTAAAGTAGTTTAGAAAATATTACATGCTTTGAGTTTAAAAATAGTGCTCAAAGCTTTTCGTGTTAGGGTATTTTATAAGCAGACCTCAGCTAACACAACAGTCACGAAAACATAAAATTGACTCGAGAGTTTTTTTGTTTATCTTTCACTGCTTTTTTTATGATGTTCTTAATAAAAACCATTTTATTTTAATTGGCTAATTGCATGTCATAAAGTTTATTATTGCATTTATGTTTATCATCATTGCTTTTACTGATGTACGCGAATATTTCTTATGGTATCAATAAACTAGAAAACGATTCTGGTTATTTTGGTGCGAACAATAAATTCAAGTAAATTCTCCTGCGACTACGTCAATTCTTATCTACATCTGCTTTATTCCTGCGTTTTATTTGCCTTTCATCAACGTAGTTAGTCATAACAATTATTTTCCATTCCTAACACCAAAATTAGTATATAAAGAGCTTAAATTATAATAATAATGTATATAAAGTTATATAACTTTTTTTCAGAAAGTATCCCAACAAATGCAATGCTCTACAAAGCAAAAGAGAAAAAAATAGTTTTAACTTTTTAATGATAAATCGATACTGCCAATATACAACAAATACGAAAAAAGTAAATTGCCCAAACCTTTCAAAACATTTTATCCAGAAATGTAACAATAATAAAAAAAACTTTTAATTAACTTTTTTCTGCGAATTAAATTAGCTTATTACAGATTTTATTTAGCCTATTTCATACTCTCTTTTATCACTGCTACTTTTTATCACATTAAAACTTCCTTTTACGTTATCTCATCTCGCGCTGTCCTATATAAAAAAAAGAATGGTGCGCGTGTGTGTTGCACATACAGCGCATGCGTTTTGTGGCATTCGTTAAACCTTGTGCGAGCTAATGGCCTGTCAATGAGAAAAATTCTTGCAATTTCCTGATCGCGAGGAGTAGTTGTTCGGTTCGAACTAAGTAATTTTCGCTCAGGTTTCACGTGTTGGCCAAATTAGTTTTCCGCTTTTAGCAACCGCTACGTTTTATCTTTACGTTCTCCAAAACATGTCTTTGAATTAATCTAACCCGCTCTTTTTGGAATTTGCTTTTTAAACAGAGCTCACAATTTTTGTTTTGGCTCTTTTTCATTACTAAAACAAAAAAATTATTACAATAGAAGCCCAATTTCAATAATTGCAGTTGAGGTAGCCTACATTAAGAAATTGCATTTATATCCTTTTCGGTAACTTGCGGTATAATAATCAATTAGAAATCTTAAATACTTACTTATAATATTACAAAAAGTAAGCTTAATTATACAAAAGGCAATTAAAGAGTGAAGGTTACGAATTAAAGGTACTCAAGCGTTTGTCCGATTTTAAAATATCTGTTCATCTATTTTTTGCTGCAAACATTCCACACAGACACAGTATGACTGTTCGAGCATCACATGGACGCCCAACAGTAAGCCGCTGAGGTTACTCTAGTTTAGGGTTTTTTTAAACTCTGTGCCGTTAATTATTTTGTTTCGACAGAAAGTAATTAGAGTTTTGGTCTGACGATTACTTCTGTGTTCCACGTAATTTTTGTAAGCCCTATCGCTAAAAAATGGAAAGAAAAAATATAAGAGTAAGCGCCAGCGAAACAGTGTAAAACAATGCTTTTCAAACTTTTTAGCATCACGCACCGGAAAAGTGGTAACATAACTGTTGCAGCCCAGCAGTGAATTTTTGCTTTACATTGATAAAAGAACATGCCAAAATTTAAGTGAAGACAAAAAGTCTTCATCATAAATGTCTGACTTTTTGTCTACGTGTACCAAATTTTTGCCAACAAACCTATCGTGAGGCGAAATTTGTTTAGTATAGAATCGATGACCTTTTTTTGTTTTCATTCCGATTTTAAGATAAATTCTTGAACCTAATCAAAATTTACCGTGCAAATTCAAATAAAAAAAAAAAAGTTTTCACATTGTTTTCTGCAAAAAAATCTCCCGTCTATTTTCTAAATGAAGCGCATAAACCTTTTCTAGTCCTAAAATTTTTAAGTTAATTAAAACTTCAAATTTAACAACTGATTAGAAATTAAATAAGCATTTAATTAATAATTTCTTTGCGGCCCCCCAACAAAAACTTTGCCGATCGCCGGTTGGGAAGCCTTGGCCTCACATTAATTATTATAAGCTTTTTTAAAAAAGTACTTTTCCCTTACAAGCGTTAGTCTCAAATGATGATAAAATTCAGTCAAAAGAGCTTTTATTTGTACCAAATAAATTGATATAGTTTAATAAAAAGTACAGTACTTGAAAACCGCTGGTATAAAACGACGAGCAGATGACAATAAATCGACAGGCCTAGCTATTTGTATCCGGATTGGATAGCACAGAAACAATTGCTAAAATTAGGCATGGATAGCTGCTTGCAACTGAAACACAAAGAAAAGAACGGTGGCAGTTTCTAGGTTTATATTACTTGTTAAAAATCCGTTTATATTTTATTAAAATCATTTTTTTATACAAATTTTTTTCTGATTTTGATCAAAAACTAACAAATTTTGGGACTGGAAGTATAGAGCAAAAAATGATTAGAAATTGCCAGACATTCCAACTTGTATCAAAACAATTTGCGTACGCACTCAGGTGCATCGTTCTCATTTAAGTGTTACTGTGACACTTCAATATGTAGGCTTATAGCGTATCAAGTAGGTTTTTGCTTCAAAAAATACGTGTGCCATAACGAGAAAAAATTGAAAGCCACTAATCTAGTTGCTTGTGCTTCTACATATGTCTAGTTGTTTTATTTCCTCTTTCGCAGGGGATGGTTTTGGTTAGGCACATGACGTACTGAGCTCATGATGCTTTGGTTCCGATGTAAGAGCGTTCATGCAGCAAAAAATAGATGAACGGAAGCACCAAGAATTAATTGGAAAGTCTATGCCACTTATTATCTTTCGATTTGCTGGTGAATAGTAAACTTGGAGTAATTTCTGCCAAGCTGCCGAGATACTATCGTTTTGTTTTTGTTTCTTATTTTAATTAGTTGCAGGCCTACGAAGAAAATTTAGAACCACTTGCAAGACCGTTAAACAAAGAGAAACGTTCTTAAGTGTCTTTCTGAATGACACAACAGAATAACTGCAGCCAAAGTTTAACCCTATTCTCCACAACCTTTTTCGAGCTATTGACTCCTCAACGGCCGGGCTTCAGAAGCCCACCAAATTAACGATTTATAATTCCAAAACTACTTAAGCTATCTTTTTGAAATTTAAGCATAGTGAAGATCATTTATTTAACTTTTGTTAGAGCAGAAAAGTTTTTTTTTAATTATTTGATAAAGTATGCAAAATTGTAATTTATCAAGGTCACTACAATTTTTACGTTTAGACACTCATTTAACTATCGTGAAATGCGATTATAACGGATTCGCTGTTGTAACAGTCGTAAACTTAATTAAAAATTGGACGTAAAGAGTGACGTCAACGCGCACGACAATTACAAACAATGAAGAAGCTGAGAAAGCTTGTTTCATTGTTTGAATGGTCGAATTATGAAAAATATTTTAAATCAGTTTTATTTACTTGCTCGCATGTTTTGTCCACATGTTTTTATGGTTACTAGTAGTTATTGCTGCTTTTTTTAAAACAGGATAAAAAAACAAAAATAAATTTTTTTACATAAAATAATTTGAAATTGGTTATATTTTGATGTTTAGCAGTGTTAAAAGATTGACTTACAGATATTATAAAACCAACAAAACTTAATCTTTTATTTATCATCGTTTACATGCACATCGTATTTCACCGCCGCAAAAAGAGTTTTTTAATCATTGAAATGAAACTACATCATTGCATTACTTTAAAAAAAAACACTTGAGAAAAACAATATTACTCTATATAATTGTTATTGTTAGTCATGGAACATATCTCGGCATTGATCGAAGTATAAACCAGAAATTTGTAAGCAGTACCGCAAACGCGTGGAAGAGTCACATGTTTGACACTGATTTTGTGATTTGTTCATGTTTTTTTGTGTTTTCTGGCCTGGTCCAATTTCATTTTCATATCAGAGACAACAACGTTTCCTAAAATTAGACTTTGAAGCATAATTTCGAAATGTAAATGTTACTACATTAGAGTCACTTGCACGAAAATGACTTTCGCACAAGATCAATTTAATTTTTCCTTGAACATCAAACTGTAAGTCAGTCAAAGGCCTTTTAACGTGCTGTTGAATTAGGGCTGGCGAGAGGTTGGAAGTGTCGTTTTCATGGGAACGGATTCTTTTCACGTTTTATTGTTCTATTACAAAAAAACATTTCACGTCACTTTCCCTACTTGAAAGTCTTTATCAGCAATTCTAAATTACAGTTTGTAAAAACTAGAGTGCCCAATAAAAAATTTCCTAAACCACAATATTCTAATATTTATGAAGATTCAAGATTTAGATTTGTTGATTTGTCACTAAACATTTACAAATATTCGCATAACATATAATTGAGATTAAATGTAGGACAACGTTACAGGGAAATAATCATAAGGTGTCCAAGTCAAGCACTTACTTTTATTGTGTCATTCAAAATAACAAAAAAATTATAATATAATAAGCCTTTGAAAAACAACCAGCGATAAGGCAAAAAAGTAATTAAGAAGTGAAAATCTAAAACTAAAACTAGAAAATAAGCAAGTCTGGGTAACAAAGGCAGATATATTTTTTATTTTGTAATATGAAAAGTGTCGCATAAAATACGAGATAAAATAACACATTTTGGCTCCAATATATTTAATTGAAAAGTGCGTTTTTTTGTTTTACACTGTGGAAGATTAGATTGATCAACTTCGGAAAATATTGATCACCACAAAACCTCTCCAAGATATTTTCGAGAAAGAGATGTTAAGCTGTAAAGGCCCTTTTTTAACATTACATAAAACAGGGATATTCTATGCCGAAATTGTTGCAGCATGTAAAAATATTCACTTCAAGTAAAACACATAAATAGGACTGGCTTTTGTGCTTAATTTTTTTACTGGAAATTTTTGTTGTATTGTCTGGGTTAAATGCTGTTAACAATGTACCACGCCACAATTGTTTATTTTTTCATCCAAAACTGTCCGAACTCGTGCTGTTTGTAATGCCCAATGCATGTTACACTCCCATGCAACGTTATCTCCGGTTTGTGCAATGGCGCCGCATTTGTAATGAGAAAAAGGAACGAGACTCCATTTGTCGATGCACAAATGAAAACGCACAACTACGCTCCGCAGGCGGAATGGGCCAACTGGCCCCAACCGACTGGGTGCAATCTAAGTAGACGCAGCCAACCGGTAAGTTAGGCGGCGCCAATCGGTTGCGGCCAATTGTCTTTAACCCGTCTGAAGGTGTTTAAGCATAACGCAAACTGTTCTGGACACATTGTTTTGAATGGGTAAGGCAAGGCACTGATAGTGAAAGCATGAGGCTCGATTTACTTTCATAGTACTCTGTATTCGATCTATGATTCATGTGATGGGCAGTTCATGTTTATTTCAGCGAAATTGTTCACGTTCTTGGGTAGCAGGCACAAACAAGCGTTTAGATCTTCGTATATATCGGCAGGTATTTGATAACCGATAAATAATCATAGTCAGGATCTAGAGCAGTGCTCTGCAATTCGTGTGCTGCAAAAAACGAGAAACATACTCTTCCAAATGGAAAAAAAGTTATGTTTCTTTGAAGTAGCAACTAAAAAACTTTAAAAAATTGTTATACAGTACATCTCATTGTGTAATGTCAAGACCTGTTTTTGGTCTTTACTAAATTTTGAACACTTTTCTTCATATGAAGCATTATTTAGTGAACATAAAAACTCTCTACAGATAAATTGATAATTTTTTTTGCAATTTTCACCCAGGCTCGATTGTGCACGATATGCGCAAATTGGCAACTTGAGATGAAAAAAGAGTCATCACTTTATTTTTAGAGTTTAGATTGAAATTTTTAGGTTTTTTAATACATCCAAATAAAACTCCAGGTAAGGGAAAGCATTCAAAATTTAGCTCTTTACACCTGGTCCAGGTGTTCTGTTAATTTTTAAAATTTTTCAAAGTGTGCCGTAGGTTCGAAAAAGTAGCGGATCACGGGTCTAGAGCAATGTTTCTCAACCTTTTTAAGCTTGGGGGCGGCCCGATAATTTTTTCTAATGACAAAATTGTAATAACCGCAATAGATTGATAAAAAAATTTTAATATAACAAAAGCAAACATTTAGCATCAGAAGAACTCCATTTAATGTAAACTTTGCTGCTGCCTTCTTGATATAATACGTAATAAAAGTGGCTCTATTGAAGTTTTTAAAAGGAAATGTTAGGGGTGCCAGAAGCGAGGGCGCACAAGGGGGCAAATAGTGTCCTTTGAATTTGCAGTACAAAAGCATTGGGTTGGATTTGTCTCTACATTTACAAAAATTCGACCGGAATTAAATGTAACAAAGTTTTTAAAACAATGATTTGACAACAGAAAAAAACAGTAAATTTACAAGGGCGCAAAATCGAAAAAAAGAGGCACTCTTTGGTTGATAAGGTACTTACTATAAATATAAAATATAAAAATCTTTCTGAATATATACAAGAAAAACGAAAGTTCATTGGGTGAACGAACTGCCGTAAACAGAAGATAAAATTTCTTTTATAGTCTTCAACTAACTCTCCAGGTCATGCATTTGCGTACCTGTTCGAAATATATTTAAAAACAAAAAAAGAATAGGTGCTAAAATCAGTGACAACATTTTTTTGTCTTATTTCGAACAGGTACGCAGATGAATGACCTGGAAATTTAGTTGAAGACTAAAAAAAAGTTTATCTCCTATTTACGAAAGTTCGCTCACCTAATGAACTTTTGATTTTCTTGTATACAAACAAAACGATTTTTATATTTTACGTTTATTGTTAGTACTTTATCAACCAAATGACTGCCTTTTTTTCTTAACTTTGAACCTTTGCTAATAATCATCGCGTGATTATTGCAGTCATAGCGAAAGAATGAGAGTGCAAATCAGAGTGATGACCTTTTTTTTAGTCTTTAACTATAAGTTCGATCGCGTGACTTTTAATTTCGAACGATTCTATTTAGTTTTGAAGTCTTAACTACAATTTTTTCTATTCAACTCAAAAGAAAAGCTTTTGTTTTAAATCTTTACCTCCCCCCGCCAAAAAATTTTCCGGCGCCTCTGGGCAAACTTCAGCTTGAATATCCACTCAATTTTTCTTTATGGTTTTGATAAGAGATAAAGCTGAAAAGCTTTTCTTACATAGGGTTAGATTAATTAAGTTTTGATTAAGTTTTGTTAAATTTGATTAAGTTTTGTTTAGATAAGGTTGAACATTCTAACCCTAACCCAAACCCTATTCTTTACAAATAAGCTGTAGAAAAAATTAGCAGCAGTTTAATTGCTTTGTTATTAAGTTGTATATATTTGTTTTGAAGTGAAGTCTAAAATTGTAAAAGTGGTAAGTTTTTATATGCAATCTTTAGCTTGGTATCGCAAACGAGTTCAATCAGCGATTCTTTTTTAGCAGCGTTAGGATTGCACAACTTAATATCCTCTGTAAAGAGATTAACGATCCAAAACTTTTTCTTTTGAGAATCTTATTTTCGGAAAAATATAAGCAAAAATTAATGGCTTACCCTTTTAAGTGTTGACTCATAATAACAAATAACTCTTTAGTGTCAACAGAGGTACTTGACACAAAATCTTGCAAACTTGGAAACGTATCAATGTCGCTTTTTTGCAAACATCTGTTACAAAAAAAAAAAACTTTTTTAAAAAGTTTTATTGCACACTGTAAATATGTTGATGCAATAACCTTGAAGAGAACCACTACAAACGTTCAAGCGGCTGAATATATATGCAAAGTAAGCAAGTTTGCCAATTCACATCTTTTTGAATCGAAGTTCTTTTAATAGGGAATTTTCACTCCCGTAAAAATTTATTTGCTTTTCTTAAATCAAAAAGACGCGCAAGAACGCGTCCTCTCCAAAACCGTATCACTTATGCATAAAAAATGAGATGGTGATATTGTAAACCCATGCGCTCACACAGTGCCTCAAAAACCTTCAAATGCAATACACGGTTTCGAATATATTTGATAATCTTAACTGCTCCCATCATAACTGTTATATACATATATATAATACCACTGTTCTATGCAGCCTTCTTTGTCTTTCGAATCGCGACTACAAGCGCTCTTTTGTACATTTTCGAAATTGGAGTTGACGCAATCAGGAAAAGAGAAAGTTATATATCGGTAATCAAGAATTCAAAGCAGCTCTAACATGGATTATAAGCTCTATGTACATAAAATTAGGGCCCGGAACTTTACCTGGTTTTACGTGGAAAAATCTTTGTGAACAGCGCAGGTCATCAGTAACTAAGGTATCAAAGTTAATTTTTATTCAAAGGTTTTCAATTAGTGAGTCATTTTAAAACTACAAAGACGTCTGAATATAATAGAATAATCATATCCGACTAGGAGTCATATCAAAATTTTTTTTAAATGACATTTTGAATTTAAAATTTATTGCGAAAGTTACATGAAAACCAAAAAGGATTTTTATGTTTACATAAAAAGTTCTTTTCGAATTTTTAGAGTGAAGCTTTTATTTTACTTTTGAAATAAATTTATCAAACAGTTTGCAATGAGTAAGGACCGTTTTTTTTAAACTTTGGCGAGAAAATTTTTTTGGAAGAAGTCATTTGTGTAAATCTCAGACTTTAAAATTGTCATGAATTTATACAAGTTGGAAACCCCTGTTTCATTGAAATTCAATCACATCAAATGTCTTGTTTTTATTTTGTGTTTTCTGTTTGCAAAACCCACATCTAAAAGCTAGAAATTTTTTCACAAAACTTTTTCAAACAAGTAAATTTTTACATAAAAAATACGTTGGATTTTTCATTGTAAGAAAATTCTCAAGATAGGAACGGCTTGTTATTTCAAATGCAACGTGAAATGCAATTATAAACAGCCAGGTGTTGTTTAATTGTCTGAAAGTGTCTGCATAAGATCTAAAATATAAACTAATTAATTCATTTATTTTTTCCCACGAATGAATTGGTATAAGAAAGTTTTATAAAAACGCATAGTGTAAAGATTGAATTTTGTCCGCTTGATTGGTATTCAAGCAGTCCAACAACAATTGTTTTATACAACAAAATGTATATGTGTAAAGTATTTCCAAGCAATCGCAAAAAGCTCAAAAAAAGAAAATGCGATTTACATGAAATAAGTTCTGCATCGCCTAAGGCATATCGAGATCGACGTAATTCGCTTCGTCACGCAAAGCCAATTCTTGGTAAAATTCATGTTACTTAATAAAAGCGTGAAATTAAAATTTCACGCTCTGCTTCTGAATTAACAAATTTGTTAAAAGATGTCTATTTTACCCGTTAACCCTTGTTTGGGGGCACCTAAAAATAGTACCATCTAATTCATTAATTTAAATTAGAAAAAGTCAAAAAATTCCAGAATTTTATCTAAAGAGATGAAGTAATTACAAACGTTTTTGCAAAAGCAGGGCTTCAGAAGCCCGGCCGTTGAGGAGAATAGGGTTAACACAATTGATTGCGCTTACAATCAATGTGGCGTTTTTCCCTACTCGATCACGTTGCCGACGTAAATTTTTTTCGTATGATCGAATTGAGCTGATTGTTGCTAGAAGTGGGGTCGACATTGCAGCCAAGCAGTGTGGATTTTCGCGCCCTGTTTGTTTAGATAAAGTTGGGAGCGACGTCATTTGTTTGATAAATGGCTTGACCACGTCGTCGTCCGCGCTTATTCGCGCGAAACTAATCGTAAATCGTTTGACCGTTTGGACTTTTTCGCTTCGAGCAAATCATGTGACAAACACAAAATCATGTGACAAAACCGCTTTGTTAGCTGCGTCTTAAATAGATCGGCCCTGAAGAATCAACAGTATTAATAGAATTAACAGCAAAACTGGTTTACTGAAATATTGAAATATTGTTTGTAATTTGGCCGCAAAAAGTTGGTGAGTTTGTTTTTTATTGGTTTTGTTGAAAGAATTTATATAATTGTGTTGTTTTTATATATATAGTTGCAAAATTAAATTATAGCTTAGTCGAAAGTAATTTATAATTAGTAGCTTAAAATATATATAAGAACTGTTTTCCGGCTAAATAGTAAATCCCAAATTTGTGTATTAAAATTTTAACGTTCGTCTCGCATTGCTTATAAATTAATATGTAAATTTTAGAAAACCGTTATTCATCAATTGCTCGTTATCGTGTTGGAAAATTTGTGGAATAAATTTTTCGGTGGCTTGCGATTTGTGGTGGATAACGCGTTCTGATCCTCAACGACTATAAGGCCATTCCAGTTTTAAAATTTCTGTGCGAGTGCCGCGTGGCGTGGTAGTGCACAAGCAGTGCAGTCTTTTTAATAAATTGCTTGTGAAATGCTTTTTTTAAAGGGTGCCCTGGAAATCACCGAGACAAGCTGCGCATCAAGCTCACGTCCTTCTGCTTGCAATGCCAAAGCGTCATCAAATATCATCAACTAAAGTATATCATCAAACCAAAGAGCCATCATCTAAACCAGGGGAGTCCAACCCGCGGGCCACATTTGGTGCACGTAAAGGTTTTAAGTGGCCCGCGCAATATTTTTCAAAATATATAACGTAGGGTTTTCATAAGTCCCGATTTTGGCGGGACAGTCCAAATTTTTTAGGGCTCTGTTCTGCCCACTTTGGCAAAAAATTTCGCCAGAAATCGAAGACAGATTCTATGTAAAAACTCCTTTTTTTTCTTGTTTTTTTCCGAGATCACTAGTTTTTAGAGACAAAAATAATGAAATCCGAGACTGGTTTGAAGTGAAGATTTTTTTTTGGAGATCACTATGATTTTGGGACGAAAAATAGGGAAATCAGAGACAGATTTCAAGTGAGGACCTTTTTTTTAAAGATCACTATGATTTTCGGACAAAAATCGAGGTATTTTGTTTGGCCCGCCAATATTTTTGATGAGCCAAAATGGCCCTCGTCTTAAAAAGGTTGGACGCCCCTGATCTAAACTAAACTATTAATTGATATGACGTGAAAGTAAAACAAGCATTGATGAGCTTGGAATGCTTATTTTTCTTACTCACTATTTTAATTTTAATCCACAAAAAGCGTAAAAAAACTTAGCAAAGAAAACCCATAGTAGCTGTTTCGTTAACATACGCTTTTGGTAAAACACAACTATTACGACAATTTATTAAAGCTCGAAAAAAGTTGACAATGAATCAACATTTAAACATAGTGTGAAGATAAAAGTTTTAATGCCTCAACCATATGTTAGTGATGTAACATATGACGAAGTATTTAAATTGCAAACCACTATAAGAAAAACAATAAAAATGCTACACCCAATCTATGCAGGACCTTGATTTATCGAAAAATAAAAATGTAATAGCAAAAAAATAGCAGCCAAAGTTATAGCAAGCTATGAATAATTCACTACTAGAAAATGCAGTAAAAAAACTGAAAAAATAGTTCAATAACGAATAAAATGCCGAAGGAAAAAACGGCCAAAAAAGTCACTGATGATTAACAAAAACAAAAACGTTATTTACAAATACGCAAGCAATGCGAAAGTAAAAACGTTTCGATGCTGAACCCAAGAGGACGCTCTTGGCACACGTTACATCACAGCAGCTTATTTTGTGGAAAAAAAACGAAAATTATTCGGTAAAAACAATACTTCAGCAGTAGAATATTTACGCAAGACGGCAGTGATAGGAATAAAAATAAAGAAGCTCAGTTCATGTACTTCCTACACAAGCGAGAACCACAGTTGCAAGTTATCTTGTGCGACGCATCTTCGATCGGAAATTTGTAATCGTACGTCAATTCTTCTCCGCGATATATTTTCCTCAATGCAAATATCACAATGTGCTTCTTTCCTGAAAAACATGTTTGATCAAAAAGTTTAAATTTCACGCTAATTCAATTCCTTACAGGTAATGTTTTTTACCGCTATAACTTTGTCATATTAATTTCAAGCTACTTGTTTGAAAATTAATATCAAACTAAAACTTTTCAATTTTTAGTTTATATGCAAAACTTTCGAGAAGACTGTAAAAATCTATGGGAAAAATTACAAACGGACTTTATGTGTGAGGTAAATAAAAACGTTTAATTTCTTCATCGGCAAGTTGTAATTTATGACCAAAGCTGCTTGAATTTACACATTTCTAATTTGTTTATTAAGTGGGAAGGCTGCGCAAACGTCACAATCCGAACTCGAGAGGAAACCAGAAACAAACCTTCGATGTTAACAATCTTTGAGTAACAATTCGGTTCGCACGAGTGGTTAATGAAGCGTGCAGCTGACCCCATGACCGTTGCGTCGACCACGAAATGGTCATCCATGCGAAACATGTAACAACCGATGCTCTTGCTTTCGTAATACTGTTCTCGCTTGTCGGTCAATTCGCGTCGTATCATCTGTGGTGAAATGGAGATTCGTTGGTTGTTTTTATTTAGATATATGAATATCAAGTGAAGCGTTTGGTTAGTGGAACACAAGCATTCCTGCTCTAGTGCGCGAGACTTGGGTTCAATTCCCGGGCTGGCCGAACATGACACAATCTATTAAAGATTTTTCACCGACGCGTCTGTTAGTGACTATGTGCCCAAGTCCAATGTTGTAAACACCAGTTACACAAATTATCGACACGCTTCGGTGCACAAAGCAAATATCAGTTTTTGTTTTTCAACAGCTGCTTCTTAGATACTTGCATCTGGTTCGAATCGACTTCGTAGATTACTTCAAATTATTGAATATACTCGTAAATTATGCATAAACACTATGAATTACTCTAGTTAGTAACCCCGAAACTATACCCTAAGAGAAAAAGAAAATTAAAGTTTACAAAAGAAAAACTTTATTTTCTGTCAAAAATATCAAACCGATAATTAATCAATCCGTTTTAAAGAAACGTAAAAAGTTGCAATACAAAGGCATCCCGAACATACCTGGCCGGTGTATTCCATTATCATTTCGCTCGCTTCAATATCGCGCTTGCAGAAAAGGCCGCGACCGTGTATCGACGATCGGTAAACTCCGACAGCTTGCTTCGAAAACGTTCGAAGATGACGAAATCGCATCGCCATGGGAAGGAGGCCCATGCTGGTCGGTCGCCTGAATAAAGCGAGAAAATTCCGGTTGAAACATGATCAAGCGCCGATGTCGCCGGTGAAAAGCACAGCGGTTTTTCCAGTTTCCAAAATTTTTCCAACCCAACGACGGACAATCATCAAGTCACGTCACGTTCGAGTTAAGAAAGAGCAAGAAAACAACCGCTCACGCAGAGAAGTAAACTTGTGTCCTTCTAATCGCGAATGGGACGCTTAATAAACCGAGCCATTCTGACTTGACAAAATAAGTTACATACAAACGACCAATAAGAGTCCAGCATAGCGGAAATGCGCCAATCAAAGCCCAGTTCACCAATCAGAATCAAGCACATAAAAAGTCCTCCAACCACATTTCGACTCACCGGTTGCTCAACTGCATCATCTCCTCGTCGGACTGACTCTTGTCGGGCTGATACTCGGGCAATGGTCGATGTTTCGAGGCCAGAAAGCTGAACATGTCGGGTTTCGATCTCCCTTTGTATTGCTCGGCACGACAGCAACCATGAGGGTTAATGTGACTGATCTGTGACGTAAAAATCACGTGATTAGTCAGTGAGGGGTTCTCGATCTTGCCAATTTGTTGAAAATACGAATTATTACTGCGCTTTGTATTAGCCTGGACTGGAGTCGAACCCGTCTCTTAATCAAGGCGAACATGAAGATATTAACGAATCGATTTATAATTTGCTGGGGAAGGACAGCAACCGCGCAGACAACAGCAAACAAGACTTTTGAAAAGCTAACCGTCAACATGCAATAGAAAAGAAATTATGACGCAGAAAACACGTGACGAGGGTTAATTTAGATTTTAGTGACGGTAGAAATATCAAACGAAAAATAAATGCGTCGCATCAACTTCATTCTGAGAAACAATCGCAGACGTCTGATCGCTTAACAATAGAATTGAAACGTCATTCTGTCGTGATCGGCAAGGGTCGAACCGGTTCCTTTAGTCTGCAAACATCACCGACCTCCTCCTTGGTCTTCTTGTGATATTTCGCTTTGTAGCAGGGGCAGTGCGTCGCTCCGGGAAGTTGCTCGACCAGGAAACGTACGGCGTCGTGGGAAAGTCCCAGAAATGCGTAAGGCGTCATGACCGCGCGAAGTGACGACGGTAGAAAGGCGGCGCGTTGGTTAAAGCGACATTCTTGAATCGCGGAAAGGAGGTCGTCGATCAGCTCTGACGTAATGAAATTAAGTTAAAATCACATTTCCGCGATTTTTTTGAGGGGGTTCAAAATATTAACCTTGTAAATCAGACCCTTTCGCGTGGTAGCCGTCGTCGCTGCTAATTTCGAAAATAAGATGTTGCGTTGGTTCCGAGTCAGGTGACGATTGGAGTTTGTTCGGTTTGTTTGGAGCGGCGGCATCGTCCAGAAAAATGTTAAAGGACGAAAGAAACTGCAGGAAAAAGGTCGCAGAGTCGGACGATAGCGAAAAAAATTCAATCAATTCGCCAGTTTACTGAACAACTTACCTTGTTGATTGGTTTATCAGTTTGCTTGTGTGAGTGTCGGTTCTTGTAGACATCGTAGAGATGGGAAAACTGCTGCGTTTGTTCGGGGCAACTGGATGAAGCTGAAAGCAAAAGTTTTTCTCATGTGACAAACTGCAAGGTCAAACTTTACCGAATGTTTCGGTACTAAACTTACTCTCGTCGAGGTCCACTTTCAAGGAAAACTTTTCTTTCCGCTTTCTTTTCGCTTTCGGAGTGTGCCCGCTTTTGGATTGGTCACGTGACCCGCCACGTTTCGAACGAAGCGACGATTGTCTGGTTTCGTCACAAGCTTTTCGTGTCACTTCAGGCTAAAACAATAAAGCAGCGCGTTAAGGCCTGTTTCCACTACGAGCGTGGAAAAAAGCATGCTTTGTTTGTTTTATTGATTTTTTTTGCGCTCGCTTCAATCGAAGATCAATAAAAAAGAAAAAGAATGCTCTTTTCCACGCTGGTAGTGGAAACGGGCCTTTAAGTAAAAATCATAAATTATTCACGACAAATTCAACGCTGTAGAACATAAGCTTTAGTTGACTTTTTTTATAAAGACAACAGTCAATGGGATGCGAACCCGCATTTATGCTTTCCTTCGGATTACTTGATTGCGGCATCGGCAACTTTACATAATCACATTCAAGTAATTTTCGCTCTGCTTGAAAACTCAGTCACTGGTTATTATAGTTATTCGTTCTAAAACTCCGCGTTGATTTCTTACAATGCAGTATTGTGCTGGAATAGCAACGCAAGTAACTCATTCCCTATGCGGAACGTTGACAAGGACACGGGTAACTTATAATCTAACTTTATTAAGTTGCAAATATCATCGAGCGGGATAGAAAAATAACTTAATATTTCTTGAACTCTGAGAACTGGGGTTTTGACGTGCCAAAATCAGATATATTATAACAAAAAATAAAGTTC
Organism: Diplosoma virens; assembly: GCA_963680785.1. NCBI lineage: Eukaryota > Metazoa > Chordata > Ascidiacea > Aplousobranchia > Didemnidae > Diplosoma > Diplosoma virens. The sequence goes on along the minus strand of OY796880.1, from coordinate 65,218,772 downwards.
TTTATTTCAGGAAATTCAAACCAATTCAAATAAACGATGAGAGCAAAGGTGATGACGCACTGTACGATTACGAATAACGCGCCATGCCCAGAGGTAATATAAAAAGAAACGTGCCTGCAGGTAAAATAAAGAAAAAATACAGAGTGACCCTCCCCTTCCCAAAAAAAAAAACAGAACACATACAAATTTTATTAACATCCATTAAATTACAAGAAACTTGGTGGACTTAAACTTTAGTCTTGGTACAACCATTCCTCAAAGTTTTAGTAATTTTAGTTACTTTGGGTTAAACTTATATTCTGTTTAAATATGCTCCAAATGGGTGAAACAGCATTGAAGGCAAACTCGCAGACGTCGAACACATTCAGAACACTCTCACTCAAACACATTGCGATACTTAACACAAAAGAAAATCCGAGAAATTTCAAAACAGAAATGTGTTCGACTGATTGTCAATTTGTGCGACGTCTGCGAGTTTGCCTTCAATGCTGTTTCACCCATTTGGAGCATATTTTAACAGAATATAACTTTAATGCTAAGTAATCATAATAACTAAAACTTTGCCCAAAACAAACAAAATATGTGTTTTTTGGGGGGGTCATCTTTACTAATACCAACACTAAATTCTTGATAAAAATGCCAACAATTTAAGTAACTTATAGCTAGAAATAAGCTTTACTTGGGTTTGTAATAATCTAAAACATAGAATTTGCATTTGATTTTATTGTTTCGTGTGCATCTATTAGTTATCGTCTTTAAACAACAATGCGTCATCACTGTATACCTGTAAAGATCAAATGATTATATGTATAATTGTTAAATACGTTTAAATTGCCATACTTAAAGAATTGAAAAAGGGTTAAGTTTTTATGGAGCATCTGAATAGAAGTGAAAAAATTGGCGATGGGAAACAAAAGGTTAGAACTTCAAAAAACGCTAAGATTAAAAACTGCAAAGATTAATCTTAACCCTATACGGACAAATTTAATTTTGTGCAGGATAAAAATTATTTCAACTGTTTTTTAGTGACAGTAGCTTTCTATTATACAGTATTTGACAAAATATTAAAAAATTTTTATTTATTTTTGATATTTTTAAACGAGCCAGATCTGTCCCACTGGTCCATAGTACGAAAAATCAACCGTTATATATCTTGCAATAATTGGACCATAAAAGTGAAAAACGAGTACACAAGTAATTTTATATTACAATTTGAATACTTTTAGGTTTTGTAAAATGTTTTAAAGCAGTTTTTATTTTTGTTCAGGCAAAGAAACGTTTCACATTTTATGCGAAAAATGTAGGTTTTGCTAGTGTACCCAGGCAGTTTGCATCTGGCTCTTTTTTCTCTGTAATCTGGATACTTTCTTTACTTTGAGGGTTGTTGTAACTTGATTCACAATATACATATTCATCATCAGAGTCACTTTCTCCTAGAAATTCATTTTCGCTCCCAGCAATAGCTTCTCAATTCTTTATGCCATAAAAATCTCGAACATTCATAAGTAATTTATTATTACACTACGTTTACTCATAATATTCAAAAAAAAACTGCAACATAACACTCAGATTATATTTAGATCTTCAGCATATAAATCAAACTTTATGGACCAGGTGAACAGATCTGGCACGTTTAAACTAATCGATACCACATTAATCACAATAAGCAAACATTAAAAATTTTTTATTGATATGATAGAACTACTTTTACTAAAAAAAATTTTTATTTGGTCAAAAAATTTGCTTGCTTATCAAGAACTACTTAATGCAAAATAGTAAGTATCAGCACTTTTTACTAACCTTGCCAAACAAGCAAAGAACTGACTATTACTTTCACACTGGTTGAAGTTTTAGGGTTTCCAACTCAAAACTACACCAACTAGATATGACAAATCTAAGGAAGTCGTTTATTTAAAAAAATTTTTAAAAAGGTTCACTAAATTACGTTTTTTTGAAATGTGCCAGATAAGTCTTATTTGTCCATAAAGGGTTAACTCTCAACAGTCGGCAAGAAAGCGAAAACCGAAGAACTCACCGATTCGCTCGATTTCGCTCCTTCTTCTCTGGTTACTTTCGAAGATTGATTTGCGTTGTTGATTTGTCGGGAGATTATCGTACGGACGATCGCTTTCTCTTGCGGCGATAGATTGTTCTTGGCGCTGTAGAAGTCGATCAGGCGCTCGAGTGGGCTTTCCGCTGACGACTTCGAGGATGAATCGAGCGGAAGTGCGAATGTCGGGAGGTTCACACTTTCGATCGAAACATCTTTCGATGGAAGGTTCGTCGGGACAGAAGTTTGTGTTCTCTGGAATATTTAATCATTCTTAAAGAGCAATTAGTTAGCCTAGTGGTTAAGGTTTCTGCTTCGAGCGCAGAAGGTGCCGGTTCGATTCTTGGAACGGCCATATCTGATCAAGGGAAATTAACGGGTGGGGTATGCGGTCAAAATATAAACTTTCGATATCGAGGAGCTTGCATATGGTGGGAGGTTAGTTTGAACTCAAAGTTTCTGTGCCATCCTTCGACGGAGTAGTGCCACGTGACTTAATTTTGGTTGTTAATATCGACACTAAACCACGGATGTTTCGCTACCGCTGCGACAGCATCACGCGAGTGACTGTGCTACCCAGGAACAGCGAACTCGTTACACAATGTGAAGTTTTATTTACAGAGGATCAACGTTAAGAAACCGAAACACCGACAAGTTGCATTGTTATATTTTCAAACACAAAACAGTTTCAACAAAATCGGGTAATAAAATGGTAACAAACAAACCGAATTTTCCTTAACATTAGCAATGAATAAATGACTCTGAACCTGACAAAATGCGTCCAGTTATGGCTTGGAAATTTGACCACTATTATCTTACGCCCAAGTCTTCATTGCTTTTTTTTTTGCTTATCGAAACCATTACTACGTTCGTATGATTTGAGACTTCGATTAAGGACGCAGATCAATAGAAGAGTCCGAAACAAATCGCACTATCGACAGTTAAAACTTGCTAAACTTACCGGGGGTCTTGTAGGGGGGTGCACAGTGTTAGGAAACGGGTCAGTTGCGGTTGGCTGTTTTTGGTTGGTCATCGGTGTGGAAGTGGTCTGACGGTTTCCTCGAGATGGAATTTGTGAGGAAGGGTGACAAAACACGTTTTGTGGGTTAGCGGGGTAATTAGGATCGACAAAGGTTTCCGTTTGAACAGCGGGAGTCATTGTCATGGTTACGCGAACCGAGTACGGTACGGCCAAGACGTCTGGCTGATGGACCGCCGGCGGCGGAACTCGATAAGTTCCACGGAGAACAGGCTGGGGTCGAACTTGGAGGGGATTGGGTTCAATGCACATGGGGATGCATTGGACGGGTGCCACTAGGTGGGTCTGGGAGCCAGTGATAAATACTGGTCGGACAGGAGGCCCGGACAAGTTAACCTTTTGGGTCAACACGGTGTGTCTTGCTAATGCAGGGGGTCGAGCAACTGATTGGTGTCTGGACATTAAATTCGAGGTGTTTTTTAAGACTGGTTTTTCAAAGCCACCATTCGGAAATCGATGGACCGACATAGGGCTACGTGCTCTCGACATAATCAAGGGATTTCCACGAGTTACCGACGGGGGGTGAATAAGCGAAAGCCGACTCGGGGGTGCGATGGGTGACAAAGGTGGCATGCGAGGGTGTTTACGATGAGGTAGGGTAGCAGCACCACGTGACGAATCATGTACGGATGAGGCCACAAGAGTGGTCGGAGTGGTGAGGTGGCCGGGGGTTTGCTGGACAGTCGAACCCTCCAGCACTGTTTCGACGTCGTCAGCACTCAAGACTGGGCAAACTTCATTTTCAAACATGGAAACACTTCTCGAATCAGTCAGCAATGAATCTTTAACGTCACTGGACAGGCGGGAATTTTCTGACGTCAAAACATTCTCGACGGATTCGCTGAGAGACTCCGAGCAGGACTGTTCTTGAGGAAGAATAAAACTGCTTTCATCCAGTAGAGGAAGAGCAGGGGATTCATCTTTTCCACCACCACGAGGTACTTCGATAGAATCATCACAAGAAAAGTCTTTTGAAGTATTTGAGTCTGTTACCTTATCCACAGTTGTGGGTTCTTTGTTATCAAGGCTGTTCAAAACATCTTCCAGTAGCTCCCGAACTGTGTCCCCAGAATTGACTAGAGCAGATAAAACTTCCTCATCTAATTTATTGTCGACATTGCACTGTTCTTTCGCCAAAGTCTGGGAGGAGTGGGAAGAAACAATTGAACATTGGGAGGTGGAATCTTGAATATCTGAAATAAATAATGAGCAACTTGATAAATCTTGTTGTTTTATTAACTCACAACGTGTAGGGGCTTAAACCTTACAGCAAGTGTTAAAAGTCTGCTTTATGTGCAATAATTTTTATGCATACAAATACACTACAGCTGACAACATATGTAATATTTTCTTTATTCCTTTGGAATTAGTAAGCTTTTATAAAATGACCTTGCTACCAGATGGTCGTAAAAGTATTTTATATTATCAAAATTTTCTGTATTTAAACTCATTAAGCACAAAAAATTACTAAAGTATTGAACTAAATTTCATCAAAGCTTAGCCCGGCACGTTTTGCGCTACTGGAATCTTTAAGGAAACATATGTTTTAAGGGTGCAGCAGCACCATGATGAAATTTTTCAATTGCTCTAAATAGCAAAAAAGTTAAGACTTTACTTTTGTTATTTGTCTTTGTTTTTAGCTGAAAAAAGTACTTACTAAATAATGATGATCTGTAGGTGAAAAAGGTTTGGAACCATTACAGTGCAATATACGTAAAATACTTTTTATACGAAACAATTGCCGGTCAAACACCTTAATGGACGGGCGATTCTACGACACGTGATTAGAAAAAGTATCAAACATTATCTTTACGAGACGGGGTCATTACATAGAAATGAACAACAACGCTTACCGGGACGTGGTGAGGATTCCAAAGACGCTCGACTGTGTGTTGCGTCGATGACGTCGTGTTTTTGCGCTGAAAAAGCAATGAAACCTTCGTCTTCTATCGATTTGGTTTCTTCGCAGGTCGAGTCCTCCCGAGGTGGTAAATTTCGGAGCGCGTCGGGCGATGAATCAAGAGTTTTCGTTAAAGGGGGAGAAGACTTGGGGGTTTTCTGGTTGTTTGCATTATCAATTCTGCTAGCTTTCCTCTTTTTTGACGTGGTCGATGGCAGCTCCTGGTCACGTGAATAAGATGCGAGCGCGTAATTGGTCGACAATCCCGAAAACGACTTCAAGCACGTGTACGTGTTGCGGCGAGGGTAGCGACGCGTGCCCTTCGATTGGACGTCCGACGAAGTATCACTTGCGTCTGGCGACTTCTCGTTATGTGACGTTACGGATTCGACATTGCAATCTTCGGAAGAGTTCGATTGCATTTGAAGTTCGAACGACTTGCTGCGCGATCGCGTCAGTCGCGCGGGGGTAGCGAAACCTCGGGCAAACTTGCGTAGCTGCTTGGACGGGAATGTGGATGCGGTCGGTTCGTCGTCGCTCGCAGTCGCTGACGACGGTGCGCAGTCACGCAACGACGAATCGCAAGCCGAAGCCATGTTGTCGACGTCAAGAACCGAGTAATTCTCGATGGCGATCTTCCGATTGTTCGCGTCGTTCGTGGAATTTAAGTCGACTTTGCGATGTTTTTCTTCCGTTTTTGACTCGGATTCTGTCTCAACCGGATCGTCTATGACGTCATCGACAGAGTGCTTAGGTACGTCAGAAGACACGATTTCATTGCTATTACACTTGAAGTTATCAAGCGTAGAACTTGAGATTTTTAGAGAATCGGTTGGGGAAGAATTTTTATCAAGGGATTCATTTCCAGCAGAAACTTCATTGTCGGAGTTGACTGAAGATGCGCTTTTCTCGTCGAAAAAGTTTTCAGAGTCGGAAATTTCCGGAGCAACGATTATTTTCGACTCTGTATCACTTTTTTCGTTTTCCGTATCACTTTTTTCTAAACTTTTGCTATCTCTGTCGTCATTGATCTCCAGCGAGCGGGAGATGGCTTCTTCAAACAGTTCGTCCTGTTTGTTCTCGCTATAATTGATGTTGACGTCCTTGCACCTACGACTTTCGCGAGTCGCCACTGACGACGATGTCGCGAGTGTCTTGTCTCGCTTTTTCCAGTAACTTGCTTCCGACGGCGGCTGCTCGTATGCGACTTCTCGTGTTGAACTCGACTTCTTACTGCAAGCCACATTTGGCGCAATTGAGGTTTTTTCTTTGCCTCGCGACGAAAACGACACATCGGGGGAGGAAACGGTGGCCGACGAGTGTTTTTCGGTTTGGGCAGCGGAGCGAGCTTGGCGAATGAGCGAAATGACGTTCGACGGCGCGGCGTCGAGCATTTCGGCGGAGTTGGATCGATTCAAGACGACGCTGCAAGCTTTCATCGCTCCTTCGCTGCATTGCACTTGATCGTAGGCGGAGCTGCGCGAAGAACACGACGGCGGTTGAACGACCAGATCTGATTCTTTCGTCACCGCGTCGGTCGAAGGAAAACCCGAAGGTTTATCAGATGTTAGTAAGGAAGTCGATGCAGATCCTTCTGCTGCGGATTGAATAAGAGAACCGGAAGTTCCCGTTTTAACCTTACCGGAAGTGTCGTCAAGAGTTACAGAGATATTTTTTTGCACGGAAGTAAAATCGACTCGATCAATTGAATGTTCAGCTTGTTCAGAAGTTGATCTTTGAGGCGTATTCTTTCGCTTGATTTTTAGACCCTTTTTACGGGGTGTGGAGGCAACTTTTAAGGGGCTGATTTGAGTCAAATTTGTATCAACATAACTTGGAGAAAGAGTCAAATCCTCTGAAAGACTCAAAGAAGTCTCTGGATTGAACTTTTGATCTCTCAAAACAGTCGATGTGGATACTAAAGAAGATATTATATTTTTCGGAGAAAGGTTGGAATCTGGAGCAGATATCTGATTTTTTAATGTAGATGAAGCAGATTCCACAAGTACATTATTATTTGAAATTGTTGAGGTAGCAATAGAAAGCGAAGTTTTATCTTGTGGATTACTCGAGGTAGTTGGAATTTGAATATTAAGATAAGGATTACGAGGAGAAATTTTAATGGGACTCTCATATTTTGAAGTGGTGGTTGAAGTGGTTTCGCATGATGCGGAAGAAAGAGTAAATCTCGCACCTGGATGAGGAGTTACAGCTTGAGGAAGAGTCTTGTTGATATTAGCGATAATTGTGTACTGAGATCCTCTTTTGGAAAGAAGACGATCTTGGTGAGGTAAAGGAGCCATATTCATTCTCCTCGTGGGAGAAAGAGGACCAATCTGCAGATCCAAATCGGCGGTTTCACCAAGATCAGTGCGTTGGATTCTCGGAGGAGAAGATAGGATTGGTGAGGAAGATGCAGGAGGATCACCATGAGAGTTCAGAGATTCTAAAATATAAACAATGCTCTACATCAGAATCAAGAAGATCAGCGTAAATCAGGCATATATTTTGAGAAAACATTAACGAAGTTTTAAGATTTTTCAGGGTGCATACCGTATCACAAAAATCAATATACAATTGTTTAAATGTATTTGGCATTAAAAATGTCAACAAAAAGAATTAAAGGTTTAGCAGACCAGATTAATAACTTAAACTCCAAACTTCACCAAAATGCCAAACAGTGTGAATGACACAGCAAAAATTATTCTCTTATAAACTACAAATCTACGAGCGTTACCAGCGACTGAATGAGAGATAGTGAGATTGTCGACGCTTTCTTTGGCTGCAGGTATTTGTTCGGGCAAAGCAGATGACTTGTTTTCGCTGACGGAAATCGTGTAGACTGTCTTTTTATTCGCATTCAAGGCGCTCCAAAACAGGCGAGTGATTCTGTACAAATGTAAAGGTTGCAGTCAAAGAAGCAAACAACTGAAATGAAACAACTAATACTTGGAAAGTGATTGAAACTACTGTACATGAAGAGAAGTTTAAGCTAAAACGTTTTCACCATGGCAAAGCGAATACAAAGCCTTGAAAAATATTCAAACAGTTTAATCACCGATACGAGATGGGATGGAGGAAATCCTTCGAATCTGACGACAGATTTAAGTGGCCGATCTGTTGCACAGTCAGGGAACCAATGAGTACGGTTAGATTCGACGAGGGTATTCCCCGTTGCCAGCGTCGATTCGGCCTCATCTCGTCGTTGTCAACGCAAACAAGTCGATCGACTTTGAACAGTTCGTCGTCAGGCACCTGCAGGAGAGTTTGTTTGATCCACGGTTCGAATCCCGACAAAGCTGTACAACTTGTTTCATCAAAATGACATCACTTTGATGACGTCAATTTGAGCCTGGTCAAACCGCAACAAGTCTTACTTGACAGTTGTGGACATACAACTTCGTCGAGATTTGAACCGTGTATGAAACGACAATGCAATTACATATCAAACACCAACATCAAAAAACTGCAAACCATTCAAAACCAAACCTTGCGAATTGCTACAGGCTGCACACAAAATATAAACACTTAACATCTACACGACGAAGGGTCTTTCCAATGGACACTCATCTCAAACTTCATGCTACTCAACTTAAACAACTGATTCAAACACAAACAAACTGTTTACACGATTTTACTGCATACTCAGATCCGCCCAGAAACATGAAAGCCAAAATCTTTCATAACAATAAGCACACTAACATCATCTCAAATCCAAACATAACAATTGACGAATGTAGAAAAAACCTTAAACACACTCAATTACTTCACAATAGCTCAGTTCTATAAAAAACAACCAAGTTACTAACACCACAACTTATGACATTCATTCATCAGAACAAACATTTCCACCTCATATGCGTACAAAACTGGCACAGCCCAAAGCCAAAAAATCACCACTCTTGCAAAGTTACCTACATACAGTGAACCCTGAAACTTACACGCTACAATACTCACTATCTGGTCACACACATACGACACTAATCATCTCTGAGTGCAGTCAAGTATCAACACAACGCAACACAACAAAACTAGTCTGTGGAAAAAGCCTTTAGAAGCAGCAGAGGTAATCCAAGAGTGGAAATCTAGATTGGCTTCTTCGAGGGGTTAAGAGATGGCTACTCCAACATATTCTTGGTGGAGGGGCAACAACAACAACAACAACAACAACAACAACAACAACAATGAACAAAGACAATCTGAACGTATAAAAAGAAATCAAACAATCTTCACGTCGCGTTTGGAAGCGTTGGCGTGTCGTCGACAGAAAACCTTTCTGTCGGGTTGAAAAGAACAGTGCGACAACTTGGCGCAGGAAAAATGATAGTTTTTAGGGCAGCCGCGGGTGTTGCAGCCTACGGTGGCGCCCGGGAGCTTGCAATAGTCGCATTTCTGAAACAAGAAAGCGGAGTTAAAGGGGGGAGGGTGGGCTTAAATTGTATTTAGGGGGCGTTGGCCTTACCATCATTTTGCCCCTGGAAGCAGCGGAGTGAACGTTCTCGAGAGAGCCGTCGTGCTGCTCGTAGACTTCGGCCGACCAGAGGGCGCAATTCACGTGACACCAATCGTCCTGTCCGCAGTATAGCAACCGTCCGCAGTTCTGTGGATGCGCGTCACAATGCGAAACAACACGTCACAATCACGTGCCTTGAAAAAAAAACCGGAACTTACGTCACCGGGTCCAACTTACCAAAGCTTCGTCGTCTCCGTAGTAATTACAAAAGATGCATTGCCTCATATCGTCATAACGATCCATGGCTTTATCGACGACGCACACTGAAGTTTTATCATTGGACGAAGTGAATTGTTTATTATCGACGAACTGAGCGTAGTCGTGCTCGTCGCAGGGTGCAGCGATAAAAGTGTGAGGAACGAAATCCCTGCTTGAAAGTTAAATGGTTATTGCTGTCTGAATGTTAAATAGAAAACTAAAGTTTAAAGTAAATGCAAACAGTCAGAATTTACTTTTAAGACAAGTCTACCTACCACTACAGTGGTGTATTAAAACTAAAACTTTGTTTATTAAAATTACAACGCCCCAATAAACAGAGAAACGCTCGCCAAAGGTAATGGCAAGGTGCGAACAAGATCTCAAACACAAAGCTTGTGATAAAAGTTGGAAAACCTTCTGTTTTTTGTTTGATTGAAATAATTTGGTGTCCACTAGAGATAGATAGATTTATTTAATAGAGATAGATATCCACTAAAAAAATATAATGATAAATAAATTCAAAAAACACAAGACTTTGCAGCAATTACTTGTGACGACATATTTTCAAAAAATGTTTTATATTCTACGGCTAAGAATTAGGCGTTCATTTGTTTAAATTTTAATTCAATAAAGAAGAATATTCAAAGTCAAAAAGTCGGCAGCGTGGTCGAGTGGCTAAAGCACCGGGATAATGATCAACATGGTCTCGGTTCAAAACCCACTTGTGCCATTCTGTTGTGTTCTTGGAAAAGACGCTTTACAGCACTTTCCCCTGCTTGGTGGTCTTGGCAAGCAGTTCTAAATTACAGTCATTCTCTATTAAATTACAAGCGGACAGCAATATCTTGGCATCTTTGTTTCATGCCGCTGTCGCTTTCCTGCGAGTCAAGAGGATAAATATAGAGATAGAAATAAAATATTAAGGACAAATGGTATATTTACTTTTTCGAACTTTAATATAATGGCAAAAAAGCCAGTTGTCTATTAAAGATTTCTATCATTACATTTCGCGTCCAAAGTGAACACAAAACAATTTAAAAAACTAATAAGTCAAACGTACTCAGACAGATCTTGTTCGTCTTTAATCTTTCCGGTTTGAAAATTAAACCACGAGAAAACTCGACTTGCTTCTTCTTTGAACACACTTTCCAGCGCTTCTTTCTCACTACTCTCGGTCACTGACTCAACCACGTGCATGACGTCAGAATAAAACTGTCCAATCGACTGGTAGCGCTGATTATGAACAGCGAATCGAATGGCGAAAAGATCACGTGGTTTGGTAACAGCTGATTGCGGTTTAGAATCATCGTCGCTGATTGGTTCATTCTGTCGAACATACATTTAAATCAGCATTTTCTGGAATTTAAACATTGATAAACGTAAAAGAAGTTTTTACTCAAAAAATAATGAATTTTTTCGGTTTTAAAAACAAATAAACAGTTTTTTTTAAAGAAAACCTAAATGCATACAACACATTTTTATAAATAGCTTTCGTCAACTGTTATTGTGACTAAAGACGCGTTTACAATACTTCTTTCTTTCCCTCGTGATCTTTGTTTGTTTTATTGACGCTCAAATCCACTCATGTTTTCGAAAAAAATGAGTTGATTTTAGCGTCAATAAAACAAACAAAGATCACGCTGAAAGAAAAAAGTACTGTAAACGTGCCTTAAATTAAAAACTGAACACATAAAATGAGAAGCACCAGACTCGAGTTTCGCTCTTGTTAGAGCTCGTCAGTGAACTAGAAATTATTGTGATCTTTACAGGTTGAAATCGATTTTTTATTATAATTTAGTTGATTTTAGTTTTTAATTTCTTCATTAAATATTTGGCTCGTTGTACATAGACTAATTTTATTTATTAATCTATAGAAATTTGATCAGTCGTCAAGTCGATAAAATTGTCAATAGATTTCTATTAAAAAACTTTTAACATAATAAAAAACAAGTTAGATTTTGTGATTGCATTTGGGTTATGCAAAAATATTTTAAAACAAACTGTGTTAGAAACTCTTTCAGACTAGTTTTGGATCTCATAATTGTAAACTCATGTCATAGTGCTTGTAGCTTAATCAAAATACCAAAAATAACAATGAAAAATTTCTAGCAAATGAGCCTTCTAATCAATTAAAAACAATTTTCACAATAACAAGTATTTACTTTTTTCAATACGACAAAAGCCGCTTTATTATGAAACAATGACATAATAATCGCCTCGAGGCCAGATTGAATTTCTTGCTCAATTAATTTCTTCCACAGAGGCGCCGGCAACGTAAACAACAAGTTGCGCAACTTTTCAAGCTGAAACACGGGTGCAGAACTGTTGAAAAATGTAAAATCCAATTAAAACAATGAGAAAATATTTCAAAGCAAACAAGTAAAAAAATTGGATCATATTCCTATCACTTATCTAAAACAGATAAAAGTAGACTAAAAAAAGGCGAACTTCGGTTACATTGTTTTTCTATTTTCAGTGCAAAAAATTCTCAGTACAAAAAAAAAACAGCAAAATAACATATTTGAACTTTGTTTTTTTTGCACTAAGAAATGGAACGAACCTTGACGGATCAGCGAGGTTTGAAGTTTCTTTCAACTTGTTCGCTCTGCCGTCGCACATCGGGCATTTGTACTGAACACTGTCGGGCATGTGAGATAATATGGTGTACATTTCAACTGAAAGAGTGGTGTGAAATTAATTAAACCTGTACAAATTAATTTAAAATATATATAGGTTGAAATTCTTACAAAAACAGCTTAAAAGCAAAGCTGTAAGCAACATTAAAGAGAGAAAACTGTTTAATAAACAAAAAAAAATCTTACCGGTTAAGTTTTCACAAAGAGAATGTATCCAGCGCTTACACTTGGCACACTGTATCATTCTACAGTCGTAATCTTCGTCGCTATAACACCTAGTCATAAAATAATAACGGTCCTTTGTTTTGTAATTTGTCAAAAACTAATGCAAACATATTTCAAATAATTTTTCAATAAGTTTTCTTGTCAAAAAGAGTGCCCTTTGTCCGGGGTGCAAATGAAAACATGATAGCAAAATATAAAAATTTTGAACAAAATCGTTCCCTTTACAAAAAAATTAACTGTTAATTAAGGAACAAAAATTGATTTGCCAGAATGCCATTTAAAGTAAAAATAGAATTTTGAAATACATATATATTACATACTTCTGACATATAGGGCAATAGTTCCCTTTATCGTATAGATCTCCGCACTTTTGACACATGGAGTAGTCGTGGGTCCACTTCGAAGTAGGGAGATGACCGGGTTTCATGGTCCCACAGCTCCCACAACTTATGCACTGCATGCAAACCCACAGTTTCTTCGATGAGTCCCTGATGAAATACGTGTTTTATTGTTCGAGCTTGAATCAGCAAAATACGTATTTGTTGCGCAAGAATTTATCAAAAGAAAACGGATTGTTAATGCCGAAATAGGGATGCGAACCCGAAAGAATCGACTTACTTAGTAGGATAAGTGGGTCCGAGACATTCGCTGTGGTAAGTTCTCATGCAGCGTCGACATTCGAGCAACTTCCCAGTCGACCCACACACGAGGCAGTGTTTGCACCTGGCAGAAGTTTCATTAAAAACTTTGTTTTCTGCTTCGGATAAGATCATTGATTGCGTTTGCAAATATAAAACAGAGAAAAACACGTATCATGTCCAACAAAGATACTAAAAAACTTTCTGATCTTTGACTCCAGGAGCAAAGAGTGACCAAACGGTGGCGGTAGAAAGAGTAAATTTACTCGACAGGCTCTGAGAAATAAAGGGCGCGCATCAACTCGCGGAGCCCAATAATCGGGAGACACTCCATAGGCAAGAACAAAGGTTCTGAATGACAACACTGGCCAGGGTCTAATCACTAAAAAACAGTCAGAGCTATTACGCTCGTGACTAAAATGCGTTCACATGAAAGCTCAGACCAAGTTTCAAACACTCATTTTTATGATTATCATCCAATTGAGGTGTTTAAATAGATTTAGGAGGATACTAACCTGGAACACAGCCAGCTTCCGTTTTCTATTTTCTTCCGGATGACGGGATGGTTGGGGTTGGGATCAGCACAAAACGAGTGAAAAGGTTCACAGCAGGATGAACAATAGATTAAACGATCCACGGGTTCCTCCGGATGTCCGGACGACCCGCAGAGAAGACATGAAATAGGAGGAGGAGCAGGAGAGGATGCTATGATCGGGTGTCCACCAGACTTCCACAGAAGATCAAGATCGTATGTTTCCTTATATCAAAAGCAATTTAAAAACAGTGCGATTATCTCTTAAAAATCGCACACAAAAAGCAAAACGCAAAATCAGTCTAAGGTCAAAGGTCAATCCAATCAGTAACGAATCACAAATCAGAGCAAAATCGAACATTTGTTAAAAAGTTTTAAAATGAAATAGTGAGAAAATGTTAAATAATAACAGCCACACATTCTTACTCGAGTCAGATTTGCGCATAAAAAGTGAAATTCAAATTACTTTTTAATATAATATAATTTTTAGCACGAAGATTGCTTTTGGCAATTATCTACTGTATAATGCGCAAATTTACGTCAGCTCATGCGTGGTCACATTTTCAAAAAAACTTAAAATCGCTTCGTTTATTCAAACACTTCACCGACCTTCCAACGATCGATTCTTATCAGACTTTGACGCTGTTGATTCAGGCGTTCGAAGAAATTCCGATCAGAAGGAGAAAATGAGTCCGGAGAGGAGACCTGGAGGAATTTTGATAAAAGGATGAAGCTTTATCAAATACGAGCTAATGATTCAGTTTGTTTCGCGAGCAACATCAGCTTTATAAAGTAGCATTCAATTAGTAACTTGTACAAAGTAGCTTTTTTTTGTTAACGCGGCAGAACAGCGGGTATGCTTTAATATTTAAATTACAAACAGTCACAAGTACTTTACAAAAACATTTCCAAAAAAATAAAGTAGAAAACAAACAAAGCCTTAAAACACACGATCAAAAATACACGGTTTTTCTCATTAAACACACGCAAATACTGTCTCACTGCGTCATCCGTGATGGTGGTGATGCTGTGATATGGGGGGGCTTCAACGGTGGACAAGCTGACTGTCTGCTGATCCGTCACTGATGGAGCGACCAATGGCACCAACTGCTGCTGCAGCCGAGAAGATTTCCGAGAAGCTGAAAACAAAATCATTTGATTAAAATTTTCTTTTTTAACTTTCTTTTGCATCGTTCTTTTTTTTTTTTTTATCGAAATCTGACGCTTACTTCAAGAAGCAACAAACACTAAAGTTCTTGTAATAACACACAACAAAAGAAGAAAATCAACAGGTTTTACGTGATCGAGTTTCAAACCTGCCACAGGGGGCGCTGCTGATCGTCGCGATCTTTTGATTGGTTCGTTTTCATTCAAGTTGAGACATGGCTTGCGCGATTTACACGGAGGAACTTTGTCTTGATTTCCGGGACTGTTGGTGGGTTTCCTGAAATCGTTAGCGGTTAGTTGCAAACCGTGTTTAAATTAGTTGCAACTGTCGCAATGTTGCGATTTGCAACTGCATTGTGTTCGTATTTTTTTCGAAAATACAAAGTAATAAACGTTTTCGAATAAAACCTGTTGCACGTTTACATACAAATTAACATATTAACATACAGATTTGAAAATAATTTTATTGAGAACTTCAAGAAAACCCGAGACCACAGATAGAGAAACGCAGACGTCCATTAAGAAAGCATCAGAGGCAACGCCAAAACACAACTTTAAAAAATACACGGAGCTCGAACCCACCTGCACAGGTCACACTGCGCGCAGGGGCTTTCCACGCACGTCGAACACTTTCCACAGCGACGAGTTATTGTTCTCTTTCGGTTTCGCTTTTTCGCCACGATACCGATCGCTTTGTGGGGGACCTCGTTTTCAGAGGAGCTGTCGATATCTGATAATATTTTTCACGTCAGTATCTCGCCTGCTTTCCATTCGCGCCAATTCTTCAAAGTTTTGCAGGACGCACAACGTTTATTACTGTTAAGCATATGTAAAAACAAGGAAATGTAATTTTGCAAAGAGTCGCTGTGGTGTAGCGGTTAGCGTTCGAAACTTCGGAGCAAATATCTGGGGAGCACCAAATGAGTGAGCGGATCAAAATTTAAAGCGATCTGCCGTGGCGACCGCGTAATCGGGAAAAACCCGAAAGGAGGAAAATACATTCAGCAAACCAAGTTATGTAGAACATCACCTTTAAACTTTTCAGGATGAGCTAGGATTTTTTCCCGCTCTTTAAGCGGAAGAGCAGTGAGGTGGGGGTGGCGGTCCTCCATTGTTGCAATTGTTTGTCCCGTGACAAGAGAAGCTCTGTCGCGTAAAGTAGACAAAAAAACATGACAAAAGAAAATCGAAGCTAAGAATAAAACTTTCAGTTAATTTTAAAACAGAAACAATTTTTCTTTTGTTTTTAGTAAGGAGTACCTGCGACAGACATGTTTAATTCTGGGTCCTCTTGATTTGTTTTTTGTCGGGGGGGCACTACCCTTACTCTCCGACTTGCTACGAGTGCGTTTTACTGGAGATGAGTTACGTTGCGTCGGAGCGGGCGAGTTGTTTGACGTCGGTGACGCAATGACGTCGTCGGCGCTGGAGCGACGTTGAGATTTGACGTTACGACGCAAACTACTCTCAAGAACGTTGATGACAGGCACTGTGTAAAAGCAATTAAAAATTTAAAAACAAATTCAGCAGAACAGTCTCAAAAATTATTGCCTAATTCATTACTAATTTAAGAGAACATGTTTTAAAGTTCAATTAATTCAGTTATTATAAAAAATTTTAAATTCACGTCCAATGCCATTCGACTAAATTTTCTTATTACTTTTTTTTCAAATCAAACAGGAATAGTTCAAAGCTACAAAATTAAAACATTTAAAAGAAAATTAAATCATACTTAGTTTTGTATTGCTTGAAATAAACAATTTAAAACCATTAAACTTTCACAGCTCTTTAGTAAGTTTTTTACTTTCATTATCCCCGGTCTTTAACAAGTCAGCTTGGGTAAGACCATCCCAAAGGGGCGGAGTCCCAAATAAATGCACAGCTCTTCGAGAAGGACTGATGGAAACACCGTCTACAAGATATAAGTTTTTGAAAAGCATTAGAAATTTTTGGTTAAGTAATGAAATAGTCTATTAACGATTTTGAAAACTTGTTTCCAAAAGCTTCCGAAACAACTGAAGGAAACATTTAATAGAAATGAATCAATACGAATTGTTAGAGTAACTTTAAACTTGAACAAGACTTTTGTCAATAATACAAGAAAGATTTCCAAATAAACAAGACTAAATATAACTAACAGCAAAACTGAAAAATATTTATTATAAAAATAAACTATACAGCAATTGACTAATAATAATTATTGACAAAATTAGAGATCTAATAATGACTAACCTTCGTCTGTGGTAGTAGCTTCTTTGTCGTTTTCTTTTAAATCGAAGTCACGTCGTGGTTTTATGAAGCCTGATTATTTGATAAATAAAATTTTTTTATTTAGTTAAAAATTTTATTTCAAGTAACATAATAATTTCGAATTTCAAGGCATTACTAAACACGTCAATTGAACGGTTTCTAGGAAACAATAACTTTCGTCATTAGGAAAAAAGTTGAACGAAACAAATAGCATAAAGTAAGAATGGTCAAGTCAATCAACAAGCAAGTGCCGACAGACCTGTTTTGTCCTTGTTAGGACTCACTAGGACATACAGCTTGTTGTTGACCCCAGCTGAAAAAGTCGAAAACCTAAACAGCTGGCACAACTTTTTGCTAGTGGTTTTTACATCTCAAACAGCCAGTTGCGGACTTGAACACTGGGTGAGTAGTTCAGAAACAAATAACATCGACCAACAAAACAAAACAAAACAAAACAAAAGTTCAAAAATTTGAAAAATATTCAGATATAAAAATTAAGAACTTAAAAAGCCAATATTAAAATAAAGAATATTTTTGAAATATCAAGGTTAAATTAAAGATATTTCTATTTCTAATGAGCACTCAACATGTTTTCTTTACAAACAAAACGCTAGAAAACATTTAATCGCAAAAGATGACCAAATTTACATCAATAACACGACGTTCATGAAAAAAATTATCATATAATTTGTTTCCATATATTCGCATATACGGTAAATGCTCATAACAAAACCATGTTGAAAACAAGCAACTACGAAAGCTTACGGATTTACAAGAGATTAATTTACAAGAGAACGAACGCACCGGTGTCTTGCTGTTTCTCGGAGAGCGAGCACAGGGTGACCGAGATCTTGTTCCGCTTGAAATATTTCTTCCCTTCCTTGCTCAGCACCACGTGTAATCGCGGAAAAATATCGGGCCGCACCTGCGTAAGAACCACGTGACCACGTAATTTTCGCCTTGTCTTCCTCTCCTCAACTTCAATATTATTTTCGTTCTCAAAATCAAAGAGAAAAAACAAAAAAATAACGAAAAATAAAAAACAAAAAAAGAAAATCTCACGTCGCCGGCGACGATCAGCCCGCGGCAGCAGACTGACTTGAACCTGGCTCGGATGGAGAGATTGTCGCGTCCGTCCATGAAGCGATACATCGACCAGATCCTCGACCAGGCCCCGACCCCGAAGTAGTGGACTCCGTGGAGAATGTTGTGGATCTCCCAGGGAGTCCAGGCGGTCTAAAACGACACACTATTGGTTTAGCAACACCTCATTACGTACAATCGTCTAGTGGGGGGGGGGGATAATTTTTTGATTTTGATATTCAACTACTTTTTATCAGGTTTAAACAAGAGAAATATATTTCTGGGGTTTAGGCATAACCAAGTCAAAGTGAATGATTCCTATTTTTTGTCTGCAATTGTTCTATTCTTTGTGAAGGGATAAACTGGTTTCGAACTATTTTATCGAAACGACTGGTGTCTTTCCTTGAGACCACGGGAGGGAATAGCCACTTCGACGCTTAACACGAGTTCTGCAACAAACATGGATTTAATCGCGGTCAACGCGATCAAGTTGTCATGGAGACGGAAATTACTTCACAACATTTTTCTCGATTACACGCCGAGATGTAGCATTTATTGAAGTACATTAACTTGTAGTTCTTGTTCAAAACAAAATAAACAAATTATATAGGGGATGGTGGTATTTTACGTTGAAATTCGGTCAAAAAAACATCGTCTTACTTTTTTAAACTTGGTTCTTGTACGAGGCTTGAGCATGCGAAACCAGCTGGCGGCAGATAAGCCCAGGTAAAAGTCATTCTTCGGAATCTCACGCAAGTTCACTTTGCGAAACTTAAATTCCTCTGCAAAAAAGCAAAATTTTTATTCAGTAGACCTAGGTTAATCCGGATTTGATTTGACAAAATCATTCGAATTAAGCAAAGATTCCGATAATCCGAAGCTTTTTATTAAGAATTACAGTACAAGTGGTCCAATTATTGCGAATCATCTATTGTCGTACTCTAAGTAGTATACTCTAATTGTACTCTAAGAAGCGAATTATCCATTAATCCGAGTTTAGTGAGATTTCGCATTGACCGAATCCGGATTAACTGAAGTCTATTGTATTTTATTTAATTACTCTTTACATTCATTAAACTTATTTAATTTATATAATTTAAAACTCTAATAATTTATATAATTTAAAACTCTAATTTTGAAACATAAATTGATATCACAATTTCCCCCACGTTCTATTGCTTGGCACAAACCTGACAACTGAGTTCCAAATATTCTGTTGTTGATCGACAGATCGACAGTCACATCTAAACAAATAAGATAAAATTTAAAAATGTTTCAGGGGGGAGGGGAATTTTTTTCTTACTTTTGTTGATCTTGAGTCGCGCTCGTGGAGGAATCTGAAAAAAAGTTTTTAAAGATTTGAACCGCCGAAAAAGAAATTTACAAAAACTTAATCGTTTTTTAAGCAATTAAAAAACTGAAAATCACGTGACATGCACAAGTGCGTCGAAAGGAATTACCATTAAATTTAAAGTGAAATCGACAAGGACAAGATCTTTGTGTCATGAAATAGATAAACAACCTTTTCTGCTATTAATAATAAAAATAATAACCAAGAAAAGCTGAACAAAAAAGACACAATCGCGATAGATGCAAAGAGATTCACACCGGAAGATCTTTTCTTATTTTAGAGACGTTCGGATTGCAGGGCACGTTTCGCGATAAGCCGCGTACGGACAATTCCGAAGGGCTGAAGATTGTCATGTTGGGGTTTTTGCTGTACTTTGGCTTTAGCTGAAGTAAAATGGCGCTGTTCACCTAAAAAAAATGACGTCACAATAAAACAAACTAGAACGCTTGGCACTAAATTTAACGGCTGATTGTACAGTTAACACGAAAACCGTACTTTGTAAGTGCTGCTTAGAAGGCCGATCTGACAGCACTTCTTTCCTTTTTGACAGACGCTCAGCCAATCGCGGTGAAGTTCGTGGAAATCGTATTGACGCGCGATGCTCGACCACCCGGGGCCGAACGTGTTGGCGCCATGAAGAATATTGTGAATCTCCTGCTTGGTCCAAGGCTAAAATTTGTATCGAGTCAAAAACCAAGATTCCGCTTTCGGATTTTGAACGAGAAGATCATACCGGGATTTCCCGAACTTCAGTGCCCAATATCCACTTTTTCTTGTGAGCTCTGAGTAGCTTGGACCACGTGACTGGAGGGAGACCGAAGTCGCTCAACTCGACTTTCGCGTTACGGTGCAGGGTTTTTTTAGCGATGTTCTTTAAAGTTGGCTGTGAATATTTAATTGTTACATAATTGCAACTTATCGATTTCATATGATATTCACATTATAAATAATACGTTATCAAATATATAATGCTAGTTTACCAGCAGTTAAGCCAAAGGCAAAAAAATCAACAGCCACTACAGCGCGAAAAGAGAAAATTCTTGCACTAATATATAATCTAACACATTGTTGAAAACCATTCGCCACCTTGTGACAGTATAACGTAGGGAGCTGTATTATAGAGGCGCAATGAAACGAAGATAGCCATCCCTCGGTGTATGAAACAAATGTAAATTATATTAAATGTACTAAATGTTTCACTGCCGTCTCTCTCTCTCTCTCTCTCTCTCTCTCTTTTTCGGCCGGACGCTGAGGCACCACCTAGAGTGCCGAGACTCATCCTATTCTTCATCCTCTAAACGGTGTATGACTCATTCCCTGTCGCGTAACTACAAAACCGTCATTTTATTCTCGGACCCCCAATTTGTTCTGACAACTCTCTCTGCTTCCTTGCTATACCTAATACCCAAATCTCACACTGGCACCCAATCACTTCTTAACTCTTTATCCGACTCCAAGATAGTTCATCTTTAATGGATACCTGGTCACTTTTCTCTTCTAGGCAACGATTTTAGCGGATACTCTTGCTAAAGTTAGTGCCAGTCATGACCCTTCGACCATACCACTCTTTCTCTCACGTCTTATTTCCTCCCAATGCCTATCCCTCTACACCAGTAGGAGACTCGGTATCCAATCTGGTTTCTTCCAACACGAAATCCCTACTGCATCCAATGAGGCAGGGTTTTCAAACTGGGGTCCACGGACCCGGAAGGTCACGTGATTAATGCACAAAGAGTCTGCGACGATGTGACAAAATTTGTCAAACATATAATCTTGGTAAAGTAATCCATATCATGAAATCCGAGACAGATTCGAAATGAAAACTTTTTTTTAGAAAACACTTCTTTTTAGGGACGAAAATCAAATCCGAGGCAGATTCGAAGTGAAGACCTTTTTTTTAGAACGAATTTTTTTATTAAGGACCGTCCCTGTTTGCCCTAAGGAAATATGGTACACATATGTTTAAAACAACTTATTTTTTCAACGGATTTTGTGTTTCTGTATTTATTTTGGGGTTTGTATTTTCTCGTTGGTTGGGCAAAAAAATTGATGTGACATAAGATTGGGGTCCATGAAAAAAAAATCGCAATAAAGGTCTGTGGACCAAAAAATTTGGGAAACACTGCTCTGACGAGCTTACTCTCCCTCGCTTCGCTAGCTGTGCCCTCTCGTTTACGCTGCAACGGGCACGATGAAGTTGGGTTACAGCAAAGATATAATTTTGTTTTAGTGTTAAATTCTATGTTTGATTTAACATCCATTGCAAATGTGTTTCAAGTACAGTAGTTTGCAATCTTTTTAGCTAGTGAAAAACAAAAACATAAAAAAGAAATAAAAACACTTTTTGGGCTTTCATTTTTATGCGAAGATTTCTTTCAAGATCAAAAGTGAGAAATGAACCACCCACCGCAGTAAAAGTAGCTTTTCGAATCGGATTCTTGCAAACGACGGGCGACGGATCGTCGAGCTTGCATTCACTCCCCATCACGAGGGCGTCGGAGGAGGTCGGATGTTTGAATCGGGCCTTCTTTATCAACCGACGAATGCGTGATGACGTCGGCGTTCTCGAAGCCGTTTCTGATCGATTGTCACGTGACAAAAAGTAAATACTTTTCGGTTTCGCTTTTAAATCAAGATTTACTTGACGCTTTAGTTACGTAACATATTCCAATGTTTTGATTAAAACTATTTAAAGTTTTATTTTAATTTCTAATAAAAACATTTTTCCGAATTTCTTGGCCTAGTAAGTTTGTTGGATAAAAGAAAAATCAAAATATAATGAAGTGTTTTTAGATATTTTAAAAAATATTCAACCTACACGATTCTAGCAGCGATTGATGTTACCAAGAAAGAGTCAACAAAATAAATTGCCTCATTTCAAGCTCAAGCATCATCGCTGGTGTCGGCTGGCTATATGATTGTTTCAGTTTCAATACAAACCACAATCATGAGTTCTGAGCAAACAGCAGCTTTCAACAACCGCACCTGAGTTTGATTGGTTTCCACTCGATGCGGCGAGGGAGTTCTCATCAGGGACACGGAAAGTTGCCTCCTTTATTAATGGTTTTCTACCGCGGCGTTTCTGAACAGAAACCACAAGTGAAATAAAACTTTCCCAGCTTATTTTCTTATTGTCTTAGCAGCAGTGGAGACTCCTGCCACATACTAACATTTTCAAAGAACTTTTAATTCATGTGAATCGTATTCTACTGAAAATTAGCGATAAAAGCAGGCATGTCAAACTTGCAAAAGTATGTGGGTCGCATCGGTGAAATTTTAGTCTGAAATTTGCCGCGGGCCGCAATCGGGGAAGCAAAGCGAAGACTACAAAAAAAATTTAATTGGGTGACTAATTTCGTACAAAATACAAAAAAGACTGAAATATCAGCTAAAACATGAGTTCTTGCTAAAAAATCAAGTCGCTTTATTTGTTTAAATTGAGCTTTTGAATTAAACATTGAATCTGATTAAAATTTTTTTCTAAAAGACAGCATGCCGCGAATTTGACATGCCTGGATTAATGGATACAAATTAATTTACAGATTCTTAATGAAACATTTGCTTTGATTACAAGCGTTACGACGTTAAACTGTTTTATTATGACGTTAGGAAAACAATTATTTTATGATTGTCGTTTACATAAAAGAAAAATTTAAACTTCGCCAAGTTTGAATTCGGTAAAATTAAAATGCTATTAAAAGGCGGCGTATTTCTACGATGAAAAGCTTTACAACGTAATCATAATTTTACTGGTTCTAAAAAGAACATAAATAGCCTACAGTTTGATTATTGTTCAACTTGTTTACGACGGTCTGTTGAGGAAAATCGTCAATAGAATTGGAATCCTCGATATTAGCAGACGAACTTCTGCAAGAGATCAGAATTAAAAAGTTTCATATCCCAAATGGATAAAAACCGTTTTGTATCAAATACTACCGTATTTCTTCGACTAAAATTCGCCCCAGATTAGAATGTGTATAAATTTGCGACAAAAAATAGAATGTACCCGTAAATAGAGTGCGCATAAACAAAATCACCTAGTTGAGCTTTTTTGAGGATAGTGCAAAACTAATATTACTTGCCTGTTACCTGAATATTTTAAAAACTTGTTCTTTATAAAAACAGCCATTGTTTTGGATTTAAATTATAAAAAAAAATGACCATAGGATACAACCAAAACAAAAAATTAAATCGTCTTTTGAAGATCAGTAGTAATTGGTAAACAAGTACACTCAATCAACAAAATCGGCTGGACTTGGTATGATAAAAAAGCAAACACTCTTTTTCAAG
Source organism: Diplosoma virens (assembly GCA_963680785.1). Classification (NCBI taxonomy): domain Eukaryota; kingdom Metazoa; phylum Chordata; class Ascidiacea; order Aplousobranchia; family Didemnidae; genus Diplosoma; species Diplosoma virens. Next base: position 65,194,900 of record OY796880.1, on the reverse strand, counting down.
TGTACTATTTCTTTAAAAATTTAATTGCCGTTACCCTTTTCTGGTCGAAGCTACTTTGAAATAGAGTGAATTGAAATTTGGCCAAAAGATTTGTTAACAAAAAATAAAATGAGCCCTTTTTTAAAATGTGCACGAATCCGCGATAAACAAATAGAATGCGAGCATTCTATTTCAAGCGGAAGGATTAACGACAAGCGGACGGCGAATTTGAAATTCCAACTACCTTGTTTCCCCAATAGCAGGACCTAGCATGATTTTTTAGGATGATTTTAATATAAGCCCTACCCTTAAAATAAGCCCTAGTTGACTAGTGACGACAGAACTTTCCTAATTTCAGCCAATCACATTCTTTCCTAATCTCAGTTAAGTGAAAACTCCGTTGAAATTTTGGAACCCGATGACTTGCAAGACATTCCAGAGGATGATCATATGATTGCTTTTGAATAAATTGTTGTTCACGAGTTTGTGAATAGAAAACATGTTAATGACAAGTAAATGTAGATAGTTTTTCGTAATTTCTATTTATTTAGAAATCTCTTAAATTTTATTTTGTAACTTTATTTTTTGCTATATCAAAATAAGACAACCCCCGAAAATAAGCCTTAATGTAAATTCCGGACTGAAAATTAATATAAGCCCTGTCTTACTTTCAGGAAAACACGGTAAAACCGAGAATATTGCTTTTGAAAGACAGCATTTTCCATGATAAAATCAATTTCAAATATTTCTTGGATATAAGTGGATTTTGAATTCGCTCTAAATTCAGCTTTCTTTTATATTTAGCCGTTTGTGAAGTCTAAAATATGTGTGCTTTCAAAAACAAAAAATACATTCTCATAAACAAAAAAAAAACATAGTTTCAAATCGACTTATTGACTATTTGGATTAAACATCTCGCTATCGCAAAGGCGTTAATTAGACTTCATGGTATTTGGTCACGAAGCGTTCTACAAATAAAGTCGATTTTCTGAATGAGCTTTCTAATAAGAAATTTTTGAGTAATAAAGCTAACGCAATAAATTCACTCGCTGCAAAACAAATTTCCAGCGGTCAATATAAAAAACCGTCAACAGAATATTAAAAATAACACAACATTAAAAGCCAAAAAACTTAATGGAATTTTTGTGTTCTTTTTAATAGAAAAACAGGATCGACGTCACTTGACCGACCCAATCCGAAAGTGCATGAAAAAACTTCGAATCGGCAAGGTGAACAAGGAACTTTTACAGGAAATTTTTTTAAGAAACAGTTTTAATGTAAATTTAAGTCTTTTAAGACACTCGAACAACGTACCTGTTTGTAACGTTCTGCGTGAAAGTACTATCACTGTATTTTCGATTTAGCTTGATAATCCGTGAAGACCTCGTGCTCTTCAAAGGCAATGTAAACCCCTGAACCAAAAAATTCAGCTTTCAAGTTAGCAGCGAATTTCAAGTCGAAGTCGAAAAGCACGTAGAAAGCAGTAACATACAAACGGTGCATATACTGTACTTTTTGCGTCTTAATGGAAGAACAAGTGGCTGGCGAAAGGTTTTCAGGTGCAATCTTAGGACTCGAGCAGGGTCGGTTCGAAGACGACTTTGAAAGAGATTGAGGGGCATTTGTGCCCTTTCTTTTGTTGCCAAAGACTTTTTTGAAATCACTTTCCTGCCGATTATAACATTGAAAAACACATACGTTAGGTAACAGAAATTTATAATAAAAAAGACACAAACAAAAAGGAAAAAGCATTATTAAAAGTAGGATAACTGTGGTTTGTAATCAGCTCTTTCATGCTTGAAATTGAAAGCTTAGTTAAAGTTAGCAAGTTAGCGCGTGACAGAAAGTGATGCTGCGTAAAATCAAAATGAAAACAACAAACTTCTAAAAGAATGATTTAAAATGGATAAACATGCAAGCATTCTTTTATTAAGCTTCGAGGAGTTGACATTTCGAATTATTAACGAAAGTTGGAAACAACTATTCTTACGGTGACGTCATCGTTCTGGTTCGAAGACTGACCAAGAGGAGGGGGGTTCGGGGGAAGAATGAAGGTGGCGGGCTTAATCGGAGACCTAGCCTGAATTAACGGAGACCCAGAATTCTTAGCTTTCTGATAGATTTCGGCGGCATATTTAAGCGATGCGGTACTTGTGTCTTTTCGTTCCTCTGCATTGAGCGCTTTATATGAACCTCTCTGAAAGTGAAATATCATCGAACTTTTAATATGCACTTGGTTCTAGGTAAGTCGAAGCAACGTAAAAGCTAAATAGCAAGAATATCTACTGGAAAATACTACAACTTGTTTTATAACATCAATAATATTATCTTAATGATCTTGTCTGACAAAGAGGGAGGCAAATTTCAGCTACGAATCTCCTACACTTAGAATATGTTGTTAAAACTCTGTACCACAAAATAGCATTAATTAGGGTCATCATATTAAGACGGAAAAGGTTTCTTTTTTCGTTTTGGCTCATTTAGAAATGATAAAAGTTTTCCAAAAACTTACTTTGCTCTTTGCTTTTTTGCTGAGCCGACGAAAGTCTAACTTGGAATTCTGATATTTCATAAACGCGTTATCAGAAAATCCTCGACAGTTTTCTAAAGTAACAAAAAAACTGACGCTTAATAAATATTTCATCTTGAAACAAAAGCAAGGTGTAAATTAAAACCAAAATAAGAACTATCGAGTTCCAACCGGTAAGAGAAAGTTTGTAAACAAACACACTACTAAACGAAGTACTCTTAATCTACAACGCAAATTGGATCCGTAAATTAAACCAAAATTTAATTTAAATGCATAAAACGTAAGTAATTAATCAAGAAAAAAAAACTTGTATTTATTGTTTTACACCTAAATTAAAAGTCCGCAAGCTATGACAAATTACCTCAGATGGAAAAAATCGAAAACCTTTGGGATAAAACGTTTTTAACCACCTGACAATTATACAGAATAAAACAGACCATATATTGTGGTTTTTTAAAAAATGATTAAAAATTTTTTGAATTGTAATATACTCTATATAAAATATAATAAGATTCGATTTTGTTTGTTTGAATGATAGCGACATTAATTCATACTTTTCAAACAATTTCTGGGTAATATTCAAAAGCAATTTTCGGTCCCCAATTGAAATTTCTATAGAAATATTTTGATTCATTTGTAGTATGTTAAAACGCTGTACATTTAATCTTAATTTCGAAACCTTCTCAAATTTAAAAGTAAAATTGCGTTGCAACAGGTTGTGTCACAGAATTAATGACAAGAAAACCATTGCACTTATTGGCAACTGCAATCTGCATCACAACACACGCGGAAAGATATGAACAAAAAGAGATAAAGTAACAAAAAACTTAGCAAGAACAACCCTTAACCTATTTATTGAGTAAACTAGTTAAATGTACATTTGTGGTTTTGTACGCATATATGTAGTTCTCATGGCATTCATGATTTACAAACAGGACACGTGGGTATCACCGTTTGTTTGCCAATAACTCTTCATACAAAATAAACGAAAAACACTTAAACATAAATAAGCAAACGGCGCACATAAGCTTTTGAAATCAAAAATAACAAAATTGTTAATTATTAGTTAATACGATTTGTAGTGGTAAAAAGGGTTGATAATATTTTTATTTCATAAGAGTGATTTTCTAAATCAACAACAACTCTTACCAGCATTAAACAATAATTTCAAAATCATAAAACACAAAGTATCTAAGATGAGAATTAAAAACTACATCATTAAAAATTCGAAGTTGATTTATTTGAAACGACAAAGAAAATGATTCTTTTAAGCGTTAAGTTTTTTAGTCAATCAATTTAACATGAAAGTATCAATGTACTGTAATTGTTCCATTCTTTCTGATTTTAAAAGAAACAAACAACTATAGAGATGTTCTGCAACAATATAAATGACTTTTAATTGGCGGGAATGCTACATCATTACGTCAGCTAAGGTAAGCAAAGCAGTGGGAGAAAAAAAACAAATTATTAAAACAGAGCACAACTTAATATTTTAAACATAACGTAAATAAAAGTTTCAGCGGACAGTAACAATTTTCTAACCGCGGTAAAAAATAATAAATAATAAAACAATTTGACGACATAAAAAAATAATAAACGAATTTTTTGAAAACAAATTTTCTTGTTACCAAAAAAGTTGAAAGTTTAGTTTAAATAAAAAAATTGCTAAAAAGCTTACTCAAAGCAGTAACGTCGCAAATTTTTGAATCATCAGAAACATTTTTTACTGGAGTGGAGTTTGTTGATTGAGCATGATTAAAATTCGACAAACTGTCCAGAGCAAAAGATCTCCTAAAACAAACAAGTATATTAATAATTAAATACACAAGCTTAACTGCATGTAAGTGTCAAGAATAAAAGTAAAAAAGCACTTTAAACCAAGGCTATTTGCTTATTTGTTATTAGCTGTAAATATTTATTAAAAGTTTTTTAATAGAAAAGACTTTGAGCAATCTTACAACTTACAATTCATTTGTAATTTACAGGGTGTTCATAAATTACCGTTACAATTTCAAAAATTCACCGAAGTCTTTTTAAGATATTTCTAATCGGTTTGTTTTATAGTAAAAGGAAATGCTTCAAGTTTGCATTAGATGCTTTAGTACACCTCTACATGTGCACTATCAGTCACACGTACAACATCCAAACGATATTCAATTTCTGGCCATGTTCTTGCTAACATATCTACAGTAACTGTATCAATTGTTTCAATTATTCCATGTTGCAAATCATTAATGTCTCTGACTTTGGTTTGGTAAACAATATGTTTTACATAGCCCCACAAAAAAACCTCCAACGGTGTAATATCAGGGGAACGTAGCAGCCATGGAATAGGATCATCACGTCCAATCCACCAATCTAGAAATGTTTCATTCAAAAATTGATGAAATTCAAGGCCCCAATGAGGTGGTGCACTATCCTGCTGGAAAATAAGTTGTGGTTGATGCTGTTCAAACTGTGGTGACACGTACTCTGTCAAAACGTCAAGGCAAATTTAAGGTGATTGATTTCTCAGTGAAGAAAAATGGACGGATAATTTTATCTTGCATGATTTCACACCACACGTTTAGTTTAGGGGAGTCCTGTTCAAGCTCACAGGTATCATGCCGATTCTCCAAGCCCCATATTCTCAAATTGCGTCTGTTTAGTAATCCAGAAACGTTGAACGTTGACTCGTCACTGATGTAAACACATTTTAAAAATTGTGGGTCTCAATCTAACCTGTCCAGCATCATCACTGCAAATTCTTTTCGTCGAGGCTTATCTTTTGGCTTAAGGGCTTGCAGTAACTGCACTTTATATGGATAAAGTGGCAAGTTTCTATGCAAAACTTTGTGAATAGTGGAGTGTGGGATCTGTAACTGTGTAGAAGCCCCACAAATGGACTTTCTAGGGTTTCTGGTATATGCCACTTGCACAGATTCAATTTCTTCTGATATTTGAGGTCAGTCAGCTCCCTTTCTCTGTAGCACACTACCAGTCTCCACAAACTTTTTATGCCATGCTTGAATGGTAGGTCGCGCAAGTGGCTTTCTTCCATACTTGTGTCTAAAGTTTCTCTGTGCTTGGATGTCTGACTTTGTCTCTATAAACCAGGAAACACACTATGCTTTTTCCTGAGGCGTGCTCGTTTTCATAAACTCTACTTTCACTATTAAATTTAAAAATATTCTGCTTAATTGCTGAATAAATTGTAATTTTAAACCTAATTATTTCCACAAGTACCTGTTAAGAAAGACAAAAACTGGAAGCATTTTCCTTCACTAGAAAACAAATCAAATAAAAATATCTCAAAAAATAAAATTTTAACAAACTTTGAAAATTGTAACATTAATTTATAGACACCTAAATCAACATAATTTTTCAATCTTAGATTTGGATAGAACTTTGCTAACAAAGTTAAAAATGGCCACAAAATTATTCAATATTTAGAAAAAATATCTAAAAGATCTTTATGACAATAGTTTGAAACTTTCAACTATACCCTCATAGTGATATAATCACCTTTTTTCTTCAAATCATAGTCTTCACTTCAAAAAGGTATACATATATATATTTTTAAATTTATAAACTAATGAAAATAAAAAGTCTTTGTTTCACACCATTGGTTGCAAATTTATAAATTAATGAAAATAAAAAGTCTTTGTTTCACAGCAGTTTCACAGCAGTGGTTGCCAACTGGTGGTCTGCAGAAAAAAATCAGAGTTGTAATAAGTTCACAAGTTGAAGAACTCAAATCAACCCAAATCTACAACCGTTAAAATATACTCCTAAGTCTTTATATTTCATGGAATTTAAAAAGCCTATTTAAGTCTCTTCTTGATTTTTGAACAGTTTTTACACCTCAGACATAAAAAAATAGAAAAAGACCTTTTATTAGTCTTTATAGTAGCTTTTTTTCTTAAGTCAAACTAGTGATCTACTTATTTACAAATTATACGTAAACTAGTGATCTACTTATTTACAAATTATACATTGAAGTTTAAAAGATTGGCAAACGCTGATCTACAACAAAGCTAAAAACCTTGTTACATAAATAACATTATTTTTCATGAAAATTATAAACCAAAAACAAAAAAATCACAATTTTAATCAATTTTCTTATATATTTAGAAAAAACAACCTAGTAACCACTTTGTCTTTGCTAGTGTGAGCTGCTTGACTACTTCTCAATATATCGTTTGAAGTTATCGATGGAGAACCTTGTGATTTCGACACCCTTTTATAAGCTTGCAAACCACATTCTTCTGAACTAAATCCAACAAATTCAACATCCTTAAAAAAACATAAGGAGTTGAATCTACTTTGACAGTTGCAATTTTCCAAGTCTAGAGAGTTTCTGCAAAAAGCTAGAACTTGTTGGAAATGCTAGTTCCATGCAGACTATAATTAAAAGGTGGGAAAACTACAACCTGCAGGTCGCAACAACCTTCAGTGCTGCCTGCAAAGGTTTCAAACAAAAAGTTTTTAAAATCATTAATTACTTTTTTGTCTTCAACCAAATTCTTGGCCATTGCTTTTAGCAATCATGATTTTTAGCAACAAAAAAGAACCCGAAATCCGAGACAGATTCAAAGTAAAGACCTTTTTTTAGAAAACACTACTTTTTTGATATCGAAAATTAAGAGATCTAAAGTGAAAACTTTTTTTTTAGAGATCATGTGATTAGTGTGCCACACAAACAAATTCAATTTCCAAATGCGACCTTAAAGGTAAAAAGTTTGCCCACCCCTAATTTAATTGTTACTATTCATGGTAATATTTTATTTTATATAGTGCGAAAAATTCAACAAGTTTAAGACAAGAACAAAATTTTAAAATATTAAAAAAATTTTGATCTTTAAAAAAAGCAATTTTAGACTTTATCATATAAAATATGAAGTTTCTGTAGCATTGTAAATACATTACTTTATATCAAAAGTCTAGCCAGTTGATATAAAGTGTTCTACAACAGTAAAATAACTCAACATAGTAATGTTGTTAAACTTTGGAAGTGTTTCATATTCTACATTTTTTGTTGCTGACAAAATTCAAGCACCTATTAGAATTTGGAATCACTAAATTATATTTTAATTATATAGAACTTTGTTTGTTATTTTTACTGCAAGACAATATCTTTGCAACAAAAAATAAAAACATGCTTTAAAATGAGTTAGAGGTAATTGATTGCCAATTGCTAGTACCAGCTGGCTTTTGTTTATGTTGCAAATATACAAAAATGCCAAATATGGTTTATTAACAACAAAAAATCAAATCACATTTAAAATTTATCATTTAAAAAAAAAAAAGATTTTCAAAATTTGTTTGCAAAATAGAAAAAGTAAACAAAAAAATAATGAAAAACTGTAGAAAACTAAACCAGGTCCAAACACTTGTAGGTTGAATTGACTGGAAAAATTAATTTAAAAAACTTTTCTTAACAAAAAAATCTCAGCTAAATATTTGAAATAATATTTTTGGTGCCGATTTAGTATGTGGCCTACCTGGCTTGAATGATAGAATTTCGTAGGTCACATACTAAACCAGCACCATATTTTTTCTATTTGAATAAGTTATCTAAAGAAATTGAATAAAGGAAAGTTTATAGTGTTTAAATACACAGAATAAAATTAATCAATTTTTAACAAAAGCTAGTTTGTTTTATTTTTGCCAAAGACAAAACAATTTACTGTATGAAAATTCAACAATTGAAGACAAGAGACTTATGGCAAAATGATATGTTAAAACACTTATCTACTAAATAAAATAAACCTTTTATAGTAATCTTATATTTATATTTAAAAATAAAATAGAAACAACAAACAAAAATCACATAAAAAAAGCACTAGATTAATTTTGTAAATTATTAAAAAGTCACAAAGCTACATATTATTAATGCATTCATTTTTTTATAGTTAACACTGCTAAATTTATTTAATAAAACCCTATTAAGATAACCTCAGGTTTGTCAAGTAAACAAAGTATCTGAATATGAACAGATTTGAGTCAAATCAAAAACTTTGAATTTTTTATTCACACCTTCCATACTTAAATTAATGAAAATATAATATACCATAATTCTTTGATTAAAATGTGCACAAATCACAATAAAAAAATAGAATGTGCCCTTGATACAGTACATATAAATAAAGTCACCTAGCAGACAATGCAAAACTAGTGATGCTTTTTTGCTACATGAGCATGTATGGTGGTCACAGCAAATCTTTTTCAAGTCTGTGACTTCTTTATGTAATTACCCTAAGCCATCTCTGCTTGAAGTTACTTTTAAATAAAAGATGGTAGGTTTAAAGTTGGCCAAAAGTTCTTATCAAAAAAGAAAATGTGCCCTTGTTTAGAATTTGCATAAATTTGCAATAAAAAATAATAGAATGCACAAAGAAATACAGTAAGTTTAAATTATTTAAATACTTGAATATGTAAATACTTGTGTGTGCTAAGTAGCTTGGAAAACTGGTGAGGTACCGATGCAATGGCAGACCAGTGTGTTGATACCTATTCACAAAAAAGGAGACAAGAAGAAATGCACTAATTACAGGGGCATTTCTTTATTAAGTCTTCCTGGAAAGGTCTATGCAAAGTGCCTCAAAAAGAAATGCCGTAAAATAATTGAGCTTCAACTTCAGAATGCACATGGGGATTTGTCCTGGCAGATCCACTATAGACCATATCTTTGCCCTTCAGCAAGTTTTTTGAGAAATTGAGAAATTCAGCAAGTTTTTGAAAAGTGGGAATATGCCAAAGAGGTGTATACAAGCTTTGTAGACTTTGAAAAGGTGTATGATCATATTCCAAGAGACAAGCTGTGGGTAGTACTGCTGGAATATGATGTGAGAGGTCAGTTATTAGCTGTTATCAAATTGTTGTGCAAACAGTCATTAAGTCTGTGTTGGTGTCAATGGCATAAAAACAAAACTTCTAATGTCAGTGTTGGATTACAACAGGGCTGTGTTCTTCCTCCTTCTCTTCTGTTCATTATATACACGGACAAGAAAGACAAAGACAGTTCCTCCATTAGTGACATCACATTTGAGGAGTGTAAAGTTTGGCGCCTGCTGTTTGCAGATGACCTTGCATTGTTAAGTTCAAACAAAATTGATCTCCAATATGCACTTGATTGGTTTTCTGATGCATGCTTGGGATGCTGGGATGAAAATTAGTACTGCTAAAACTAAGATCATGTGTCTGTCAAGGCACCCTGTCCAATGATCTTTCCAAACAAATGGGGTAACTTTCCAGCAGATGGAGAAGTTTAAGCATCTTGGAGTCATATTCTTGAGTGATGGTAGACAGGACAATGAACTGGACACATGCATTGGAAAAGCAAGTGCAGTAACGCACCAGCTGTACCAATCAGTTGTACTGAAATGAGAGCTATGTACAAAAACAAAGCTTTCTGTTTTTAGATCAGTTTTTGTTCCTATCCCCACTTATGGTCATGAGTGTTCGGCAATGACTGGAAGAATGAGATCTTGAGTACAGACAGCCGAAATGTTTTTTTGTAAAACTTCACAGGTTTATCACTACTTGACAAAGTTAAAAGCACTGACATTCTTCAATCTCTCAACATTGAACCACTGCTACTCTGCATAGAACTATTGCAACTGCGTTGGTATGGCCATGTGATACAAATGTCCCCTGAGCAAACAGCAAAGCAACTAATGGATGCTTTTTTGAGTTGCAAAAGGCCTAGAGGGCGACCTAAAATTCACTGGTGAAATTATGTTGAAGACCTGGTCTGGTAACATCTTGGAATTCCACCAGTGAAATTGCTGCTAGTTGCAGAAGATCAGGATGCTTGAGAATCTCAACTTGAGCTGTTGCCTGAGCAGCACCAAAAGGACAAATGGGCAAAGGGAAATACACTGAACTAATTCAATGTTTTCCCTGAAAATGATGATGATGATAAGTACTTGAACAAAAATTAGTGAACTGAACAAACTTAACAAGACAAAATATAGAAAAAACAGAGTTGCAAAACAAATAAAAAAAAAAAACTACCATTAATTAAAAATTGAATAAGGTATATTTAACATAGCACATAGAAAACCAAAAAAATATGGTAAGATTAAAACTTTTGTGTAACTATATCATCACATATCGTCTTAAATAGTCAAAAAATAACAAAAAAAATTTTAATCGAAAACCTAGCAGACTGTTTAATTCATAACTGGGATTTTCAAATATTCAATAAAGGTTCTCATCTACAATATTCTTATAGCAAACTTGCAGGGATTCTCTCAAATTAAAAACTTGTGCAGTAAGTTACAGCAACTTGTAAAGGAGAACTCTAATAAGATACTCTTGATAATTCCGTTTATGGTAAAACAATCTATTAAGTTTTATATTATTAACTTCTGCTTTTATTTTGTGACTATTTATTACAAGATATCTACTCTATTCTGTTTTATTGCCTCCTAGTGCTGTAAGGTGATTCCAGGTTTGTTTCACTGACAAACAACAGCTACAGTCTTTTCTTGAAGAGGTCAGATAATTCTTTGTAAAAACTAATTTATAAAGTTGTAGTGGCATTTTAGATATTAAATATTATTATAAATAACTATTACAAAAATAAAGTATTTACATTAACTGTGAATTATTTTTTCAAAAATAATTTTGGAGTTAAAAAATATTTTCTTAAAGTATTTAAAATTAAACTAAAAAAAATTTAAAATAGATTATAGATTTATAAACATGCCAATCAAAAATAATTAAATATTCTAGTATCAAACACTGTTTATTTGTTTAAAAACTTATTTCCTATTAATACTTCAAACTTTCGTTATTACAACTAAATTAATTAGTCAGATCTTTTCAAGAAATCACTGTCAACAATTTTTTTGGGTAAAATTAACCCAGAATCCCCCAACAACACCAAGATGGAATAAAAAGAAACCAGGATGAAAAATATTTTTTCAAGAAGCAATAGTAACCACAGAGGGATCAAAGTTAGTTTCACAAACCGAAATCACTTACAACAACTTCTTGAAGAGACCCAATTTGTCGTTATACTAGTAAATTAACAAATTATAACTTTTATGCAGTTTTTAGAAACAAAAACTTTGCAAAATTTTGACTAAGAAAGGTTATTTGATTTTTTGTTTTAAAAAATTCTGAGCAAATAAACAATTGAAATTGTACAGTTAGATCTTTTCAAGAAGTCACTGTATGTGATTTTTGTTCATAAAACTAACCCTGATCCCTCTGCAGTTTCTATTACTTCTTGGGAGATCCTTTTCTCTTAGTTTCTTCTTTATTCCATTCTGGTGCTTAAAGGGGGATTCCGGGTTAGTTTCACCAAAAAAAAATCACTAACAGTGACTTATTGAAGAGACCTGTACAGTTTTAGTACAAGAATTGCTTTGTAATTTTTTGTAGAACTATTTTCTTTAACAAATACATACATAAAATCAGTTGTTTATAATAGTTGTTAGTAATGAGTTGTTTGTACACAATTAATTGTAAGTAAAGAGAAAAATACAAATGTAGTCACTAATTGAAGTTTGCCTCATTGCACTTACTTGATCACTATCTTCAACAAACATCAATTGAATGTCATCTGCAGTCTTTTCAGTTTTTTCACCAAATAATTGTTCTTCCAAATCATACTTTTGTAATTCTTTCTTGTATTTAACAGTCTTTTTCAATAATTTTTTTCTGAGTCTCCCTGGAAAAAATCCTTTGGCTGCAGCAGACATTTTCATAATTTAATTAAAAGTTAATTTTATCTTTTTTTGATAAAGCAAATTTACATAATTAGTATAACTTACGTCTAAAAATACAAAAAATAAATCTAGTAAAAGATTACTAGTAATTATTATTAACAAAAATCTACTATGCATTGCCTCAAAATGGTATCAACTTTAGACTTCTGCTAAAACATTATTAGAGATAAAACAAAAAAGTAAAGGCAATCGATGATAAGTAGCGGGAAATTTCGCGGGATAAACAAGAAAATGGTCGACTAAAAACTGCAAGTGACTTTTTTAAAAAAACTTGAACGCATCGGTCTTGATGTTGGTGTATCGATGATATTGAGCTGACTCTTGCACATGTAATTTAAAAAAGCCGAAAAATATTTAATTTTTTTCCACACTCATCATAAAATACAGTGAACGAATTTATTCTTATCTTGTGGTATTTTACAAACATGGATAAACGTAAACTATGGGGCATTATCATGTTCTAGTCAAAATCTGCTTTTTGAAAGAATGGAATATAGTATAAGCAATAATTAAAAGTAAGGTAAAACACTTTTTTATTTTTTATTTTATCTCCATATTTATCCTCCTGACTCGCAGGAAAGCGACGGTGGCGCTAATGCATAGGGTAAGCAATTACCCCGACCTGCTTCGGTCGATGCCAAGATATTGCTGTCCGCTTGTAATTTAATAGAGATATGACTGTGATTTAGAACTGTTTGCTAAGACCACCAAGCAGGGGACAGTGCCGTAAAGTGTCTTTTCCAATGACACAACAGAATGCCGCGAATGGGTTTTGAACCCAAACCGCGTTGGTCACGAGCACGGCGCTTTAACCACTTGACCACGCTGCCACCACAATAAAAAAAATAGTTGAGTTAGTTCAGTTTTCTTTTATTTCTGCTCCGCCACATAAACAAAATAAAAAAATGTTGAAAAGTTTGAGATGTTGAAAGACGGGGTTAGAAAAAGGAAGAAGCAACAAAACGAGTTGACGTTGTGACTTGCTAATTAGCGATGAAAAGTGTGACCTGTTGTATCATATTATAGAAGCAAGGCTGGTTCACCTCATTATAAAATAATAAATATTATAAAAATAGAAATAATATAAAAATAAATATTAAAGCTTTAAGGAAAACTTAAGCAGTGGTTAGGCCAATTTACTATAAACTGGATTACTTTTTTTTGAAAATCTATTAATAAGCAATGGTTCATCAACTTTTGCTAGTTTTCCTACATTTTAAGCTTGGCGGTACTTAGGCAACCAAAAATTATGTAATTATCTCATTGAAGCTCATGTTTCTGCTTCAAGACCCAGACCTTAAACAACAAAACTTAAATAATTAAAATTAGAAACGAAATTAATTATTGAAATTCCCCCCATCGTTTGAAGAGGTATCCACTCCAGGTCAGACACAAACAGGACTGGGGACGAGGCTATTCTTTTACTACCCCAGGCTGCTGTAGGCTACTTCCTGAATCAGATGCTGGCAGTGATGTTATTAAGCCAGCATTGAGTTTCGTCATCCAAAACCGTAAGGCCTCGTGCTCCATGTGGTGCCCGATGTATGGGGCACGCTGTTAGTACATGGTCTGCGGTTTGCTCTGAGGCGCCACATTCGCAATTCGGTGAAGGATCGAGACCCCATTTGTGCATGGACGAATGGAATCGCCCAACACCAGTCCGCAGGCGGTTGAGCTTAACCCAAGCTGCTCGGGGTAAGCCCATCCCAACAGGCCTGGTACCGGTCCCGGGCACAAAGACACGGAGCCTGGAAGCACTTTCACAGTACTCCGCATTCCATTTGTAATTTGTCCACTCAGAAGCGCGGATGCCAAGTCTGGCAAGATTGTCCAAGAGATTCCGCACAGCTGGCACAAACAGGCATCTGGATCTTAGTCTCACTTGGCCAGTATCTGAGGACCCACTTAAAAGACCATGCAAGATATGATCGGGGCCCAGAGATCCACGGTAAGCCAAGGAGAGTGTCGCTCCCGATCGGCGAAGCTCAGCTGGCTGGATGCTTGAGAGTACAGGTTGGTGGTCTGTTGGAGGGAACGCAGGCATCCAGTAACTATGCGCAAGGCGTCATTCAAGACACTGTCGATGAGGCGAGTGTGAGCACTGCGACGCCAGACTGGCGCACAGTACTCAGCTGTTGAGTAGACTAGAGACAAGGTGGCTATGCGTAGTGTTTTAGCACCAGCACTCCATCCCGAGCCCACAAATCGCCTCAACAGTGTGACGCGCGATGATAGTTTTTTGCGCAATGCCACTAAATGGTGATGAAACGTGAGCGATCTGTCCAGTTTTATCCCAAGGTAAGTAGGGGTTGGACAGAACGGTAAAAGTTTACCGTTGTTGCAGAGCTTTAGCTCACGTTTGGTCTCTCGGTTATTTAAGTGAAAAGCTGCCATCACCGTCTTAATGTGACTGAGCTTCAACCTCCAAGTCTGGAGATATGTTGAAAGTGTAGACATGTCTTGGCTTAAAGTCCGCTCCAAGTCCTTCCAGTTTCCAGAAGAGTGCAACAATGCTAGATCATCAGCATAAGCAAAATCATGGAAGGAAGATCTTACGTATAGATGTTAAGTAGGAGGAGAGCCAAGACCGATCCCTGAGGAACGCCGTTTTTAAGACGGCGTAGCCTGCTTTACTTGCTGTCACCGGTGGTAAGGGTGAAACTTTGATTTCGGACAAACTTCATAATCATTCTGACCATGTGCTTATCCGGAAGACGTTTCAGCAGCTTGCAGGTAAGGCCACGGTGCCAGACAGTGTCATAAGCAGCTGTCAGATTGATAAATACAGCACCGGCCTTTTTTTCAGCCTAAAAAAAATCCTCGATGTTTTAGGTTAGCAGAACAATTTGATCTACGGTGGACTTCCCGCGTTGAAACCCAGCCTGCTCTTTAGGGAGCAGTGGATCGAATAATGGTTCAACGCGGGGGTAGATAAGCCTCTGGAGGATCTTGTAGAAGACACAGAGCAGAGATATCGGTCGATAACTTTTTGGGTTCCCCACGGACTTTGTTGGCTTTGATCGCGATCACAAGCGCTTTGTCACACTAATTAACTGCAAACAAATTTTTGTAGTCGACAATTGGCTTTACAGTTGAATCATGGTTAGGCCTATGTTGCTTTGAAAAAGACAAAAATTTGATCAAGTTCAATTTGTAATGAGATAAATTCATGATTGAGATGAATCTGCACGGCGTCTTAGGAAGACCTCGTGCGGTTGTAAAGTTTCTAGTTGGGCATCGTTGACTTAGTGGATTAATGATCTAGCCCTTTAGATGACGATTTAATAACAATTCCCAGTGAGCAGAACAAGTTGGGACCCATTTGTTGACCAACTGGGCTGTCATAGTGGTTCCCAGCTGGGCAACGCACGTTATTGTCTGCAGTATCTAACTGGGCACCAAATGTTATAGTCCACAAGAACAACTGGGCCCCAATTGGTACCCAATTTGGCTTTTACTGGGAATTTTTTGGTTTTTTGCGGTATTTAGTTGAAAACCAACTGGGCTAATATAGAAACATTAATGGGTTCCAATTTGAGCCCATTTGTATTTTTTACTGGAAAATTCCTGTTTGTTTTTTGTAGTAATTAGTTCGAAACCAAGTGGGCTGATCTAAAAACTTTACTGAGTCCCGATTGGTACCCACGTGTGCTTTTCACCAAAATTTCCGAGTTTTTTTGCGGTATACAATTGGGACAGCCCACAAAGATTACATTGCTCTGAGTAGTGCGAGGTATGCATTCTGAATTAATTATTGGGCCCCAGTTGGTGCCTACGTGAGATCTAACTAGTTGTTTTCAGTATTTAGCTGGGCATTAAAAGGGATAGCCCACAAAATTTAGTACATCCCTGTTGTTAAAAGTATGTTTTTTTTTATTTCTGCAAATTTTTTACAAAATAGTTTTAGAGTTACACAGCTGAAACATGAATATGTTTGTCTGCGGTAATTAGTTTCTAAATAATCGATAAACAACAAGTATTTTGTAGAAATGCTGAGTAACATACACGTCGCTTGTTTGCTACTATCTTAACACATTTTTGCTTCTTTTCATCTTCAAACTGTTTAATTTAAGTCCTTTAAAATTGACAAAATTTATTTAAAACTAAAATCACATAAAATATATAAACAGAAATCAAAACACATAAAAAGTCAAGGTGGCAAGGGTTTAATTTTATAAACTTTTAATAAGATGCTACTTTGTTTCTTTTTGCCGACTTCTTTTTGCGCGATTGCCGCCACGATCTCGACCATTTACAAACCACTTCATTAGCTCTCGTTCCATTTCTAACTTGGTCACGTTGGACGTACTGTACATGCATTTTTTTTGACAGCACCTAAAAGCATCATATAAAGTTTATGTGCGTTATCATTGGCTACAAAGTTGCAATAACTTTTATGGATAAACAGTGTTATTTAAACAACGGTCACCAGCCATACGTGGCTTAAGATATATGTTTGTTTGCGGCTCGGCAAACAATTTTAAATGCTTTTAATTGTTTTCTGAACTATTTAGAAATCATTGATGTAATCGTCTCGTGGCCAGCGAGCAATTCTATAATTTACTTATATTCTTCAAAAAGGAACAACCATGGAACAGATCATAGCAAATTACAAAAATGACCTTTAAAGGGTAATCAAAGACAGTTTCAGATAATGGATGGACCTTTATAGCAAATTTCATTGTCCTAGTTTTGCATACAGAAAACACAAAAAACGTCTTCTACGTTAGAAACATATACCTCTAAGAGAAGTAATTGTTTGTCATTGTTAACGCACAGATTAACTTAGTTTTGTCAGATTAATTTCTGCATTTTTAAAGTATGCTGTCGAGAACTGTAGGTTACCATCATTTGATATTGCAGTTTATTTTTAAAATTTGAATAATTATAAGCTTAACTTATTAAACAGACAATTAACTTACAAAACAGAAGTACACACAGCACAAAGTTAGGGGAACATTAAGTTTGCTGTATAGTTTCTATATTTTTCCAGATAAATGTTGTTTTTACAGGTGTAAAACTGGAAAAACCGCATTCCAAAAAAACTTTCTTGAGAGATCCTTTTTCTCTTAGTTTCTTTTTTATTCTATCCTGGTGCTAAAAGGGAAATTCCGGGTTAGTTTCACCGAAAAAAATCGATTATGGTGACTTCTTGATGAGACCCTAATTTTATTTAAATGCGCTGATTTATGCTAAAAACAGTTTCCTGTTTCCTGTTTACCGTGTACTATCAATGAAAGATTAACGTCAGTGGTTTTTGAGGTCTCTTCAAGAAGTAACCTAATCGATTTTTTTCGGTGAAACTAACCCGGAATCCCCCTTTTAGCACCAGGATAGAATAAAGAAGAAACTAAGAGAAATAGATCTCAAGAAAGTTTTTTTTGGAATGCAGTTTTTCCGATTTTACGCCTGTAAAAACAACGTTTACCTTTTTTCAAATAACTTTCACTTCTGCAAATTTACTTAAAAACTTTTACATTTTTTCTTTTTATAATCACTGTAATTGTAGTTTTTTAAATGAACTATTTTAATGGCGATGGCTCAAGCGCCAATTACACTATCCTAGGGAGTCTATTTAAATAAATGGTAATTGAATGAACACAAACTGCGGCTGACCTGCTTGTTGAAGTACACATACGGGCTATAGCACTCGATAACGAAGCGACACCCCAATATACGAAGTATGTATGTAGGTACAAGTCACACGCACCCAGGCACGATTATTAAAGAGCAATTATTTAACTATTAGTAGTTTCACAAAATAATATACCAAATTTACCAGGCTTGTTGGGCCACAATACTGCTACCAGTGGCGTACGCAGAAATTTGTAAAGGGGGGGGTTCTGGAGCCGAAAATGTGATTGCTCTCAGTAGTCCTGGTAATGGGCAAAAACTTCCAAAATTAGGCCTACAATCAAAAATAAAGTGTTTTGGTTTTAAGAACATCTTGCAGTAGCATGAATTTCTTTTTACCAAACCGTAAAACTAACTATTGAAAAGGTATGTGCGAGTAATTCAATCATGACAAGAAACTTTTCAAATTAAAAGCAACTCGTGTAAATGATGAGAACAATAGGTGGAAAATCAAACGAACAAAAAAATAACCTTACTTAACAAATATTTAAAAATTTTTTAAAGGCTTATATTCAAACGCCTGTTTTTTTCACTTAATCCTTTAATTACATCATCAGGGCAAGGCACGCGTGTGGCTTCTATAAATGTTTAGTAATGCACATCCATTCATTCGAGTGGTACCACTTGTGCTTCGTAAGCACGTTTTTAGTTTGCGTAATGTGGAAAGCTTTACAATTGTTCACTAGTGCATGTTATCACTGGAAGAGTTAACAAAATAGTCATCAATGTAAATATGTTCGGAACAGCATCGGAAGTGCATTCTTTGATGCTGCTCAACGCATCCGTTGGTCTTTCTGCTGCGTTCAACCGAAAAAGTTTCCTGTAACATAATATCAGTTCAGGCACTAATTCTCCCCAGGATTTCGTTAAATCATTTTCCTAAAATTTTCCGAAAACTTGAATACTTTTAATTTGTTGAGGAGTTGGTGCACTAATTTGATCAGCAGAAATTAAACACTGAAATTCACCAATAATCGATTTGTGGGCTGTAAATCTTGCTTTGAGAGTGACAATAAAATTATCAAGAAATTGAATAAAAATCCCTAGTCTAAAATGTTCTTCATCTGTTACAGCAGCAATATTGCATCGATTGGTCTGTCTTCAAGAGGGCATGGTATTTTCAAAATAAAATCTTCGGCTTTCACCGTTTCTTGCGCAAAAATATAGAGCTGGGGAAATTAATATTCGGTTTTTCCTCTAAGACACTTCAACTCATTTGCAATATCCTGTGCAATTTTGAGGGCCTCAAGAAGATTTATCGACTTTTTTTGCTTAACTTTACACAAAACAACACTGTATCCAAAAACGTATTTTAAAACTAAGAGAGCAATGCAAAATTCACTTTGCGTAATTGTCGATAGCAACTGCAGAGCTCGTGATGAGGTTTCTCTGTCTGGCCATGCTGAAATTTCTGCCAAAGCTTCTACAACGGTAAATTGTAAATTTGAAAAAGTACTAACACTCTCGTGTCGATCGACCCATCTGATAGCACAAATGTGAACAAGTTTTTAAGCTTTTGTTGTTGACGAAATCGTGTTGATGGACTTGCGCAAAATGTTTTGAAGTTTTGGAGCATTAAAAAATTGTGAACTGAAGCTATTGTTTCCATGCAGTTTATTTCCATTCCCATGCTTAACTTTCAATATTTTACAAGTTTGAAAGTCTTCTTCACAGTGGCAATGTACAGTACATTAGCTAACTTTGAAGCAATTTAAACGATAGCAAAAATTATTTTAAAATTCATTGTTCTTCCGGTAATTTTACCGGAAGAACAATGAATTTTAAAATAAGTAATATCCCTGGTAACAGTGTTTATATTAATGATAGCAAAAATTGATGCGCAAGCAGTAATTAAGTTTAAAAAGTGCGGTAAACAATAAAAACCAAAATCCTATTATTAAAGCCTATTTATTACCATGTACTGTATATATGACTGAACACCATTCTTCAAGGGGGGGTTTTGACCCCTGAAACCCCCCCCTTGCGTACGCCTATGACTGCTACAGTTAGTATAACGTTGATAACGATAAAGTTCCAGAATAAATCCAAATTTCAATTCATATATTTCACTTATTCAACTTATTCAAATAGAATTACCAAAACATTAAACATATTAGAAAATTGAAGACAAACACAAAATTGAAATCTTTATTGTTAAAACGAAGCTAGCTGCTCAAAGCATTTTTTGGTTTTACATGTAGATTTAATTACGATATACAGTAGTTTACTTTGTCAGTGAACAATTCACAATCGAGTTTAAATTGCCACATGGTGAATAAAGAAAGAAAAAAAGGTTAAGATAATGCGAATTGTGATTATCAGAGACTTACGTTTGAATTTAGGTCGCCTGGTGAAAATGACCGAAAGGCAAAAACGAAAAAACAAAAAGTATGGAACTTAAAATCTTACAGTAATTGACAAACTTTGCCTTATTTACTGATTAGAATTTCATGTTCCTTTTTAGTTTACGTTTACCATTTTAAGTTAATTAGTAAGATTTAAAAATTTATGGTTTTCTTATCCTAGTTTTTAATGTCATACTTTTCAAACAGCTAAGTTAAGCCTTACAACCATAGGCGTACCAGCCCAAAAAAATTTTGTGGGCAATGAAGTTTTTCCCAAATCTTGTGACGTTTGCCCAAATGGATAGGACAAAAAATTCTCTAAGATTCTCGGACAAAGAAGAAATTCCGTCCGATTCTCAGACAAAGAAGAAAAATCATGGCGATCTCTAAAAAAAAAAAAGGTCTTCACCTAAATTTGGTAACTAATTTTTTCACATCGCTGCCCAAAAAATTATGATCTTGCCCAAATATTTTCTTGTCACTGCCCGAAAAATTTCAACTTTGCCCAAATCTTGGAAACTTGGGGGGCAATTGCCCCCCGGCAGGTACGGCTATGCTTACAACAATATAAGAATTTCAATTTTTATATATAGTTTAACACGAGGATTTATTTTGATTACAAATCGAGCTGCTTTGAAAATGAGAAGCACCAGACTCGAGTTTCGCTCTTATTAGAGCTCGTCAGTGATGCTTATCTCACTGCGAATCAAACCGAATACCTGTAGTCTTCCACGCAGACTACTATGCCACTAGACCACAGGGCCTCAACGATAGATCGTCTCAAAGCAGCTATAAGTATTTCTCAATAATATAAGGTTAAAAATTGTTTAGCTTTTTCTCTGCTTGCAATTTAAACAACTTTATTTGAATTTAGAATTATTATTCTCTTTCAACAACAATTTTTAAAAATCTGCATCTATGGCTGATAACTAATTCATTCAATCGAAACCCATTTTAAATCCATTTAGTTGTTTCTATCATCATGCTATTTTCTACCCATGTTTAAACCAGTTACCGTTCCCACTTAAAACCCAACTTTAACCCAGTTTATGATTTCCACCCTAAAACCAGTTTAAGCCCAAATTCAAACCAGTTTTTTTCTTCCCAACTATTTCTACTTTATACCCAGAAAATCGTTCCCAAGTCGATCCCATTTTAAACCCATTTAGTTGTTTCCTTTTTTGCCATTTCCTACCCATGATTAAGCTAGTTACCATTCCCACTTAAATCCCAACTTTGACCCAGTTTATAATTCCCACTCTAAAACCAATTTAAACCCGTCTTCAACCCAGATTTTTCCCCATCAAACTCCCACTTTATACTCAACAAATCATTTCTATCTAAATCCCACTTTTAGCCCATTTAACCCATACGTACGCCTTTAATAATATTTTTCTTCTCTTGTGCAATCCCTTTTAAACTCAACAATTACTCCAATTTTAATTTTATACACTGTAAGACTTTGTTTTTAAACCACTTCAAACAAAACTGGGCAGACACTGGGAATATTGTGGGCTAACCAGTATACATTTTTTTAAAATAAAAGTTATATCAAATAAAACTTTTAAAAATTACCAAAACAAAGTTATTGCGACCTTATACAAACAGAAAATAACAAAAATAACACTTAAAATTATTTTAATTTATCCCCAGTTGGGCCTCATTTGTTTTCACACATATTTGCCATCCACAACTCACAGCCCACTTGCCCACTAAAAAACCCACATGGGCCACATGTGGACATGCACACTGGGTTACTTGCTGCGATGACCGAGCTCAATTTAAATTTGTGTTCTATAGCCCCAAATCTGATATAAAAAATAAAATTACAAACAATTTTGCTTGCACTTTTGAGGCTCGCAAAATCATTCCTGTACAATCTTTGAGCTTTATTAAAATATAGGTTAACAGCAGACTTTTTCAAAATTTTTGGGCCACAGACCCCTATTTTCAAATCTTTTTTTCACGGCTCCCAAACCTATATCATATAAATTTCTTTTCCAACCAACGAGGAAAGATAATGGCCTACAAATAGGGTCACCGTACTTTTGAAAGAGCAAACCGGGACAATTGTCAACCAAAAAAAAAATAGCCCCAAAAACGTAGTGGCCCCTCAAAAGAAGATCTTCACTTTGAATCAGTCTCCTTCATGATTTTTGCCTCAAAAACAAGTGTTTTTTAAAAAAGGTCTTTACTTCAAATCTGTCTCCGATTTCATGGTAAGCCTATAGATTACTTTCCAAGTATATATGTTATCACATCGCCACGGACCTATTTTTGTCATATCGTCACGGACCCCTTGTGCACTCATCACGGACCCCAGTGGCCCAGATGGTAGGTGCTTTCACGCAGCCTGGGCTGTGAGTAAGTCTGCTCATTGATTTTAAAATGACAGACCGAAACCGAACCTACCAAAACGGAAGGGTATCCACCCATTCCGATGTTCAGTGTGGGTCTGCTAATCGGCAAACGTCCTTTTCAGGACGGGGCAATGTCAGGATAAAACTGCCCTTTTCAGGGCACATTGCTAACAAGTTCCGAAGACCCACTATTCTTCAGCTGAACATCGAAGGCCTCACTGCAAGCAAGATGAATGTTCTTCATCACCTCGCTATGCAGTCCGAGGCACTCGTCATCCTACTGCAGGAGACCCACTGCACTGATGCAGAGAAGTTGGTGCTACCACACTACCAACTAGCTGGGTCTTCTTTAAGCAGGAAGCATGGCCTTGCCACGTTTGTCCACGAGCGACTGAGATACACGCTTTTGGACCAATCTCCACCGACATCGGAGATCGAGTGGTTGTGTGTGGACGTTGATGGCTATAAAATAGTCAACGTCTACAAACCACCGCCAACGCGATTGCGAACCCTGGATCTCCCAGTGTTTCCTCACCCCTTTCTGTACGCTGGCGATTTTAACTGTCGTCATGCTGACTGGGGTTATGATGACAACAGTCCGGACGGTGAGTGCTTGGCTGGATGGGCAAGTATTAATTGTCTTGCCCTCCTATATAATGCCAAGGACGCTGCCAGTTTTTATTCCGGCCGCTGGAACACTGGCACCAATCCAGACCTAGCTTTCGCTAGCGTAGGTCCAAACAGTCGCTTACCGGATAGACGTGTCCTTGAGAATTTTCCCAGGTCACAACATCGACCCTCGCTTATTACACCACCAAGGTTTGCTATGGCAGTGCCAAGCATGCCTGTTAAGCGATGGAACTTCCGCAAGGCCAAATGAAGTCACTACATTGCTTTGACGAATAAATTCGCAAAGACTTTGTTGCCGCCTGATTCATTTGATGTGGATGCGGCTTACCAGGACTTCTGTAACACCATTAAGAAAGCAGCCAAAAAGACTATCCCACGCGGGTATCGAAATAACTATATTCCGTGTTGGGATGCAGAGTGTGAATCCCTCTATAAAACCTTTCTGCAGTCTCCTCAGGGAGACGACTCAAGTTTGGCTGCTACAGCTCTGCTTGCCAAGCTTGACAGAAAGCGGAGGGATCGATTGTCCGAAGCAGTTCGGAGCATTGACTTCTCACACTCTAGTCGAAAAGCGTGGAGTATTTTGAACAACCTTACTGGTAGGTCACGACACTCACCTCGTCACTGTCCCGTTTCAGCCGATGCTATTGCATCTGAGCTGGTTAGAAATGGGAAATACGAGGCTGTTGACTGCAAGTCATCTCGACTTGTCTTTCAAGAAGTGTCTGACCTTTGGAGGGCCACAACACCAGACGCAGTAAATATCTCTGACAAATTTTCACAGAGAGAATTTGCTGCTGCCCTTCAGCACTTAAAACCAGGTAAAGCTCCGGGTCCTGATTCCATCTGCCCCGAGCTTATACTCCATGCTGGAGCTGCTTTGAAGTCCTGGTTACGTGACTTCCTTTCTTCCTGTTTACGCCGACTCAAAATTCCCAAGATCTGGAGAAGAGCGCTTGTGGTCGCGATCCCAAAACCAGAAAAGCCCGTGGGGGATCCAAAGAGTTATCGACCGATACCTCTGCTCTGTGTCCCCTACAAGATCCTCGAGAGGCTTATCTACGCCCGCGTTGAACCATTATTCGATCCACTGCTCCCTAAAAAGCAGGCTGGGTTCCGACGCGGGAAGTCAACCGTAGATCAAGTTGTTCTGCTAACCCAGAACATCGAGGATTTTTTCGAGGCTAAAAAGAAGGCCGGTGCCGTATTTATCAATCTGACAGCTGCTTATGACACCGTCTGGCACCGTGGCCTTACCTGCAAGCTGCTGAAACGTCTTCCGGATAAGCACATGGTCAAAATGATTATGGAGCTTGTCCGAAATCAAAGTTTCACTCTTACCACCGGTGACAGCAAGCAAAGCAGGCTACGCCGTCTTAAAAACGGCGTTCCTCAGGGATCGGTCTTGGCTCCCCTCTTATTTAACATCTATACGTACGATCTTCCTTCCATGATTATCAGAAAGTTTGCTTATGCTGATGATTTAGCATTGTTGCACTCTTCTGGAAACTGGAAGGACTTGGAGCGGACTTTAAGCCAAGACATGTCTACACTGTCAGCGTATCTCCAGACTTGGAGGTTGAAGCTCAGTCACACTAAGACGGTGACGACAGCCTTTCACTTAAATAACCGAGAGGCCAAACGTGAGCTAAAGGTCTACAACAATAGTAGACTTTTACCGTTCTGTCCAACCCCTACTTACCTTGGGGTAAAACTGGACAGATCGCTCATGTTTCGTCACCATTTAGTGGCATTGCGCAAAAAACTATCATCGCGCGTCACACTGCTGAGGCGACTCGTGGGCTCGCGATGGAGTGCTGGTGCTAAAACACTACGCATAGCCACCTTGTCTCTAGTCTACTCAACAGCTGAGTACTGTGCGCCAGTCTGGTGTCGCAGTGCTCACACTCGCCTCATCGACAGTGTCTTGAATGACGCCTTGCGCATAGTTACTGGATGCCTGCGTCCCACTCCAACAGACCACCTACCTGTACTTTCAGGCATCCAGCCAGCTGAGCTTCGCCGATCGGGAACGACACTCTCCTTGGCTTACCGTGGATCTCTGGACCCCGATCATATCTTGCATGGTCTTTTAAGTGGGTCCTCAGATACTGGCCAAGTGAGGCTAAGATCCAGATGCCTGTTTGTGCCAGGTGCGCGGAATCTCTTGGACAATCTTGCCAGACTTGGCATCCGCGCCTCTGAATGGACAAATCACAAATGGAATGCGGAGTACTGTGAAAGTGCTTCCAGGCTCCGTGTCTTTGTGCCCGGGACCAGTGTCAGGCCTGTTGGGATGGGCTTACCCCGAGCAGCTTGGGTTAAGCTCAATCGCCTGCGGACTGGTGTTGGGCGATTCCATTCGTCCATGCACAAATGGGGTCTCGCTCCTTCACCGAATTGCGAATGTGGCGCCTCAGAGCAAACCGCAGACCATGTACTAACAGCGTGCCCCATACATCGGGCACCACATGGAGCACGCGGTCTGACGGTTTTGGATGACGAAACTCGATGCTGGCTTAATAACATCACTGCCAGCATCTGATCCAGGCAGTGCAGCAGTCTGGGGTAGTAAAAGGATAAACCCTCGGCCCCAGTCCTATTTGTGTCTGACCTGGAGTGGATGCCCTTCAAACGACGACGACGACGACGGACCCCAGTTTTGGAAACCCTGGGCAAGAAAATTGTTTTTACTTTTGAAATCTAAACACCTTGTGGGTAAATAGACGTGATGTTCAATTCTTTAAAACCTGAACCAGAAATGTTCTGGACTTAAATTTTTTTAGATATACGTTTACGTATAACTGTTTACCATCCACCATCAAAAAACATGCCAGTTGTCTGTCCATACGCCCATAACTAGATAGCATGAAGCTACAACATAGTTGTACAAATCGGGGTCAATGAGAACATCATTGCTATTTCAAACTTTTTACCAGCAAAATAATTCGAAAACATTACAAATTTTTGGGAATCGAGAATGTTTTTTAACGCATAAAATGCACCTGTAAAACTGGTTTTCGGTAAAAAGTAGGTTTACCATATTTCTGAAGAAGCAAACCGGAACACTTGTCAATAAAACAAATTCGTCCCTAAGAAGTAGTGTTCTCAAAAAATGGTTTTCACTTTGAATATGTCTTGGATTTTTCTACCCTCAAATCGTTTATTTCAATGTGCTGTAGCCCAGTCATATCACATTCGCGGCCGGCAATGTCTTTTGAAGAATTATTTAGAGAAGATCAAATATCCGAACTTAGAATGATCCAGACCATTGAGCGAGTTCAACTAAGACTTCACGTAAAGCCCTCCTCCTTTTTTGTCTTCACCTTTAATTTACAACAAAAATGGAGAAATCGCAAACTGAACGGAAGTGAAGATCTATTTTTTTGTCTCCATCTTTAATTTGGAACAAAGATGGGGAAATTGGATGCAGAATGATAGTGAAGACTTTTTTTGTCCTTATCAAAAACCAAATGTATTGTTTTTTACTGCTTGTAAACATTGGGCATATATTTCTTAACTAGTTAAAGAAACTTTGTAATTGTAGGTGGACCTGACAGAATTGCTAGCCTTGTCCATATTAACGAATCTCGTTGTTAACTAGCGAGATTCAACTTCACACTAACTTGTAACTCTTTTAAGGTTTAATACAGTTAACGAAGACAGTGCAAAAAATAATTCAATAATTTTACCACGCTTTTCCAAGCACGTGCGCTGAATAAAATGACTGAAGGCGATCACCAAGCAGCCACAAAAGGAAAAGGGCGTTGACGTCACAATCGTATCACACATAAACAATGCTGCGAATTAACCGTCCGGAACAGTAGGTTACACGCTATGCGAAGACCAAAAAAATATCTTCACCTTGTGTTGGAACACGATTGCAGTCCGAGGCAAAATTTTTGGGTTAAAATTTTTTCAATGCAGTCCTCATGCTGCCGCGATTTCACCATGGTTGCTATAGGTTACACCAGATTCAATAATGTATAAAATTTTATTTTTTGGTTAAACTTGGTTATTTGAATGCATTGAACTTGTAAATTGATTTTTTGGGCACTAAAAAAAGATTCGCGTACATTGCAAAGCTATTGTACTTTGCTCAGTTATTTATGTTATGTTTAGGGTTCTCGGTGAAATTGTGTAAAACCCTGATTCGGGAAATCATTACATAATATTGGGGCAAATTTGTTTGAACCCTTTTTTTAAATTCTTTGGTCTGGTACACCTATAGAAACCTATAGGCGTGCAAAGTAGTATTTAATAGATAATACACGATTTGTGTACCATCTACTTACTTTGCACGCTTGTCAATAATGGACAAAAAGAATGTTTTATAAAATTAGAGTATGAATTAAACGCAAACCGAAAATCCGTAATAATCGCTAATTGTTTTCTTTAAATCTGAATCGGAGCTGAACTGAGACCAAACTGCTAAAAACAAGATTTACTGAACCTGAACCGGAACATTATTTTAAACGGTTCGACGCCCTGGTAATAAATGGTTTGTGTATAGAAAAATCCATCATTACCATACAGTTAAATAATTTGTTACACATATAGCATGCCCTTCAAATACTTTATATTCTAAATTTCTAAAAATTTATTCTTAAACAAAGTTTGTTGAAACAATAGGCTAAATAGTTTTACTGTGTTAATCAACTTATTTGATTGTCATTCTGCTTTAAAAAGATTCGTTTTGAAACGTCATTAACTGTGATCAACAAGTCCCACCCACGTGATTTATCGATCCCTTATTTAATAGACAATGGATCAATTTTTAGTAATTATTTTTTTGTAAATATTTTTTTACTTAGCTGTGTAATTGTTAAATACAAAATGTTTTGCCACGGTAAATATGATTGTAGAATTATGTTAAAAAAATAATTGTTTTTAGGCCTCAAACTTGAGTCTTAGTGGCCAAATCGTTGTTTTTAATCCATTGGTCCCACATTTCTTTACACTGCGACAGTGGTTTTATTTTGTACAAAAAACGAAAGCCCTCAACTGTACATTGCTGCTTGCTAAATTGTTCAAATAAAGCTGGAAGTTTCAATTTTATTTTTGTTGTAGACAGCTTTTGTTATATTAGTAATTCAAATAAATACTTAACCTGCAATTATATAGGCGTTGTATAGGGGTTAGATATATACAATTTTAAAATTCATTAATTAAAATTGCATTCATAGTTTAGAAAAATTCTTTATAAAACCATAAGCTTAAAAATTAGTCCTCTTTAAAAAATGTTCTAACACTGTTTAAAATTATCAAAAATTATTTTTGAAAACATTCATAGGATTATGTGATGCATGCTTCGCAACAAAATTTGTGCATTAAGTGGTAAAAAGTAAGTTTTTCAACAGCTTAGAATTTCCGGGAACAAACTCTTGTAAACCGTTTTTAGTCTTTATTTTCAAACACAAAGAAGATCTTTGATAAAACTATTATCCAAGCTGCAGAGGTTGATATTTCGAGACATGTTTTGAGACACGTTTTTCGAAGTCTCGGTCTCGTCTCGGTCTCGGACCACTTTGTCTCACATCCAGGTCGAGACATTGCAGCGATGTGCGCAAAGGTCACAGGTGTTGCAAATGTATCATAATGTTTAGTAAAAATAAATTAACGTTTTTTTGCCATTTGTTTGTCATGGTTTTTTTAAATTAGCAACAGTAACAGTTTTGAACCATGGCAATCTTATCAGGGTTGCGGAGTCGG
The DNA here is from genome assembly GCA_963680785.1 of Diplosoma virens. Lineage (NCBI taxonomy): Eukaryota > Metazoa > Chordata > Ascidiacea > Aplousobranchia > Didemnidae > Diplosoma > Diplosoma virens. Next base: position 65,165,988 of record OY796880.1, on the reverse strand, counting down.
AAGATTTTAGATCCGACTCCGACTCCAGCTTCTACAATTTCAAAGACTCCGGCTTCGATTCAAACTCAAACTCCGACTCTGATTCCCTACACGGACTTTCCAATAAGGGTAATAGCAGTATGCAAAATACGACTTGATAAAATATTTTTGAAGTCATGAATTGGGACGTTCGTTAACCGAAAAAAATTATCCTAATTGAAATCTGTCTCGAATTTCTTGATTTTCGTCCCTAAAAAGTAGTGTTCCCAAAAAAAATTGGACATCAGGAGATAAAATATTCCGACTCCGATTTTTTGTACTCTTAAGAGTTTGATTCCGACTCCTTGTTAAAACCTCCGACTCCAACTTCACGACCCTAATCTTTATGCATGGCAATCAAAACGCCTGGACATCGTATAAGGTGTTGAAAATTATAAAACTATTTTTATCAACATTTAAACGTCTTGCATTTCATATTTTTAATAACAAAATTTGGTATTTCAGAAAGCGGCTATATCACGATGCTTTTAACTGTAGTGGATATTGTTCTATGACATTATAATAACTTGCATATGTGAGCATTAAGCAATTGATACGATTGCGGTTTAAATCCTACTCGCTCGGTTCTATTGTGTTCCTTTGGAAAGATATTTCACGGCACTATTTTTTGTTTTAGATTTTAGTCATATAACAAAATAAACATTAAAAAATATACATCGAGCTCTAGGGCAGATCGCACTAAAAACTACCATTTGTGTCATAATGCATCGCGCATATTGAACCCGAGCTCACTGCCCGACCATGGTTTCGTGTTTTAACTCTCATCAAGAACAGTCTACTTAACTAGTTTTTGCCGCTTCTGTCAGTGTAGCAGTGCATCTGGTAGAAGCCCACTAATCGTAGACTGTTCTCTTTATATACAGAACTGGCCAGAATGGACGATATGCCACTTATATTTTGTCACTTGTTATGTTTAATCAACACGATTTCTTCAAATCAATTTAAGTTAAAAAAGTTTTAGTTGCAAAAGAAATGACTTAGAAAGCAAAAACATGTTGCTGCTACGTATTAATACATCAAGACAGGTAAATATTTAATGTGTAGACCTTTGTTTTTCAGCACAGCTTGGATACGTCCCGGCATGGAAAAACAGTTTTTTACAATATTCTGGTGTAATCTCCTTTATTCAAATTTCTTTAGTAGCTTGCTTCAGATGGAATAGTGAACTGGGATTACGTGCAGCAACCTTTTGCTTCAACATGACCCAACAGTTCTCAATGAGGTTGAGATCTGGAGCATTTCCAGGCCAAGGCTCAAGGATCTGAAACCCTTTGTCATCGAGCCATTTTTTAACTGCTTTTGTTTTATGGCAGGTAGCTCCATCATATTGAAAATGGGCGCAGCGATTGATTTCCATAAAATTTCGTAGCTTTTAACACGTCAATGTAGACTGTTCCATTGATAGAAGTTCCTTCAGGCATAAACCATAACCCACATCTTCCATTCGCACAAAAAGCTCCCACATCATCACTTTTGCAGAATTCTTCACAGTAGAAACAATGTATCGAGGAGAGTCTCTTTTTTTGGCAGGCCATCGAGCGTGCCATCAAAAACTATAAAACGTTAAAGTATAAAAGTATAAAAGTAACTAATTTAAGTGTAAAAGTATAATGTTTGTGTTTCATCCGAAAACATAACAAGTCTCCATTGTGCAGGGGTCCATCTTTGATATTTTTGGCAAAATGCCAAGCGGGCAGCAATATTCTTCTGAGATAGTTTGAGGTTTATAGCAGGTCGATAGGATTTCAAATTCGCATAAAATAACCTTTTCTACGAATTGTCCTTTGTCTTGAAAGCACAACATTTTGTGGTAAAGCAGCTTGAATGCCTTTGGCGGTTTTTCTTGGTGATGTTTTAGCAGACAAAATAATGGTATCATCCAAACGCTTGGTGCTACATTTTGGACGACCAATTGATTTCTCTTTGCCATAATTTCTTGTGGCCTTGAAGTTATTGATTATTCTTACCACTGTCATAAAAGTTAATTGCAACCTTGTAGCAAGCTTCCATGGTTGTGAAATTGGAATTGCTGGATTCCCACTTTTAGGGATAAAGTTGGAGTAGTTTTTTCAGATGTTCTTGAGTCAAAGTTTAAATAGTAAAATTTTAAAGAGTTGGAGTCAGAGTTGGAAAAAATTTTTCTCTATATATGCAGTGGTGGATATTGGGTGAGGCGAATGAGGCGATCGCCTTGGGCCCCCCCTTTTTTACAGTTATCGAGGGGCCCCTCCTTTTTGAAAATGCCGCATGTAGTTTTATTTTGTGGTATTTTACATGGTTTCATGAACCTCAAAAACTCTCAAAAGTTTTCAGCAAATAGATTAAATTTATGTCACATAATATGGCATATAGGGTAATGTTGGCAGAACACTTAAAATTTAAAACAACAATCCAGAAAATCTCTTCAGTTTCTATATATTGCAGAACAACTACATAATGTAAACTATTCTTAATAGTCAGATTGCCATAAAAATTATCCATAAGTGATTGAAATTTAGCAGTAACAACTCTACAACTAAAAATATGTCTAAGAAAAAGAGAAATCTTTTTTTAAATTTAAATTTTTCTATTGATAAAAACACTACTTAAAATTAGTTGTATTTATGCATACAATATTAATTACTTTCCATAATTGCAACAAAATAATGACTAAAAACAACAACATAACTAAAAAATTTACAAACACCAGTAATAAAAAATACATTTTTTTTCTTTTTGTAGCAAATGCTTCATGTACAATAGAAACCAATAGAACACTAAATTCAGTCTGCAAATGTTTTACCATTAACCAAGTTTATATGGAGATTTTCACTTTTTTTCAAAGTTCTAAATTGATGCATATGCAATTTATTCATTCACTTGACTTTCAAGAGTTGATTGCAGCTTTTTTTAAGGGGTTTAGCATTTTTTAAAATTGACATTTTGACAACTGGTTTGTAAGGTGATCTGGTAAAAACAACTGCTTGATTAAAGTTAAAATTTTCTATATTGTCATTCTGAAAAAAATTGAATTAGAATGTAAAGTATTTTGATTTTAAATGACAATTTTAAAAGGTAACCTAACATAAAATAAGCTAAATGGCTTCTTACATTAAATTTGATTGTGATTATCAGTTGGTCTATCTTGCACAAATAATCATAACATTAAATGGTTTTGACAATATTTCACAGCACTTTTATTATTTTTACAATTTTAGTTTAAAGCTAGCTTTATTGCAAGTTTGCATTGCATATTTCTATTCCTGCCAGACAAAAATCTTCAAAAAGATTTAATTAAAGCAACATAAGCTGAAAATATTAAATAAATAATTGGCTGATTTATAATATATTAATCATTAACAAATTTTTATTTTGGGTTAGTATTTTTTTCACTCATTTGTCTAAAAGCAAGCATAATTATATTTTTTAACAAACTTTGTTAGCTTTCAAATGTAATTTAAATTTTTTTTGTAAAAATTAAGGTATTCATATTTCACAAAAGTTCGTATTACCAGCATTTCTTAATATTTTGACAAATTTATTATTTTTTGAGACTATCAAGACTATGGTACAAATGTTTAATATGTAGTGGTGAGAAAGTTTCAAAAATATACCTCTAATAGATTGTGTGCATGCTAATAGTAGTCCAACAACTTATAACTTTCAAATTCGAACCAAGATCGAGTCATTTTCAAAAAGCTCGAACCGATTTCAAATCCAAGACTACCAAAATGATGTAATTTTAATATAAGTCCATGAAAGCATGAATCTGAGTGTACGAAATTCGAATTTTCAAAACCATTTTCCCAATTTGTTTTTATGCATTACGTATAACATAGCTTACTAACCACACAAAACCAATTCCAAGTCAACAATTATTGATTTGAGAACTTGGGTTGAGTCCTTGTTTTTGTAAAAAGGGTCAAATCAAGTTTAAGCAATGATGAAATTCAAAAATTAAAAAAAACAAACAGGTTCTTTCCCCTATAGTATAGAAGTTGTCAATAATAGGTTCTTTCATCATCAGAGATATAAAAATACAGAGATTACGTTAAATTAAGAACGCGCTCGCTGAACGTTATGGCATTCATAACAACGTATTCGCGCAAACCGATGCAAACTTCCTGAATTCCATCACTGAATTCAAGTCTGTCCAAGATGTTTTCAAGTAAAAAAAAGAATTTTAGTCATAAGCATATGCATGTGAGAAAGGAGTTTAAAAGTTCTTTTAAACTTTTAAACTCCTTCCTCCCACTTTGAAAAATGAAGGATATGCAGACCAATTAAAAGACAATAGAACAGTAAAAAAGTGTAGGGAAAAAAAGGTTTTGACGTTATTTCAACTTTTATACTAATTGTGTTTTTAGTTTGTAAACCCGGTGCTACAACAATTGATCGAACGACAGTTGATCGAAACGACACTTGATCGAAACGACATTTGACCAAAACGACACTTTATCGAAACGACATTTGATCGAAACGGCACTTGATCAAAATGACAGTTGATAAAAAAAAAGATTTATTTTTGTATGTTTCTGCGATTAAACAATCTCTTTGTTACTATAAATTAGATTCATAAAAAGCAGAGGCCAACAGTAAAAAGACAATTTGTTTTTATCTTTTATAATTTTTTGCCAATGTCAAGATCAAGGTTTTTTAACAAGGTCTCTGGGCAAAGGGCACCAACAAGTTTTAGGGGGGCAACAAGTACTCGTAGATCATTTGTCATGGTTATGTTTTATTAGATGCTTATTGCTATCATTTTTTTGCATTTTTTTTACTTAGTCAGTTATTTAGAGAGGGCATTGTGCCATGGCTCCACCCTTATAGACCTCTTGCAGAAATCAGAGACAGATTCAGACAGAAAGATCTTATTTTTAGAGATTTATGATTTTGGGACAAAAAATCAACAAAACCGGGGCAGATTTAAAGTACTATGTTTTTGGGACAAAAAATTGACAAAATTGGGATAGATTCAAAGTTGTAAATTTTTTTTTTCATTATTTGATCAAATGTCATTTCGATTAAATGCTATTTCGATCAGGTGTCGTTCGATTAATTGTTGAGTCACGTGTAAATTTTTCATTATAACTTTCTGTGTCTGCCACTGATTTGAGTTATTTCAAGTTTCGTATCAGAATCAATTTTTTCCCATATTTCGTAGCCTATCTTTCTAGCTGGCATTGGTAAAATGGTCATTTCGAATGTGACGTCATTGTGACGTCACTTTGGGGGCCCCTAATTTGGATTTTGCCTCAGGCCCCTAATTTTGAATATCCACCACTGTATATACGGAAAGCAAAAGGAATTTTTTTGACTCCACAACCTTGGTTATAAGTCACACTTTGCAACCAGCGAGGATCCAGCAAACAAGAAGCGACAATCTTTCGCATAAAAATAGCTTTTTATAATGGCAGAGTTAGCTTTTCATATTACTTTTTTTGTCTGCAATTAAGAGTAGATTAAATTTGAAAAATGTTTATTCTTACTTTGGTTACACTCAACCGTTGACCAAAGCATTCTTTTCTGTTCAATTAATACATATTATAAGTACCGGTATTAATTTGGGAATGATAAAAGATTACAAGCGATAGCTTCAGACCAGTGTCCACAATTCTTGAAATATCTTGACATTTTAGGGTGGGCTGATTTCAAATAAAAATTTTTTTCTATACGTTACTTGATTTTCAATACTGATACATAACAATATCGATAAAAGTTCTGTCCCTTGTACTTATTTAATAGTTAATTAATTTAATGGATCATTAAATATTCCTTATTTCGCGACAATTGTTTTTTCTTCTTTCAGCAATTTTGCCTTTTGTCACGCTTTAATTAGATTCGTCACGCGCTAATGAAAAATGTAATTAAAAGTCACCTGCCAATGAAAACCGTAAAGGAAAAAGTTTTGCACATCTGCTTTGTGAACTTGGAAATGCTTTTATTATTATTTTGAAAATGAATTAAGTTGTACTCGAAACGTCAAAACAAACATAATAATAATACTGTATTGACTCGGTGTTTTATTTTAAAATTACTAAAACGTTCTAGCCATGCTCTAAGGATTTGATCGTTTTGAAGAACATATTAACTTCTTCTCAGGTACAAAAGAAAACTGGCCCTAGGACCAGGGTTTTTGTATCCTCCAACTATAACCAGCAACAGTGCAAAAAACAAAAGAGAAAACTCAATAAATGACATGAAGTTACTTATTTTGGAGGACAAGTTTAAGATCATGAATACCTTGATCGAAGTGAAAACTTTTTTTCGTCTTCACAGGCATATATAAAATGTTCTTTGTTCAAAGTAATGCAAAGAACAAAAAAGGGTCTTTGCTTCTCATCCAAAAAAATCTGAAAGCGGACGAATTGAAGATATTTCTGTTTAATTATTGTTAAAGAAAAAAATTAAAGTTGATATCATATATGTCAAATTACTTGATAAAATGGAAGCCAAAAAAATCGTAAGAAAATTTTAAAAACTTTCTTGTGAAATAAATCATGATGGGTTTGCAGTGTTTCGTTGAAAATTTTTGTGTCATGATTTGATCAACTGTCTGGTGGCGATGCATCTTATGGTTTTCAAATATATTAACTAGTTTAAATATTCGTTCGCAAAACGAATCTTTGAAAGTTTCAGCGGACCACACAAATTGAACGCTTTTGGCTCATAATAAACTTTATCTATTCCCATTTGTTTAACCGGAGCCAAATTTTTGTTTAGAGCACTTTTGTGGCTTTGCAGAGTTTTAGGAAGACCTGAAACGGTCGCTTCGCTTACTTTATATTAAAATCATCTCTAATTATTTCCCGAGCTGCTGCACATCAAATTTCGTGATCCAAAACCTTTAAACTTTCTAAAACTTGATGCGCGATATAATAGAACTTAAAATAACATTTATAAAAGGGCCTCGCACGTGCAATTTGAAGAGCGAGAAGTTATTTGTTTATAGGTCAATTCGCTTGACTTAAATGTCAAAGGCAAATTGCTCTGAAAATGAAAGCAGAAGGCGTACATGTACTTTTGAAGTAGGCCTACTCAGTATTTCATATAGGTGTTCCAAAATGGTTGACCCCATTCTAAATACCTATATCTCGGAAACTACTTAATGGATCATAATGAAACTAGATACATTTTATGTTAAAGGTCATAAGTTTTATTGGTTAAATTTACAAAGAAAAGTACAAATATTTGTTGGTTCTATGACAGATTTCATAAATGTTTAATATGAGCGCCGCCTGTGACTCTGCACACGTCGAGTCGGTATTCGAGCTCGTGCCGAACTCGCTGTAGCATGTCTTCGGTAACAGTTTCCAGTGCAGCTGTAATTCTCTGTTTCATTTCTTCAATGTTAGCTGGAAGAGTAGGTACGAAGACTAGTCCTATCACATAACCCCAGAGGAAAAAATCACACGGAGAAAGGTTGGGTGATCGTGGTGGCCATTTCAGAAGCAAATCGTCTTCTTTACTACCTCGACCAATCCATCTCTCTGGCAGAACCTCATTGAGGTAGGCTCGTACAGTGAGCTTCCAGTGAGGTGGAGCCCCATCCTGCTGAAAAATGAAACTTTTGTCTTTATTTTCTATGAGTTTATCAATTAGCCAATTTTGAAGCATTTGAACATAAACATCTCCGTTCACATTTCCTTCGAAGAAAAATGGCCCATAAACTTTTTTCTTGGATATTGCACAAAGCACATTAACTTTTGGTGAGTCCCTCTCGTGTTCAATTGTGCCATGAGGATTTTCTTCGCTCCAAATGCAAACATTATGTTTATTAACTTTGCCACTCGTGTGAAATGTGGCTTCATCACTAAAAACTAGCCGATCATCGAAATCGTCTTCTTCGAGTTTATCTTGCATTTCAACACAAAATTCTTTACGTTTTCGCTTATCACCTTCCCTCAAGGCATGAATGAGCTGCAGCTTGTAAGGTTTAAATCGCAATCGTTTCCTCAGAATCCGCCAAACTGTTGTTTGTGGAATGTGAGTTTCCAAACTTGCTCTTCTAACACTCTTCCGAGGACTACGCAGGAAGGCTTCACGAACCTGCTCCACTGTCTCTGCTGATGTTGATGGCCGTCCTGGTGATTTAGGTGTGCATAAGCAGCCCTTTTCTTGAAATTTTTGGTGCCAAGTCCTAATTTGTTTTGTAGTTGGTGCCTTCTTTGCAAACTTTGTGAAGAAGGCAAGCTGCACTGTCTTCGGTGACTGAGTCCGAGCATACTCTAACACGCAAAATGCCTTTTCTTTTGAAGTGAACGGCATTTCTTAACCTGAAAAGATAGAAATACCAAACGTTACACACAAAAACCTGAAACGTTTCTACACAAGCTGTGAAAATTTGGGGTCATTCCAACAAAAATTGTTAAAATTATTGGCCTACAAAATGGGGTCAACCATTTAGGAACACCCTGTAATTTGGCCATGAGCTGCTCCGCCTGCTCGTAGGTGAGTGCAGATATCTACACCCTCTCCTGTTGTTACAATCTACACCAGGAGTTCTCAACAAATAAGCCATAGCGTTTATTTTTTAGGAGGACCACACAGAGATGGCGTGAAAAAGTGTTGAAATCATATATTTGGGGGTGATTTTTGTTGAAAAGGAGCGATTTCGTGAAATTGGGTGCGGAATAAAAGTGAAGACCAGACACATTGGACCGCAGCAATTGCTTATTAAATTTTTTGGGCCACAGTGTTAATAAGGTAGAAAACCCCTGGTCTACCCATTCTGTGCATTTAGTGATAAACGGATGTTTCTTGTTTTAAAATTTGTTTCGATTCATTTTTATGCATCGATTTGATATCCGAGTGGAGTGGGCATCTGTGCCCCAATCATTGTTTATTAGGACAAATAGGTTAAAGATTATTAAAACATTAACACAATGAGTAATGCTTTCCTCTATACTTCTGGTGATTCTGCGAATCTGTACACATAACCACTTTTAAAAAGATAGTACCAAAATGCTAAATGTTGCTTGTTTTAATCTGCATACGATTAAAAAGATTACTTTTCTTCCTACTTTAATTAGTTTATATTTACGCGTTACCAATAAAAGCAACTGAAATGAAACTATTTTTACTTGTGTTGGCTCTTATTTATTTATTTTTTTATTAAAAATTAATTATTTGATTATATGTGATAAAACATAGCTTTGGAAGAAAGATTACTGGTACTGTACGTAAGTCAGCCGAAGTCGTTTTTTTTTTTTTTGTTATTTTAATAAGAAAGATAAATAAAATCAAAAATTCTTTTTCTTCTTCTTTCGGCCTTTCACTTCAATTAGGGGTAGCCACAGCGTATCATCTTTCTCCAAACCGTCCTGTTTTCAACGATGTCTCTTTCGCACCATCTTCCCTCATATCTTTTTTCACTACATCTAGAAACCTTCTCTTTGGTCTCCCTCTTTTCCTCTTTCCCGGTAACTCCATTTCCGTCATCTTTCTTTTTACATACTCTTGGTCTCTCCTCATGACATGTCCATACCACCTCAGCCTGCCCTCCCTCATCTTCATTCCTAACCGTTCTCCTTAACTGTACCCCTGATGAACTCGTTTCTAATCTTGTCTTTTCTCGTCACTCCCATGGTAAACCTCAACATTTTCATCTCTACAACTTCAATCTCTTCCACTTGTTTCTTTATGACTGCCACCATCTCAAGTCCATAGATTATTGCTGGTCCTACCACTGAACAGTACACTTATTTTTTTACTCTAGCTGGTAACCTCCTGTCGCAGATTACTTCCGATACTTTATAATTAATTCTGATATTTTATATAAAATTAATTCCGATATTTTAAATAAAATCAGAAATAATAAATACAAATTTAAAATGAATTTAAAAATAATTATGATAATAAACAATATGGAAGAAATAAAGTATTTCTATCAACTATCCCGTTAACTGCTAATCAAAATTTCACAAATCATTTGTCGGTACGTAGTTGAAAAGCGCCTCGCTTTTCTATCCCAAACTCTATGGGGATTCCCCTGTTAATCTGTTTTAGAAGCGGTAAAGTCAGACAGGCTGGAGTTAATCTTTATTCAAATAATAACCAATAATTGAAGCCCTAAATACTATACATTTGCAAACATTTGAATTCATGATCATATAAATTTACTTTTTCTCGATGTTTCGATGCATTTATTTACTAAGTTTATTTACTATATTTACTATAAAGAATATATACTATATATTTATTTACTATAAAAAAGTTATACAAAAACTTATTTGCATTTTTTACCTAATTGATAATTAGATTTTAGGCTTTGATCATAAAAAAATGTTGGATGCAATGTTTAGGAAAAAAAATTTTAGTTTTTAGAATTATAACCAAAGTGGGTTTATGGCAACTACTAATTATAATGGATTTTATGTGTACTTTTATGTGTACGTTACTTTTGATGGTTTATTTACCCAACAATGTAAACCTCTCATGTTTATCCATTCTACTTGTCGCACCTTTAAATAATATAATTGAAAAAACTATTGAATAAATAACAATATTGTTAAATTTACAATATAATATTTGTGAAATTTTTCTAAGACTTAACAAAACACTTATTCTTGGGTTCATAATCTGGCCTTACAAAAGGAGGCCCGGATCAAAAAAATAAGGAGGGCATTTGTTTTGTGTTCCAAAACAAATGATCTAAATAAAAAAGGTCATCCTTTTAGGGGGGCCACCATCATGGTGCTACTAAGAAAAAATAGAGCAATATTTTGCTTACGGGGTGGGCCACATTTTGACGTTATTTAGGGGGATCCGGTGCGGCCGCTACGTTTGCACCATACTAAAGCCATCACTGCTCATAATAAGATTCAAAATATGCACAGAAAATTCAAAATATGTCTTCAATCTTATAATAAAATATTTCAAAACTTGTGGGAAAACAAATATTGTACCTCGAAAAATTACAGTTTTGAAAAAAGTAAGAACAATAGCCACAAAATGCTAACCTTCATGTGACTACTTTTTATCTTATAAATGTTGTTTTATGTCAACCGCCATTTTATTCGACTTTTTTATGTTTTAACGCATGGAATTGTTTTCGAAAAGTTATGAATTTTTTTAGAAAACTTCATATTCCAAACGAATTCGTGTCGAGTGATTAGAGCGCCGGGATTGTGATCGATATAGTCTCGTGTCACAGACTTTGTTCGGGAATCCCAAAGGACCAGTTGAGCTAGGTAACCCGAATACCTGCGCTGAAACAAAGCTGTGTCTAAATTTTATTTTATTCCGGCTCAAGAAGTAGTCTTGCTATGAGCCTGAAGCTTTTATACAGTTGATTTAACGAAAGCTCGGATTGGTTTTGTTGAAGACTCTTTGTAGTTGCCAAAATTTGAATGCTATCGATGTCAAACGGACTCCAACACTTCACAGATCTTGTATTGAATTTATTTATTAATCCAAAAATGATGGGCGTCGTTTAAAACAAAATTTATAGCTTATTAGACAACCACGTTAATTTAAATCTTATTCAAATAGAATGCAAGAAATAATTAGTACACATAAATAAAATACATTTTTAAGTACAAACACAATCCTAACCCTAATCTGGCTAATTAACTGGCGCATTAAAATATAAGTAAAATACTTCCTAATCCTAAACTAGCTACAATTCAACTGATCACGTTAATAAAATTGAGTTAAGCAATCTATCCGAAGTCCAAAGTGATACTAAAAGAAAACTTGATACGTATGGTGCAAATCAAACAATTAACTGCCATTGTGCGTGGAAAATAAAACGCTTCAGATGATTACAGAAAACAAAAAGGCAACAAACGATGATTGGTTAAATTAAGGATGACTGGCGCCACCTAACGAGGACGAAATGGCAGTTACACTCTTCTCCTAGAGAAAGCGCTATGCTCAAATGCGCCAGAACATTCTACAATAAGCGAGCTGTAGCAAAGCTTGAAAAAAACGTATTACGTCATTACGAAAAGAAAAGAATACATCAGCGAATCGTAGACATTATATCGCATAATACGAAAGCAGCGCTCCACGGCGGCGTGATTACTATTTCACAATAAAACTTCAAATTACTTATAACGTGAATAAATTACATCATCATGATTAAAATTATTAGGAATGAAGTGTAACATTTCGATTCACAACCTAATTACGCCATTTTGTGTGTCCTTGGGAAAGACACTTTATGGCCCTTTCCCCTGCTTGATGGTCTTGCCAAGCAGTTCTAAATTACAGTCATATCTCTGTTAAATTACAAGCGGACAGCAATATTTTTGTATCTCCAGAAGCAGGTGGGGGTAATTACTTACCCTATGTATTAGCGCCTTTGTCACTTTCTTGCGAGTAAAGAGGATAGAGATAAAACACATAAAACATAAGAAATAAACTACTGTACGAAGGAAATGTCTAAGGCCTAATGATACTGAGTTGCGTAATAGAACTTGAAAAAAGAGGTACCATAGGCAAAACAAATTGTTTACTTTATGGCGCCTTTAAAACTTTGACTATCAATTTTTTCAAACACACTCCCATAAACTAAGCAAAACAATGAATTTTGTTGCTAAAGCTTGGTTTCTTTAATGAAAAAGTATTGAAATCAAGTATCAAGCAATAAGTCTAAGTAAAAAAATCTTAATTTCCATCTTATTGCTTTTATAACATACAGTATTTCCAAATTGGCAAAGAGCTCGTGTGGACACTGACTATAAAAATTACAAACCACCAAAACCTAAACCATTACGAGTCAATTAAACGGCTTTACAAACAAAGCAATGCGGGAAGCTGTCAAACTCTCTCTGTCAAGCTGTCGAAGTACTTCTAAACGTAAAAACGTGCGCCGTGAGAAAGTGCGATCGCAAAACCAGAATTCTCGTTTTACTTAATGAGATAGCGACCGCCAAAGATGACAATTGTCGTTTTACGCAAGAAAAGGGGTTATAGTTTTCAGAATTAAGTTATCACACAAAATAGAATCCGGGATTGGACTTTTGTAATAAAATTTTCCGGGGCTTTTCAAAAAGAAATCTAAACAATTGACTTAAACAAATGAATAACAATACAATGGCTCGGCTTAGCTGCTTTATACAACTTTACGCAACGACGTGGTAATTGACTCGCCAAAAATAGATTCATCAGCAACGTTTCGCTCTATGTTGAAAGCTTACCTGGGATTTTTTTGTAGAAAGCCCCCGCCACTAATGCAAAAATATCAGATTTTAGAGAAACACCCCCGCCACGTTTTAAGTACTGCACGGTGGCGGGGGCGTTTTTTTATGGCGGGGGCTTTCTACAAAAGATCCCTTACCTGAACTGTATAAGCTGAAATGATCATTTTGACCATTGATTAACTGTTATTGTTAACAACATTAGAAACACAAAAGTCACGATTGTATGTCGCGCCTGATTTATTATCACAAATATTTGTAATGCTGTGCATAAGTAATGCCGTTATTCTTAAAGACCAGCTTCTTAGTATCTTTAAAACAAAGATAGTTTTTAAAGAAATTTTGCCCTATAGCACTGTTAGTTAAACTTCCCTTCGTCATTTCTGTTAAGATCATTTATGAATTTGAGTAACTAAGATTACAACTTTTCTAGCTTTTTCTTGTTTCAGTTGCCTAAAAAAATTGTTTTTTAAATTTATTTATTATCATTATTATTTTTTATCATACAAAGGTTTTTAATTATGTCGAAGCGTTTTTTAATTTGCAATAATCCTTTTTGCAAAGTTTTACAGAAAAAAAGCAACAACAACTACTAATTTACCAGTTACGAAACGGCGAATTAAATCAGAAATACAGTTGGCAAAAAAAGCAATCACCGTACTTTAGGGAATTTTTTAGGGTACAACCCGAGAAAAAAAATTTTTTTTGCTTTTATACCAGCGCAGCAGAACTACTCGTCTCATTTGAGAAAGTAACTACTTAAAATGCTGGTGTAATTTATAATTTTACTTTTTGTTTATTTTGAGATCTTGTTTTTCTTTTTTCCAAAATCGTATTAAACATTTGGAAAAACATAAATGATGTTGAAAGTGGCAGACAGGGTTTGAAAATATAGGTTGCCTGTAGGCAAAAAAGGGCCCATTAATACTATTACTATTTATACATAAAATAATTATAATTTTTATAAATACTGTAGATCTAATATTTTAGACCTAAGTGGAAAAAGATGTGGACCACGGCTTACTGAAGTATACGACCAGACATGTAACATTTGGAGCAAAAAATTATCAAGTTGATGCTGTGAAATATTTCTAAAAAATTTGTGATGCATGGGGTGAAAAATTTGTGATGCATGCATTTGTCATTGTATTATACGTTTCGATTGTCGTTTTACAATATTAGACAGGTGAACAGCAAGTGAGCATGTTGTTGTCAGAATTTTTATTCGTAAAAGCAATTCAAGTTAGCAAGATAAAGCACTTTTACATGGCAAGAAAATAAAAATATATATATACATGTATATAGAAATTTTTCAAAATTTTTTGGTGGGTGCTCATCAGGAAAGTGCTCAATGACGTCGAGTCAGAGCGGTTGTCAAACTAGTTATATATATATATAACCTATTGTTGTTATTATTGTTGTTATATTGTTGTTATTATTGTTGTTATATTATATAGTCAGAGCGGTTGTCAAACTAGTTATATATATATATTACCTATTGTTGTTATATATACATGTATATATATATATATAACCGAATTGTCTCAAAATGCTGATACAGTGCTCGATAACCAGGTTAGAGCAATTTATTTAAATTAAGTTAGAGCAATTTATTTAAATTTAAATATATATATGTATGTGTGTGTGAAAGAAAATTCAATACTTTTAACATAAAACAAAAAAAATGCAATGCATTTGCCAAAACGCAAACAAATAAATAACGGTAAGGAAATAGCGTAATAACAAAACAACAACAAAATAATGTGCGATTAGCTCATTTTGCTCGCTATTTAAAAAAAAAACCGATACTGTTATTTGCAGCAAGAGTCATAAAAAAATGTTTATAATGGTTTTCGGCAAACATCATTTTATTTTGATGTGCTTGGCACAAAAAAGCAATCTTTGATGTGTTTGTGCAAAATGTACGAATGTACATCTGCACAGCAACAAGCATTTGTTAGCTATTAAATGGTAGCAATAATCTAATACTGTAAAGTAAATGCAGAATGGATAATTTCTGCCATAGCGTTGGATAGCACAGTCAACTCAAATACAGTTTTACGTTTAAAAGCGAAAAACAATTTCAGAAATATTTCACCGTAGCGGCCTGGTAATTTTTTGCTTCAATGTAATATGTTTGGCGGTATTTTTTCGTAGGCCGTATGTAAACTAATCAAAACTTATATATCTTTTGAAATATTGCTGTTGGGCATATTCAGTACAATACCACATGGAAATACAGTTTTACCTCTTAAGACTTAATTTTTCTTTTAAATAAAGTTCTAAGTAAGTGATGGATATTTGAAATACTCTACTATTGGTGAGAAAATTATACGAATACTGTTATCTAAAAGGGTTAAGTTGCAAAAAATATATGCTTACAAGAAGAAATTAAAAAGTCGGGTTACAAGAAATTATATTACATTTGCAAGCACAAAAAAAAAAAGAAAAAGAATGAAGTTAAAGTTGGTCTATATGGTCTTCAAAACAGCACTTTTTAGCGTTAAAAAGAGTCATGGCATAGACTAGAATTTGAATTTGTATGATTTATTTGGAGTTCTATATTTTAAGTTAAATTTTACGTTGTTGAACTTTTGTCTTTTTAGATTTTCTAAATCAATGCGAAATTTTTAAATTTTGACTGGGAAACTAGAATTATGGATGAATATTTCAAAATAATAAATATATTTAAAGGAGATATCCGCGCTAATTCTCTTCATACTGGTTTCGGAAACAATCACTTTTGGTATAGTACTAAGTCACATACGTTCGATAAAATTAAGCTAACTTTGGCCTACATCTTTTTAGTAATTTGCTTTATCTAAATTTCAAGTAAAACAAATTAAAAATAACTTTTCACTATTTGTTTAACTCTATTTAACTCAATCTAAATTGCTTCAAAAAACGTTTATTGGAAGAATGGAAACCGAATTTGTAAAGAGTTGCTGAGTGTCAAATACGTGTACATTGCTCAGAAATGTTGAATAATAGCAGTCCAGATTATTTTACAAGAGTGTAAGGCGTTCTTGTAGAACTGTAAACAGAAATGCGAATAAAACAGATTTCCAGGTGTTGTACGATCAGTAAATTTTAAACTTTTAGCTTGAGTAACTCAGGTACTCAAATATTTTTTAAAGTTTATATTTTTATTATTGAATTTAGAACTATAAAAGAAATAACATTTTTTTGACCACAATAAAAAAATAAAATTTATGGGGTGCTTGCAACCATTTTAGTGCATTAGATTTTTTAAAAGTTTAATTGAAAACAATAGACCACTTCTGTTACTCAGCAGGCAGACACTAATCTATTTTGAACTGTTTTTAATCTTTGCCAAGGCAAAATAAAACAATTTTTTTTCGATTTTTGAAACTTATAATTCGCGATAAAATTTTCTATTACAAAATAGCTTCTACAGTTTATTACAGTATTTTTTTACACTTTTAAATGTTACAAATTCTTTTTATTTAATTCTACGTTTTTCAAGATGAGCATTAACGATCAAACCATTGATAATATAAGATCCGAATAAAAGCCAATTTTTACTGGCACTTTTCAAAGAAAAATTTACATTACTGATACCATTCATGCATCCAAGACAAAGTTTTTCTTCAATAAAGCAGCCGGCCTTACGCCATTATAGAGCAATCGCTGGTTCATCGCCACCTAAAAATAGATTGTCTCGATTCAATTGTTTTCATTCTTTCAAAGCCAGGAAAAAAGAAGTTTTTATCGTCTATTGTGTCTTTTTTACAAAACATAACAAAGGCTCCTTATTCAGTTGTTACAGACACAGTTTAGTAATGAAAAACGTTTTAATTTAGTTTATGTGGCAAATTACTAACTAAAAAAAAATTTATAATAATGTGTAATTTTAGTTACTCGGAATTCGACTTTGCGAGGCTGGTTTTGGTTTTTGGAATCACGCTCAATATTGGATTCATTACAAGCTATTTCAGCGGATTCAATTTTTCAATTGAGCTAATATTAACGCTATGTGGCTGTGCATTTATACCAAAACTTATTCCTCTTTTAAGTAAGTTTATATTTCTTTCATATTTATTTTTTATTAGGATGCATATTTTATGGACTTACTGCGTAGGTAATAGAAGCATTTTTAAAAAAGCTATTAGAAAAATAAATTAAATCATTAAAAGCCCCTTAAAATTGAAACAAATTTTTCCACGCTTTCGTCTTATGCACTCATCTAAACTATTATAACAAGCAGGCATAGCTAGAACAAGTTTATTATAATGCATTAATCCAAAACAACTTTTTATTTTTAATTCCAAAAATTTTCCATCATCGTGTAACTTGTTGTTGATTGGTCATTTCAAATAAAAATACTTTAATGATGAAAATGCAAAAAATAAAAAGACTTTTTTCCTTGAAACATGCGCTTTATGTCAGCTTTTTATGCTTCAATAAATCAGATTAATATGGCTAAATACAAAAATTTTTTCTATTTCTGATGTTTTATACGTGGTTTAAATAAAAAAAAAATGGCAATTTAAACTGTCTCAATAAATATTTTGTTCTTTCTTCAAGTACCGTTGGGTTATATTGGACTATCGTCATGAATAAGTAAATCATATTTATATTTTATTTTGGAAAAAACTGTATTTACTTCTTAAAAGTTAAATTTTTTTGTATAAACTTTGTACCCCCAAAAAATGTCATTACAAAAACAAAATATTTTATTTAGTTTAGAAATAAATTTTCTGATATTCCTTGTCAGTAATATTGCTCCTGATAATTTTTTGAAGTGTCTTGTTGATCAACCACTATTAGCTAAAAGTTTCATTTCTAAAGATGTAGAAAAGTTAATTATAAACAGATGCATAATTGCTTTTTTTATCAAAATATCATGCTCAACAAAATATAACATTTTTGTATTTTTTTAGAACTGAAGCAAGACTGTGAGTATATGTTTATTTTTAATTTTATGTAAATAAATTTTAATTAATACTTTTTTGGTTTTGGACCGAATTATATATTTTGGACAATATTTTTAAACGTGCCAGATCTGTCCCACTGGATCATAGTACGAAAAATCAACCGTTATATATCATGTAATAATTGAACCATAAAAGTCAAAAACGAGTACACAAGAAACTTTACATTACAATTTGAATACTTTTAGCTTTTGTGAAATCTTTTAAAGTAGTTTTTATTTTTGTTCAGGCAAAGAAACGTTTCGCATTTTATGCAAAAACTGTAGGTTTTGATTGTGTACCCAGGCAGTTTGCATCTGGCTCTTTTTTCTCTGTAACCTGGATACTTTCATCGCTTTGAGGGTTGTTGTAACTGGATTCACAATATACATATTCATCATCAGAGTCACTTTCTCCTAGAAATTCATTTTCGCTCCCCCCATTTTCACCCCCAGCAATAGCTTCTCAATTCTTTATGCCCTAAAAATTTTGAACATTCATAAGTAATTTATTATTACAGTATATTTACTCAAAATATTCAAAAAAACTGCAACATAAAACTTAGATTATATTTAGATCTTCAGCATATAAATCAAAATTTATGGGCCAGGTGGACAGATCTGGCACGTTTAAACTAATCGATACCACATTAATCACAATAAGCAAACATTAAAAATTTTTTATTGATATGATAGAACTACTTTTTCTAAACAAAAAAAATTTTATTTGGTCAAAAAATTTGCTTGCTTATCAAGAACTACTTAATGCAAAATAGTAAGTACCAGCACTTTTCACTAACCTTGCCAAACAAGCAAAAAACTGACTATTACTTTCACATTGGTTGAAGTTTTAGGGTTTCCAACTCAAAAGTACACCAACTAGATATGACAAATCTAAGGAAGTCGTTTATTCAAAAAAATTTCTAAAAAGGTTCACTAAATAACGTTTTTTTGAAACATACCAGATATGTCCCATTTGTCCATAAAGGGTACAATGCTTTTTTTTCAAACAATCGTATTTAGCCCAGTTGCGGCTTTCTGTTTAAGCGAAGCCACCACTGTAGGTAAGCAGCGTGTGACCTCATGTGAGAAAGTTGCTGCAAAGTGCCTACGTCACTGTGGATCGTATTCGGGTCCTTTGCATTCGTTTATCAATCCATCACACTGAGCTATCCCGCCAACTTCTTACTAAGGCTCATTTTTGCAATAAAAAGAATCAGCGTTTTCAATTTGTCTACCAACAAGCTCACTACAATTGGTGCCCTCACTGAATCTTTATTGCAATTTGTGCTCCGAGAGAGCTTTTACTACATTTGGCTCCGAATAAATTTCAATGATTAGGATTTTCAGTAAAGTATTTTTTTTATC
This sequence comes from Diplosoma virens, assembly GCA_963680785.1. NCBI lineage: Eukaryota > Metazoa > Chordata > Ascidiacea > Aplousobranchia > Didemnidae > Diplosoma > Diplosoma virens. The sequence continues at coordinate 65,146,524 of OY796880.1, read as the reverse complement.
AGCCATTGCCAATGAGGCAAGCTTTACATGGAAACTTCAACGTAGAAAGCGCTTTGTTGAAGTTCAATTTGTAATTTCGCAGCAACTAAATTATAATCTCCGTCTGGAAAAAGAGTGTTCGCTTTATTAAAACATAATCGCAATCGATTAGTAAAAAAGTCTTACGGTATCATGATGATCTTCTACCCATAAACATTTATTTGTACCTTTTATCAATTTGTATTTGCATTAAAAAGCCCTCACCTATACTACAATACAATTTGCCATTTTTAATTTTTTTTGAAAAAGCGTTTAAAAATGTTTTTAATCCAAGTGCATTTGTGCGTTTAGTAGGATAAACATAAACTTTATCTGTATCTTTAGATTAAATTACATTAAGATTAAAATATTTTATTTTATATAAAAACATCTTTTGATGAAATTGAGCAGTCTAAGTTTTTGTAGGTATGCAATTGCGAAGTTTGCTTTTGGAAAAAGCAAAAAAAAGTTCCAAACTAACAGGAATATGGTTTCTCAAAGGCGAACCTATCATCAAATATGCTCCTCTTCAATTGGCTCAATTCAAAGACAATGATAGCATATATGACACTAACGATGCACAAAACATTGCATTTGAAACAGGTCATCAACATACCAGAAATGAAATATTGAATCAAACACAAAATACAGCAATGGGCAATATCTTTCCAAAAGAGTTTTTTAAAAAATCAAGAAATTTTGTTAGTTACTCTTCAGATTATAATGACATTGTTGTAGAAAAAGGAATCTTTTCCGAAGAAGCAAAGACGTTTTTAGATGAACTCGGAAACATTGTAGGCATAATTGGTCAGGCTGGTGTTGGCAAAACGACTTTAACAAAAGTTTTACTAAAACGTATTACTGGTAAAGAAAGACTGTACAATGTAGACTATATATTTTTTGTGACATTGCGTGACTTTTCTGATCAAAGAAAAATGAACTTTTTGGAATTTTTAATCGGAAAAGAGATTTATAAATCTAGCGAATGGATGCAAGAAAGAAATCGTCGAAACGCTGTGTTAAAAAAACTTTCTGAATCTGCATCAGTCTGCATTTTGTTGGACGGCTTGGACGAGACAGATATTCAGTTAAATAAAGAAACAACCTTTAATATCAACATCTATGAAGAGCAATTGCCTCAACAGTTTATTTTAAGTCTTCTAAACGGAAAATGCTTTTCTAAGGCTAAAAAAATTGTCACTTCGAGGCCTAGACAGATGATTGACTTGCCACCATCCATCAGACCAAAGTTTTTGATTAATATTTTGGGAATAGACAAGAAAGGGCAACGACAAATATGCAAAAACATTTGTGGTGGCTCTACAGACCAAATATTTAATAACATTCAAAACGAACCAGACCTCTCAGCGTTTTGTTACACTCCAATAAATTGCATTTTGGTTTGTCATTGTCTTTATCGGTATTCAATAGCAGATAAAAAACAAAATCGGCGTTATCCAACAAATATCACAGATGTTCTAGTTTCGACTATAGTGCTATTTTTTGACACAGAACACGCTCGTAAAACCCTTAACTTGAAAAACTTGTCTAAGTTAGCTTGGAATGGAATCAAAGAAAAAAAACTGTATTTTGACGACGATGATTTGAAGAGAGCTGGCTTGGCTCGAACAGATGATAACACTTTCATAGTAACACTTCGAGGAGAAGATGAAAGCTATCCTTTGGTTGCATTAAGAAAAGTACAAAAAAACTATAGTTATTTCTCCCATAGGATCCTTCAAGAATTTTTAGGTGCAATCCATTTAACTTTTTTTGATGATCGGGAGGAAGAAAAACTGTTGTTTGCTACAGGATTACTGAATTTAAAAAGCAATCATTTAGAGTTAGTTTCTAAGTTTTTATATGGTCTATGCAACGAATGCATTGTGCAAAAAATAGAACAAATTAAAAGTCACCACTTTTGCAGACCTAAACACACAGACTTATTGAAAAATTTTGCTCGAACAACAATGAAAACAAGCTGTAAAGAGATTCTAGATCGACAAGAACGGTTCCAAACTTATCTACAAGTTAGTTCTTGGGTTTATGAAATGCAAGATCAACAGTTGATTGAGGAAATTTCTTGCATGCTTCCCGATTCATTGGAAATAAGAGGGGACTTTTTGCCGAGCGATGCAATACCATTTTGTCATATGATTAAAGCCAGAAAAAGCTCTTTAGAAATAAATATTTTCTCGACAGTTTTCGCAGGAGATGCCATGCTACAATTTTTAAATAAAATTGAACCAATCCTAACTAAGCTGCCTTATATTGCGGTGAGTTTGTCATTATTTTAAGGAAATAACAATTTAATGAAATTTTATAAAAAGGATCATGTTATTTTATTCTAATCTTTATGTAAGAGTTTGAAAATAAGATAAAAAAGTTTTAAACCCAGGTTTTTCGCCGGCTTAAAATTATGTTATTTATTAACTTGAAATTTTTCATCCACCCACTGAATATTTTTTAATGAAAAAGACTTGGTTTTCAATGTAAAATTTAAATTTTATTATGTTACGAGTCGGGCCATTTTTATTTGTCCAAAAAAATTTTTTACTTTATTTTTCTTAGATTTCGAGTATGTTTTGAATAATAATTTTGGCCTTAATAAAGAAGTTTTTGCGAAAAAATTTTGTTTGAATTGTTGCAGAAACGCTAATTTATATTAGTTAAAAAAAAGTGATTGACTTTTTTTGATGACAGTGAGATAAAAATCTCAGTGTATCTCAAACATCAATGACTCACGTTTAAGGCAAAAAACTATCAAATAATTTAAATTGTGTCTTCAAATTTTGAAAGTAATTAAGAAATAAAGTTTTGTAAAATGACAAAAAGAATTCAAAAAATCAGTCAGTCATTTAACAATTAGTCATTTTTATGATTATTTTGTAAGACAGAATAGCAAAATTATCAACTATAATAAATTAAGATTAACACACTTTTAGATGAAAGAAATATTTCTTCAAAGTACAATCATTGGACAGGATTGCATGAAACGTCTTTGCAGATGTATCAGTCCTGATGGAAAGATGTCATTGTTGTTTTGCAAAGTCACAATGACCGAAATTGAAACTATGACAAGATCTTTCAACACAAAGCAAGTATGGTGTATTCTTTTTTCAAATTGTTTTTATACTATTTGTTTATTTATTACACTAGTCTACACAATTTTCGAAACAAAGTAGAAAACAGGTGTCCTTGGCTAACTTTGGGGCGCTGATTTCGAATCTGATGTCCATTATGTCATATCAGCCTTCATTTTTCAGTTATCTTGCACTAACCCCATCCCAGATGGCTCTAAAATGCCGTATAGTAAACACCAAGTCTCTGTTCGGATTTGCAATTTTTTTGAAGCAGCATGCACATACCTGTTGGCAGGTAATGTGTATAAATCGACCACAACAGTTCAGTTCAGTTCAGTTCAGTTCAGTTTATTCCCATAAGCATGAAAAGATCAGCTACAATAACAAAAAAATATAAAAGTGTGAAATCTATATTTGCTCATGAAGGAGACAGCGAAAAGACCAAAAGGTCATCGAAGTCAGCTGCCACCGTATTAATTAAATTTGAGAGTATCCACACCACACAACAACATTTCTTTACGAGAATGTAACAGTTCCTTTAAATATGTGCTCTGTGTTTCGATTTGTTTGGCGTTTTCCCAATGTAACATTTTTCGCTTTATTACCGGTATTGTTTTTCTTTCTACGATTTATCGCTCTTTCCAAACAGAATATTACATTGTTATGCTACAAATATCCTCTCGTCTATAAACTAGCAGCTGTGATAAGGAGATACTTTCCAAAATTTCTCAGTCTGCATAGGTTCACTAGAAGTTGGAAGGATAGCTTAATTAGGTTAGCTTGACTGTATGAGTATGACAATATTGTAGGTGTTAGAGCAGTTTTCCCAGGATTTTACTTGAAACTCACAAGGTGAGGAGTTTCATGTTTTTTTAAGGCAATTAAAAGCTTTCATTCTAGCGATACTAGTGCTGTGTTAGGTACTGTAGTTAGCAAGTTTTACTGAACTGCAAAATTTAATATCATAAATTTTGTTGTGCAGAAATTTATCAAAAGTGCTTTCATCTTAATCAGTATTTGAGTAATTCAAAATGTCAACATTGCGGCTTAGAGGGTGTGTAAATGATCCAGACAATTTCTGCTACATTTGTGGTCGATTTACAAGGAAAAAAGATAGACGAAATGTAACTTCATTAATAAAAAATGCTTACTACGCTTATTTTGGTGTAAAACTGGAAGACCAAAACAAGACATGGGCCCCACACAAAGTATGTATTAGTTGTATGTCGACATTCAGCTTGTTGATGAAAGGGAAGAAGCATTTCTCATTTGGAGTTCCAATGGTATGGCGAGAGCCTCAAAATCATTTTAGTGAATGTTACTTTTGTGCTGTCAAAACTACCCGTATAACATCTAAAACGAGGTCTTCCGTAGCATATCCCAGTTTGCCATCAGCAATTTAACCAGTTCCTCATAGTGATGAAGTACCTAAACCAACATTCCATGGTTTTCATCTCAGTAAAAGTGAATCTATATCTTTAAGTGAGGAAAGTGAACTATGTGAAGATTTTGTACTCGTCCATCAAAATGATGAACTGCAACTGTTCACTCAAGCAGAGTTGAATGACTTAGTTAGGGAACTTGATCTTCCAAAAATTTTTGCTGAGCTGCTAGGATCACGACTAAAAGAAAAAAACTTGCTGGCTCCTGAAACCAAAGTCAGCTTTTATCGTTATAGGGAAAAAGATTTCATGGAATTCTTCAAAATAGAAGAAAATTTGCTGTTCTGCGATAACATGGAAAAACTAATAACTGCTATGGGGACATCACACTCCATCAGAATGGAGGATTTTCATAGACAGTTCCAAAAGAAGCCTGAAATGTGTTCTGTTAGACAATGGCAATAAACTTGCTTCTGTACCAATAGGACATTCGATACCAATAAAGGAAACATACGAAAATATGAAAAGCATTCTCGACAAAATCAAATACGCTGAATATGAATGGGTAATATGTGGAGACTTAAAGGTCTTATCCATTCTCCTTGGGCAACAAGGTGGGAACACGAAATACCCTTGCTTCTTATGCTTGTGGGATAGCAGAGCAAAGCAAGACCACTAGATAAAAAGAGAATGGCCGAGTAGAGAGGTATTTATACTAGGAGAGAAGAACATAAAGAACATTCCATTGGTGAATAGAGAAAAAATATTATTGCCGCCACTGCACATCAAGTTGCGGTTAATGAAACAGTTTGTCAAGGCTTTGGACAAAGAGAGAGAGTGTTTCAAATACCTTTGTACAAAGTTTCCGAGGTTTACGTATGAAAAAATTAAAGCAGGTATTTTTAATGGGCCCCAAATTCGGCTTTTGGTAAAAGACCAGACATTTATTTCCACCATGAAGAAAGAAGAATTAAATGTATGGAAAGCATTTTGTGATGTGGTGAAGAACTTTCTGGGAAACATCAAATCCCCGAATTTCAACGAACTTGTGGAAAGCTTATTACATGCTTTTCATAACTTGCGCTGTAACATGAGTGTTATAGTACATTTCCTGCATAGTCATTTGAGTTACTTTCCAGAAAACTTAGGGGCATTCAGTGAAGAACAGGGTGAAAGGTTTCATCAAAATATTAAAGTGATGGAAAAAAGGTATCTGGGAAAATGGAATGTCAGCATGATAGCGGACTATTGCTGGAATCTGATATGTGAATCTTCGGACTTTCAACACTCTCGTCAATCTAAAAAAAGGAAACTATTGCCATAAAATTGTGTTCAGTGTATTTGTATTCTTCTTTGTGCTTAGTATATTTCTATAACCACCCTTAATATGTGATATTGTATGCATATAGCTACACATTAGTTTATGCCTTTCAATGTGTATAGCAAAAATTTTAAATCGTATTTTTAAAAAATGTGACCCGTTACGGCAAAACTAATGACAGATTTGAAACCAGCGCCCTCAAATTAGCTAGACTGCATACTTTTCATTTTTGTTCCTGACACTCGATCAAATTTTGTAGACCTGTGTTATCCTGACCCGCAGAAAACCTCGGAGGCGTTATACTTAGAGAAACCGTCAAGCGATTACCCTGACCTACTTTCCGAGATTTCAAGATATTACTGTTCAGTAAAAATTTTCTTTTGCGGTATTTAAAGATATCACTGAAGTTTAAAGCTAGTTTGATAAGACCGCCAAGCAAAGAAAATGCTGCAATGTGTCTTTTTTGAGCCGAGCACAATAGAATTATTGCGGTAAAATTGACTTGTCGCAATATGTGAAGTTGGAATGAAAATACGCGCACCTTCAATGGATACGGTTTTCTATATTAAAAATTGTAAAACAGAAATAAACACAAATTCAAAAGTTAACACAACACACGAACACTTACTAACTCACATCTGCTTCACAATCTCCAAACAAGAATGACGTTTGCGTTTGATTTGAAAATGCCACACACGGTCCGACTGTTTACACTAAGATGACATGTGGAGAGAGGCGGGGCGAGAAAGCAACTTTAAATGATGTCATCATCCGCAAGAATTACGCAATGCAGTAAAGAATAAAGCAAATTTTGGTTTACAAAGTATTGGCTGGAAAAACTAACTTCCGATGATGTCATTGTCAAAAATAATTACATAAGGCAAAAATGAAACAACTTATGATCTAACATTGGCGGAAAAAAACAACTTTAGATAATGTAACCAACGAAAATAATTACGTAAGGCAACGAAAATAAAGCAACTTTTGATTTAAAGACATTGGAGGAAAAATCAATTTTAGTTAAAAAATCTAACATCGACTGAACTTCTGTCTCCATTAACAAGAATGATCTGAGTAAATTGTAAACGCGGCCGTATTGATCGCGTCACCATCAATAAGCTGGTTTTGCTAACTCGAGTACGCTGTCAACAGCAACATTAGATTTAAAAAAAAAGATATATATATATACAGGCTATCGCAAAAAAAGTATACCCAATTTCAAATTACTATATCTCAAAAACTATTAAAATTACAAAAATTTTGAAAATTGCATACTGTTTATCAACCGTTTCGGCACCTATATGGGAAATTTGGAGAGGATAAATGAAAGGAAACTTTTTTTGCAATATTTTTGGTGACAGATACAAAAAGTATGCTTGCGCAAGCTAGTTTAAGTGCAAATTTTACAGTATTCAAAATATTTTGAAAGTTTATTTTCCACTGTTTATTAATAATAAGACATTGCTAGAATTTCAAAAAAAAAAAAAATTATTGCAAGTAGTAAACTAATACTTATTTCCCTTCAACGTGTCCACTGTTTCTTTCAACAGGCAATTGCATTCTCTTTCTCATTCCTGTCATCACTGGTAATGGTTAATAACGAAACGGTTGATAAACAATATGCGATTTTCAAACTTTTTGTAACTTTAATAGTTTTTGAGATATAGTAATTTGAAATTGAGCATCCTTTTTTTGCGACACCCTGTATATATATACGTACTAATGTAATATACTAAACAGATAAAGATAATAAAATTTTACGCTGCTGAATTACAAACGATTTGTTTTTAATTTTTTTTTCTGTACAAAATTATTGGTAGTAACAATTCCCTTTGCATTTTAATTATGGTCAAAATAACAATGTATCCTGGTTTATTAGTAATTTTTTTATTATGTATTGTGGGAAAAATTATATTAATGATAAAGTTAGTCCAAACCTTAATAACCATCATAATACACCATAATGAACATAAAAAAATATTTTAAAGAATAATTATTTTAGTAACATTGAAAAAACAAAACAGTTTTATCCAACTTAATGCAAAAAAAAATACGTTAAAAAACGAATGACAATAATCATATGTTATTTTTGTAAATTAAGTCTATTGGGGTAAGATAGTTCTGCTTCTCTACCTTTGTTGTAATACAACCACTGAGCATATTATTACAAACTTATCTTGTTGATTTATAGTTGTTTCTTATCTTTTTGCAGTTTACTGTAATTGTTTAACATAAATAAAATTAAGTGCAATTAAATTAACAATGATTATTGATGCTATTAAAAAATTTATCCAATGTTGCACAAATAAGAATAGACATTATAGGCTACGTAAAAATAAAATTTTTTTGATTTTTGTTTATTATTTTAACATGCATTGCTATATTTTGCCCCAGTTAAATTCTTAATATTACAGAACAAGAGTTTAAAAACTTGGTTCACGAAAATCGTTTAAAACTTTTTGAATAACTTAAATCTATTTTTGCTCAATAATTACAGTTGAATATGATCGATATTAGCAACAACAAAATCCATGATGAAATGGCAGAAAGCGTGGGAAAACTGATGAAGAATACAAAAGAAATTCATTTCCACGGTTGCGGTCTCACTGATAAAGGAATCAAGCAAATTGTTGCTCAAATTGTGGATCAAAGTTTTTTTGTATGATTTTTTTTTGTTTCAGTATATGAAGTGATGTTTTTTAACCTAAATTTGTTGTTTAGCTGAGGATGATCGATTTTAGCTACAACAATATCAGTGATGAAATGGCGGACACTTTGTCAAGAATTATTCCTTATGTTGAAGCAATTCGTCTCTGCAACTGCAGCTTGACTGAACGAGGAATCCAGAAAATAACAGCAGAAATCAAAGATTTGAATAGTCCAGTAAGATTAGTTATGTTTTTGGGATGGTTTTGCGTCCTTTCTTGGGTTCTGATTTTAATTTATTTATTTATTAATATTGATGCATACGTTTTTATAATTGCTACAAGTCTTCCTTTAACATTATCAACAATAAATGAAGTTTAGTAAAAAACGGACAAACAACAAAAGGAACTGTTGATGTCCTAGTTTGGTTGTTAGATTTTTGGGTGAAAGGAAGTTGGTCGCATATATGAAAGATAGAATAGTTTAATACTATATTATATTTTATATATATTTATAAAACTATAATTTGATTCTTAAAATGCATTTACTGTATTATAAATGTTTGAGTTAAAAAAAGCTGAAAATTTGTAATATTTTAAGATGCAAAGACAACAGCAATATAAAATTGTTGCTTTTTAATTTTCATCGCGCATTAAAAATAATAATATTTGCTCTAAAAAGCTTGCTCAAAAAATATGATAAAAAAATTTGAATCAAATTTATTAAAAAAAATATGCAAATTAATAATAATAATATTTGTTTAGATAAAAGAACTATTTATATTCAACAATTATTTTGGAGATGTCGGCTTTAAGGCTATTGCCTCTTGCATTCACAACGTAAAAAAACTTTCCTTGGGCAACAGAAACTACAATAAAATATCTATTATTGGAGTGAATCACTTATCAAAAGCAATTCAAAACTTGCAATTTCCAGTAAAGGTAAAAGATAAAATTTTGAATTTATTTGGCTAAATACCATTGTTATAGTGCAAGTCTATAAAGCAAAAACTTCAAAACTCAAAAAAATATTTTCTTTTTTATTTGTTTTATTAATATATCAATTTCAACAAATTGCTTAGCAAACGAAAATCAAATTTTTTTATAAAACTATTTTTGATAATCTTGAAACTTTTCTGGCGAATTTTTATTTGAAGCATTTTCAATTTGACTTGAATGTTTTAATTTTGTACGTTTTGCAACTTCTAAATCTGTTAAAAATACCAACTTAATTTACTATGAAAACTAATAAATCCATTTTTATAGATGAAAATATTGCGAATGTACTGTCCAGAAAAGGTGAAACCTGCCGCATGCGAGGAAATGCTACTCTGTAAACAAAATGTTGATTCAATCAAAGTCAATTGGACCACGATTGGACAGCCCCTGTTTGTAAATGGTAAATTTTTGTTATAAATGCGAAACACAAACCACCAAATTTTTTAATAGCTATAAAAATTAGATATATTCCACAAAACTCTTTTGTTTAAATGGGTTAAACTAAAAAAAGTTAGAAAACTTATAAGTTTGTCTAGTTAGATCACTTTAGAATAAATTGTAGAAACAAAATGTAAAAGACAATTTCAAGACTGGTTTTAATTGACTGAAAATTTTAGTAAAAAAAAGTTATAATAATATTTGAAAAAGTAATTAGCCAATAAAATAAAACTACTTTTAGTCGGCGTAAAAAGTTTACGAACAATTTAGAAAGATTATAAAGAATTACGCTGAGATTCAAATATAAAAAAAAATTTTCATATTTACATTAATACTTTATATTCTAAACAAACTCGCTTTGTCAACATAATTTAGGTTTACCGGATGTGATGAAAATTGATTTCAAGACAGTAAACGAAATTTTTGCTATGCTTAAAAAAAAAAATAGTTGTTTCCGTAGTAAGAACTGTGAGATGCACATTTTTGATTAATTATATAACAAGTGTTTTCCAAACGCTGAGTCACAGAAAGTTATAGAATCAGCTGATTTACTTTGGTGTCTTGGTTGTTTTGGTTTCTGCCAGGCTATGTTCTAAATAGACAGCTGTTCCGTCCGTAGTACCTAACTCTATTCAAAACAAAACTTGTTAGAAAAGAAAATAACCAGAACGCCAGGGTAAATTAGCTAATTCTATAACTTTGTGTGACTGAGCGTTCTAAAATACAACTAAAATTGTGCATCGAAGAAAAGAAAAAAACAGTTTTTTTATTCTTTTGTATAAGCTATCTACAGCAAAAATCGGAATTTCATTAGTCGTCATGTAATCAATTTTTATCACATTTCATAAACCCAAAGTACGTCGATAGAAAGAGATTGTTTACAAATATAAATGATATTTATAACATTTGTGGTTCCTACCAAGTGCAAGATTGCACTGGTAGGAACGGCATTGTTCATCACGCACGCCGTATGACCAGATGCTGTAATATATCTAGTTTGGGACAGATGGCACTAGAGAGTACCACCTGTGGCATTGTGCATCACGCACGCCGAACCCGAGCTCACTGCCCGACCATGGTTTCGAGTTTTAAACTCTTATCAGAGACAGTCTGCTTACTCGGGTTTAGTTGCAGAGCTGGTCATATAAGATGCCGTTCCTACCAGTGTAGTCTTGCACTTGGTAGGAACCACAAATCATATATTTACCTTTTCTTATATGAGCAGCTCTGCAACTAAACCCGCGTAAGCAGACTGTCCCTGATGAAAGTTTAAAACTCGAAACCATGGTCGGGCAGTGAGCTCGGGTTCGGGGTGCGTGATGCACAATGCCACAGGTGGTACTCTCTAGTGCCATCTGTCCCAAACTCGATAAATGATATTATTTTACGTGAGAATGTTTTTTTATTTTGAAACCTGAGCAGAAAGCTTTTATAATTTGGTCGCTTAAAGTATAATAGTTTTTATTGGTTAATTTGACTTTTTAAATTTCACACATGTTAACTTTCTTAAGATGGTGTATTGACAAGCGCAAAAACAACTAACAGTACTTTTGGATATAGTGTTTTAAAAAGTTTAAAAAGCGGAAAAAAGATTTCCTATAATTTGTATAGGTCGAATAACAATTGATTTGAAATAATTTATCCAACATTATCGAATAAAACCCGAAAACAATACATTAACTTAATAATTTAGACGCCCTTCATGAAACCAAATTGCATTAGAAGAAGGTGATCTGATCAACTGCTGCTATGCACGTCATAGACAAAGAGCCAAAAAGGGAAAGCGACAGCATTAGTCTCGAAGCACACAAGACAAGAGGAATAAGCAAAAAATCAACCCGATACAAGATTATTTCCTATATGAACAGTGTTGTTGTTAATATTTTTCATCATTGAACTTATGCTTAGGTTTGTGCTTTTATAATTTTAAAAGTAATCGTAGGTGCTTATATAACTATGTTTATTTAATCTTATTTTGATATTATTATTTTGTCTGTTTTTAATTTATTGATGTGTTTTTGTCATCAAAATATTTTCGTTTTTTTTCTGTTATTTATACACAATTGCTGGAAGTTTCGCGTTTTACTTAAAACAACTGTGAAATATCAACTTAGCCTACTAAAACAAAAGGATAGTACGACTTATAATAGAATATGTTTTTCCTTTTAAACAGAAGCTGTATCGAATTTAATCATAATTGCATTAAGCACTATATTGCTTCTAACTACATATTTGGTGAGAAATAATTACTCACTAAGATTTCTGTGCTTGTTTACTTTTATTTATTATAAGTAGAAATTCTAAGCTTTATAAACGACCATCTCCATAGCCGTACCAGCCCAAAAAAGTTTGGGGGGCAATGAAGTTTTGCCCTAATTATGATTTTATAGTACATTACGGATATGACCAAAAAATTGTCTGGGGTTCTCAGACGAAAAACCAATTTTGTCCTAAAATCATGGTGATCTCTAAAAAAAAAAAAAGGTCTTCACCTAAATTTGGTCATTATTTTTTGCAGTTGATCATCGTCACCTCCCTAAATTTCCTGACTTTGCCCAAATTTTTCGTATCGCTGCCCGAAAAATTACGGTTTTGCCCATATATTTTCTTCTCACTGCTCGAAAAATTTTAATTTTGCCCAAATCTTAGAAACTTGGGGGGGGGTCTTAGAAATTTGCCCCCCTGCCCCCCCGGCAGGTACGGCTATGACCATCTCTTTATCCTCCAAAAAAGGATACGCAAAATAAAAATTCCATGTAATCTAACGTCTGCTAATATCTTTTTGTAAACCTCTTGTGAAAACCGTCTACAACAACATTTGATAAATTTAAATTTGTTCCCAAAAAACAATCGAAAAAAGACAGAGCGATAAAATAAAGCTGAAACATTTTAAATAGTTTGACGGCAAAATTTTCTGGTAAATTGGACAAAACAATTGAAGATGATTGAATAAGCAATAAAATTAAGGCTCTGAAATTAACTGAGTTAAAAAAATAAAAAAATAGCAACACAAAGACGTGGATTGCAAAAATATAATTTAATTGTTATATAACTGTTACTTACCTTAATTTTTAGCCAATCAAAATCAGTCTTAAAACTTTGGAAATACTACACTCAATTCTGCAATTCATTCTAGCGAAAGCTCCTGAAGAGAACTAGACGAAAACGTTCGAGTTTTTCAAAACAGTCTTTTTTAAGGCTACTCATTTAAAAAAAGAATTTTAAATGAAACATTTGCTTTTAAGAGCTATTTTAAAGCTTTGTACCAACAAAAAGCTTTTTAATAATATATAATTTTTATCACTTGTTTATTTGCCGCATTTTTGTGAATTATTAGCGCCATTGGCTTTTTTTTGTCGTTTATTTTCATTTAGCTTAAAACAGTGTTGGGGACTTCATTGCAACCAGGAACCGCTTTTTTAAATTACAAAATTGTGAGCGCTGGTGTGAATAAATTTTTATTATTTACTATTTATTGTACTTATTAAAAATTTTGATTACAGTATACTCATATTTTGAATAAGATATGTTTATTGCAAGAGCAAATCGATCTTGCAGAGTGTGAAATGAAAGGATCAGAGCAAACAGTGAGAAATTTGTTTTTGTCACTTTTCAATAACCACAGTGGTCTGTTTTACAATATAAAATTGTCCGGTAGATGCCTCATTTAAATAAAATGATTTGATATAAAGAAAATTGGGCATTTCAAAATGATATATACGTAAGTTTGTTCAAATATTTTTGGTATGTATTCATCAGAAAAGCGGTCAGTAATGTCAAGTCAAAGCGTTTTTTTTATCTTTATCTGATCTTTATATTTATCTTCCTGACTTGCAGGAAAGCGACAAAGGCGCTAATACATAGAGTAAGCAATTACCCCGACCTGCTTCCAGATATTGCTGTCCGCTTCAAATTTGATAGAGATATGACTTTAATTTAGAACTGCTTGCCAAGAACACTAAACAAGGGAAAGTGCCGTAAAGTGTCTTTCCCAAGGACACAACAGAATGGTGAGGGTAGGTTTTGAACCGACACCATGTCGATTACAATCCCGGCGCTCCAACCCCTCGACCAGGCTGCCGACCACGTTTTTTATTAAATTATCAAACTTCTCAAGTTTTTTAATATTAATTTATTAAACCTATTATACTCTGCTTTGCTAATTAGGCTTATCAGGGAGATTATTGAAAATCTTATTCAAATGATTTCAGTTTGAATAAAATTTTTGATCGCCGGTTGATAAACCAAATCAGGCAAAACCAACTGTTAGAGGTTATAAACTTAAAATAAAGATTTTGTGGTTTATTAATTTGATTAATTAAACAGACATGTTTAATTTGTTTATTATCGTTAAAGCCAGTGCTTTTCAACCACGGCTTTCAACTGCTCTTTTTGCGGCTTTCTTTAACCTTTTATTTTACGTATTTCACAATGACGCTTAAAAGTACAACTTCAGAATAATTTTTAATGTTTTTTGTTGTAAACATACGTAAAAAATCAGGTTAGCGGTAGTCATAAAGTAAATATTCGACTATTACAAACTAAGCCGTACGCTGCATACAGGAAGCTCCGTGAAAAGCAATTACCTGTTAATTAGCTAAACTAAGTGTTAAAAAAACTTCGAAGGAAGCGATATTTTTTAAAAGTTTCTCAACAAGAAAATCGAGCATTTCAAGATAATTGCAAAGAGAAAGTTTTTCAAATAAAAGTATATAACTAAAATGTTTATTCATGTTCTTCTGGTATTAAACTGCTGCTGTTGACATATCTATTTAAAGATAAAAACAATAAGTTAAAAATAAACATTTCTGTGTATTATAAAATCAGTAGACTTTTATCAGGAAATAAAATGAATGATATAACTGAAATTTTCAAAAGTTAAATTGCAAAAAAAATATCAAACTATGTACAAAACCAATTGAAACAATTAAGCAAATTTAACCAAACCTTGAAGATCCAATTAAACCAAAACAACAGCAAGGAGTAGCCTAATTTATAAAATTCCGCGTTTACATTGCGATGGAGGTGGGAAACCTTTTTATTATTCGAGGCCCCATAAGGTTAGGCAGTAATAAAGAAGACCACAAAAGTTTAATTAGCATCATCACTTTAAATCTGACTCGGTTTTCTTGATATTTGTTCTTAAAAAAGTAGAGATCTCTAAAAAAAGGTCATTACTTTAAAAGTGTCCCGATTTTTTTCATTTTTGTCCCTAAAAAAGTATTGATCTCTATAATAAAAAAAGATTTTCTATTGTCATTAGTAATCATTGACACGTAATTCTATTACTTTTTAAATTGTCATAAAAACCGAACAAAAACTTATGGTATATACGTAGGTGAAACCGCCAGGACATTTTTTTACTGGATATAAAGAAAACATGCTTGATATTAACACAAACAATTTAGCCCGGTTAAAAAGTAACGATGAGAAAATAAATCTGCTCTGGTGAAACATGTAGATTTGCAAAAACATCGTATGGATTGAAAAAATTTCAAAATTTTAGCTTATATAGTATAAAAAATTTTTTATTAATTCAAGCAAACATGCTTTTTGTGATAAAACCAATTGTTTTTATCCAATGGCTTATAAAAATTAAAATAATTTAATTTTGTTAGTTGCCCCTACATATTCATTCATATTTTTTTCTTTGCATCGCTATGAGGTTACCTAAACCAATAATCTTTGCGTTTATTCAATTTCTCTTCTGAAGAAAGTCTACTAATTTTGTATTACATCAAAACATCGAGTTTTAAATTATTGTTTTAATTAAAAAAAAAGATTTTAACAGCAGTTTAGATTTTTTTTATTTTAATATACAAGAAGAACATGAACAAAGACTGTAATCATATAAGTGGAAGAGCATAAAGTATACAATACGGTACATTTTTTTGTGCCCTGTGGTATTTAATTTTAATGGTGAGAGGTACTGAATCATTCAGTAAAGTACAATTTCAAAAAAGAGAATCAAAAGAGACAAATGCTGCAGTTTTTTAAGTCAGCACCCAAGAAGCAAACAACTACGATTAAGTGTTCAATAAAGACATCTTACATTGTGAGCCTTCTACTTGCTTGCAATATGAACTACAATCAAATAATCAACTTACGGAACAGGCTATTCCCATGTTTTTTAAAAAAATATTCTCCAAGCATTCCAACTTATTACAGTTTAGTATCAATACGGTAACTTGACCCATTAAATTCATTGGCAATAACTAATAGGACGCGGTTTTTTAGAAGTCAAAAGTTCTGTTTAATGCTCGGTCGCATTTGACACCTCAAAAGTAGGGTTCGGTTCAAATAACAAAAATTTATATCAAATTTCTACCAGATTATTTGAATAATAAGTAGGCAGCGTGGTCAAGTGGTTAAAAGCGCCACGATTGTGATCAACACAGTCTCAAAATTAATGCGCAATTTTTTTGGTTTTCTCATGACGCTGCCAATACAAAAAGCATGTTTTCTGAAAATGTTTTTAAAAACTAAAACATGGTTAAGATTATTTAAGAAAACTAAGCAATTTACTTTATTTAAAAAAACTAAACAGATTAAAATTGTCTAAAAAGCTTTATAAAACTAAGCACAAAATGGTAACCATACTCATGTGTAATGTTTCTGTGGCACGAAGGAGATGACTTGTCTAGAAACCTGCGCAGTCAATCGGCGGTATTGGATCAAGAAAAAATTAAAAAATGTGAAACAAAACAATTTTAGCATTACAAAAATTAATTCAAGAAATTATTTGAAATGAAAACAAGAACCAGATTTCCTAATGAGTTTAAAACTTCGTCAAATAGAATGTTAAAATAATGAAAAAATAATGAAAAACACACAAAATGTAATTTAAAAATAAAGCAGGTAACCTTAAATAAAACTGAATTCGAATGTTAAACGAAAAAATTCTAAATTAAGAAATGCTGTTGAAAATTACCTAAACAAAGCTTTTAAAAACAAAATCACGCGCCGCGAGAGAACGAACAGAAAGAAAACAAATTATAATGTTTGATTAACTAAGTTGAAGGCTTGGCGACGCGAGTTCAAATCCAACAAAAACGGTAAAATAAAACAATACATAACAAAAATTAGATCATATAATAATCGTTTTGTCGAGGCGGAGGTTTTACAGTACAGTCGCCTTCTTGACGGAAACTCACAGCTTGGCGCAATCGCGCTACGACGTGCATCGTCCGTCGCAACATGTAATGATACATGTTAAGTATTATATGTAATATAACAAAGCAGCAAACGTAGTTTTTAAAATCTTAACTTTTCTAAAAACAAATTACTTGAAAAAATAAGTAGCCCTAATGCCAAAATTACTTAATTACAGGTAAGTAACAAATAAAAGTCTTGAGTATAGTTGGTAATCAAGTAATCATTTACTTAAATTCAGTTTTGCTTGAATGGTTTTACAAACGCAAACAATTTAGTCTACCTTTATTTATAACAAAAGCCATGCCAAATTTTAAAATTTACAAAAAATCCACTTTACGTTCTTTTTATGGCTCCACAATAAATAGATATATTTTGCAAATTTCACGTTATTTTTTTGAAGCATATTTGAACCCATTAAAGATGTTTGTAGGGGCAACTAATGGGTGTTCTTTTATGCTTGGCGCAAATAAAAAACTTCAAAAAACTTCAATGCAGATATTTTTCGATTGTAATTGCAGACAAATATCAAGTAAAGTCTACTTGGCTTTTGGAGTCAAGTTTTCGGAAAAAAATATCCAAACTTAATAATCAATGCACTGAAGAATACCTCAAGATTTGGTTTAAGATTGATAGAAAAAAATAAAACAAAATAAGCTTCATACACAAGCCCATCATTCGTTTTCAAGATTTAAAATTTTTATTGATTTTTATTGTATTTCAACTCTATTTATCCTCCAGACTCGTACAAAAACGTTGAAGGCGTTATACTTAGGGCAACTTTTAAGCGATACCGTTCCTGCTTATTTAATGCTATATATGCGGGTCCGCAAGCAACCAGAAGATCTAGCAGATAATTGCTTTCAGGGATGCCAAAATATTGTAGTGAATTGAAATTTTTAATTTACTTTTTTAGTATTTATTTGAGACATAACTAAAATGCTAGTCTACCCAGACTACCCTACTGGCCTGAGTAAGCTAAGCCTAAACAACAAGTCGCGAAAGGGTAAAACGTACGTAAACTTGACCTTACTTAAAATTAACTAGTAACTACTACCGCAAAGATGGGGAAACTTCTGGTAAACACTTAATTATGACAAATTGACATTTGTCATAATACTACTGTAAATTAAGAAACTCCTTTGAAGCTGTAATCGATACGAAAAACAAAAACATGTCGCAATGCTTGCAAAAAAAACTTTCAATGACCCTAGAATTAGACGGAGTACTGCGGTACTTTATAAAAAAAGTACCGCGGTATTTTAGTACACGGTACTGCCCACCACTGTCTGTTTCACAATATAAAATTGTCCAGCAGTTACCTTATTTAAATAAAATTATTTATTTTAAAATTCATATGTTCTTCTGGTAAATTCAGAGGCAAGTAAAACTTCAACAAATATAACAGGCGTAATATTTATTAAAGAACTCAACGACGTTTCGTCCGTTACATCGGGCGGACTTCATCAGGTAAAAGCAGAACACAACGCGCACCGTATTTAAAAACCAAGAAGTTAAAAACACAAACCAACAAACACAAGGTGAGAAGCGAACATACATAACAATTCAATAACAATTCGTGATTTGAAACCGATTAATTTGCGAACATACATAACAATTCGTGATTTGAAACCGATTAATTTGGCTAAATTAAAAGAAGACAATTTGAATAAAAAAACTGCATTGGTTAAGCATTGTTTTAATTGTGAACATAGGATTGATTTTGGTAATTTTGAAATATTGGATTATAACATTGACTATGATAAAAGAAAATTTTTAGAATCGTTTTATATTAATAATACAAAAAATTCAATAAATGATAAAGATCGTAATATTTTTCCAAAAATATACAGCAATATAAAAAATCTCAACTTATGTGGGTTTTCAACCAGTTAAATTTGTTTCTTTTGCACTAAGTAATTATTGAATTGTTATGTATGTTCGCTTCTCACCTTGTGTTTGTTGGTTTGTGTTTTTAACTTCTTGGTTTTTAAATACGGTGCGCGTTGTGTTCTGCTTTTACCTGATGAAGTCCGCCCGATGTAACGGACGAAACGTCGTTGAGTTCTTTAATAAATATTACGCCTGTTATATTTGTTGAAGTTTTACTTGCCTCTGAATTTACCAGAAGAACATATGAATTTTAAAATAAGTAATATCCCTGTTAACAGTGTTTATATTAATAAAATGATTTGTTATATCTTTATGAAGTTTCTCTGCAAAAAAGTTGGGCATTTCAAAATTATATACTCGTATATTTAAGTTTGTTCAAATATTTGTGCTAGGTATTCATCGGAAAACTGATCAATAATGTCAAGTCAAACGGTTTTAATCAAGTTATTAAAACGCCCCAAATTTTTAAGCATTAATTCATTAACTCCATAGTCTGCTTTGCTAATTAGGTTTTTCAGGGAGATATTAAAAATCTTATTAAAAAAGATTTAGTTTGAATAAAATCTTTAATCGCCTCTTGATAATCGAAATCAGGCAAAACAGACTTTTAAAGGTAAAGTGCAGATATCTACACCCTTTCCTGTCGTTACAACCTACACCAGCGGTTCTCAACCAATAAACCATAGCGTTTATTTTTTAGGAGGACCACACAGAGATGACGTGAAAAAGTGTTAAAATCATATATTCGGAGGTGATTTTTGTTGTAAAGGGACAATTTGGTGAAATTGGGTGCGGAATAAAAGTGAAGACCAGACACATTGGGCCGCAGCAATTGAGCTTCAAGTTTTTTGGGCCACGGTGTTAATAAGGTGGAAAATCCCTGGTCTACTCACTCTGTGCATTTAGTGATAAACGGATATTTCTTGTTTTAAAATTTGTTTCGATTCATTTTCATGCATCGATTTGATATCCGAGTGGAGTGGGCATCTGTGCCCCAATCATTGTTTATTAGGATAGATAGGATAAATATTATTAAACCATCAACATAATGAGTAATGCTTTCCTCTATACTTCTGGTGAATCTGCGAATCTGTACTCTAAACCACTTTTAAAAAGATATTACCAAAATGCTAAATGTTGCTTGTTTTAATCTGCAATACGATTAAAAAGATTACTTTTCTTCCTACTTTAATTAGTTTATATTTACGCGATACCAAATATTGAAAAATAGCTAAATCAATCTTAAAACCCGTTGTAAAAAGTCTATGAGTTATACGTAATTCCAAAAAAATTAACTGCATGCTGATGTATTCAAGTACTAAGTTAGTTTGATGGTAAAAAAAGGTTAACTACTCAAATGAAACTATTTTTCTTGCGTTAGCTTTTATTTATTTCTTATGTTTTTATTAAAAATTAACTATTTGATTATATGTGATAAAACATAGCTTTGGAAGAGAGGTTACTGGTACTGTACTTAAGTCAGCCGAAATCTTTTTTTTTGTTTTTTTTGCTTATTTTAATACGAAAGTACAAATAAATTCAGAAATACTAAATACAAATTTAAAATGAATTTAAAAATATTAATGACAATAAACACTATGGATGGATTTTGATGCAAAAAGTTTTGATAAAAAAATAAGGTATTTATATCAACTTATCTCGTTAATTGCGGAATCAAAATTTCTCAAACCGTTTATTGGTGCGTAATTAAAACACACCTCGCTTGAATCTTTTCTTGCTGTCGCAAACTCTATGGGGATTCCCCTATTAATCTGTTTCAGAAGCGGTAAAGTTAGACAGGCGGGAGTTAATCGTTATTCAAATAATAGCCAATAATTGAACCGATAAATACTATACATTTGTAAAAATTTGAACTTATGATCATATAAATTTACTATTTCTGAATTTTCTGTTGCATTTATTTAGTTGTTGTGTAAAGAAGTTATACAAAAATATTATTTACATTTTTAAACCTAATTGATAATTAGATTTCAGGCTTTCATCATAAAAAAATGTTGGATGCGATGTTCAGGAAAAAATTTTTTATAACATTTTAGTTTTTGGAATTATAACCAAAGTGGCTTTATGGCAACTACTAATTATAATGGATTTATGAGTACGTTACTTTTGGTAGTTTATTTACCCGACAATGTAAACTTCTCATGTTTACCAACTTGTCGCACTTTTAAATAAATTGAAAATACCATTGAATAAATAACAATATTGTTAAATTTACAATATAATATTTGTGAAATTTTTCTACTACTTAACAAAACACTTATTCTAGGACTCATAATCAATGATGGCCTTACAAAAGGAAGCCCGGTTCAAAAAAATAAGGGAGGGCCACTGTTTTGTGTTCCAAAACAAATTGATCTAAATAAAAAGGTCATCACTTTAGGGGGCCACCGTCATGGTGCTACTAAGAAAAAATAGAGCAATATTTTGCTTACGGGGGGGAGGGGCGCATTTTGACGTTATTTACTGTGGGTCCAGTGATTCCGCTCCGTTTGCACTGTACTAAAGCCATCACTGCTTATAATCATTTGAAATATGCACACAAAAAAATTCAAAATAAGTCTTCAATCTTGTAATAAAATATTTCAAAACTAATAGGAAAACGAATATTGTACCTCGAAAAAATTACAGTTTTAGAAAAAACTAAGAACAATAGCCACAAAAGGCTAACCTTCATTTGACTACTTTTTATCTTATAACTATTGTTTTGTGTCAACCGCCATTTTATTCGACTTTTTTATGTTTCAATGTATGGAATTTTTTTGGAAAAGTTATACAGTAAATTTTTGAAGAAAACTTCATATTCCAAACGAATTCGCTTCGAGTAGTTAGAGCCCCGGGATTGTAATCGACTAAGTGTCGGTCCAAAACCTACTCGCGCCATTTTGTTGTGTCCTTGGGAAAGACACTTAACGGCAGTTTCCCCTGTTTGGTGGTCTTGCCAAGCAGTTCTAAATTAAAGTCATATCTTAGTTAGATTTCAAGCGGTCAGCAATATATTGGCATTTCCGGAAGCAGGTTGGGGTAATTAGCGCTTTCGTCGCTTTCCTACGAGTCAGGAGGATAAGTATAGAGATAAAGTACATAAAAACATAAGAATTAAAATACTGTACGAAGTAAATGTTTAAGGCCTAAGGATACTGATTACTGAGTTGCGTAGTAGAACTTGAAAAAAAGAGGTACCACAGGCAAAACAAATTGTTTATTTTATAGCGCCATTAAAACCCTGACTATCAATTTTTTCAAACACACTCACATACATGTAAACTAAACAAAACAATAAATTTTGTTACTAAAGCTTGATTTCTTCGAGTAAAAAATATCGAAATCATGTATCAAGCAATGAGTCTACGTAAAAAATTTTAATTTTTCATCTACAGTAATTGTTTTTATAACATATTTCAAAGTTTCCAAAAAACTATTTCCAAATTGGCAAAGAGCTCGTGTGGACATTGATTATAAAAATTACGACCAACCAAAACCTAATCCATTCGGAGTTGATTATACGGCTTTACAAATAAAGCAATGCGAGAAGCTGTTAAACTGTCTCTGTCAAGCTGTCCAAGTGTTTTTGAACAGAAAAACCTGCGCCATGAAAAAGTTTTAGGCAATGAGAACTCTTTTCATTGAAAATAAACGAGAATTCTTGTTTTACGTAATGAGATATGTAATGACATAGTGATAACGACAATTCTCGTTTTACGCAGCGAACGGGGTTATAGTTTTTAGAATTAAGTTATCGCACGAAATAAAACCCGGAATTGGACTTTTATAATAAAATTTTCGATGGTTTTCAAAAAGAAATCTAAATAAATGACCTTAAACAAATGACTAACAATACAATGGCTCGGCTTAGCTGCTTATACAACTTTACGCAACGACGTGGCAATTGAAGTGCCAAAAATGGATTCATCAACAACGTTTCGCTCTATGTTGAAAGCTTACCTGAACTGTACAAGCTGAAATGATTCATTGACCTATTAATTAACTGTTATTGTTAACAACATTAGAAACACAAAAGTCCCAATTATATGTTGCACCTGATTTATTATCACAATTATTTGTGCTGCTGTGTATAATCATGCAGTTATTTTTAAAGACCCGTCTCTTAGTATGACTAAAAGAAAGATAGTTCTTAAAGAAATTTTGCCCTATAACGCTGTTACTTAAACATCCTTTCCGTCATTTTTGTTAAGGTCATTTTTGAATTTAAATAACTAAGATTACAACTTTTCTGGCTTTTTCTTGTTTCAGTTGTCTAAGAAAATTGTTTTTTAAATCTATTTATTATCATACAAAGGTTTTTAATTATGTCGAAGCGTTTTTTGATTTGTAATGAACCTTTTTGCAAAGTTTTACAGAAAAAAGCAACAACAACTAGTAATTTACAAGCTACGAAACGGCAAGCTAAATAAAGAAAACAGTTGGGAAAAAAAGTAATCACCAGAATTTAGGAAATTTTTTAGAGTACAACCAGCGAAAAAAATTTTTTTTATACCAGCGCAGCACAACTGCTTGTCTCATTTCAGAAAGTATTGCTTACAATGATGGTGTAATTTATACTTTTATTTTTTGTTTATTTTGAGGCTATGTTTTTCCTTTTTTCAAAATCGAAATAAACATTTGAAAAAACAAAAAAGTTATTGAAAGTGGCAGACAGACAGGCCTGTGGGCAAAAAAGGCCCATTGACAACGACAAATATTATTATTGTTTACACCAGAGGTCTCCAAAATACGTCCCGCGGGCCAAATCCGGCCTGTTAAAATTTTTTATTCAGCCCGCGGAGCTCTTTTTAAAAAACAAAATATAAAGTAACGGAAAAATGCGCCGATTAATAGTAGGCCTATATAGTATAATCAAAAAATTAATAATATGCTCGATAAACATTTTTTGGGAAACATCCTCAAAAAACATTTTTTGGGATATTATGTAGCTGTGATTAAATAATTTGTTTGAATATTTAACTTGCGGTTTTTTGAGCCATAATTGTCGATTTAAGGAAGAAAAATTGATTTTAAGTGCAGGAGTTTTAAGGAATAATGGAATGTGGATTATTTTGTAATAAAGTCAGTATCAGATGACAAGGCTCTTTGCTTGATATGTAATGATACCATTGCAATACTCAAGGAATATAATATTAGAAGATACTATGAGACCAAGCATTTCTTGGTATACTCAAAATTTACGGGACAGTTACGTAAAGAAAAGTTTGAAAAAATGAAAAAACTTTATTGTTAATGCTGTCTATTTTTTAAAAAAAGATTGCAGAAAATGAGGCAGCAACTAGAGCAAGCTTTGATATGGTTTACATGTTGGGTAAAAAAGGTAAGCCTTTTACGGACGGCGAGCGTATTAAAAAATGTCTTAATGCAGTAGCAAAGGAGATGCGCCCAGAAAAAATTAATGTATTTTTCACGATAACTCTTTCTGCAAATACGTACAGTTGCTCATAGAGTGGAAAATCTTGGAAGAAATATTGTGTTAAAACTTAAAGATAAAGCCACAAAATTTAAATGCTATTCTTTTGTTATCGATCGATGAGTCAACAGACGTGTCTGATACATCTCAACTGTTGTTGTTTATCAGAAAAATAGATGTCAATTTCGAGATTACTGAGGAGCTTATGTCTGTACACACCGTTCATAGAACAACAACAGGCCTCGATATTTTTACTCAACTAGAAAAGTCAGTAAGTGAGTACAACCTTGAATGGAAAAAATTAAAGTGCATAACGACAGATGGTGGCAAGAATATGTGTTGAACAGGTTTACTCGGGCAAACTAACAAAAAAGTTGAAGATTCTGGTGATTCCAGACCTTTAACATTGCACTGTATTATACATCATCAAGCACTGTGTGGAAAGCATCGAAACCTGTCATTGCAGACTTACCTATTGATTTACAAATAGAAATTATTGATTTGCAATTTAATGATATTTTAAAAGACAAGTTTAAAGAAGAAAATTTAATTGAATTTTACAAACGTCTTCCATCTGAGTAATACTCTTACTTAAAAAAATTTTCTCGTGAATTTATTTCAGATTTAGTACTACGTATGTAACTTAATTCTTCCCACGTGAAGAATTTAATGTAATCTCGTTCCTTCAAGCGCTTATGAAGTTTTGAGCGATTCTACTCGAAAAGAATTAGGGAAAATTTCAACACCTAATCTCCAAGCAATCACAGAATTTTGATTAAAGAGTAAATTTAATTTTATTACTTTAGAGAGCCATTACAAGATTTTGAGGCGTTAAATTCGAATATTCCTTTGTCTAAATATACAAACAAACCAAAAGTTATTACTATTTACAATTACCACATTCTACAGCGTGCGTTAATTTATTTTACATATATTAAAATTTCTAGCTTGCTTAACACGCATTACTTCGTCGCTCCTGGCCACGAGCAAAGTGAGGTGCCGGTTTTAATTCTGGCCTATATAGCAAAGAGTGACATGAGGTCCCATGATTTTAGGTCATCTGAGCCTCGTGCGATCTTGTGATCATCGCGCGATCCCGTGACAAAGACATAAATCAAAATTATAAGACGAATCGTAATTCGTCATACCAATTTCTAAAAAGCCCATCACATTGCCAGTTCACGTACTAGCACCTAAATTGTTTACAAAATTGAATGATTTAAAGAAATCGTTTGATAAATAACAAAGATCAAATGTAAGCACTTATAAATCCCGCTTTTAGTATGTTTTGCTTATGTAGAATTTCTTTCTCTGTAAACTGTAACAACTTTGTCAAATGGCACTTCGTCAAGTGTTCACGCCACAAGTAACATAAATTGATAGCGTATGAAATTCCCTTTTTATACAAATTTGAACGACAATTCTAGCGCTAGTAATTGTCGAGTTATAAGCAGGCAAAGAGCGCGGGCACTTTCCGCCTCCCCCCAGTCGTTCAAAGCTTCCAAAAAGACCAGTTGGAATAGGGTTAAATTATTGATTAAAATAGATAAACTTAAGCGTGAAAGCATGTTCTCACAACTGGCTTCTGCGCCAAGTGCTTGTATCAACTGCGAACAAAGAAAATTGGGTCGAGTCAATTCGAAGAAAAACCGATTGGAGTGAGAGTAAAAAAGAATCAAAACTAGTTGCGCCAAGAGATAAAGAGAAAAAAAACAAAGCACAAGTTGTAATTGCGGGCCCAAAACGGGCCAAAAAATTTAAAAAAATTTTAAAATGCTCAAGAAGAACTTAGTTTTAACTTAGCTTCTTTTAAGCTAACTAGTTTCTTTCTAAAACTAAATCTGTTTCTTGCTAAAACTAACTCTCACTCCAATCGATTTTTCTTCAAATTAGACTTGACCGATGGAAACCGTTTTTTAAATTTAACGATGCGTAACAATCACGGTTTTTTAAAATTTAATGATGCGTAACAAGCAAAAGAAGCCTCGCCCAACGTTCACAAACATTGAATCGTTAGACTACGGGTAAAATGAAAACTTTATGTGTTTGTAACTTTTTATCTTGATAAGAGCAAAACAAAGTTCTGAATCACAAAAAAGAAAAGGCATAACAATCAATTATCAAGATTAAATTTTTTAGTGCAAATCGCTGCAAACGAAGTCATGAAACTCAAAACAAATCAATCAAATTGCAAAACTTAAAGAAGTTTATCATTTTCTTTTTTGTTTGATGGCAAAAACTTTACTAATAATGTAGGCTACTGAAGTTATTTTTATCAATTGATTATAAAAAAGTTAGGTGGGCCCTAGTCATAAATTTTGATAGGTTGGTGGAACTGATCAGTGTAAGCAGATTTGGAACAGAAAGTCTAGAAATAACAATAAAAAATTGTAGACTTACATTTAAAATTTTAATAGCCTACCTTTTAGATCGATAATTTTACTTTTAAGAAGATAGCTAAACGTATTTAAACAAGAGCATTTTGCTAAAATTAATTGTGTCCATTCAACCACGCTCTAATTCTTTAACATTTTAAGTTTAAGTTTAGGAAAATTACGAAACAGATTTTTAAAATTTATTGCTATTTTTACCTACTTGGCTTATATCTTTTTGTACATAACACTTGGTTATCTTTTGTTTGTTCAAGCTATATGACTGTATTTTATTTATATTAGAAACAAACAAAAACAAAATTTTGAAAATTACTAATTACTGATTAATTTGAAACTGAAGTTGTGGTTTGGTAATTTTTTTTGAATATAAAAATCAAAAAGTAAACAATTACATTTTGCAGTTTGTTGAAGTACAACTACACAGTGGTAAAAAGAGAATGAATTTTGATAATTAAAAGAAATCGATAATTAAAAGAAAACGCTCTTGCCGAACAACATAAATTTTGACAATTTTTTCACCAATCTATCGCTCGTATAAAATTTTTACAGAAAAACCTTATTGTGATCATATCACTGAAAAAGACCGATTTAGAACTTTCGAAAAAATTTACAGTGTTCAAAAGAAGCAAAAGTAAGCAAACAGACTTCGACTTTCAACTCAGAATGTCAAATCAGACCGTTGATTTGCCTCCAAATCGTGAGTCCGAAACGTTGGATATAGCTGAAGGTAATTATAAAACTTTTGTTATAAGGCAATAGAAATCTATCAAACCACAGTAAGAGAGTTGAAATATTGCTTACACTTACAGCAATATTTTGCAGTAATCTTAGAGCAACATAGCTTTAGAAAAATTGGAAAGTATTTGGTTGAGAAACCAAAACTGATCTCTACTCAAAAACTTTCCTCAAAACAAAATTACACTACCATAGAAAAATTTTATGAAAATACAATTTGAGCTATATATACATATGTAATAGCCCGGTTAAAAACTTGATTTGTTTGATAGAGCATTTTTTTACAGGAAGAAAATCAGCTAAGCCTAGTTTATCTCCTTTACAATCCGCAGTCGGACCTGCAATCAAGAAAGCTGAAAGATTCACAGGTAACAAGTAGCTTCATGTTTTTAAACATTCAATTTAATTAATATTTTAGATAAAACAGAAATTTTTAATAAAAATGAAATATCTTTACCACAAACACAAATATAAAGATATCTTTAATTAATTCATTTAAAATAAATCCTTAAATGGTTTCCAAATGACGATGTATAACTGAATTATATTTGTTGTGAAGTCAGTTCTGTGTCAAAGTAAAAAAATTTAGCAACATTTTATCTTATTTATTTTTAAGCACAGGATTTTATTTAAAACTGTTTTAGAAAATTTATCTTGCAGTCAGTGGCGGATGGTCAGCTTTTTTAAGGGGTGCGATTAAACTGAAATATATAATATTGTGGTAAATTCAAACCTAAATCAACAAAATAACTTATTTTTGCTACTTGGGCGATACAACAGCCGCAACACGTATATACAGGGTTACTATCCAAA
This sequence comes from Diplosoma virens, assembly GCA_963680785.1. NCBI lineage: Eukaryota > Metazoa > Chordata > Ascidiacea > Aplousobranchia > Didemnidae > Diplosoma > Diplosoma virens. Next base: position 65,118,215 of record OY796880.1, on the reverse strand, counting down.
CTGATCAAAAAATAAGCACAGCCAAATCTCTATTTTTGCCCCCTCCCAAAAAAGGGACATCACTTTCAGTAAGTGTCCAAAATCTTTCTTTTTGTCCCAAACACGTTTGGCATAGGCAATTTACTCTCCTTTGCTTCCGGCTTTCCAGAAGCACATTTAACATTTTTTAAGACAATCGTTAAAAAATAAGCACAAATCTTAAAATAAGCACGAAATTATAACCCTGCATATATACAATATTTATCAAAATGTGAATGCAAGTTCGACAAATCAAACTTTAGTAGCTAAAACCAAATTAAATAGAATAAAAAGTTTAAGATTTAACATTAAACATCATTATGGGTACAAATTAAAATAAGCTAGATAGCCAACGAAGTGTATGATCGGTTGCACCAGTGTTTCTCAATTTCTTTAATATCGTCAATAAAAAAGTTGGGAAACAATTATAGCGTCCCAGCAATGTGCCTTGGCTTCATTTTAATAAAAAACATGTAAATTTAAAGTGAGGTCAAAAGAAGTTCTTGACTTTACAATTTTATTATACATGCCATTCGAAAAAAGCAGGTAAACTTCCATTGTTAACGTCAGTTTTACTACTGACAAAAATTAATCAAAATAAAATAGCTGCTTATTTCCATCTACCAAATTGAAGTGGCTCAGTAAAATGTGTACTGCCGACCTAAAAGAGCTTCGACTCAGTTGCGAAGCGCTGAATTAGCTTTTAAGTTTTATTTGTCAAATATAAAATGAACGCATTTTTTTTAAAGCGAAGCGCATGTTCACAAAAGACTTTGTTACGTCTGCATGCGCCGAATCGGAGTTCAAAATTTCAGAATGTAATAAACAGCTCAATGTTACGTGATAATTTTCTTGCTTTAAGAAAGAAATAAGATAAATTTAATCTATTGTGCTCATCGAATATTTTTATAATTCTTTCAATATTTATGAAAATATTTTATACACTTTGCTGTTTGAAAATAACAGGGTGTTCACCCCACACCCAGCACGTATAAATTGAACGTCCCTGTTTGCAGTCGTTCTTATCAAACTCTCGTAAAAGTTATGCCATTATTTTTCCAGCAAAAAAAGAGTCAAAGCCGTTTTGTACTTTATACTACAAAATTTGTTCAAGATCGCTCAGCAAACAAAGTTATGAGATTTTTTTCAGTTTATAAAGTTAATTTTTAACTTAATTACAAAACTATACCGGAGCTTACTTTAATGTTGTACATTAACAGCATTAAGAAGAAAGTTACTTAAGGTCTTATATCCTTAAACTTTTTAAGATACGTCGTAATAACGTTATTCGTATAAAAAAAAATTTTTTTTTTGTACGAGTAGTAGTCGTCACCAGTTACAACAAATTACGTCATAAATTATCTAAATTTAAATTTTTAAATTTAAAATTAATTATGTATTTGGTTTAACGCAGTTGATGATGGAATGAGTTATAATTCCGAAACGTCCTAAATAAAGCAATGTTTCAAATACGTATATTGGTTTATTTTTTATTCTAATATTTGTAAAATATTTGATAAAACTTTAATTTTTTTGAATTTTTTAGTTCAATGTAAAACAATAAGGTAGTACGACTTATCATGCAATGGTGCTCCAATTGTGTTTTTTCTTTTAAACAGAGGCTGAAACAAATCAATTATTATCGCATTTGGTACTTTATGGCTTTATTTATTACCCTTTATACTGTATTTGTAGAAAAATGATAATACGACCAAGTTGAAAAAATAGGGTCCATTTTTTTCGCTATTGACAAGTTTTTAAACGTAGAAATAACGTCTATTTTATTTTTCCACTCAACAAAACATTTGCAGTCACTACAAATATTGGTGAAGAAACTTTTCGACTTTAAAACAAATATTTCCCACCTCATCGTAACAACTTCATAAACCATTAAACAAAAACAACATAAAATTCGGCTAGACTTATCGATAATCAAAACAAAACAATTTTTAACAGTAATCAGAACAAACATTTTAAAGCTGTTGCCTGAAAAATCGTTTGAAATGAACGTGCCAGGTTGCCAACTGGTGATATCAATCACGCAGCTTACGCGACCGCGCGCGGCAGTACAGTGCAGTAAGTTTTTTAAGAAAACTTTACGCGAACCATGCCGCGCAGCATGCAACTCATAAAAAACTTACATTTGATTTGAAGCAAATTGTATTTTATCTAATGTTATTACTTGGGTAGCCGTCTCAGTTGCTTTCCCTTTATTAATCTAATGACAGAGAGCAAATGCCAGGTGCATGAGAAATTACTACCCTGAGTAGCCTTTTTCTATAGTAATTGAATAAAGGACGCGTAAAGCAGCCAAAAAGAAAACGAAATGTGAAAGAGAAACTGTAATCAATAAAGAGAAACTTGAAATGCTTCTAAAGAAAAGAATAAAATCTGATTGTACAATAGAGAAAAGGCGGTTCTTGTTTACTAATTCTGAATTCTCCGAGCTTTATTTCATTTCGTCTCTATATTTATCCTCCTAACTTGCAAAAAAGCGTCAAAGACCCTATACATAGGGCAAGCAATTACCTCGATTTACTTCCGGAGATACCAAAATATTGCTGTCCGGTTGAAATTTGATTTTTTAGTTTTTTTTATAAAGATATAATTGAAATTTAGAACTGTTTTCCAAGACCGCCACGCAAGGAGAAGCGCGTAAAGTGTTTTTTTAACAGGAGACCAAAGAGAATGGCGCGAGTAGGTTTTGAACCGGGGCTATGTCGATCAGAATCACGGCGCTTTTAACCACTCGACCAGGCTTACTTAGTAAACTCTTAGTAAATCCCAAAAGCATATGAAAATAGAAACGATGAGAGAAAAGCAAAGAACGAGACCGGAAAAGGCTTTTAACAAATATTATTGAATAATGTGATATTAAAAAAATATTAAAGTTTTATTAATCAACTTGGTATAGCATTAGTTTCGGTACTTTTTCGCTGACTGTTAGATACCCGAACCCAGTCCTAAAAATCGTGGATAAATCTAGAAAATATCCTTGTAAAGTTTCCTTGATTTTAGCTTGACTCATTGATAAAGCCTACGATTCACCGATGATTTTTTCTCGATTTATGTCTCGAAATGTTACAGGCCATGAATAAATATTGATACAAGGATAAAACCATGGTTGTTTAAAGGTTAAAACGCGGATATATTCTTGTACGATAAACTTGGCCATCAATAAATCCTTGCTTATATAAAGAATAAATTATGGATATATTCTTGCAGGATAGAGTTGGCCGTTGATGAAATCATTTTTAAATCAATGATAAAACAAGGATGTATTCTCGCCTCCTAAATAGGCCATCATTAAATTCTTGTTTATGCAAGGAATAAAACATGGATATATTATTGCAGGGTTGAGTTGGCCGTTGATGAAATTTTTAAATCAATGATACCCAGCAAACATTGGCCTATTGCACTGTACAGGCACGTTATCATCTTGTACAGTCACTTAGTACAGTTGCACATGGGCTATAAATACAGTCTTAACTGTATTCAAACTGCAGTTTCCTGTACTCACCCAGTACTCTGTCTGTACATTATATACATTGGGCGAGTACGGTTTGTTTATAGGGTGAGCAAAGGCAAACTGCAAGTTTTCTGTACTTTCCTCATATATTGTATGTACAGGACGAGTACGGTTTATTTATAGGAAGAGTAATGGCAAGCTGAAAGTTTTCTGTTATGACCTTATACTTTCCGATACATTTTTAAGCATAAGCAGAATGCAAAATCATTACAAAATTTGCAGTATTACTATTTTACATTTGAATAGCAGTCAAGACCCAAAAATTCCTCCTGTTTGAGGGTATTTAGTTGTTTACTTAGATTTTATTACTTACTCAATCTATCATACTGTATAACTACACATAATCACTTTCAATGACATATTTTATTTTATAAAAGGAAAGACAAATTGGCAAACGATCTTAAAAGTCTCTGGTAACACTTCTATGTTTTTTTCCACTAGCACGGTCCCGCCAATTCCTCATCCAGGTGCTAATCTCCTTTTCAATGCTTTTTTCTGTGGCCTCCCCGACTAGCACAGGGTTTGCCATCACAGCTCCTGTAACAAACATAAAATTATTTAGAGTTGTTGTTGCCCCTCCTCCAAGGATATCTTGGAGTAGCCATCCCTTAATCTCTCCAAGAAGCCAATCAAGATTCCCACTCTTGGATTACCTATCTGCTGCTTCTAAAGGATTTTTCCACAGACTAGTGGTGTTGTGTTGGTAGTTGACTGCAGTTAAAGAGGTGATTAGAGTCATGTGTCTGGAACAAGCATAGTGGGCATTGTGCGTATAAGTATTAGGGTTCACTGTATGTAGGTATCTTTGCAAGAGTGGTGATTTGTTATCTTTGAGCTGTCCAGTTTTGTACGCATATGACGTGGTAATATTTGTTTTAATGAATGAATGTCATTGATTGTGGTGTTAGTAACTTCGTTGTTTTTTCTAGAACTAAGGTGTTGTCAGGTAATGGTAGTGTGAATATGTTTGAGGTTTTCTCTACATTTCTCAGGTGTTAAGTCTGGTTTTGAGATGACGATGATGTTAGTGTGCCCATTGCTATAAACGATTGTGCCTTTCATATTTCTGGGCGGATTTAAGTATGCATTAAGATCATGTAAAGAGTGTGTTCGTATTTGAGTCAGTTGTTAAGTTGAGTAGCATGAAATTTGAGATGGGTGTCCATTGCAAGGACCAGTTAGAGTAAAACATAGAATACAACGCTGTAGCTATAGTATCTAAAAAAGCATTCATACCAGGGCATAAATTTAAACCTTCCTCGAATAGTAAAAATGCTTGTGTTAACGCAATAAAAAATTTCTTATCTTATATTAATAGTAAAAATGCTTGTGTTAACGCATTAAAAATTGTCAGCGGCGTGTTCGAATGATTAAAACGCCGTGCTTATAATCAACATGGTCTCGGTTCAAAACCTACTCGCGCCATTCTGTTGTGTCCTTGGGAAAGACACATTACGGCACTTTATCCTGCTTGGTGGCCTTGGCAAGCAGTTCTAAATTTCAGTTATATCTCTACTAAATTACAAGCGGACAGCAATATCTTGGCATCACCGTAAGCAGGTCGGGGTAATTGCTTATTCTATGTATTAGCGTCTCCGTCGCTTTCCTGCGAGTCAAGAGGAGAAATAAAGAGATAAAATAAAAATAAATAGAATAAATTTATTATTTTCATTTGGCGTTCAAATTTTCGCAAAAGGCTTAAAGGGAGATACTCAAAATCCCAATCGCACTTTGTCGAGGTAAGATTGGAGCCAATATGCGCTAAATACTGAATTTAGAAAAATTTTTTAATCTAACTTCAAAAAAGAAAAACGATAGTTAAAAATATTTTTATACGTTGCGATAATAATTTAAAAAAGTATACATTGTAATTTAGTTGAATTAGAATTTATAGAGTGCTTGGTATCCACAGCTTAATGCAACTGTATCGGAATATTGTAATTAATGCATATTATTTACTCAACCAACATGTTAAAAATTGCACTGAGATAAATCAATTCACGAAATGTTTGCTTAATTATACAGTATAAAGTCCACACAGACAAGGGTAATTATCAAAACAAATTGTCACGGGTTTGTAGTCACACATGGAACAAGTCCGTTGGAGCTTCGTGGCGTATTTACATCTCCGTCAATAGACTACTTGTAGAAGAACAAAGCCTTCATTGAATGAACAATGAAAATATAAAAGCTTAAGAAAAATAATAAAATTTGACCTTAATTTTACTGGTTCTTCAGGCATAATTTGTGGTGATGGTGGGTTTACCTGACCCATTCCTGGGAATGGGGGCGAGGATCAACTCCGCGGAGCCCAAGTAATCGGGAGACTGCCCAAGGACGGGACTAAAGGTGGTAGGGAAGTGGTAGGGAATGACCGAATATGGTGGCCCGACGCAGATGGTCCAGTACAGAGCAGTCTAGCAAGAGATGTGAAAGGTCCTTTGATTCAGAACCTCAGTTGCTGCATAAAGGAGTTTCGGCTCGACCAACCTTTGGAGATAAGTGTTAAGGCCCGTTGCAGCGTAAACGGGAATGAGCACAGCGAGCGGAACAAGGGAGAGTAAGCTCCTCGGGAGATGCTGGAGGGATTTGGTGTTGAAAGAGGCCAGATTGGACACTGCGTCTCCAACTGGTGTAGAGGGATAGTCGTTGAGAGGAAATAAAGGGTGCGAAGGACACTGATATTTTGAAGGATCAAGAGAGGCTCCGGCTTTAGCTAGAGAGTCAGCTAAGTGGTTACCTGGGAGGGAAGAGTGACCAGATATCCATTGTAATTGGACTACCTTGGATTTACATGACATAATTTGTCGGCAGCGTAGTCGAGTGGTTAAAGCACCGGGCTCGTGACCAACACGGTCTTGCTTCAAAACCCACTCGCACCATTCTGTTGTGTCTTGAGAAAGACGCTTTACGGCACATTCCCCTGCTTGGTGGTCCTGGCAAGCAGTTCTAAATTACAGTCATATCTCTATTAAATTACAAGGGGACATCAATATCTTGGTATCTCCAGAAGCAGGTCGGGTTAATTGCCTAACCTATGTGTTAGCGCCTCCGTCGCTTTCCTGCGAGTCAAGATAAATATAGAGATAAAATAAAAAAATAAAAAATAATACTTACGGAATAAAGGGCAGAAAATGCATGTTTCTTATGGCCGTCCGATTTGGCTTTCCACCCGCTTTTGCCTGACAAATTATAATACTGGCAACTTCATTTTTTATGAGAGCTGACATCACCCACCAACAAGTTTCTTTCACGGATGACCCACCAAGTGCAGAAAGACGAGATATCTGCAATTTACTATTTATTAAAAATAAGGCCCATAACTCATTATATTAGCATCTGTGCTTTGACCATTTCCTTAACTCTTATCATTAATTGTTAAAAATATTCAGCCAAAAACACTATTGTCCGCTGTCACTGAACTTGAGACGATGTAAACTTATTACTGTTTGCTGCTTACCAAGGCTTTTTTGATCGCCTCTCAACCAAGTTTTGCTTCGACATATTCGACTTCTTCTTTTGAAGAGATAGGAAGTTGAATGTCATCAGGTAGTTCATTACAAGCAAAACTATTTGCTTCTTTGGTGTTGCGTAAAAGCGTAAGGTTTTGAGCTTGAAGTTTTTCAATTTCCTTTGACTGAAGAAGAACTTTAATTTCCGCAAGTTCTCGCAAAATATCATGACCTAAATAAACAAAACAACTTTAACAACATCAAAGTTATTGCAAAAATTTACGTATGTCATCAAAAGAGATAAAAGGTTTCAACAAAAGTATGAACTTTTTCCTATTAAGATTACGGCTGTTGCTTTATTTTGAGTTTAAAATTGTTTCGCTCCAAAGTTCAGAATACAAAGTAGACACGGCGACACTACAGTGCTGGCCTTCGGGGCTACTTTGTTCTTGTATTATTTTGGGTTGGGTTTACAAACTGTTATTATTTTGGGTTTACAAACTGTTGGGTTTTCAAAAAATTAAATTTTAATTTCATATTATTGTTTCAATAAATTAAATTTTAATATCACAATATTTTGATGGCAAAATATTCAGTTCTAACTGTTTTATCGAGCCTTTTTTATTGCAACTGATATTAATTTTAGCTAGCTCAGTGCTTCTCAAAATAAACCTTTTCTCTCTTAGGAGGAATTCGTAATGTGTAAAAAAGAATAATTGTTGGGAAAGAAATTTAAAAATGTAAATTGATTTAAAGTTCTTTGTTACAAAAGTTGGCACGTTCTGTATAGTTGCGTCTTGATAGCTTATAAAACTTGTTTTGTAAAGTGAGGACCATTTTTAATCTTTACAGTCAGCCGGTGCATAAAGCGCTATTTATCTTATACCCCACTCCGTTCCAAACGGAGTTGTACGAGCGTACATCCCGATATCTAAAATCCCGAATACGTCGTAATAACGTTGTTCGTATAAGAATTTTCTTTTTATTTTTTGTACGAGTAGTAGTCGTCACCAGTTACAACAAATTACGTCATAAATTATCTAAATTTAAATTTTCAAATTAAAAATTTATTATTTAGTTTAAGGCAGTTGATGAGAAATTAAGTTATAATTCCAAAACGTCTTGAATACAACCAGTGTTGTGCCCGTCAACAAAAAATCTTGACGGCTTTAGCGTCAGCTTCACCTCTTCAAATTCTTATCGGCGTCATTTACGCCGATAACGCTCAAAAATGTTAGCGGCGTCAGCGTCAGCGTCAAGATTAGCGTCAATCCCACAAATTAAAGTACTGTTACGAAAAAATCATAGATTATGTAGTAGGGTAGAAAAATTCGGAAGTTTTGAATTGTCATAAAATGCTTTAATTTCAAAACAAATGCGTCACAAAATGATTGTTACACTTGTTTTATTCATTTATTTACTTCAGGTTTAGAGCCCGTATAAACAAGGAACACAAAACATTAATAACAACTAGGCACAACAGTAAAAGAAAAAAAGTTGCATTGAAGTAAATATTATTTTACGGATCTACAGTACAACATGGGCTGAATAATTTAGATACACAGCAGATTTTTATAAAAGCCATAAAAATAAGATTTAAAAAGAACATCTAAGTTTACAAGATTATCAATGAAATTATTATTTGACTGAAAACTAGTATTTATGAAAGTGAACGTATACTTTTTCTTGAAATAGCATCAAAAAGTAATAGCCTAATATTATGATAGACCTGAGATTCAATTAATTCTACAGCACGTCACCAACTCCACATTCACTTGCGAAATGCGCCGGGCAGACCAATTTTTCGGGAGGCAGGGGGCAAAAACGGCTAGTCATGATAAAGATGGGAATCTGTTGCCACTACAAAAGTTCTGGAATTTTGAAAAAATAAAATTCTTCTCCTAAAATCTTTCACTTTCTAATCGCCATTTTTTCACCAAATTTCAAGGTGAGGACTGTTTAAAAAGGTCATGGTGTAACGAAAGATCCAAAATGACTTTCTACAGTGATTCTATCTGAATAAAGGTGTCCTCAATTTAACGGCAACTCGTACCTGCGCTAAAATTATCAATCCACCTGTGCCTGCCACCAGACAAAGCAGCCACCCAAACAATGGGATATTGATATAATTTAATGCAGAAAACTACGAATTTTCAATTGACTAGTTTCTAAATATTTACATTATAAGTTAAAACAAAAACTGCAATATGCTATCAATTTGCTATTATTGACATTTCTTTTAAGGTCTCCACAAAATTCAGTGCTGTGCATCTGAATAGCTCCCTACATCTGCAGACAATATATCTGAATTAAATTCACAGAAGTTAGGAATAACAGCAAAATTACGTTTTTTGTTAATATTATTTAAATCATTCAGTTATTCACTTTTATTCTCAATGATTATTAAACAGTTTAACACAAAAATTATAATTATTGAAAAGATCAAGAAAAGGAAGATGCAGCACAGCGTCAGACGTTAAAACATGCATAAGATAATTAGAAAGTTAAAGTACAAGACAGTAGAAAGCATGACCGCAATACCTAAATCAGATAAAGATATAACAAGTAAAAAAGAAAAAAAAAAACATTATAATGATATTATCAAACAAACTGAGCGATTAAATAACCAGTGCATGATTAGGCTGCGTAATGATGATGGGTGCCACAGCTAGCCAAGGTGGAATTTAGCGTGTATTGTGGTAATCGATCGAATCATTGTGGTAATATATTTAATAAGAGAGTCCAGTCCTAATTTAAATTGCCAATCATATGCCAATGGAACATCATTTTTACTAAAAATTAAAAAAAATCTGCTTGAGTAATTTCATTCACCGCCAATGTGTTTGTAGTCTTTCAAATCCACTTGTTTTTTCTGCTTTGTTTAAATACTGCTAATGTGTTTACAGTTCCAAAAAAATCTGTCTTCGTCGTTATAAAATTGCTTTGTAAGCGTTAACAAATAATTTCTCTATTTACTGTAAATCAAAATAAAGTCAGGAAGACTATTCTCAATATGAAAACCTGAAGAGGGCTGAAGTTAGCAGAAAACATTCATTTAATTTTTTGTTTTCTCTTTAATATGCCATTGAAAGCAGTCATTATATTATAAATAAATAAATCATTTAAAAAAAATTAGCAAGCTATCAAATTTTGACAACAGCCAACTGGACAAAAAAGTTTATTTGGTTGTGTACAATGTACATGTATTTTCAGCAAACGTCATTCTTACTATTGCGGTGAAGTTGGATGAAAATACTCGCACCTTGGATGAATACAGTGTTCTATATTACTTATAAAACAGAAATAAACACAAATTCAAAAATTAACACAACACACGAACACTTACTATCTGAAATCGCTTCACAATCTCCCAAACAAGATTGACGTTTGCGTTTGATTTGAAAATGGCCCATGAGGGTCCGACTATTCATACTAAGATAACACATTAAGAGAGGCGGGACGAGAAAACCACTTTAAATGATGTCATTATAGGCAAGAATTACGTAAAGCAATAAAAAATAAAGTAACTTTTGGTTTACAAAGTATTGGCGGGAAAAAACTAACTTTTGATGATATCATTGCCGTAGGGCAAAAATAAAACAATTATGACTAAGAGATATTGGCGGCAAAAGACAACTTTAGATGATGTAAACAGCAAAAACAATTATGTAAGGCAACGAAAATAAAGCAACTTTTGATTTAAAGACATTGACGGAAAAATCAATTTTAGTTAAAAAATCTAACCTTGACTGAACTCGAGTCTGCATTAACACTTACTATGGATAGCGCTGGATATCGGTCGAAGCCTACTATTGTGATCTTTACAGACTATATTGAAATTGCAATTACTATTTTCGTAGTTTTAATAATATGAAAATTAACTATACTGTAAAATCATTTATTTAGTAGCTTAGTCTGTTTGCTCTATAACAAAAATTAAACTTTATTTTTCTGATAACAATTTTCTGTGTTAAAATCTCTTGTTTTGCTAACATTTTCCACAGACCACAATTATGTGGTTTTTAGTTTGATTGAATTTGCCAACTGAGCTGGGACTCGAACACTTTCAAGCACCACGCGTATCTTTTTTTTGTGTGTGTGTGTTCCAACAACATCCTGCGAAAACAAAGAAAGTTGCTATCGTGCCCTTAATAAAAACAACTGCGGTTAAGTTCCTCAACTGCGCTTCTTTGATTTTGCGGCTTTTAATTAAGTTCTAGCAGGTGGATTTTCTAAAAACTTTTAGAAAGCAAAGTTGTGATCCTTGAGAACATTTTTAGCAATTGGAAGCAGCTGCATTTTTAAAGCAAAAATTCGTGAGGAATCATTCATAACTTTATAGTGTTTTTGCAAGTAGTTTATTTGACATGGTCTAAATCTGTTTTTATATGCTGTAGCTTTCGTAACCTTTTTTCTTAAATGAAAATGCGCCATTGGAGTCAGCGATAGAAAAACTTTTGTATATATTTTTACCTTGCAAAAAATAATTGACGCTTAACGCTTGACGCAAAAAAAAGGTGAAAAGTTGTCGGCCACACCTATTCCGTCAATCGAAAAAAATCTTTACGGCGTCTGCGTCATCGTCAACAAAAAATTGTCGCCGACATTTGACGCCGTCAAATTAACGCCGTCAAATTAACGCCGTCAACGCACAACACTGAATACAACAATGTTTCAAAATACGTATACTGGTTTACTTTTTATTCTGATATTTGTAAAATATTTGATAAAACTTTCATTTTTTGGAATTTTTTGGTTCAATGTAAAACAATAAGGTGGTACAACTTATCATGCAATTATGCTCCAATTGTGTTTTTTCTTTTAAACAGAGGCTGAAACGAATTCAATCATTATAACATTAAGTACTTTATGGCTTTATTTATTACCCTTCATATTTGTAGAAAAATGATAATTCGACTGAAAAAATAGCGTCCATTTATTTCGCCATTGACAAGTTTTTAAACTTAGAAATAACGTCTAGTTTATTTTGCCACACAACAAAACAATTACAATTACTACAAATATTGGTGAAGCAACTTTCGACTTTAAAACAAATATTTCCCACCTCATCATATCGACTTCATAAACTATTAAACAAAAACAACTCAGTTGCAGTTGTACACTCAACCTTCATACAGTTATCGATAATCAAAACAAAACAATTTTTAACAATAATCAGAACAAACATTTTTAAGCTGTTGCCTAAAAACTCATTTGAAATGAAGGCTTTAGGTTGCCAACTGGTGATGTCTATCACTCAGCTCACGCGGCCGCGCACGGCAGTGCTGTGCAGTAAGTTTTTTAAGAAAACTTTCCGCAAACCGTGCCGCGCAGCGTGCAACTCATAAAAAACTTACATTTGATTTGAAGCAAATTGTATTTTGTCTAATGCTATTGATTGGGTAGACGTCGTAGTTGCTTTCCCTTTATCAATCTAATGACAGAGAGCAAATGCCAGGTGTATGAGAAATTAACAATTGATACTTTGTTAATTGTTGCAATTGAATCGCGCTAGGTTGCCACCAAAATCATTATATTCGCAAAAGTTTTGCTTGCCATTGTTAGGTAAAAGTTTTATGATCCCATTTTAATCAATAATACCTCTTATAAAATTATTTTGCGCACATCAAAAAGTTTTGCTGTTGTTGCTACCAGGTATATTAATCTAATCTTTGTTCATGATTTTCTGGTAAAAATAGAGTTTAAAACTGCTGTTAAATCTTTATTAAAAGATAAAAACAATAATAACAACTCGACGTTTCTGTATACTATAAACTCAGTAAACCTTCTTCAGAAGATTAAATAAAACACAAGCATCATCTGAAATGAAATCACAGCGGTGCAAAAAAATAAAAATAAAAGTATATTTGTAATCTAAAACGACATCGACATCTAACGAATTTCAATTATTTTAAAATTTAAATTATGATAAGCAGTTGGATAAAAACAATTTATTTTGTCAATAAAAGCATAATTATTTAAATGAATAAAAAAGGACTCTAAAAATCTTGTTTTTGTATAATCTATTTCTTTTGCCAAATGTTTATGTTTCATTTAATCTCCTGAAGAAGGTTTACTGAGTTTATAGTTTACCGAAACATCGAACTTTCATTATTGTTTTTATCATTTAATAAAGATTTAACAGCAGTTTTAGACTCTAATTTTACCAGAAGATAATGAACAAAGATTTCATCAAAATACTTTTGTTAAAAACAGTGTTTTGAAATTTAACAATGCGTAACGAGCAAGAGAAGCCTCGCCCAACGTCTGCAAACATTAAATCAAGTATTATAGTCAAGTATTAACATTAAATTAAATCAATTGTTAACATTAAATTAAAACAATTAGAATCAACATTAAGTTAAATATTATACTATTAGAGTCCAATGGTTCTTAGCGCTTGATTTAATGTTTGCAAACGTTGAGCAAGGCTTCTCTTGCTCGTTAAACTCATTTGGTGCTATGTGCCATATTTGCACACTCACATTCTGCCTGGGCCAGATTTGCGCACTTGCATTTTACGCAGGCCAGACAATCTTTTAAATAATCACACGATCAATATTTTCATTTGTTATTTATAGCAATGTTTCTCAACCTTTTTCCGCCTGAGGCACATTTTGGGACCGTCACAGACTTTGTTTTAAAATGCTAGCTATAGGACCAGTAGAACAAAGTAACCCCAATACCTGCGCTAAAACAAATCAGTGTCTAATTTTACTTCATTCCGTCTCAAGAAATATTCTGCTATCAGACTGAAGCTTTTATACAGTTGGCTTGAACCAAGTTCGAATTGATTTGTTAAAGAATCTTTTCCACAGACAAACAGAGACCATTGTTTCTTAGTAAAACAAATGCATTACAAAATTCACAACTCACAATCGACAAAAATTCTCTTCCACGCTTTGCCACTGCAAAGCAATACCAACGCCAAACACATTTCGTCCGACACGAAACAATTCTACCTCCATAGCATTAATATCCAATGCACAGGCACGAACAATTACATTTTATCAACGCTATACAATCAAAGGAACCTTCGCCCACGCTCTGCGTCCAAAACAGCGCTCAACCAGATTACTTTACTTTCTCTCTCGAATCATCTCTATCAATGCGATCGAGGGAGCGTATGTACAGACAAATGTCACATGACCACCAATTTACCCGTATATGCTATACAATGCGAGAATTTACTATCGCTGGAATCTTCTACATATTGCTCGAGTGTGCCAGACAAATAAGACAAAAAAGGCGCATTACGTAATTACTGTCTGGCAAAAGAAAGAAAAAAGGGAAGATACGTTCGAGCAATGGTAAGCAAACCGCAGATATTTAAATCATATAGCACAAGAGCGATTAAACCTTGCCCAAGCGATTTCTACGTCGTAATAAAACTTAAATTACTTTAAGACGGAAAACAAACTATGTCGCCATAACTTAAAATTATTACGAATGAAGTGTGACAGGAACTTTTTTAAAATTCGCGGCAGACAGATCAAATTTCTTGATTTTCGATTCTAAAAAATCTGTAAAAAAAGTCTTTACTTTGAATCTGTCTCGGATTTATCGATTTTAAGACGCGGGCAACAAAATAGAGCATGGTGGGCCAGATTTGGCCGGCAGGCCGCCAGTTTGACCCTCCTGCATAAGACTACAGGGAAAACGAAAATTTTATGTGTTTGTCACTTCCTATCTTAATAAGCGTAAAACAAAATTCTGAAGCACAAAAAGAAAAGGCATAACAATCAATTATCAAAATTAAATTTTCTAATGCTTATGGCTGCAAACTAAGTCATAAAACTCAAAACAGATCAATCAAATTGCAAAACTTAAGAGAAGTTTATCATTTTCTTTTTGTTTGATTGCGAAAAACGTACTAATAATGTAGGCTACTGAATTTATTTTTATCAATTTATTATAAAAAAGTCAGGTGGGACCCTCGTCATAAAGTTTGATAGGTTGGTGGAACTGATCAGTGTAAGCAGATTTGGGATAGAAAGTCTAGAAATAACAATAAAAAATTGTAGACTTACATTTAAAATATTAAAAGTCTACCTCTTTATATCCATACTTTTTATTTTCAAAAGATATCTGAACGTGTTTAAACAAGGGCATTTTGCTAAAATTAATTGTGTCATTTTAATCATGCTCTAATTTTTTTTCAACATTAAAAGTTTAAGTAAGAATGGTCAAGTCAATCAACAAGCAATTGCCGACAGACCTGTTTCGTCCTTGTGGGTCTGTCAGTAATTGCTTGTTGATTGACTTGACCATTCTTAGTTAATGTTTGCAATGGAACTGCAGGGTTTAGCTTGACTTTACCCGATCCGTGTTAGCTGACTCGATAATGTGGTCAGCATATCGGAACCACCGCCAGTATGTCCTTGCGGCTTAGCGGTTTATTGCAGTTACGCTGGTAGTGCATTGTTTTCATTGAATTAAAAGTTTAAGTTTAGGCAAAATACGAAACAGATTTTTTTAATTTATTGCTATTTTTACCAACTTGGCTTATATCTTTTTGTACATAACATTTCGTTATCTTTTGTTAGTTCAAATTAGATGTACTGTATTTTGTTTATATTTGAAACAAGCAAAAACGAAATTTTGAAAACTATTAATGGCTGATTAAGTTGAAACTGAAGTTGTTGTTTGGTAATTTTTTCTGGATGTAAAAATAAAAAAAAATAAACAATTACATTTTGCAGTTTGTTGAATTACTACTACCCAGTGATAAAAAGAAAATAAATTTTTAACAAAACGCTCTTGATAATTAAAAAATTGAAAAATCTTGTCGAACAACATAAATTTTGGCAAATTTTTTCACCAATCTATCGCTTGTACAAAATTTCTACAGAAAAACCTTATAATAATCGCATCACTGAAAAAGAGCGATTTAGAACTTTCGAAAGAATTTTAGTCGTCAAAAGAAGCAAAAGTAATGAAACAGACTTCGGCTTTCAACATGACAAAACGTCAAATCAGACCATTGATTTGTCTCCTAATCGTGAGTCCGAAATGTTGAATACAGCTAAAGGTAATTATAAAGATTTTATTGTAAGGCGAAGAAATCTATCGAACCACAGTAAGAGAGTTGAAATATTGCTTACACTTACAGCAATATCTTGCACTAATCTCAGAGCAACATAGCTTTCGAAAAAAGTTGGAAAGTGTTAGTTTGAGAAACCAAACTGATCTCTACTCAAAACTTTCCTCAAAGCAAAATTACACTACGGCAAAAAAATATATGTAATAGCCAAGTTAAAAACTTGATTTGTTTGATAGAGCATTTTTTACAGGAAGAAAATTATATAAGCGTAGTTTTTTTGGTTCACAACACCTACACCAACGTCTACTCGAGAACACTGAAGGATTCTCAGGTAACAAGTAGTTTCATGTTTTTAAACATTCAATTTAGTTAATATTTTAAATAAAACAGAAATTTTAAACAAAGACCAAGAAATCTTCATCGTATTATGTAAGGATATTTACTTCGGGTCAAACGCAAACACAAGTTGAGTTAAGGGTTTTGTTTTTGGTACCGCAGGCTGCCTATTGCTTGGTGTGTAAATATCATTACAGTACGTTAATTTATTTTACATATATTAAAATTTCTAGCCTGCTTAACACGCATTACTTCGTCGCTCCTGGCCACGAGCAAAGTGAGGTGCCGGTTTTAATTCTGGCCTATATAGCAAAGAGTGACATGAGGTCCCATGATTTTAGGTCATCTGAGCCTCGTGCGATCTTGTGATCATCGAGCGATCCCGTGACAAAGACGTAAATCAAAATTATAAGACAAATCGTAATTCGTCATACCAATTTCTAAAAAGCCCATCACATTGCCAGTTTACATGCTAGCACCTAAATTGTTTACAAAATTGAATGATTTATAGAAATCGTTTGATAAATAACAAAGATCAAATGTAAGCACTTATAAATCCCGCTTTTAGTATGTTTTGCTTATGTAGAATTTCTTACTCTGTAAACTGTAAACTTTATCAAATGGCACTTCGTCAAGTATTCACGCCACAAATAACATAAATTGATAGCGTATGAAATTCCCTTTTTATACAAATTTGAACGACAATTCTAGCGCTAGTAATTATCGAGTTATAAGCAGGCAAAGAGCGCGGGCACTTTCCGCCTCCCCCCAGTCGTTCAAAGCTTCCAAAAAGACCAGTTGGAATAGAGTTAAATTATTGATTAAAATAGATAAACTTAAGCGTGAAAGCATGTTCTCACAACTGGCTTCTGCGCCAAGTGCTTGTAGCAACTGCGAACAAAAAAAATTGGGTCGAGTCAATTAAAAGAAAAACCGATTGGAGTGAGAGTAAAAAAGAATCAAAACTAGTTGCGCCAAGAGATAAAGAGAAAAAAAAACAAAGCACAAGTTGTAATTGCGGGCCCAAAACGGGCCAAAAAATTTAAAAATTTTTTAAAATGCTCAAGAAGAACTTAGTTTTAACTTAGCTTCTTTTATGCTAACTAGTTTCTTTCTAAAACTAAATCTGTTTCTTGCTAAAACTAAATCTTACTCCAATCGGTTTTTCTTCAAATTAGACTTGACCGATGGAAACTGTTTTTTAAAATTGAACGATGCGTAACAATCACGGTTTTTAAAAATTTAACAATGCGTAACAAGCAAAAGAAGCCTCGCCCAACGTTCACAAACATTGAATCAAGCGCTAAGAACCATTAGACTACGGGTAAAATGAAAACTTTATGTCTTTGTAACTTTTTATCTTAATAAGAGCAAAACAAAGTTCTGAAGCACAAAAAAGAAAAGGCATAACAATCAATTATCAAGATTAAATTTTTTAGTGCAAATCGCTGCAAACGAAGTCATGAAACTCAAAACAAATCAATCAAATTGCAAAACTTAAAGAAGTTTATCATTTTCTTTTTTATTTGATGGCAAAAAATTTACTAAATTAAAATTAAATTTTAAAATTAAATTTTAATTGCACAATAGTTTGATTTCAAAATATTCAGTTCTAACTGATTTATCGAGTCTTTTTATTGCAACTGATATTAATTCTAGCTAGCTCGGTGCTTCTCAAAATAAGCCTTGACTCTTTTAGGAAGATATTGTAACGTGTAAAAGAAAATAATTAGTGGCAAAAGAATTTAAAAATGTAAGTTGATTTAAAGTTCTTTACTGATATCTAAAGTTAGCACGTTCTTTATAGTTGCACCTTGATAGCTGGTTCAAAGAGAAATTATAAATTCAATTTTTGTTAATGATGGGACTCGTAAATTCAATATGTTGTTAGAAAGAAAGACTCGCGATTCTTAAATTCATTTTTGCTGGCTTGTCCGATGATTTAATGGAATTCAATAGTTTTATCCGTCCTCGAAGTGCTGAACTTGTTTGAATAAGGTCAGCAAAATCCCCTTAAGTTACAAACTACCCTTATATTTGAATATGCGCAACTCTATGACGCACGATCCAGAAAAAATATAGTTGTAACTTAAATACAAAGAAGAGGAGTTTATTTTTACCTGCGGTTTTATAAGCGCAGCCACTTAACATAATATGTACAACAAAAAACAATGGTCACCTGATCATTGAGCAAAATCACGGTCACGGTTCTATCAGCGAAATTATGGTCACTGTTCCATCAGCGAAATTATAGTCACTGTTTGATGAGAGCGATGTCTCTCTATTTATTGTAAACTTAAGTTGGGCCACCGGGCTCGGACGACAAACTTTTCAATGAAATCAATTTCACGCACTTACACAGATCACTGTCAAAGCGAGGTCACATCGCTACTATTTAATTAGGACAATGCATTTAGGTCATTAAGAGTGGAAATATGTCATCACATCTAATTAAAAAAAGTCTATAAATTGATCGATCTGTTAAAAAACGTCAAATACATCAAATCTTCTCGTTATTGGCAGCTGCGACTTTCGCATTTCGAGAGGTCACAAAAATAATCCAATTTTTCGCCGGAAAAGCGATTTTGTATTACGTAACAATAGCTTATAAAGCTTGTTTTGTAAAGTGAGGACCATTTTTTGTCTATACAGTCAGTCGGAGCATTACAGTTGGTACATGAAATCCTACTTATCGTATAACCCACTTTGTTTATTAGAAAAAAAAATCTGCAAAAAAAGAAATTTTGATTGTATTATGGAAGGACATCTACTCTGGGTCAAACGCAAACATAACTTGAGTTGAGGGTTTATGCTTTTACTACCAAAGGCTGCTCTATTGCGTGGATCATATGCTGGCAACGATAGTGTTGAGTCAGCATCGTGTTTCGTCATCAACAACCATCAGATCACGTGCTCCATGTGGTGCTTGATGTAGGCTATGGGCCGCGCTTAGTAGCTTATTTAAGGGGGGAGAGCATTGTGCCATGGTTTTTCCTTAGGAGATCACTAATACAAGTAAATAATCGGAGACAGATATTAAGTGAAGATTTTTTTTTTGGAGAACATCAAATTTTTGCGACGAAAATCGAGAAATCGGAGACTTGAAAAAAATTCTACTAAGCATAATTAATTGTGTTTTCATGCCCTATGCCCCTTTCAAAAATCCTCGGTACGCTACTGGCTACTGGATCGATACGCTGTTTAAACGTAATTTGTTTAATGGCATCGCACTCGCAATTCGGTGAAGAAGTGAGACCCGATTTGTAGATGGATTTATCTAACATTGCCCAATGCCAGTCCGCAGCGATATACGTACCTAAACTATGGCCACCTAGAAAATCAGACCATGTCAACAAAAAACGAGCGCTTGAGCTAAAGGCCCACACAGCGCTGACGAAGCTAATTAGAACGAACGATTGTACAAAAACGTTACAACTTACATTTTCTTTTCAGTAGTTTAAAATAATGGTAGACTAAATTGGGTAAAGTTATAGATAAGGTCCAGCACTACTTTAGGCCATTTTTTGAGACTAATTTACCGTTTTTTTTGCGTGCTGAGGACAATTTTGGCACTTAGAAACGTCGCAAATTATTTTTAGGAGTGTTTAAGAGGGGAGACCCCCTGAATCCCCCACCCCAAATTTTAGGAAAACCTAAAAATCACTTTTTTATCGTTTTTCTTGGACTCTCGCTCTATCCCTCCGAACAGCCAAATTTGGTTCAAAATGCGACCTTTTTTGTGTTTTTTCCAAACAAGTAAAGTTTCGTCGATTTCGACAATATTTTTGTTCATGAAACTAACCCAGATCTCCCTGCGTTTTCTATCACTTCTTGAGAGATCCTTTCTTGGTTTCTTCTTTATTCTATCCTGGTGCTGAAAAAGGAATGATTAATTTGCGACAAATTTAAGTATCACCATGTTATTCAGCAGGCAAAATTACAAATAGAAAGTCAAGGTTTGAAGCATAAAATTGTGCTGGACCTTATCTATAAAAATTCCCTAAATTGTGCTAACAGTTATGAGCCCGAATTATGTTTAAAGCAAAGTTGATCAGAAATATTGAATAAAAATTTTTAATTTTAATAATAAATTTCTGCTAATAACAACATGATTTAATGACAAATAGCGCAGGTATTTAGAAAAACTTAAAAAGAAAATATTCAAAGCGTTTAATAGTTTAATTGACTATGAAATTGTTTCTGTTCCAGCGGCAGACGGACCCGCCAGATTGTCCAGGCGCGGTCGCCTAATTTAGTGGTCGGCAACCTGTGGGCCGCGGCCCAATTATGGGCCTTTTAGCAAAATGTATTGGGTCGCATAATACATTTTGTAATAAAGTAAGTATGGGCCGCGTCTGTCATTTTTTTAGTAGGGTGTCTATCATTTTAAATCTTTCGCTATCAAAGCTTTGTTCGCTTAAAATTTTAGTCCGACCGAAAAATTTTGTTAAAAATTGCTTAAGAGTAACTTTTTTGCTTATTTTTAATCGATATTTTTGACTTACATACTAATAGTAACTGCACAAATTTTTTTGTTAAAAGGTCTGTTCTTTGTGATTGTAAAAAGATAAAATTTGTTAAAATCGATTTAGAAACAAGGGAGAAACAAGAAAAAGAGAGTAGTCCGTTTTTCAAGACATTTTTTAAAAATAAAGCTAAAATATCTTACTGGCATTTTTTCAATTTTTTTTGTCATATCTGTTGCTTTGCAACGGAACTCTAATTAGAGGAATTTTTGACGCAAAAGCTTTTATTTTGAAACTATTATGTGTTTCACTTTGCAGTTATACAGATAATAGTAATAACCACAGTATGTTTCAAATGTACTGCTGGGCCTTCAATAATTTCGAAAATACTCGTAGAATTTGGGCCATCGTAAAAAAAGGTTGCCGATCACTGGCCTAATTGAACTGCCATTCCGATACCGCAGCTGATGGCAAACAATTCGTTATTGAACTGTTCTAATTTTTCTTTTTTCTGCCTTTTCGTTTTCCTTCGTTTAGCATTTGAAAACAGTTATAGTAACGTAACAATCCATTGTATTCCGACTTTTCATTCGTTTCTAAACGTGGTCATTTAGCTTAGCCAGCTTAGGGTTAGGTTAGCGTTTTACTCGTTATATGTTAATACAGTTAGAGTAGGGTTAGGTATGTTTTGTAATGAGTAATTTGTTTGCGATAGCTATGTTTATCAATTAATTTTTTATTCTTTTTATTTTTTTTGTTTCTATTTGAATAAGTTCGATGATTTTGATTGAATTCTATTTGAATAAGAATTTGGATAGTTTAAGTAGCATAAATGATGTCTTTTTATTTGTTTCTATTTGAACAAGTTTAACACCGCGCCAAGGTTTC
Source organism: Diplosoma virens (assembly GCA_963680785.1). NCBI lineage: Eukaryota > Metazoa > Chordata > Ascidiacea > Aplousobranchia > Didemnidae > Diplosoma > Diplosoma virens. Next base: position 65,096,483 of record OY796880.1, on the reverse strand, counting down.
TGTGCCTCAAAATCGGCTAATTTATGCTGCACAGAAATAGTTTCGGCAAGTATTATCTATTTCGATTTTTTCTTTCATAGAATAAAAATTTAAAAGTGATGAAATATGGTACTAAAATACTGTGTTCCGAACAGTAAAAGCAATTATGCTTTTAGTAATGATAAAGTCCCTGTATACAAATTGCCCCAAAATGATGAAAATAAAAAGAAGTGGATTGCTGCTATACCTGGAGCTAAATTTGTTGTTTTAAAATATACGGCTGTATGTGGAAAACACTGGCCCGAAAATGCAACATTTGTTCTTGTATATGGCAAACATAGACCAAAAGACCCACCCTTTGTTTTTCCTGATATTCCAGCCAGCTGCTTGCAGTCAGCACGAAAAAGCATTACCAGGACAACAAAACGAAGTTTGTCTAGTGCACGCAAGCACGCTGAAGATGAAATGAAAATATTTTTAGAACAAGATAAATTAGATTTTGACAAAATTATAGATCAAGCCCTAGAAAAGCTTAATTGTGTTACAGTATACTCTTACGAAGTAGGCTCTGTTTCAATACAATCAAAAGCATTAATCCATGGTGTTCCCATTTTATTATTTAAATAAAAAACGACTACAGTTATACCTGTTTTTCTTTTGGCTCTCCTTGCAACGTCGTATCGTTAAAATCAAATTCAATCTCACATTGCAAGATTTGGTCAGCATTATCAGAGATGATACGATATTTGCCTGAATTGGAGATGACGGATAAGAAAAGATTTTTTTCTATCAACTTTTTGTGACAGATAAAAAAGGAGGAAATGAGAAATTATATTCACCAGAGATGATGACAAGGGCATTTGAGTATTTTGCAACATCCCGATCTTTGTATTCTTGGCTTCAACAGGACTTTCAAATACCAAGTGATCGTACATTAGCCCTTTTCTCCTCCACCTTTTTCGAGCTATTGACTCCTCAACGGCCGGGCTTCAGAAGCCCACCAAATTAACGATTTATAACTTCAAAACTACTTAAGCTATCTTTATGAAAATTAAGCAGAGTAAAGATCATTTATTTAAATTTTGTCAGAGCAAAAAAGTTTTTAAAAATTCCTTTGATAAAGTATGCAAAATTGCAATTTAGCAAGGTCACTTCAATTTTTACGATTAGACCAGCGTGGTCCAACTACGGGCTCGCGGGCCGCATGCGGTGATACACTTGAGAAAAACAATTTACTTTATGTGATTGTTACTGTTAGTCGCGGAACGTATCTCGGCATCGATCAAAGCATGAAGCGCGAATTAGTAAGCGGTGCTGCAAACACGTAGAAGAGCCACTTATTAGTCACTGATAACGTGATTTGTTAATGACTTTTTTGCATTTTCTGGCCTGGTCCAATTTCTTTATCATAGTTAGAGACAACAACGTTTCCTAAAATTAGACTTTAAAATATAATTACGAGGTGTAAACGTTACAACATTAGAGTCACTTGCACGGAAATGACTTTCGCCCAAGATCAATTTAATTTTTCGTTGAATATCAAACTGTAAGCCAGTCAAAGGCCTTCTTTCAACGTGCGGTTAAATTAAGGCTGGCGAGAGGTTGAAAGTGTCGTATTGATGGGAACGGATCAAGATCGTATATGTTCGTTTCTTTTCACATTTTATTGTTCTATTAGAAAAAAACATTTTACCGCACTTTCCCTACTTTAAAGTCTTTATCAGCAACTCTAAATTACAGTTTGTAAAAACTAGAGTGCCCAATAAAAAATTTCTTGAACAACAATATTTTAACATTTGTGAAAATTCAAGATTCACATTTGTTATCTTTCACTAAACATTTGCAAATATTCGCATAACATATAATTGAGATTAAATGTAGGACCACGTGACTGGGAAATAACAATAAGGTGTCAAAATCAAGCAGTTACTTTTATTGTGTCATTCAAAGTAACAAAAAAATTATGATAAAATAATCGTTTGAAAAGCAACCGGAGATAAGGCAAAAAAATAATAAACAAGTGAAAACCTAAAAGCAAAACTAGAAAATAAGCAAATTTGGGTAACAAAGGCAGATTGTTACTTCCACAGAATTAGTTTTTGAAATTTTGTAGAAGTTTTTTGAAATTTATGTTCCGCTGGTAAAAAGTTCTTTAAATTTTTTCTAGAACTTAATTTAGTAACTCAGTACATTTTTTAATCTTATAACTTTTCGGTGCCTGCTAAGAAGGCCTCACCGATAACGCAAACTTGACCGCCTACCAAAAGACAAAATTCTTAAATCTTCTTACTGGACCTGCCCTAGGAACCAGTAACAGCAAAAATATAGTTTAGCTAAACCACAGCTCAGACTACCACAATAACTTCTTTATTAAAAAATATGCTCCCATCCACTTAGGAGCCCACAATAGTATAAATCAACAGCAAATACAGATTCAGTAGCTTAATTCTTCACAATAACGAAGACAACCTGAGACTTGCGTTCAAAAACTATGACTTTACACAGTTAACAAATTTCCAATACTAAGTTACCACAACGAATCATAATAATGCTTTCAAGCGAGCCTTATTTATATCACTCGGTCGTGAATATCTCGAAGGTTCTGAAAGTTACTCAAATCATAAACAATCACTATTACGTCATAGTCAAAACAGGTCAAGCGGAAAGTCTAGAAGTTACTCCAAAAATCATAAAATTAAGCATTGTTGCCATTTTATAAATAAATGTATTTAAATATTTTAAATTGCATATAAAACCGTTATTTCTTCGGCTAAAAGAGGCGGACCAAAGCGAAATCAAAGAGATTTTTCAGGAGATTGTAAATATACATAATGGGGGCGATTTTTAAGAACGGAACACAGGTATATTTTTTATTTTGTTATATGAAAAATGTCGCATGAAATACGGATAAAATAACACATTTTGGCTCCAATATATATTTAATTGAAAAGTGCGTTTTTTGTTTTACACTGTGGAAGATTAGATTGATCACTTTCAGAAGATATTGATCCCCATAAGGTCTCCCCAAGATAAGTTTGAGACAGAGATGTTAAGCTGTGAAAGCCTTTTTCAACATTACGTAAAACAGGGCAATTCTATGCCGAAATTGTTGTAGCACGTAAAAGTATCCTCTTCAAGTAAAACACATAAATAGGACTGGCTCCTGTGCTTAATTTTTTTACTGCTAATTGCTATTGTATTGTCTGGATTAAATGCTGTTAGCAATGTACCAAGCCACGACCGTTTATTTTTTCATCCAAAACTGTCCGATCTCGTGCTCCTTGTAATGCCCACTGTATGTGACACTGCGATACAACGATATCTCCGGTTTGTGCAACGGCGCAGCATTTGCAATGAGAGAAAGGAACAAGACCCCATTTGTCTAATCTCAAATGAAAACATCCAACATACTCCGCAGACGCAATAGACCAACCGACTGGGCGCAACTCAACTAGATAAAGTTGTTTTTTTATAAATACAGACGAAATCGGTTCATCGCATATTGCATACAAATCTGAAATCCCGAACCAAATCTTATCTCTCATTAAGGAAAAAACATCGGTTAATCGCATACCGCTTAAAGAAATAAATCGGATTATTGCATAAGATTTTCGTTACAGTTGTTATCTTCATTCACTTAATCGCATTATTTCCCGGGGGAAAACATTTGCAAAACAACAATGCAATCTACAATGGGATTAAAAAAGTAAACAGCGGTAACTTAATCTGTCACGGTGGCTGCTATTTGCTGCGAAATACAAAACAAAAGAAGCGCAATTGCGGCAAAATACAAAACAAAAGAAGTAAAACAAAAAAGTGCGATAATCTTCAAGGTGTGTCATGAAACAGGGCCCAAGTGTGTCATGAAATAGGGGGGATGTTTGGACGGCAAGCCATCTTACGAAACGAAACTACCATTGCCATCTTACGAAACGGCAATTTTTTGTTGGGATTAATATGAAGTTGGAATGAAAAGTGGGAAATACAAGTTTGAGTCAAGGTGAAGAACTTTTTTTTTTTTTTTTTGAGATCATCATGATTTTGGCAGAAATATAACGAAATCGAAATGAAGATTTTTTTTTAGAGATCACTGTAATTTTGGGAGAAAAAAAAGCGAAATTGGAGACAAAATTGAAGTGAAGATTTGTTTTAGAGATCACTATGATTTCGGGAGAAAAATAGCGAAATTGGAGACAAAATCAAAGTGAAGACTTTTGTTTTAGTGATCGCTATGATTTCCGAAGAAATATAACAAAATCGGAGACGAAATCAAAATGAAGACCTTTTTTTTTAGAGATCACCATGATTTCGGGAGAAAAATAGCGAAATTGGAGACGACATGGAGGTGAAGGCCTTTTATTTTTTTTTTCGGGAGAATTTTTGGGAGAAAATCGGGAAAACAAAGTTGAGTTGAATTGAATATTTGAGTATATAAAGTTGAGTATAAACAAACATTAAAACTGGCTATTTTCTTGCCAGTGTTTGTACAATGTCTTAATCGCGTGGAAACATTGCAAACCAAATTGGCAATCTACAACGTGGTCAAAGAGTAATCATACAAATCAGTTAAACGCATATATCGGATAACCGCACAAAAATGTCTGGCAAATTAAATATGCGATTAACCGATTTCGTCTATACAATTTTAATATAGTAAGACAATATTTTGAAAAAATTGGTATACTAAATTTTGAGGGGGTATATAAGGGGCTTTTTTGAGAGTAAAGTGAAAAGAGTAATTTTATTCTTAATTTTACTATCATACTATAAAATTTTGAGAGCCTCATTTTTAATTACCAAAATTTTTAAAATTAAGCCCCCCCTAATAGCAACTTTAAACAATTAATTTACAATTAAAACTTTAAACTTTCTAATATTGCGTTGAACTGGATTTTTAGTTCTGTTAATAATAACTAGTCTAGCCTAAATAACACTGCTTTTTAGTATGTAGATTGTATTTTGTAAAAATTTACCCTGTACTGATAAACATAATAATTTAATTTTAATCTGTCACAGCAATGTCTAACTTTTAACTCATTTAGGTATATTTCCTTTTATTCTATGCCAGGGGGTGGCCAAGCCTACACCATGTTTGAGCCGCATATCATGAATTCAAACTTTTAAAGAGCCGCAACATAAAAATCTAAAAACATGAATTCATTTACTCATTTACTGATAAAAAAAAAGGTTCTCACTTAAAATCATCCTCAGATTTCTCCCTTTTCGTCCCAAATTTATAGTGTTCTCTAAAACAAAAAGGTCTTCACTTTAAATTCATCTCGTATTTTCCTATTCTTGACCCAAAATGATGATGTTCTCTAAAAAATAAAGGTCATCGCATGAAATCATTCTCAGATTTCCCATATAATTTTTCTATTTTGAAAAGGTTCAAAGAGCCGGCAGCAGGGATCCGAAGAGCCGCCGTTTGGCCACACCTGTTCTATACCTCTTCTTGGTCATTTGCTTTAGCTTAACCCAATAGTTCCCAAGCATAGACCAAAGAATATTTTTGTAATTCTCTTTAGCTTATTTTGTTCGGCAGCGTGGTCGAGTAGTTAAAGCGCCGGGATCGTGACCAACACGGTCTCGGTTCAAAACCCACTCACGCCATTCTGTTGTGTCCTAGGGAAAGACACTTTACGGCACATTTCCCTGCTTGGTGGTCCTGGCAAGCAGTTCTAAATTACAGTCATATCTCTATTAAATTACAAGCGGACAGCAACATCTTGGCATCTCCGGAACCAGGTGGGGTAATTGCCTACCCTATGTATTAGCGCCTCCGTCACTTTCCTGCGAGTCAGGAGGATAAATATAGAGATAAAATAAATAATAAATTGTTTCTTTCCCACAACTGATCACTTTTGACCAAAAAAGTTTTGATTTTTTTTGTTTGTTTTTTGTAAAATTACTTGATCTGAATGAATGCCAGGAATTAAAAAAAGTAGCAAGCAATGTAGAAATGCTTCATCCTGGTCTAGAGGATACTCGCAAAGATTAGCTACCGTGTACATCAGTAAAAGCAAAACCTAAAATGAAAAAAAAAACTATCTGAAAAAAGAAAGGAAAAATCTCTAAATCGCTGCCTCAACCTACACCAATTAGCTTGGAAAAAACCAACTCAGAATTACTCGAACTCTCTGCTTTTCAATTGTTTCGGCTATATTTTGATGAAAATGTAAATAACCTAGCAAAAACAGAGTCCGAAAGATACGCAAAACAAAAGCTAAATCACACTTTTTATTTGCCACAATCGGATTTGGATGCTTTTGTTGGCATTTTTTTATTGAGTGGTTATCACACCCTTCCTCAGGAGCATCTATACTGATGCAATGATAAAGATGTTGGCGTAAACCTTGTGAAGAAAAAATATCAAGAAACAAATTTCAAAAAATAAAACGATATTTGCATCTTGCTGACAATGATAACCTACAGCAGAGTGACAAACTTGCAAAAGTCAAATCGTATCTAAACCTAATTTAAAGAAATTTCCTCCGGCTTGGAGTTTTTTTAGAACACTTGTCGATTGATAAGCAATTGGTTCCTTACTATGGGCATTTCTCTACCAAAATGTATATGCGAAATAAGCCAGTGAAATTTGGGATGAAGATATGGTTTCTTGCATCTGCCCATGGCAATGCATTCAGTTTTAATGTATACACTGGCAAAGATATGTCTTCTAGTGAGCCTTTAGGAGAGCAAGTTGTAAATAAACTAATTGAAGTACTCGAAAAATATTCAAACCATGCAATTTTTTTGACAATTTTTTTAGTTCAACAGCCCTTTGTAGAGATTTGGCTAAAAAGGGCATACGATGTATCGGAAATATTCGCCAAAACAGAACACAAAAGTGCCCACTGTCTCTTCCAGCGGTAATGAAAAAGAACGAGCGCGGAGTATTTTAAACCGACAGCGATTTAGAGGTGGTCTTGTGTCAATGAAATGACAACAGGTCACTCTGCATTGTGAGCAATTTTGAACGTAAAGAGTCCGCAAACACGGTTCGAAGGTGCAGTGCTGCAAAGAAAAGCAAAATAAATATAACGCAGCCCCGAATGGTGGAAAGTTACAACAAATACATGGATGGAGTCGATCTCTTTGATCTCTTTCTTAGTGAGTACCGACTCCGAGTGCGCAGCAAAACAATGTGGTGGTGTTTATTTGCAAACATTCTAAATATGTCCGGTGTTGCTGCTTGGAGGCTACACAAAGAGATTGGTGGGACCATGAATTAGCTTCAGTTCAGAAGAAAAATAATGCAAACTTTACTTGGGATAGTACCAGACAAATCAAGTAGACCAGAACCCAGCAGAATGCAGGTAGACAGTATTAGATTCTTAGGATCTGTGCACATTTGCGTATCTGCTGGCAAACAGGGACGTTGCAAGCTATGCAAAAAAATACAACAACCATATGCGACCAGTGTAAGGTTCTGCTTCACAAAAAGTGCTCCGTGATTTTTCATAACAAACATGTCTGAAGTTTGCGAAGCTACAAACATTTATTTTTATGTACTTTTCGAACTATCTCTGTACTGCATTATTTGTTTCTGCGCTTCTCTTATTTGTTGAAAATTACATAAATTTTATAAAATCGATGTTTTGATAATTCTGGAGTAAAAAATAACGTAAGGTTTTATTTTAATCTGTTCCGACGCAAGAAATAACACAATAAACAAATATTATGTTGCCAACCGAAACACAGTAAATAGCTTAGTCAGAACTTCCCAATGCTCCAAAAATGGAACAAGTAATTTTACAAAAAGCAAACAAAAAAATCAAAATTTTTTTGGTCAAAAGTGATCAGTTGTGTGAAAGAAACAAAATAAGCTAAAAAAATTTACAAAAATATTCTTTGGTCTATGCTTGGGAATTAATGGGTTAAAAAGAGAAAAAGAATTTCAGAAATATTTTACCGTATTGAGTCGTAAATTTTACAATACATTTGTTTTAGTTAGAGACAGTGGTGTCTGTTTGTTTGTGGAAAAAAGTCTTTAACGAATCAATCAGAACTTATCCGAAGCCAACTGTATAAAAGCTTCAGGCTCATAGCAAACTACTTCTTGAGCCGGAATAAAATAAAATTAGACACAGCTTTATGTCAACGCAGGTATTCGGGTTACCTTGCTCAACTGGCCCCTTAGGATTCCCAAACAAAGTCTGTGACAACTGCTGACATCATTACTTCAGGTCAGACAACTGTATTCAACATCTATGCACTGCTGACATCATTCTTTACGTGGCAGCTTAGGTTTAAATCAAAACTAAATAAGCAAATTTAACCAAAACAATTTCAGAATAAAAAGTAAAGCTAATTTTAAGATTATTCCGAAAATAGTTGAGCGCTAACCAAAATTTATTTTTAGAAACATTTTATCATTGTGTCTGGTTCTGTCTTATCTTGGGTAATACCTAACAGATAGCTCACATTTAATCACCATCTTGTGGTCCTCAAATGCTTGTTAAGTGAGACTAAGGCCTAGACGCCCATTTAATCCAGCTGCGCAGAAACTATCAAACAATCTTGCCAAACTAGCCATCGAAGCTGAACGGTAGAGACAATGTACTTTGAGAATAGCCTACATACAGACTTCGTGTTTTCATTCCCATTACTAGTACCAAGTCTGTTGGAATGAATTTGGCCTGAACAACCTTTAGTTAAGGTCATGGCGACCTAGAAATCACAGACCATGTCAACAAAAAACGAGCGCGTGAGCTAAAGGCCGATGGAATTGCATAGGATTGATGGAATTATGAAAGCACCCGATTTTCAAAAAATTCTTGCACAAAAAATGATTCCATCTGCTAAAAAATTAATTGGACGCAATTACATTATGCAGATGGGCAATGATCCAAAGCATAAGGCCAAGTCTACGACAAAATTTCTGAAATGTAAACGCATCAAAGTGTTAGATCCTTGGCCTTCCCAAAGCCCGGATATTAATTCGATTGAACATTTGTGGCACATTAAAAAAAAAAAAGTATCGACGCACAAGTGTTCAAATATCAATGAATTGTTTAATGTTTGTGACTTAGAATGAAAAAATATAACTTCTGAAGAATGTAAAAAACTTGTATATTCAATGAATAATTGTTTGATGTCTGTGATTAAAGCCAAAGAGGGCCATACAAAGTATTGATCTCAGAGGTCCTATACTTTTGTCATATTCATATTTTTTTAGTTGGTAGTATTTATGATAGTGATAATGATTGTGGTAAAAAAAATTGCTGATTCTTATACAGAATATATTTATTTACTTGATATAAAATGCAAAACTGATTAATTTTACAGATGTCTTTAAATAATCCTTAAAAATTAAAAAAAATGCTAGGGGTCCTACACTTTTGGCCGCGACTGTAGCTGAAGGTAATTATAAAGATTTTTTTGTAAGGCAATAGAAATCTATCGAACCACAGTAAGAGAGTTGAAATATTGCTTACACTTACAGCAATATTTTGCAGAAGTCTTAGAGCAACATAGCTTTCGAAAAAAATTGGAAAGTATTTGTTTGAGAAACCAAACTGATCTGTACTCGAAAACTTTCCTCCAAACAAAATTACACTACCATAGAAAAATTTTATTGAAATACGTATATACATGTAATAGTCCAGTTAAAAACTTGATTTGTTTGATAGAGCATTTTTTTTACAGGAAGAAAATTAGCTAAGCCTAGTTTATCTCCTTCACAATACGTAGTCGAACCTACAATCAAGAAAGCTGAAAAATTCGCAGGTAACAATTAGCTTCATGTTTTTAAACATTCAATTTAGTTAATATTTTAAATAAAACAGAAATTTTTAATAAAAATAAACTATTTTTGCAACAAACACAAATTTAAAGATATCTTTAATTAATTCAGTTAAAATAAATCCTTATATGGTTTTTCCAAATGACAATGTGTAACTGAATTATATTTGTTGTGAAGTCAGTTTTGTGTCAAAATAAAAAAACTTGGCAATGTTTTATCTTCATTTTTAAGCACGGGATTCTATTAAAAACTATTTTAGAAAATTTATCTTGCAGTCAATGGCGGATGGTCAGCTTTTTTTAAGGGGTGCGATTAATCTGAAATATATAATTTCGTGGTAAATTCAAACCAAAATGAACAAAATAACTTATTTTTGTTACTTGGGCAACACAACACCCATAGCACGTATATACAGGGTTACTATCCAAACTAATCAAAAAATAATTAAGCACAGCCAAATCTCTGTTTTTGTCCCCTCCCAAAAAAGAATCATCACTTTCAATAAGTGTCCAAAATTTCCCTTTTTGTCCCAAACACGTTTGGCATAGGCAATTTACTCTCCTTCGCTTCCGGCTTCCCAGAAACACATTTAACATTTTTTAAGACAATTGTTAAAAAATAAGCACAAATCTCAAAATAAGCACGAAATTGTTACCCTGCATAAACACAATATTCATCAAAATCTGAATGCAAGTTTGACAAATCAAACTTTAGTAGCTAAAACCAAGTTAAATAGAATAAAAATTTTAAAATTTAATATTAAATATCATTATGGGTACAAATTAAAATAAGCTAAATAGCCAATGAAGTGTATGATCGGTTGCACCAGTGTTTCTCAATTTCTTTTATATCGCCGATGAAAAAGTTGGGAAACAATTATAGCGCCCCAGCAATATGCCTTGGCTTCATTTTAGTAAAAAACATGTAAATTTAAAGTGAGGTCAAAAGAAGTTTTTGACTTTTTATTATACAGTACATGCGATACGAAAAAAAGCAGGTAAACTTCCATTGTTAGCGTCAGTTTCACTAATGACAAAAATTAATCAAAATAAAATAGCTGCTTATTTCCATCTACCAAATTGAAGTGGCTCAGTAAAATGTGTACTGCCGACCTAAAAGAGCTTCGGCTCAGTCGCGAAGCGCTAAATTAACTTATAAGTTTTATTTGTCAAATATACAGTAAAATGAACGCGTTTTTTTTTAAAGCGAAGCGCATGTTCATTAAAGACTTTGTCTGCATGCGCCGAATCGGAGTTCAAAATTTCAGAATATAATAAACAGATCAGCGTTACATGATAATTTTCTTGCTTTAAGAAAGAAATAAGATAAATTGAATCTATTGTGCCCGTAGAATATTATTATAATTCTTTCAATATTTATAAATATTTTACACACTTTGCTGTTTGAAAATAACAGAGTGTTTACCGCACACCCAGCACGTATAAATTGAACGTCCCTGTTTGCAATCGTTCTTACCAAATTCTCGTAAAAGTCATGCCAATATTTTTCCAGTTCAAAATCGAGTCAAAGCCGTCTTAGTACTTTATACTACAAAATTTGTTCAAGGTCGCTCAGCAAACAAAGTTAAGAGATTTTTTTCAGTTTATGAAGTTAATTTTTAAGTTAATTACAAAACTATACCGAGCTTACTTTAATGTTGTACATTAACAGCATTAAGAAGAAAGTTACCCAATATCTTATATCCTTAAACATTTTAAGATACGTCGTAATAACGTTATTCGTATAAAAAAAATTTTTTTTTGTTTTTTGTTCGAATAGTAGTCGTCACCAGTTACAACAAATTACGTCATAAATTATGTACATTTAAATTTTCAAATTTAAAATTAATTATGTATTTAGTTTAACGCAGTTGATGATGGAATGAGTTATAATTCCAAAACGTCGTAAATAAATGTTTCAAATACGTATATTTGTTTACTTTTTATTCTGATATTTGTAAAATATTTGATAAAACTTTCATTTTTTTGAATTTTTTAGTTTAATGTAAAACAATAAGGTAGTACGACTTATCATACAATTGTGCTCCAATTGTGTTTTTTCTTTTAAACAGAGACTGAAGCGAATTCAATCATTATCGCATTAACCCATATTAGCCCAAGGGTAGAATTAAAAACTAAAAACTAAAAACTTTGATAGGCTGTACAATTCTATGGCACAACTTAAAACAGTGTTTGTAAAGATATTTTACAATTTTTATATATCTCAAAGCTATTCATAATCTAAAATAATAAAAAAAAAACAGTTATTTTTAGTTAGAAAATGCATTTGAAATAATGACTACAAATGACTACAAATGTAGTCATTGGGATAGTTCGGGTTAAGTACTTTATGGCTTTATTTATTGTTCTTGGTACTGTATTTGTAGAAAAATGATAATACGACTGGGTTGAAAAAACAGGGTCCATTTTTTTCGCCTTTGACAAGTTTTTAAACGTAGAAATAACGTCTATTTTATTTTGCCACTCAACAAAACAGTAACAGTTACTACAAATATAGGTGAAGAAACTTTTTGACTTTAAAATAAATATTTCCCACCTCATCGTATCGACTTCATAAACCATTAAACAAAAACAACATAAAATTCGGCTAGAATTATCGATAATCAAAACAAAACAATTTTAAACAATAATCAGAACAAACATTTTAAAGCTGTTGCCTAAAAAATCTTTTGAAATGAAGGCTCCAGGTTGCCAACTGGTGATGCCAATCACGCAGCTTACGCGACCGCGCGCGGCAGTACAGTGCAGTAAGTTTTTTAAAAAAACTTACCGCGAACCGTGCCGCGCAGCGTGCAACTCATAAAAAACTTACATTTGATTTGAAGCAAATTGTATTTTGTCTAATGTTATTACTTGGGTAGCCGTCTTAGTTGCTTTCCCTTTATCAATCTAATGACAGAGAGCAAATGCCAGGTGCATGAGAAATTACTACCCTGAGTAGCCTTTTTCTATAGTAATTGAATAAAGGACACGTAAAGCAGCCAAAAAGAATAACGAAATATGAGAGAGAAACTGTAATCAATAAAGAGAAACCTGAAATGCTTTTAAAGAAAAGAATAAAATCTGATTGTACAGTAGAGAAATGACGGCTCTTGTTGCTATTGATAATTCTACATTCCCCGAGCTTCATTTCATTTCGTCTCTATTTTTTATCCTCCTAACTTGCAAAAAAGCGTCAAAGGCCCTATAAATAGGGCAAGCAATTACCTCGATTTACTTCCATCAATGCCAAAATATTGCTGTCTAGTTGAAATTTGATTTTTTACTTTTTTTATAAAGATATGATTGAAATTTAAAACTGTTTTCCAAGACCGCCACGCAAGGGAAAGTGCTTAAAGTGTTTTTCAACAGGAGACAGAACAGAATGGTGCGAGTAGGTTTTGAACCGGGGGTATATCGATCAGAATGACGGCGCTTTTAACCACTCAAACACGTTCTTAATCACTCGACCAGGCTTACTTAGTAAACTCTTCGTAAATCCCAAAATTCCAAATGCATATGAAATTAGAAACAATGAGCAGAGAACGAGACTCGAAAAGGCTTTTAACAAATATTAATCAATAATGTCATTTTAAAAAAATATCAAATTTTTATTAATCAACTTGCTATAGCATTAGTTTCCGTACTTTTTAGCTGACTATTAGATACCCGAACTTAGTCTTATTTTTTTTTATCCTTTATTGTTACTTAGCCTAGGTCAACTTTTTTCACAAATTAGCCTTCTGTTTTAATCAGAAAAAAACGCCCAAAACTTTAAACGCCCTTGTTTTTATGTAAGAAATACAAGTTTAAGCAAAATAAAAAAAGCAGCAACCCATTAATGCCCAGCGTATGATTTATCATACACTAAATTAAGTGTTTACACTAAGTAAATGCGTTCAATTTTTCTAAATAAAAATGCGCAGCGTACGGTTAAAATCACCCCCCTCAAAGCAATTCTCAAAAAAAATTTTGTTTAGAATATGCTCATATTTTAAGGAAGAAAATTACAAAATTCCAAAGTTTTGTATTTCGGGCATTAATGGGTTAAAAAGCAGACTTAGATTAAGCTCTACAAAACTCTTTTAATGTAAAATTGAAGATATCAACCATTAACAATTAATTACATTTTAATAATTAATTTGTGCAACTTATAGATATTGCTTTATTTTTTTTGTTTTTTGAAGTTTAACCAGAGATTATTCTGTACTAAATATCTTTCTTAGTGAGTTTTCAAAGTCAGTTTGGCGGTGTCTCAATATCTTTAAACTTTTAAAAGCTACATCTAGACTACTCTGTGAAATATTATTTTAGTATCACATTAAATAGCACTAAAGTATTATTCTCAGCATTAATGGTGTACGCAGAAATTTTTCATTGGGGTTTGCGAGCGAAAGTGGGGTTACTGTAAGCGGTCTTGGTCATGCGCGGAAGACTTTTTTAAAAATACTGTAAGTTCAAAAATAAAATAGCTAAAATATTGTTTTTAAAGCACCTTGTAGTGGCATAAATTTTTTTCGTCTAACCGTAAATGCAACTATTAAATATCAATAAAAGTTTTCTTGAGTTAAGCTCATTGATATAATTGATTTGAGTCAGTTTACATAAAATAAACTCAATTAATAGTAGTTACTATCACAAACAGTAGACTACTGCAAAAGTATGGAGAAAACTCACTTTACACAGCGATGTTAAATTTCATTTGCATAAGACACCCTGATGATCGCACTTGGGGGAAACAAACTGTTGGGTTTTCGATATTCAATTCAATTCAATTCAATTCAATTTTATTTGCAATCAAGGTATTACGTTTTAAAGTTTTTATTGAAAAAGTGATTGCGAAATAGGAAACAGCGGCTAACGATATACATTACTACACGCACAACGTCAATTGTGCGTGGTCGCCGTACCTTTAATAAATTAAATTTTAATTTCATATTAGTTTGATTCCAAAATATTCAGTTTTAACTGTTTTATCGAGTCTTTTTATTGCAACTGATATTAATTCTAGCTAGCTCGGTGCTTCTCAAAATAAGCCTTGACTCTTTTAGGAGGAATTCGTAGTGTGTAAAAAAGAATAATTGTTGGAAAAAAATTTAAAAATGCAAGTTGTTTAAAGTTCTTTACTGATAACAAAAGTTGGCACGTCTTTTATAGTTGCACCTTTACAGCTCATAAAACTTGTTTGTAAAGTGACGACCATTTTTAGTCTTTACAGTCAGTCGGAGCATTACAGTTGGTGCATAAAACCCTATTTATAGTATACCCCACTTTGTTTATTAGAAAAAAAACTGCAAAAAAACAAAGACTGAGAAATCTTCATCGTATTATGGAAGGACATCCGCTCCGGGTCAAACGCAAGCAACTTGAGTTGAGGGTTTATACTTTTGCTACCCCAGGCTGCTCTATCGCGTGGATCATATGCTGGCAACGATAGTGTTAAGTCAGCATCATGTTTCGTCATCAACAACCAACAAACCACATGCTTCATGTGGTGCTTGATGTAGGCTATGGGCCACGCTCAGTAGCTTATTTAAGGAGGGGAAGGGCATTGTGTCATGGTTTTCCCTTAGGGCATTACTAATAAAAGTAATCTGAGACAGATTTTAAGTGAAGATTTTTTTTTGGAGAACACCAAATTTTTGCGACAAAAATCGAAAAATCGGAGACTTGAAAAAAATTTCCACTGAGCATAATTAATTGTGTTTTGCATGCTCTATGCCCCTTTCAAAAATTCTCGGTACGCTACTGGCTACTGGCTCGGTACGCTGTTTAAACGTAGTTTGTTTAATGGCATCGCACTCGCAATTCGGTGAAGGAGCAAGAACCGATTTGTAGATGGATTTATATAACCATCGCCAAATACCAGTCCGCAGCGATTCACCTTAACCAAAGGCTGTTCAGGACAAGCTCATTCCGACAGACTTGGTACTAGTCACGGAAATGAAAATACGGAGTCCATATGTAGGCTACTATCAAAGTACATTGTCTCTTCCGTTCAGCTTGGATGGCTAGTTTGGTAAGATCGTTTAATAGTTTCTGCGCAGCTGAATCAAACGGGCGCCTAGGCCTTAGTCTCACTTAACGGGCATCTGAGGACCACAAGATGGTGACTAAATGTGAGCTGTCTGTTCGCTATTACCCCAAGATAAGACAAAACCAGACACAATGATAAAATTTTTGCAAAAATAAAGTAATGTTTTAGTAACGCTTAACTAATTTCAGAATAATCTTAGAATTGGCTTTACTTTTTATTATGCAATTGTTTTGGTTAAATTTGCTTACTTAGTTTTGGTGTAGACCAGTAGCGTGCAGAGGGGGGGGGGGGGGCGAACGGGGCGACGGCCCCGGGCATCCAAGGTAGGGGGGCATCCAAAGAGTGAAATTACAAAAATTGCATTTTATCAAATTGTTAAAAATATATGCTTTTTTGTATCGTAAGTCTACTAACACATGCTGCATGGATCTGATAGGATCTTGCTTGGGACTTGGGGAGCATGGTGTGATTACTGTAAAACCTATATTTCACCGCCATTGTACTCTGTTTTTCAACTCTACCCCCATAGTGGTGTTCTGTTAGAGGTGACGTCAATTAGAGGGTGGCACTCTATTTTTCGACTGGCTGAACAGAATTTTGAAAAGATAAATTTGCTTATTGGGCTCTGCGGAAGTTTAAATACGTTCTACTATACAAGCTCCATAGAATGGAACTTCCCAGTGTCTAAAATAAACGTGCGATGTAGCTCCATAGAATGGGACTGCAAGATTTTAAGCTTAATACGTTTCGTTTTTCGTTTTGCCTTTTTATTTTTCACGAATCAAATTAATTTCATATGCGTACTTCGTAATTAAATCACAATTCCCATTGTTTGATTTTTTTTTGTTTTTTGCGGCACGAGGTAATTTGAAAACACGCATGTAAAAGTTTGTAATTGAATTTAAAAGCAAGAAGGTTTTTGAGTAGCTAGTTTGTAAAGATTTAAATTTCGCTTGTGTTTAAGTGTTCTGATACGTTTTGTTATTCTATTTGAATAAGGTTTTGTTAATTCTATTTGGATAAGATTCTGTTTGACTAATCTTAAGCAAATATATTTTGAATTGAAAATTTTGGATTATTGAAATTTAATTGCTGTCAGTCGCACCGACTGCAGCGTTTTTCGTGGCCCAACAAGCCTGGTAATTTTATTATCATTTTACGAAACTATTAACTAAATAATTATTTTATTAATAATAAGTACTTCTTTGCTTACAAAAGAACCGTGCTATCGTTCGTGCATTCTTTTATTCGTTCGTAATCGTGTCGAATTGTTCGTACGAGCGTGCGTGTGCTTCAACAAGAAGGTCAGGCGCAGTCTGTGTTGATTTTACCGCTTATTCGAATAGAGTCACCACTGATAGTGTAGTTGGCGTTTAGGCCACCGCCATTAGTCCATTTAAAAAACTATAAGGACTTCCCAGCGTCTAAAAATAAACGTGCAATTCAACAATCCATTCTTCCCTTCTTACACCTAGAAATACCGTGTGTAGAATTTAGTAAATAGTTTTTGAAATTTTGTTCCGATGTTAAAAAGTTTTTTGAAATTTTGTTACTTCCACAAATTTAAGTTTTTTAAATTTTGTAGCAAATTTATTTGGTAACTTAGTACGTTGTTTAATCGTCTACCTTTTTTGGCGCCTGTTAAGAAGGCCTCGCCAATAACACAATCTCGGTGTCTACTAAACGATAATTCTTAATCTTCTTGCTGGATCTGACCTTCGAACCAGCGACAGCAAAAATATAGTCTAGCTAAATCACAGCTCAGACTACCACAATATCTTCTTTATTAAGAAATATGCTCCAATCCACTTAGGAGCCCGAATAGTATAAATCAAAGCAACAGGTTAAAGCTCAATAGCTTAATTCTTCACAATCACGTAGATCACCAAAGACTTGCGACCAAAAAACTATGACTTCACACAGTTAACAATTTTCCAATTTTAAGTTACCACAACGAAACATCGAATTATTATTGCTTTTCAGCGAACCGTATTTATACCACTCAGTAAGGTTACTCGAATGTTCTGACATTCTCCAAAGCAAACAACTATTACGTCATAATCAAAACAGGTCAATCGGATAGTTCTGGAAATTACTTTAAATTTCGTGAAATTAAGCAGTGTTGCCATTTTCTTATAAATAAATGTAAAATATTTAAATTACTTATAAAACTGTTATTTCTTCGGCTATTTGAGCCGGACCAAAGCGAAATCAAAGAGATTTTTTATGAGATTGTGAATCTACATAATTTGGGCGATTTTTAGGAACGGAACAAAGCGGCCCCAATTTGACACACAGTTGTCAAATTTCAACACAAATGAAGTTCGAAAAATCGCAACTTAACAAATCACAAAGACACTTGAATTCGATGTACAAATACACAACTTCACTTAACTCAATACTCAATAAGAAAGAAACACAGCACAATAAATAAATGAAATACACTAACTTTAACACTGCAGCCAATTGTAATCAATATCTTGTATACAGCACAAATGTGAATAACAGAAACATCAGTAGTTTATACTATATTTGCTGCAACTTATTGCCTGCTTCAAATCAACAATTCAATTTCAAAGTCAGCATTTATGAATCACAAGGGCAGAAGTAGTACACAGCTTTCTTTAACAATTTAAGCAGCAATATCTCAGATTCTTTACATGTAAATAGGGCCAAAATAGCATAGGCTACAGCTAATGTCTTCACTATCAACAGGAGTGTCTTATTCTTCCAATAGAAAACCCAATAAGCAAAGCACATAAATAAACAAAAACACAGGAAATAACAACACAAGAGTAAAAATATTATGGCAGGGTCTGCCCTCCGTCAGCCTTGCCAAGTTGAAAATCAGCTATCTAAGGGGCAGTCTACTGGGGCAATACAAGAAAGGTCCCTTAATACATAAACCACTTTGACCTCACCAGTGCTTTCATCTGTACTAGTAGTGGCCACTTTAACTCTACGCACAATTTCCTTTCCATTTCTATTTTGGGAAATGACCTCATGCACCCTCCCAAGTTGGTATTTACCTCGTTTTGATACATCTTCCATTGAGGTTAAGATTACCAATTGGCCTGGCGTTAGGTTCAATAGGATTCAATTTTCAACCACTTCTTTCTCCCCTGTTGCCAAGGTAGGTAAAGCTCCAGCCATTTTTTCCAAAACTGGTCACTAAGAGAGATATTAAAGCGATAGTCTCTCCTTAAATTGTCTTTGTGTTGTGGTGAACCTACCACACAATATGGGCTTGAATAGGCAGTTAAGAGCGAGGCAGGGGTTATTGCTGTAAAGTCTCTAGGGTCATCACTTAAGGGGGTCAAAGGTCGATCATTTACAATCTTGGTGGCACTTCCCACGTATGTCAGCAATTCTACAAAGCTGGGTCTGCGTTGTGACTTTTCAAGTATATTAGCAATCACATGCTTGATTTGCTTCACCATAGCTTCCCAAGCCCCACCTTGTGCAGGTGCATAGGGGGGAATAAATTCCCAGTCGATACCTTTTTTACGAAGTGAATTTTTCAATTCTGTAGACTCAAGCAATTTTGGCAGCACTTTGGCTGCAGCTTGGAATGTAGTTCCATTATCAGAATAAATTGTACTTACTGGCCCTCGTAAGTCTGTAAATTGGGGAAGCAAAAAACTCTGCAGCAATGAAAGTGAATCCAGCCATGCATCCCACTCTTTATCAATCTCATCCGGGATTTTTGTATCCCAATTATATTTATCTAGAGTCAATTGCTGCAAGATGAAATGTGCTTTAATAAAGAAAGGGGACCCAAATCCCAGTGGATCAAAATTCTGTCCTAATTGACTGAGCATGGATCTACATTTATACTTACCTAGAGGCTTTACTGAACAGTCAATACGCAACTCATCTGATTCAGGATCCCAGACACAGCCTAAGGTTTTGGCAGAAGGCAAGGCTAGCTCTTCACCACACAAGTCTAATTCTCGTATGGAAGCTGACAAAAGTTCAGGACCTAAAGAGGACAAAACACTCATAGTGTCTGTAGCGTCGCCACGACGCGAACCAGGTCCGTGTTCGCGCGCTAATTAAAGTTCGCTCATGGCGCCTGGTAATTATGCGCGCTGCAATTGTCTTCCCTTTGGCGATCTCTGTTATGGTAACGATAACACGAGACAGTTCTTTCTTTTTGGTTTTGACCTTGCTACAAGAAGGTTATTAGTAGAGCCTGCTGGCCGCTTATATCTTTCCCTTTGGAATTTAAATAGCCTATTGGCTGAAGTGTTCGGAAAGGAACAAATTTAATTAAACCTAATCCGATCTAATCTAATCTAATCTAATTTGTTGAATCTAATTTGGTGTTTTATATATAATCTGGTGTATAATTGTAAAGTCTGGAATAAAATAATATTATCTGTCCAAGTTCTATTCATTTCCATTTCCGAACTAACAAAGAGTTTAAACAAATTTGTACGAGTTATAGCGAATTTGGCGCAAGTTTATAACGAATTTGGACGAGTTATAACAAATTTGGAAGAATTTATTAAACTTATAAGATAATTCTAACTGAATAAGAACTTAATAAATTATTTGCTTTGAATAAGAACTTTGAACACATTGCAAGAAGCAGAGTTATTTTCGTTCCATTTGTCTGTGGTGTCAACGGACGCATCTCAATTCAAGTCTTGAAGAAAATTCCTAAGAAGTTGGAAGACCGCAAGGAAAACGGTATTTGAACATTTAAATTTGTCCGCTCCAATACAGAGCACGGAAGGTGTTGAAACTTTAAGTAACTAATTTACTATTGTTAATTATTTATTGTGTCAATTTATATTTGTTTGAACATTTATTACGAATGGAGTCTAATACTCCCGAGATTAACCCGCTTCAAGACGATGTACAAAATGCTATCGAAAGCTTGCGATCTACACTAAACAATAATTATTTAACCGCCGAAAAATTAATGTCGTTGCGTAATCCGGAAATTAAGTCGTTGAACGAGATCGTTGCTAAAGTAGAAGATTCATACAATGAATTAATGAAAATAATGTCAAGCAATATGACACCTGCGCGAACCATAGCCGATGTAGCAACTAATAAACGATAGATCGTTGCTAAAGTAGAAGATTCATACAATGAATTAATGAAAATAATGTCAAGCAATATGACACCTGCGCGAACCATAGCCGATGTAGCAACTAATAAACGCGAGTTTGATGAGCGAATAAGTGACTGGTTCACTCGCACAGGGACTATGGGTTCTAATAAAGATTTTGCCCGTTTTAATGCCGCGCCCACTAGCTCGACTAAATCTAGTAAAAGCTCACGGTCTTCTTCTCTCACGGTTAGGCGACTTCAAGCCACTCTTAATCTTAAAACGGCGCAATTACAAGCTAATCATATGCGAGAACGGGCGGAAGAGCAACAACGTAAGTTACAACTAGATGCGGAAGAGCAACAGCGTAAGTTACAACTAGATGCGGAAGAGCAACAGCGTAAGTCACGACTAGAAACGGAGCTGGAAGAAAGGGAGGCTCTACGCAAAATAGCTCTTGCCGAGTTAGAGTGTAAAGTGTGGGAAGAGGCAGAAAATAAGGATGTCAAGGGTCCCTCCTTTTCTAATCCAAATCCCTCAACTTTGTTAACTCCAAGTAGTGTAGGAACTCAATTTCCAACCGCTTCTATGGCTACTAAGAGGGTTACTTTTGGTCAAACAGCTGTATCAACAGCTAATACTAGCCGTTCTGGTTACGAGGCGAATAGTGGGGCAACGCCCTTGAATGAAGGTGCTTCTCGTCCATCTTTAGATGCTCCGCAACATTTACCTACCCGATCTTATTCGCCATTTACCAATACGCCCTACCAACCGTGGCTTTACAACGTCGATTATGATAGTATGTTTTTGCCTAGACCTGAATTTCCTAAGTTTAAAAAGGATCCCCTCGAATTCAAGTCATTTCTTAATAACTTTGAAACACACCTTGAGCCAAGGGTTCATGATGAACGAACTCTATTTTGCCTCTTGCTTCAACATTGCAGCGAGGATATACAGGGCCAAATAAACCATTTAGCTGGTCAGGAAGCATGCTACCAAAGGGCCAAGCAAAAACTTGTTCGAGAGTACGGATCGCCATGGATCATATCTGACGCTTGCTATCAAAAACTGGAATTTCCGGCAATTAAAAGTGGAGCAAGTCGACAATTGAAAACCTTTTGCGAACTACTAGAGAAGACCCTAGAGATAACAAAAGACATTCCCCGATACACAAATCTAGATACTTTAGATACTCTTACCGCCTTGGTAGGAAAGTTGCCTTATAATTTACGAGGGCGATGGGTGAAAAGGTCAGTAGAGATAGAAAAAACTAGGGGCTTTGTAGCGGAATTTTCCGATTTAGTTGAGTTCGTGAAACAAGAATCTGATGTTGCTAATTCTTTGTTCGGCCTCAGAATTTTGAATGATAAATCTAACCCCAAGTCCAAGCCCTTTAGCTCTAAAGCAACAGTAGCTTTCTTGGAGGAAGAAAATAAAAGGACGGGTTTAGGATCTTGTTGGTACTGCAAAGATACAAGACATAAGTTGCTGAATTGTGCCAGTTTCTTAAACTTATCGTTAAACGAACGTTATAAATTCGTAAAAACAACGAAGTTATGTCACAAGTGCCTAAGTTCTAAGCATCGGACGCCAGCATGCAAAAGGACGAATACTTGTAAGGTCGATGGCTGTTCTGGAGCATTTCACCATACCCTCCTTCATCGATCTGTCGATAGCAAAAAACTTCATACCTGCGAAAAATCCACATCGACCTCCGACACGATTGAAAATACTAATGTATCTAGCGCTTTACTTAGCAATAAAATTCGTGCTGAGAGTTCTTCTGAAACTGTATACCTATGCGTTGTTCCAGTCCTCGTAGCTCACAAAAATAAAAGTATTTTGACCTATGCATTTCTCGACCAAGGTTCTACCCACACTTTTTGCGACGAAAACCTGGTTAAGACATTAAACCTTAACGGTCCTGAAACCAGCATTCAGATTAAAACTATAAACGGGTCCTCCAAAGTCTATAAAAGTATATTATGCGACTTAGAAGTATCTGCCCTTAATAACGATAACTCGTTTTCTTTAACCAATGTACATTCCATTGAAAGTATTTCTCTGCAACCTAACTCAATCCCACCTAAAAGAGAACTCTCTCAATTTCAACATCTTAAGGATATAAGATTTGACACTATACCAGGCGCTTCGATTCAAATGTTAATAGGTGCTGACGTTCCAGAAATGTTTTGCGTGGGAAATATACTAAAGGGTCCTAAAGGCACACCTTACGCCATCGAAACCCCTTTAGGTTGGTCTCTATTAGGTCCCTCAATGACGCTTTCTTCCCAATCAAACTTCAATGTTAACTTTCTAAGTTGTAAAGATAATGAGCTGCTGCAAGCAACTGAACGCTTGTGGAAGTCAGATTTTGAAAGGGGTACATCAGTATTGAACGTTCCAAACTCTAAGGAGGACAGAGCAGCTTACGAGTGATGGAAACTAGATTATGCCTTGATGGAGGACATTACCAACTGCCATTGCTGTGGAAAGATGAATGTCAGAAGCAGCTTCCAGATAATCTACCTTTAGCTAGAAAACGACTGTTCCATCTGAGGAACCGATTGCTTAAAGACGAGAAGTTGAGAAAGGCATACACAGAAGCGATCGAGTCATACTTGAGTGAAGGATATACCCAAGTAGCTGCTGCTAGCTATGAGATTCACTGTTTCGCCGACGCATCTTCGTTTGCATACGGCGCATGTTCGTATCTTCGTATAATTGATACAAAGGGTTTTGTCCATTGTTCGTTTCTTTTGGGAAAATCTAGATTGGCCCCAATTAAGTCTATATCAATACCTAAATTAGAATTAACAGCCGCTGTCCTAGCCGTACGCTTATCTTGTTTATTGAAGGCGGAGTTAGACCTACCAGTAGTTTCAACTTTCTGGACCGACTCTACAGCCGTACTTCATTGCATAAAAAATAACACCAAACGCTTTCCTGTGTTTGTGGCCAATCGTTTAACAATCATTGAACAAAATACTGAACTTGATTGTTGGCGCCATGTGCCGTCAAATTTGAATCCTGCCGATCTTGCTTCTCGTGGCATACGAGCTAACTCTAACGAAGTGAAAAGGTGGTTAAAAGGACCAGAGTTTTTGACAAAGCCCCGCACCGAGTGGCCTACAAATAAGTTGTCAAACCTAACTCCGCCCGAAGAATTTATATCGGCTAAGGAGCAGACTATTTGTTCCGCCTTGGAATCTCGTTTTACAGGTGAGCTAAACTCAATAGATAAACTCATTAATCGCTGCTCTAATTTATACAAACTGAAGCGTTTGACGGCCTGGATTTTGAAATACAAATTCTTCTTGCAGAATCGCAACAGTTTTGATTGTAAATTGAAAATCCTTAAACAGATTACTGTCGAGAACTTGCAAAATGCAAAAATTGAACTTGTTAAATACATCCAGAGGCAGCATTTTCCATATTTGTTTACGAAAACATCTTCACATAGATGGCCTTTATTCATGCGAAAGATTAACCCTATTTTTCTTGACGGAGTAGCGCGGGTAGGTGGCAGGCTCGCACAACTTGATATTGACGTAGACATAAAACATCCAATAATTATGCCTCAATGTTCTCATTTGACTGAGTTAGTTATAAGACAGCATCATGACAAACTCGGCCACGCAGGCACTAGTCATACCTGGGCCTCGTTACGACAGCGCTTTTGGGTTGTCAACGCCACTCTATAGGTCAATGCATAAAATGTAAAAGACGCAATGCTTCGGTAGGCAAGCAATTGATGGCTGATCTTCCGAGCTGTAGGGTACAGACAGACAAGCCACCCTTCTATAAAGTAGGCGTTGACTACTTTGGTCCCTTTTTGGTTAAGCAGGGAAGAAGTCGGATTAAAAGATACGGATGCATATTTTCATGCTTGACAACAAGAGCAGTGCACATCGAGGTGGCTAGTGACCTATCTACAGACTCTTTTATAAATGCACTGAGAAGATTTATAGCCAGAAGGGGTCAACCCGATGAGATTTTCAGTGACAATGGCACTAACTTTGTAGGCGCCGAACGTGTTTTGCGCGAATCACTTCAGAGTCTACAACAATCAAAATTGAATAATTTCTGCCTTCAGTTAGAAATTAAATGGCGCTTTAACCCTCCCTATGCAAGTCACATGGGTGGCGCATGGGAGCGAATGATACGCTCAGTGCGCAGAATTTTAAATGCATTAACTCAGATGCAGACATTGACCGAAGAATGTTTAGTAACTTTAATGACTGAGGTGGAGGGGATTTTAAATTCCAGACCTTTGGTCCCATTAATGCTCCATGATTCTGAAGAGGACCCTTTAACCCCCAACCATCTGCTACTGCTAAGAGGCAACCCTAACTTACCGCCTGGCACGTTCGACACAAACAGTTGTTACACACGCAGGCGTTGGGCCCAAGTGCAATTTTTAGCCAATCAATTCTGGCGACGTTGGGCCAAAGAATTTCTTCCAAATCTTTTGCAGCGGCAAAAATGGTTCAACCGCAATAGAAATTTCGAAGTAGGGGATGTAGTATTACTAGTTGAAGACATGCAACATAGATCAAATTGGGTAGTAGGGAGAGTGATTCGAACCTTAACTGATAAGGAAGGCCTTGTGCGAGTGGTCCAAGTTAAGGCGCGCAATACCGTATTAACTAGACCCATTACGAAATTGTGTTTAATTGAAAAAACGGCTCAGTAATTTGAGTGAATTTACGTTGCATTGTTTATTTGCTATTTATGATAATTTGTTTACGAAGACTACGTTGTTGAATAGTGTAATTTTTGTTTATTCTAAGTTCAATCTCCATTTGTGTTATTAATTTGATGTGTATTTATGTTGGATTTGCTTTATTTGTGAACTGCTGTTACCGCCGTGTTGACGACGCCTTTGTAATGTTTAAAATGTTAACGTAACATTTTGGGGGGGAGTGTAGCGTCGCCAAGACGCGAACCAGGTCCGTGTTCGCGCGCTAATTAAAGTTCGCTCATGGCGCCTGGTAATTATGCGCGCTGCAATTGTCTTCCCTTTGGCGATCTCTGTTATGGTAACGATAACACGAGACAGTTCTTTCTTTTTGGTTTTGACCTTGCTACAAGAAGGTTATTAGTAGAGCCTGCTGGCCGCTTATATCTTTCCCTTTGGAATTTAAATAGCCTATTGGCTGAAGTGTTCGGAAAGGAACAAATTTAATTAAACCTAATCCGATCTAATCTAATCTAATCTAATTTGTTGAATCTAATTTGGTGTTTTATATATAATCTGGTGTATAATTGTAAAGTCTGGAATAAAATAATATTATCTGTCCAAGTTCTATTCATTTCCACTTCCGAACTAACAGTGTCCCTATTTGCGCTCCACTTAACAAGTTTAAATCCACGACTTTTAAATAGGCTCACTGCCTCATTTGTGATTGTCTGTGCACTCTCTAAACTATCTACTGAAAAAATAAGGTCATCCATATACATGTTCTGCAGTATATTTTGAAGGGTCATATCACTAGCACATGTGGGGTTTTCCTCAACAAGCTTCTTAAATGCAAGACAGGCAATGTAGGGGCTACTTTTGATGCCCCAAGGATGGACTCGAAAACGGTAGGATACCAACTTACCTCTTTCTACATCATTGTTTTCGAACCACAGCAAGCGAAATAGGTCTCTTTGGGCAGCCGGCAACTGAACTTGGAAAAAACACTTTGTGACATCTGACATCAAAGCATACTTACCTAAGCGAAACCTGGTTAAAACATGCAGCAAGGGGTTCAGAAGATCAGGTCCAGACATAATAATATCATTCACACAGGTTCCCTTAAACTTGGCCTTTCCATCATACACTATACGCTTCTTAACTTGAGAGGTAACAAAATAAGGTAGATACCATTTTTGGTCATTTGCACAATCAGCATCAGGCACACGTTCAATGTAATTATTGGACTGCATTTCTGCCATAGATTCAACTAAAAATTCTTTAAGATCAGGTTGCCGAAGGGCCTTCTTACGCAGGGCAGACAGTCGCTCGTGTGCTAACTCAAAGTTATTAGGCAATGTTGCTTTCTCAACCACAGGTACGGGAACCTCAAACCGGTCATCTTTTACCTTTATGCAGGGCTCTACCAATTGACTGGCAATAGTATCAGTGCGAGACCATTGAGGTATCTCATCTTCAACGGATAAATCTTTAACAACACTACGCAATTCAGCAATTTCTGCATCTTTTCTGTCAATAGCCTGTTGCAAGCTTAATGTCTTTCTTTGCTTGTCTTCAACATTGGCTCTTAAGACTTTGACAGGTACCTCACTTAAGGATGTTTTTCCGCCAACGGCTAACCAGCCTAATGGAGAGAGTAGTGCGTGTGGATCAGTTTGACTCTTGCCCATTCGTTCTTGCTTGGCATACATAAGATGGGCATTGTCATTGCCCAGTAACACATCCACACTATGGCAATTATTCAAGTAAACAATTTCAATATCATTAAAGTGCTCATACACACTCAAGTCCTGTTTATGAGGCAAAGTATTTTCATCATCACTCCAAGGTTCATTGACAACTGACACCACATTACAAAAGATTTCACCAGTATGCAATGACTGCACATTAAACTTGACTAAATCTGCCGTGGTAGCCTTGCAACTAGTCATTGTTTGCATTTCAAATGAAACATTATCAAATGCAGTTAGACCTAAATCTTGTACCAGCTTGTTTGAGACCAGAGTAACCTGTGACCCTGGGTCATGCTGTACATACACCAACCTGCTTTTACCATTTATAGGGTTCATTATGCGGGCAGCTGTGACACGACTAAAGGCAGCCTTCACACTCCCAATACCAACTTTGCGCACAGTAACTGAAGGTTCTGAAGTGTTATCACCACTCTCACATGCTTGAGATGGTGTAACAAAGGCATCATGCAACAAGAAAGAGTGCTTTCTACTATATGCAGTTCCACATTTTCTACAGCTATTGGGGGCAAAACAATCTTTAACAAAATGCTTACGCAGACAGTTCAAGCACCGACCAGATTTAACAATTACATCTTTGCGATCAATAGGTGTCAAACGCAAAAATTCAGAGCAATTTGACAGATAATGATGCTCAACCAGCCCTTTCGAAGAACAGTAGATGCACATAGGATGCTCTGGTCGACTATTAGTAGTTGGAGACTTCTTCTGTTTATCATTTATATCAGACCTTCTTGGGAGATTAGGTGATTTAAAGGAAGTTTGTCTTACTGGGCAAGCATTTTTACTTTTATCATGGGGCTTCTTGAATTTGCGCAATTCACTTGAAGCATTTAGAAGTGAAATACCAAAGTCTGTCGACTTGTAAGATTCTTCTTCAGTTATAAAGTCAAATAAGCTTTCAAAACTAGGCTCATTTGTGTGTCCAAACCGATTTGCCAAAAACTTTAAGAACTCTTTTTTAGTTACATCTGGCAAACGCTTAGCCAAATCCAATACAAATCGACCTTCTACTTTATCTGGTTGATTATAAGCTTTGGCGTAGAGCAAACATTGAGACAATTGGTCTTTAAATTCTTTTAGCGCAAAGGCCGAATCTGATTTTAATTTATCACCATACCAAAACTTGCGGATTTCCGGTTCAGCATAAAAACCACCTCTAACACCAAATCTCTGCGACAATCTTTCAAGAGACATTTCAATGCGCCTAGCCTCAGACAGGCCAGGTGTGTCAGCAACCAGATTAGAAATATTTTGGCCAGCAAGTCCAACACAAGCAGCTTGCAACAAAGTTAAACGTGAATTTTCGAACGGACAACTATCCATTAAAGCCTTAATGCGATTATGAAAGAAAATATATGGCATATTACTTCCGTTGTAATTAATCAAAGACGCCTTATCTATGAAAGTACGACAATTTTGATATTGAAAGAAACTGTCCTGCTGAGTCGAGCCTGACTGCACAGGAGACAATCCATTATTCCAATTTAAACCACCAACATTGCAAGATCTAGCATTCGTAACAGCAGGTAAGGCAGCACTAACATACTTATTTTTAACACCACCATCATATTCAACAGCACTTTTACCATATGGACCACAAATTTTAGGGCATGTCTCGGCCCGACCAGACGGCACACCAGGGGAAACTACATATTTCTCAAAGTCAGGAGGCACACTTCGGGCGGCCCCAAAAGCCACATTGCCTCGCAGAGACCTATCATTGCTACCTAGCAAATTATTTGAGTCAGAAAACTTCTGCAAGGTTAAATTCTCCCGGACAGCAGTCTTGGGGAGTAACACATCACCAGTCTCACCACCACCACCAGAGATCACAGCCTTACTTTGCTGACTATTAGTATTCAAATACCCAACATGGGTTTCAAGAAAATCGGTTCTGGTGTGGGCTGACCGCTTTGAACTGACTTGAGAACCAGACCGTGACTTACGGCATTCCAAGTCCTTCTTTAAAAATTCAGCCTTTAATGCTGCCTCTTTTAAGGCCAGCTCCGCCTTGAGCTCTGCCTCTTTCTCCTCCCGGGCCAGTTGTGCCTGCCTTTCCTCCCGGGCTAGTTGTGCCTGCCTTTCCTCCCGGGCTAGTTGTGCCTGCCTTTGCTTTTCCTCTCGGGCCAGTTGTGCTTGCTTTTCCTCCCGAGCCAGTTTGGCTAACCTTAAATCAGCCATGATGCGATTAGTCTCCATCTGCCGTTGAATTTCAATTTGTGCTTCAGACAAAACAGAGGTACATGAAGCTCTAGACCCCAAGTTGGAGACACTATCCTCTGGGTCAATAATCCCATCATTATCTACCCCCCTGGCCATAGATCTAGTGGTCATCCCTAAGCGAGTACCAACCTGCACCCCTCCCTGGACAACCTCATCTAATCCCAAACCAGACGGGCCAACATCGGGCAGCCCTACGTCAATATCTTTACTAGACATAGCTAAAAATCTTAACAATAAATACACTACCAAATGAAATAAATCACAATTACCACAAATTAATAAAGAAACAAACTACCAGTTCACAGCTTAATTAGAAAATCCAAATTCCACGGTACCTTTAGTTGTGAGGAATTTTCTTCCAATTCCCCTCTGGAGTCTTCAAATTAAATTATTCTTTTCACACAGTTCAATTAAATTAAGCAATTTTACCAACAGTTTATTTCAAAGCAGGTTATTCAATTTAAGAGCTCTTGTTATATAACAAATTTACTTGATCTTCTTAAAACTTTACTTGTTGAAATTTACTTGTTAGCTTGTAAAAAATCTTTTGAAATTTGCTTGTTAACCTTGCGAAAAGTTTTTGAAATTTTGTAGAATTTAGTAAATAGTTTTTGAAATTTTGTTCCGATGTTAAAAAGTTTTTTGAAATTTTGTTACTTCCACAAATTTAAGTTTTTTAAATTTTGTAGCAAATTTATTTGGTAACTTAGTACGTTGTTTAATCGTCTACCTTTTTTGGCGCCTGTTAAGAAGGCCTCGCCAATAACACAATCTCGGTGTCTACTAAACGATAATTCTTAATCTTCTTGCTGGATCTGACCTTCGAACCAGCGACAGCAAAAATATAGTCTAGCTAAATCACAGCTCAGACTACCACAATATCTTCTTTATTAAGAAATATGCTCCAATCCACTTAGGAGCCCGAATAGTATAAATCAAAGCAACAGGTTAAAGCTCAATAGCTTAATTCTTCACAATCACGTAGATCACCAAAGACTTGCGACCAAAAAACTATGACTTCACACAGTTAACAATTTTCCAATTTTAAGTTACCACAACGAAACATCGAATTATTATTGCTTTTCAGCGAACCGTATTTATACCACTCAGTAAGGTTACTCGAATGTTCTGACATTCTCCAAAGCAAACAACTATTACGTCATAATCAAAACAGGTCAATCGGATAGTTCTGGAAATTACTTTAAATTTCGTGAAATTAAGCAGTGTTACCATTTTCTTATAAATAAATGTAAAATATTTAAATTACTTATAAAACTGTTATTTCTTCGGCTATTTGAGCCGGACCAAAGCGAAATCAAAGAGATTTTTTATGAGATTGTGAATCTACATAATTTGGGCGATTTTTAGGAACGGAACACCGTGATTTCAGCCTATTGCCAAAATAGAAGAATTCATCAAAGTGGCGTTTAATTAGAGGTGGCGTTCAATGAGAGGGTGGTGCTCTATTTTTCAACCCTTCCCCTATAGTGGCGCTCTATTAGAGGTGACGTTCAAATAGAGGTGGCGCTTAAATAGAAGTTTTACGGGTGTTTCGTAAAAAATCTTTTTTGGAGGGGGCATACAATCAAGCAGTTGGCCCCGGGCATCACTAGACCTCTGCACGCCACTGGTGTAGACCTGAACTTCCACGTAAAGAATGATGTCCCATAGATATTGAATATATTTGTCTGACCTGGAGTAATGATGTCAACAGTGTATAGACGTGATATAGTTGTCTGACGTGAACTGGATGCCCTTCCAAAAGACGACTACGACGAGCAGTGTATAAACTTGAAATTTTCGTCTTTATCAACATCGAATTTCACCTAATAAACTAAGTTTAGCAAACAATTAAACAAAAAATATTTGAAGTCAGCTCGGCATAGGGTCTCGGCTTAAACTTTCTTTTCAAACTTGCTTAAACTTAAAGACAGATTTTAAACAAGGAAAATAGTTCGGCTTAATTGTTGCAATTGAATCGCGCCAGGTTGTCAACCAAAATCATAATAAAGTAAAAATTTTTGTTCCTACTTTAATCAATAATACGTTTTTAAAAATAATTTTGTGCACATCAAAAATTGTTAATGGAAGCAGTGTAACGAGCAAGAGAAGCCTCACCCAATGTTTGCAAACATTAAATTAAGCGCTAAGAACCATTAGACTTTAGGTAAAACAAAAACTTTTTGTGCTTATAACTTCTACCTTGATAAGGGCAAAGCAAAGTTCTGAAGCACAAAAAAGAAAGGACATAACAATCAATTATCAAGATTAAATTTTCTAATGCTTATCGCTGCAAACTAAGTCATAAAACTCCAAGTGGATGTTAAATTAAATTACGAAACTTCAGAAAGTTTTATCATTTTATTCTTGTTTGATGGCAAAAAATTTACTAACAATGTATGCTACTGAAGTAATTTTTATCAATTAATTGTAAAAAAGTTAGATGGGACCCTAATCATAAACCTTGATAGGCCGGTGGAACTGATCAGTGTAAGCAGATTTGAAATAAAAAATCTAGAAATAGCGATTAAAATTGTAGACTTATATTAAAATATTAATAGCTTACGTCTTTATATCCTTTTTGTTTCTTTATAATCATAATTTTAGTCTTCAATAGTTATCTTTACGTTTTAAAACAAGTTCATTCTGCTAAAATCAGTTGCGTCATTTTAACCACGCTCTAGTTTTTTTACATCTTGAGTTAAGTGTAGGCGAAACACTGAACAGATTCTTTAAATTTATTGTTATTTTTACCCACTACGCTTATATATATTGTTGTAAATAACTCTGTATTTTGTTTATACATGTATTTGAAACAAACAAATAAAAAAGTAATTTCGAAGATTACTAATTACTGATTAATTAAAACTGAAGTTTTGGTTTGGTAATTTTTTCTGGATATAGAAATCACAGAAATTAACAATTGCACTTTGCACTTTGTTGAAATTACAACTACCCAATGATAAAAGTAGAATAAATTTTTGACAAAACGCTCTTGATAATAATTAGTAGAAATTGAAAAATCTTGCCAAACAACAAAATTTTGGACAATTTTTTTCACTAATTTATCTCTCGTACAAAATTTCTACAGAAAAAACTTAGATTAATAGGAACGATGAAAAAAGAGATTTAAAACTTTCAAAACATTTTACAGTGGGCAAAGGAAGTAAAAGTAAGGAAACAGACTTCGATTTTCAACCTGATGAAATATCAAATCAGACCGTTGATTCGATTTTATATGGAAATTTGAAACCGTGGAATGTAGCTATAGCTGAAGGTAAGTAAATAGAATATATAAAAAAAAAGTAAAAATACATCGAACCTAATAAAAGAATTGTAATGTTGCTTACACTTACAACAATATTTGCAATAATCTTAGAGCAACATAATGTCGGAAAAAAAATTAGAAAATGTATGTTTGAGGAAGCAAACTGATCTCTACCTTTCCTCAAAGCAAAATTAAATCACCGCAGAAGTTTTATTGAAATACAATTTGAGCTATGATATATTTAATAGTATAGTTGAAAACTTAATTTATTTGGTACATCGCTTTTCACAGGAGGAGAATCAAGTTGGCCTAGGTATAGCTTTCCATTCACAGATTCCCATCTAATCGAGGAAGCTGAAAGATCAGTAGGTAACAAGCTGCTTTATTTTTTTAGACATTAAATTTAATAAATATTTTATATAAAGTATAAATTTGAAATAAAAATAAAATAAGTTGTGTCGTATTTTTGCAGGTTTACAAAGGTTTATTAAACAACAATTTTGTTAATATTACATTAAAAAAAATACTTAGGAAAAAGAACCTTATTCAAATAGAATGCTTTTATTCGTTCACTGTAATAGCTTGATGAATTCGACTGCTGATGATTCGAAACAGACGCGATTCGAAACAATTTTAACTTTGAAAAACTATGCCCGGAGATTACGCGTGTAATAATTGTCCAAGAGAGAAGGCGCTAATTAAGATTAAGACACGTTTGAAAAGAGTGTAATAAACACCACTTCATAGATTTCACAATACCACAACAAATTGACAACCAACAAAAATTTAAAGTTATCTTCAATTAATTTTTTTTAAAGTAAACCCTTAAATGATTTTTGCAAATGACATTGCCAGATCTGACCAAAAAATAAGCATTGCAATATCTATATTTTCTTCCCAAAAACCTAGTAATCTCTAAAAAAAGATAAAAATGAAAAAATGTAACAAAAGTCATGCACGGCCTACTAAAGAATACGGCCGGACATGTTACATTGAAACGAAAAAATTACCAGGCCAATGCGATAAAATATTTCTGAAATTTTTTTTGCTTTTTACCCATTAATTCCCAAGCATAGACCAAAGAATATCTTTGTAAATTTTTTAACTTATTTTGTTTCTTTCACACAAGTGATTAATTTTGACTAAAAAAGTTTTGAAATTTTTTGTTTTAGGAAAATTACTTGTTCCATTTTTGGAACATTGGGAAGTTCTGACTAAGCTATTTGCTGTGTTTCGGTTGGTAACCCAATATTTGTTTATTGTGTTATTTCTTGCGTCGGAACAGATTAAAATCAAACCTAACGTTACCTTTTACTCCAGAAGTATCAAAACACCCATTTTATAAAATTTATGTAATTTTCAACAAATAAGAGAAGCGTAGAAACAAATAATGCAGTACAGAGATAGTTCGAAAAGTACATAAAAATAAATGTTTGTAGCTTCGCAAACTTCAGACATGTTTGTTATGGAAAATCACGGAGCACTTTTTGTGAAGCAGAACCTCACACTGGTTGCGTATGGTTGTTGTGTTTTTTGCATAGCTTGCAACGTCCCTTTTTCCAGCAGATACTCAAATGTGCACAGACCCTGAGAATCTAATATTGTCTTCCTGCATTCTGCTGGGTCCTGGTCTACTTGATTCGTCTGGTACTATCCCAAGTAAAGTTTGCATTATTTCTCTTCTGAACTAAAGGTAATTCATGGTAGTAGCTGGTTTGCTTGGTGTCGCCAGGCGCTGGCGCGCAGGCGCGCTGACGTCATCAGTGCACTAAGTTTCCGAGCCCTAAGTTCCGAGCCCTAAGTTTCATGAGCCAGCAAACCGAAAAGTCGAAACTCCTTTTTTTAGTCGAAAATCGATTTAGCTTCAAAAAATTGTGTGTTGTGTTATGCAGCTTTAAGATTGATAAGATTTATTGAAAACAGTTTTATAAAGTTTATCATGCTCTAGACAATTACTATGTATTTACTCTATTTTCACAGTAAAGCGTAATCGTTGTTTCCTGCTCAGAAGCTGAATCGTATTGATTTGACCTTAAGTAAACTCTAACTACTTTCAAAATAGCAATTTAGTATGTATTTTTTGCTAACTTTTAATCTCAAAGGCAATACTTGTGCATGTGTAAGCGTTCCCTAGACAACCTTGATTTTTATTTACAAGATACCTATAGTCAAAAGTTTTTTTTTCTAAACAAGTTTAATTTTTAGGTTCCTATAATGAATTTTAAATATTTTTCTAGATATGCTTAACTTTTATTTGCACGATATCTATCTTTAAAATTTTTTTTTAGGTAGCCTTAATTTTTGTTAGACCTTTGTTTGAGTTTTAAAAATTTTCCCAAACAAATTCGGTTTTTGAGATGTCTATCTTCAATTTTTTTGATAACCTTGATTTTTGTTATACCTATGTTGAATTCTAAAACTTTTTTCTCAAAGAAACCTCGATTTTTGTCACACTTATTTTTAATTTTTCTTAACAATCTTGATTTTTGTCATAACTTTGTTTAAGTTTTTTCTAATTAATTTGGGTTTTTGTCATATCTTTTTTTAATTTTTCTCGGTAACCTTGATTTCTATCATACCTAAACTCAATTTTTTTCTAAACAACCTTGATTTTTGTCATGCCCTTGTTTAATTTTTTCTTAAAAACTTTGATTTTTTTCATAAATACCTTCAATTTTTTTCTTAATCAACCTCAATTTTCGTCATACCTTTGTTGAATTTTTTTTTGAAAACCTTAATTTTTTATAACTATCTTCAATTTTTTTCTCGGCGATCTTGATTTTGTTATATCTAGGTTTAATTTTTTTTGGTAACCTTGATTTTTGTCATAACTTTGTTTAATTTTTTCCAGACAACCTCGATTTTGTCACACCTAACTTTAATTTTTCTTAACAATCTTGATTTTTGTCATAACTTTGTTTAAGTTTTTTTTAATCAACCTTGGTTTTTGTCATACCTTTGTTTAATTTTTCTCGGTAACCTTGATTTTTGTCATACCTAAACTTAATTTTTTTCTAAACAATCTTGATTTTTGTCATGTCTTTGTTTAAATTTTTCTTAACCAACCTCAATTTTTGTCATACCTTTGTTTAATTTTTTTTGACAACTTTGATTTTTGTCATAACTATCTTCAGTTTTTTCTTAACCAACCTCGATTTTTGTCATACCTTTGTTGAATTTTTTCTTGAAAACCTTAATTTTTTATAACTATCTTCAATCTTTTTTTCTCGGCGATCTTGATTTTCTTATATCTAGGTTTAATTTTTTCTTGGTATCCTTGATTTTTGTCATAACTTTACTTAATTTTTTCTAGACAACCTTGATTTTTGTCACACCTAACTTTAATTTTTTTAACAATCTTGATTTTTGTCATAACTTTGTTTAAATTTTTTCTAATCAACCTTGATTTTTGTTATAACCTTTGTTCAATTTAAAAATATTTTTCTTGACAATCTTAATTCTTGTTTAATGTTTTCTAAACAATCTTGATTTTTGCCATACCTATCTTTAAGTTTTTTTTAAACAACCTCGATTTTGTTACAGCTTTGTTTAATTTTTTCTTGGCAACCGTTATTTTTTCATACCTATCTTCAATCGTTCCTAATCAAACTTGATTTTTGTTATATCTTTGTTTAATTTTTTTCTCGGCAACCTTGATTTTCGTTATACCTATCTACAATTGTTTCTAAGCAACCTTTATTTTTGTTATACTTATGTTTAACTTTTTCTAGACAAGCTTGATTTTTGTTACACCCTTGTTGAATTTTTAAAAAAATTTCTTGACATTCTTGGTTTTTATTCATAGCCATTTTTTAAATAATTTTTAAAACATTTTAAACAAAATTTCTATTTATAGGATATTCGTGTTCAATAAACAGATGTTACATAATAAAAAAGTCATTTTTTTCCTATTTTTATTATATAGTAAACCAAATTCAAACATAGTTATTATTTCTATGTTGTATGAATTTACTTTCTAGTGTTAACATTTTAATTGTTTCAAAAATGAATTCAGTTCCAACTACATTTAATCTTTTGGTCATTTTTATAAATTTTTAATAATAAGAAAGCTACCCGTAATCTCTGTAAGCGTGACAATGTGTATAATTGTATCAAGATCTCTAAAATAGCTTTTAACAACAAATGCTTCATTTAAAGCTCTTTTGTTAATTAAGTAGCCTTAAAAAAGGCTGTTTTGAAAACTCGAACGTTTTCGTCTAGCTCTCTTCAGGAGGTTTCGCTAGAATGAATTGCAGAACTGAATGTAGTATTTCAAAAGTTATAAAGCTGATTCTGATTGGCTAAAAATTAAGGTTAATAATAGTTATCATAATAATTGAAAAGTATTAATAAATAAAATCACGTTTCGTCAGCGTAAGAAATTTTTTGGCAAAAAAAGGAACAAAATTATGCAAGCTTTGTGTTAAAATTTGGAACTAAAAAAGAAAATTTTTACAATTATGCTAACAATTTATGTTTGTAAACAAACTCTTTCTGTATACACAAATTAGGTTTTCGAAGAGTGATAGAAATTGATTCTAAGACTGATAAGTGGAAATTGGATCGTGCTTTAGAGAGAATAAAAAATTGATTGTCCTTATAGTGAGATGCACATTTTTGGTTATGTAACAAATGGTTTCCAATCGCTGAGTCACAGTGCGGTATTGAATTAGCTAGTTTATCTGGACGTTCTGGTTGTTTACGTTCTTTACTGGTTCTATTCCGAATAGACTTCGGCACATGCTGGCGGATTCTGTCCTGCAAACGTTGAGACGTTCGACCCACGTACCGACTATCACAGTGGCACACGTATTCGTATACGACGTTACTTTGTTGAAAAGTGGGAAGAACATCTTTATGTATAGCAGGTAAAATTCGTCTGATGGAAAAGACCACTCGTGGTTGGACCGCTCCAAAACAATTATTAATAGATAATTTTTTTTTCTTTCAAATTTCAGGAAATTTTCGCCAATCCAAGGTAGTTTTACATAGACAGGACATTTTTTTGGGCCTTCTTTAGTGTTTTGTTGGAAACGTAAAAGTTTTTTAGAAATTCTCGAATCAATAAGGAATTCTGGATAACCATTTTGTACAAGAATAGAGCGAATATTATCTAGTTCATGTTTTAATGTGGATTTAGAGCAGATTTTTAAGGCTCGATGTGTTAAAGTATCAATGAGATTTGTTTTACGTTGTTTTGGTCCAAAGGAATTCCAGTGAATATATTGACCTGTGAAAGTGGGCTTTCGATAGACTGAAGTGATGAATTTATTATCAGATTTCGTAACAAGTACATCCAAAAAAGGTAGAGAATTATTGGTTTCAATTTCGTTGGTAAATTTTAAGGAGGGGTGAAGCGAGTTAAGACAATTTAAAAATTTTTGGAATTCAGTTTCTTTGTGAAAAAGGGAAAAAGTGTCATCAACGTACCGACAGTATACGGTAGGTTTTGAAATTTCATTGAAAAGTTTTGATTCATAATAGCCAACGAATATATTTGCTAGAGCGGGACCAAGGGGACTACCCATAGCAACTCCATCAATTTGCCTGTACATAATGTTGTTAAAGCTAAATTCAACAGAAGTGGTTGCAGTTTTCATCAGTTCAATAAAAACATGTTTAGGAATAACTGGAGCAGGGAGGTGACCGTCGTAAATTGTTTTAGTACAAATTTCAATGGTTTTCGAATAGAAGAACGTAAACAACCAGAACGTCCAGGTAAACTAGCTAATTCAATACCGCACTGTGACTCAGCGATTGGAAACCATTTGTTACATAACCAAAAATGTGCATCTCACTATAAGGACAATCAATTTTTTATTCTCTCTAAAGCACGATCCGATTTCCACTTATCAGTCTTAGAATCAATTTCTATCACTCTTCGAAAACCTAATTTGTGTATACAGAAAGAGTTTGTTTACAAACATAAATTGTTAGCATAATTGTAAAAATTTTCTTTTTTAGTTCCAAATTTTAACACAAAGCTTGCATAATTTTGTTCCTTTTTTTGCCAAAAAATTTCTTACGCTGACGAAACGTGATTTTATTTATTAATACTTTTCAATTATTATGATAACTATTATTAACCTTAATTTTTAGCCAATCAGAATCAGCTTTATAACTTTTGAAATACTACATTCAGTTCTGCAATTCATTCTAGCGAAACCTTCTGAAGAGAGCTAGACGAAAACGTTCGAGTTTTCAAAACAGCCTTTTTTAAGGCTACTTAATTAACAAAAGAGCTTTAAATGAAGCATTTGTTGTTAAAAGCTATTTTAAAGTTTTGTACCAACAAAAAACTTATCAAGATCTCTCTTATACGAAAGCTTGAGCAGTATCTTGTTCATAGCGTATCGCGTTTCTTGTTAAAAACGGTGACATGTTCATGATTGGAGTTTGAAAATCTGATTACCTTAATTTCCAGTGTAAAATAGAGTAAGCGAAAAAATTTTTTATAATGCACCTTGATTTTTATAGCTTTTAACAACCGTCTGTAAAAAGAAATTTCATTAAAAGCTTAAACCAAAAATTTTGATTTCAAATACCGACTTAAGCTTAGCTGCTAGTTTGATCCCAGTCAAGTACAACAACCGTTTATGTTAAAAAGTTTTACATTTTTTCACTTTTACTAAGAAAATTCATCAGAAAACTAAACATTTTAATACATTTTACCAACTAAATTTTCTAAACTTAACATTTCTTTAAAATTTGAAGTCAAAGAAGGCCAACGTAAGCAAGATCAATTCCAAGAAAAGTGTGTTGTTTTTTTGAAAATATAATAAGATTTATTCTATTAATCCCTATTACAGTTAGTTGTTATATCTAAATAAAAACAAACCAATCTGAAATTATTTAATAAACTTATTGACTAGCTCGAAATCTAAAAATAAACTTTTGAAAAATCTAAAAATAAACTTTTGAAAAAGCAAAGTTTTAGCTTGGTTATTTTAAAAAATAGCTAAAACTTTGCTTTCAGAATACGGTTTTGTTTGGGGTAACAAACACAAATAAAGTAAAAAAACCAATAAATTTAGTCTTTTATTTTGAACGTTGCTAACAAATGAGAAAATGGTTTGGACATCAACCATGCCAAAGAAACCGTCTACGGGTATTAAAAATTGACTTTTTTAGCTTTATTTTCTATACCAACGTTTTGTGGTGAAGTTTTAAATTATTGCACTGGTTTAACCAACATACTTTAGTTTTTCTTTAACCCAAATAAACGTTTTAACCAAAAGCTTCACTAATTGATATTAAAAATTGATCCACGAATATAATTTTATACATTTTCAGACGGAGGTTTTATGATTCGGTGTTAAAAATTGCAAAAACTCTGAAACTAATTGTCAGCATTTAAAAATTCTCTCAAGAATCGCACATTGTAAAGTTTTTGTATGGAAACACTAGATTCCTTTTACGTGAAACAATTTAACTTTTTGAAAGTCCGACCTTTCTTCCAAGTGTCTTACATTTTAAAGTTTTAATACAAAAACACTAGCTTACTTAAAATCAAATTTTTACTTAATCGACTTTAATCCACTTGGAATAAGCTAGTCTGATATAATTATCTACGCCGTTATCTAACTGTACAAATGCTTGATAGTTCGTACTATTACGTAACAATGGGGTTTGTTGTACAGTTGTGTTTTGCCTTGTCATTTGCCTGTACAGTTGTGTTCAGGCTTAGTAAGCTTAGTAGTGTTTAGCTTTGAGTCGTGTTATTATTTATTTCTTTTATTTGCAGACGAACGATTTCGTCATTTTCGTTTTGTTATTAAATTTTATATCATTTCGAAAATGAGTCACGTTCTTTTACTAACCTGGTGAAAGTAAACTTTGATTTGCTCCATTGCATTATTCAACTGTTTCGGTTAATTTAATTCTTTCGTTTTTTTATTTTTGTTTTGATTGGTATCAATTGAATAAATTAATAGGTTTGGTTTGCGATTTCATTATAGCCATCACCATAGTTTATGAAAAAAATAATAAAATTAAAAAATAAACATAAGCTCTAGATCTTTCTTCGAAAATTTTTGTTGAAAAAAAACTCTCTTATTATTATTGAAAATCGTTAGTTTATGGCAAGCAAAAAACTACTATAAAAAAATGAGAAGAGAATCATTCCTAACTCTGCCAATGCTTTGATGAATATGACCAACATCAGTTTTGGCCAATACATTTATTTAATGAATATCACAAAAAAAAAGATTACTCTTGTGTGTGCATTTTTTCGATTGCTTAAATATATTACAGACAAAAAGTACTTTTGGTCATATTCATTAAAGAGATGGAAAGCTAGGAGTATTCCCTACTCATTTTTCTATATAATAACATTATAAATATTTTTTTTAATGTTTAATAGTCCTATCTTATGATAACAACGAAAACTCATAATTTGCGTTTTGATTTTGACTTATGCAAAATATCTCAAGACTAATTTGAAGCATAGATTTATATTTTGAAAAAATCAGTTTTTGACCTGATAAATATTGTTGTTACGTTTATTACACTATTTACCAAAAGATTTTTTTTATGTAGCTCAAGGTTTTTATGCTGGCTTTAACTATGCAGTATTTTAGGCGCTGAATTCAATTCTATATTTAATTTTTCTCTGTCAGGTCATACGTCAACAACAACAACAACAATATTTTAAAGACTAATTTGGAAAAGGGTGGTAGAGTTGTTTGCGTTGAAAAAAGTGGTAAAGAGTTTCCTCTCCAATAGATTGCTTCCTCAGCCTGGTGAAGGGGTTTGCGTTTTCTATGATGCAGTCTGGAGTTTTCAACTCCTCTCAGGGCTACCTAACTATCGGTAGGGTTGAAGGTGAGAAATAGACCAAAAACAATCTAACAAATGTAGCAAAATAAATAATCCGAATGACAATATTCATATTGCATCGGGCGTCGCGCAAGATAGAAAGGTCCACGTTTGGGCTTTAGGCAGAGAGGCCCGTTTGAAAAGTAAGCTATATTCTTCCCCACAAGCTGACCGTTACTGGAAACCCATCAATGCATTCGCTTTGCGTTTGGGGAGCAAATGGGGGTAGCGTACACTATCTGAACTCGAGTTGGTCCCAAACATGGGGATCTTTGGACGGGAAACTGGAACGTCACTTCTCTCAATGGAAAAGAACAGAAACTGATTTGGGAGGCAAAGCAGTATCATCTCGATATTATTGGAGTTTTCTCTACCAAGTGTCGTGGCTCTGATATGTTGAGTCGAATGAAGGCTGGAAGCTTTTCTACTCAGGTGTAGATGTAACCATATTCGCTCAGGCAGGGGTAGGCATTTTTATAATCCCTCGCTTGGCCCACTGTGTCACTGATTTCATCTCACTCAGAGGAAGGGTTTGTCTCTTTAAGTTTAGCCTACAGGAGAGGTCACGGTGTATTTTGCAGGTGTACGGATCAAACGCTAAAGGACAGTTCAAGCCTTTCTTAGATGAAGAAGGTGTTGCTTTACAGAAAGCAACATCTGCAGAGTTAATTGTCCTACCTGGTGATTTCAATGCACAGGTGGGTACGGACGACAAAACATGGAAGAGTGTTATCAAAAGACAAGGAGACTCCGACATTAATAAAAACGGAAAATTTTTGCTGTAGTTCTGTTCCACCAACGGACTGTGCATAATGAATATCTTTTTTCAATACAAGGAGATTTACAAGAGCACCTGGTACAAAGATTCGGTGAGACAGCGTTCTAGCATTGATTTCTGTATTGTCCTCAGCGGACTTGTTTTCTTCTGTAGTCGATGTTCGTGTTAAAAGAAAAGCTGAACTTTCTACCGACCATCAACTAGCGGTATGCATTATAAGAGGCCTGAACCACTCAAGAACAAGGAAACGAGTCATATCACCAAATAGTATACAGAATAAAGTAGGAGTTACTAGCAAACAAAAAGGTAAAACACACTTTTGCAAACAAACTTACTCCTGATACATCTGCATTGCATACATCTGCAGCTGCTAGTTGTGGTTACAAACATGTAGGAGATCAAATAGGTTGTGAAAAAAAAACTGCTTGATGGAACCAAGAAGTTAAAGAGGCTATCCGTGCAAAAAAAACTTTGTGTAGAGCTTGGTTAACAAACAAGTCATCTGAGCAGCTTCGATTGCAGCACTTCGCAGCACAGAGCAACTTTACAGCACGTAAGACTGCCGCCACTATTGTCAAACAATCTAAAGAAAAGTCATAGGAAGAATTTGGACAAAAGTTGGATACAGACTACAGATCGGCTAACAAAGTATTTTGACAAACTATACGTCATTTCGCGGCAAACGAACACCAGTTGCCATCTTCATCAAAGATAATAATGGTGTGCTTCGAAAGCATCTAAAGGGCAGTCTAAATTGTTGGAGAGAATACTTTTATGAGCTTTTAAATCCAGTAACAGTCCAACATTTAGAAACATCTGAGGAACAAACTGGTGAAAAAACTTATCTAAAGCACAGGTGAGCATAGCACTAAAATTTTTGAAAATTGGCAAGGTCCCTGGAAAAATTGATATTCAACCCCAAATGTTAAAAGCTATAAACAACTTTGGGGTTCATTGGCTGACTCGTGTGTTCCAAGTAGCTAGGAAAACTGGTGAGGTACCGAAGCAATGGCAGACCAATGTGTCAATACCTATTCAAAAAAAATGAGATCAGAAAATGTCCACTAACTACAGGAACATTTCTTTATTAAGCCTTCCTGAAAAAGTCTATGCAAAGTGCCTTGAAAAGAGATGCCGTGAAATAGTCGAACCTCAATTTCAGGATGCACAATGGAAATTTTGTTTGTACTTAGTTTACTGCTAATAATGGAAATTTTGTCCTGGCAGATCTACCATCGATCATATCTTTGCCATTTAGCAAGTTTTTAATAAATCCTGGGAATATGCCAAAGAGGTGTATATATGCTTTGTAGACCTTGAAAAAGCATATGACCGTTTCCCAAGAGACAAGCTGTGGACAGTACTGTGGGATTATGACGTGAGAGGTCAGCTATTAGCTGCTATCAAATCGTTGTATAAACAGTTAGAAGTCTGTGTTCGGGTCGATGGCAGAAAAATAAACCCGTTAATGACAGTGTTGGACCACGACAGAGCTGTGTTTTTTCTCCTCTTTTGTTCATTACATGCATGGACAGGATAGACAAAGACAGTTCCTTCAGTAGTGGCGTCACATTTGGGGAGAGTAATGTTCTGCTGTTTGGTGGTAAATTTAACTACAAAAACAAATCATTAAACTTACCACGGCAAAAAGATCTATCTCATAAAAAGAAATTTTTTAGTATTACATGGAAAGATAGAAAAACAGGCAATTCGATAAGAGAACAAACTAAATTGCATAAGATATTGTCAAGGCAGCTTAAAAAATTGAAATGAAAATGGGCTGGGCATAGCACAAAAAACAATAAGCCTTTCTCTAGCCACTTAGTGAACATGGCAATGTTACCTAACGCGTCAAGTTATTGCTTTATTTAGTTTGTTATACACAGCCAAATCATGAAGCGAATAGCGTATTTCGGTGATTTGAGTTTGAGCTTGGGCTATAAATTTAGTTTAAATTTTACAATCTATTAGCTATGTAATGAAAACTAATCTTATTCACATATTAGGCTAATTTTGCTTTTTGTCAAATACTGCGGCTACTTTTTTAAAAAATTTTTCTGAACATTTTTCACATTGTAGCTCGCGGTAATTTTGGTTTTAAAATTTTTGTAAGTTCAATGTTAGTTTAAATTAAAACCAAAATTAGGCAGGCGACCAAACTATTTTGTAACTGTAGTATGGTAAGCAGATTTTGTTAATTTGATTTACAAATATATTAACTATTTATACGTTTGTATCAAAAATTTTTGTAGAAATGAGTAAAATAATTACAACTCTTGTTTCAAATTATATGTTCGGATCTAATTTGTTTCTTCTATTTGTATTCTGGTATCTTTTTGTATTTCCAACTTTAATGAAGTCA
This sequence comes from Diplosoma virens, assembly GCA_963680785.1. NCBI lineage: Eukaryota > Metazoa > Chordata > Ascidiacea > Aplousobranchia > Didemnidae > Diplosoma > Diplosoma virens. Next base: position 65,051,757 of record OY796880.1, on the reverse strand, counting down.
TGTTGCCAGACATAATAAATTTTAGTTAATGTATTTGCTAATATTTTCTGATAACTTTTTTCATTCAATTACTTAGAAAAAATAAAGATAGCTCATAACAAATATTTGCGCATTGCTTTTTGATGAAGTATAGCTTCTTGTAACCTTTATCTTTTACAATTACTAGCTAAAATTAATCAAAAAGTAATAATATTTTAATGCTCTAATAATTATTTTTGGTATCACACTTATTTGTTTTTGAGTAATTTAGTTTTTAGATTAACTACTATTTTTAATTGATTCAAAATATGCAAGTTTGTAGGTAAGCATTCAAGCTCATTGTAAATTATCAAGCTGTCTGTTTTATGATTTGATAATTTTGGGACTTGTTGTATGTTTCTCTTTCAAGCATCTGCAGTCACAACAAGGTGGCTAAATCATTGCATAACTCCCATGCGTATTAATGCATTTTAATCTACTGCCAGTACGCACTTGCACTGCAACCTTTTAAATTAAGTATTTAATAACTAATTGAATCAAAATACAACAACTGAAACAACCATCACAAACATACATAATAATTTATAGGCCTACTATTAAAATACTATCCTTAGTATATACCAGCATAAACATTTCTATAAAACCAAGTAAGGTCTATCAGAATGCTGTAACGAAAATTGTTTATCATAATAAATTTACTAAATAATTTGGTCGTCCTGTCTTTAGCTTGGTCATTTACCCACTTAAAAGTATAACCTAATAAGTAAAAGAAATTAATTTTTATTACCTTGCTAACAGATTCTAAAATTTAAACTTATCAATAGTCCCAACTCAAATTTAAATCATCAAAATAAACTATCCTCTTTATGACTTGGCTGTTAAAACAGACTAAATAAAGCGAAAGGTTGTTGGGCATAGCAACGTTGCCATTGTAGCTCTCAAGCTACGTCACAATTCATCTTTGTCTGGAAAAAATGTGCGTAAAAAATAAGAAGCGTTTTTTTTTATTACATGTATTATCATTTTGACTGACGACGAGATAAGTCAGAAAAGAAATGAAGAAAATCGTTGTTCTAATTCTGTCGCTTTTGGCTTTTACTAGTTTTTTGAGAAAATAGTTATTGACGTGATTAACCGCTTAACGAATTATCTTGTAATAAATTAAATAAAGTGAAACTGCTTGAACTACACGAAGAAACTGGAAAAGAATTAATTTTTTGAACTCTTGATCAATTTAATAAGTGAGTGATGGTAGTAGTATAAAAGTATATACTAACCTATATATATATACATATCTACCTATATATAACCGGTACACCATGTTTCCTTGGTGGCTGGAAAAGCGCTTATTGACGATAGATAGACCAAACAAGTAACAGAATGAACATCGTGTGACAGAAAAAGAACTAGAGTAAACAAACACAAGATTGGCATACCAACTATATAAATTTAACTTCAGATAAACCAAAGTGAACCTGGATTGAGAAAGCTGGAAGAAATTGGAGAAGGCCTTTTTCCAAAGTGAAATTAATTGTCTGATGGTCATGGTACAAGTATATGTTGAAATAAACTTTAAAACTTAGTTTTTAGAAAATTTTCAAACTGTTTGATAGTGTAATTCTAATGTAAAACAAAGATTATCGTAAGTTTAAATCATAAATAGAAAAACTAATTATAACTTACTCATTGATCATTAAAATTTATTTTAGGCGAGCACACAGCGGTTCAGTCATTAGCAAAGGTTATGATTGAAGTTTTTTATTAATGTTATATGTTTAAACAAACTAAATTAGCATTGACATAAAGTTTTTGAAAGCGCCAGTAAAAAATTGAATTTTTTGGCACCGTGATGGAATGCAAAAGAGCGCTGTTTTTAGTGTTTGTATTATCTTGGTTCAATTGCTTTGCCACATTATCGACATTATCTTGGTGTAAATGTTGCACCTTTAAAAAAAGAACATTTTTTTGCATGACATTTAAAAAATAGTTTTACGTAACTGTCATTACATTTTACAAAAGCTCAAAAATTACCAAAAATTTAAACATTCAGCAATAAGCTTCTTTGAAAGCAGGCCGAGTTGGCCTAATCGCTTGACGGTTAATCTAAGTTTAATGGTTTAACTTTAACGCCTTTTACTTTGTCCTATGTGTCAAGATCGTAAACGATAGGATATAAATTTATTTTGAACTTTTTGTTTTCGATTTATTTTTAAGTAAATTTGTCTACAGTTGAAATTTTTCTATTTTTGAATTGACAAAATCTAATCAGTTTAAAAGTGTTTATGGTTGTTGGCTCATTTCGTAGTTTGTAGTATAGACTCGCTTTCAACTTTAACTTTGATCGATTTTTATCTCTATCTAATGTTGCTAGGTTGTCCATTTTTTTTGACATGTATCCTAATACAACGCTTTTATGATGGCACCTTCTGATAAAGTATCCAGATGTAAACTATCGCCGAGGGTTTACAAAATTTATTATATTACGAATTCATAGATTAAAAAATTGGAAAAAATTGAAGACAAGACTGAAAAAAAGCTCAATCTATTAGTTTATAGAATTATGGTTTTATATTGTTTCAAATTAAAAGATTCACAAACAAACTACCAGTTTGTTAATTCTAGATTTATTTACAAGATGGGATTCAGACGAATTAAGGCGCGTTTACAGCCGTTTACAGTACTTTTTTCTTTCAGGGCGATTTTGGTTTGTTTCATTGACGCTCATATTCACTCATTTTTTCATGAAAATATTAGTGGATTTGAGCGTCAATAAAACAAACCAAGATCGCGCTGTAAGAAAAAAGTACTGTAAACGGCTGTAAACGCGCCTTTATACACTTTCACAGATGAAGAGCAAGGTAAATTTCATTTACAGACTAGTTTTTGTTGCAAAAACTTTGTCAATATCATTAAACAAAGATATTCTAATAAAGAATTTTTAATTCTTAAAATTTAGATTGTTAAGTACTGTAAGTTCATATGTATCTATACTATTGACTTTTCTCCATTTTTGATCGGAAAAATTTAATCAGTTTGAAAAGTAAGTAAGTTAACTAAGTTGATTTACTGATACCAAAATTAAATTTATTAAATGAAAAGTCGATTTTATGAATGAAAAGTTTTAAATGAAATCTTGTTTGTGTCTCGCTGTTAAGAAACCTTTTCAAAAAAAAAAAAAATTGAAAGAAAACTTTGGAATACATGACTTGATCGCAGCTGACATTCCAGCGTTACTTTCCATGTTTTTGCCATAGCCGACAATTGGATTATGATTTCTTTTTACCGAAATAATGAAAATTGAATAATGAAAATTGAATAATCGAGGAAGAAAATAACTTAATTGATTTGCCATACGATTTTTTTTCCAATCAACATTTGTTCAAACAAACTTGATTGAATTTCGGTTATTTGATCTAAAATCTTATTCATCAATTAAGAAAAAGCAATTGAAACCATATTACCGTCAAATGTAGTCTTCTTAAAAATTCTTTTTTATATATTGTAATATGTGACCAAAGGAACGAAATAGTCTCTGTTGCTAGCACTTCTATTAAACTAACAAAAAATCTTTCACCGCTCATTTATAAAGGCTGAGCAAGACGTCTATCAAAATGGCGACTGTGAAACCGTCTTGAAATGGCAGAAATAAATGCGTTGATCTAAACAAAAAGTTTATTCCATTGATTTATGGATTTATTTCTTTAAGACAAAAAGATTTAATAGCAAACAAAAAGTTTTTTTAAATACTAATTAAGATTTTGTATCAGGTTTATTCGGAATAAGCGATTCAGACGAATTATCCACTTCCACAGATGAAGAGCAAGGTAAATTTCATTTACAGACTAGTTTTTGTTGCAAAAACTTTGTCAATATCATTAAACAAAGATATTCTAATAAAGAATTTTTAATTCTTAAAATTTAGATTGTTAAGTACTGTAAGTTCATATGTATCTATACTATTGACTTTTCTCCATTTTTGATCGGAAAAATTTAATCAGTTTGAAAAGTAAGTAAGTTAACTAAGTTGATTTACTGATACCAAAATTAAATTTATTAAATGAAAAGTCGATTTTATGAATGAAAAGTTTTAAATGAAATCTTGTTTGTGTCTCGCTGTTAAGAAACCTTTTCAAAAAAAAAAAAATTGAAAGAAAACTTTGGAATACATGACTTGATCGCAGCTGACATTCCAGCGTTACTTTCCATGTTTTTGCCATAGCCGACAATTGGATTATGATTTCTTTTTACCGAAATAATGAAAATTGAATAAACTATTTATCGAAGAAGAAAATAACTTAATTGATTTGCCATACGATTTTTTTTCCAATCAACATTTGTTCAAACAAACTTGATTGAATTTCGGTTATTTGATCTAAAATCTTATCCATCGATTAAGAAAAAGCAATTGAAACCATATACTGTCACTGTGGTCTTCTTAAAAATTCTTTTTTATATATTGTAATATGTGACGTCGTCGTTTGAAGAGTATCCACTCCAGGTCAGACACAAACAGGACTGGGGCCGAGGGTTTATCCTTCTACTACCATAGACTGCTGCACTGCCCGGATCAGATGCAAGCAGTGGTGTTGTTACGTCGTTCGCGTAAATTAATGAGAAGTAGATGCTGGGCTCGGGTTTCGAGCCGGTGCGCCTTTAGTATCGGCGCTGAATAATCAGCGCTACCTATTAGTTGCGTTCTTGCGCGGCTGTTGGCCATAAACTGATGCCACGTTGTATTGGTACGCCTTTTGACTTGAGCTGGCTGGGACTTGGCATTTTGCACAGTCTTCAGATTGATTTGGCTGCTATATTTGTCCCTTTGGACGTTGTCTACTTAGAGTAGAGAATTTGATATTTGATACTTCCTTTGCTCGTCCGCCCAACATCGTTGGTGAGTGTGTATTGTGTTTACGCGTTAAAGTTAATTGATGTAATGTTTGTGTTCTTGTTTAGAAAACCGTTTCGGACTGGCGCCGCCATTATTGTTTTGTTTTGTGAAATAAAATTATAAATCTGGTGCTGGTCGTGAAGCGCGTTTGTGAGGAGTTGGAGGAAGGACGTGGCAGTTTGCGAAAAGTTACGAAAGTTTTCAACGACGTGTTATTCATTTGGAAGTCGAAAAAGGTTTTCGATGAGTTTTTCTTTTCAAAATCGAAAGAAAAGTTTTCAACGATTGCTTCTTGAAGTTTTCTTCACCTTCGAGTGCGAAGAAAAAGTTTTCAACGGTTGCTTCTTGAAGTTTTCTTCACCTTCGAGTGCGAAAAAAGTTTTCAACGTTGCTTGAAGTTTTCTTCATCTTCCGAGTTCGAACAAAAGTTCTCATCGGTCGAAAAAGGTTTTTGACGTGTTTCCCCTTTCAAAGTCGAAAGGAAAGGTTTTCGACGGTCTCATCGTCATCGTTGGCAAAAAACGTTTTCGACGTCCTCTTCATTTTGGAAGTTTTCAACAATCTCTTCGTCTTTCAGGTCAGCCTTAAAGACCCTCACGAAGAAGCTTTATCTGTACTTTCATCGTTTAACTGGTGATCAAAAATATTTCCGAAGAGCGTCAAAGTCTACGACGGCAAACATCCATCAACATCAACAGCGTAAACGGTACTAAATTTCAATTACTACACTTGAAATCTCATAAAATCGTTGGAACGATTTGTAACAATAATAACATATTTATATTTGCAAAACCTAAGGTAAATTGTGTGACAAGACGTGAAACTTATAATTTGAACTTATTGCTATTATCGTTTGGTTTATTGTTTATACTGTTTGGCATAATGACATCTGAGGAAAATAAAACTAATATTAACTTGGCGATCGAAAACTTAAAATTGCAACTAAATGGAAGTTATAGATGCGCAGAAAAGTTAATGTCGTTACGAAATCCTGACGTAGACAAACTTAATACTGTTTTTGATAAAATTGACCAAGAGCACAAGACCTTAATATTAATTGATTCTATGATTGATAACTGTGTTGATTCCACGCTTATTGCCGCTGTTACTCATAACAAGTTCGAGTTTGATACCCGTAGGGAGGAATGGTTTCTAAAAATTAGGGGTTCGTTTTGTGATGATGCCAACCTGCCCTCATCAAGTAAACCCGGTCCCGATTTATTAAGTTCAAAGGCCCCCAGCGAATGCTCTAGAGCCTCAAACTTGAGCTCGAAATCTTCTAACTTTTCTAGCACGTCATCTAGAATTAGTATGAAACGTCTCCGCGCTTGCGAAAAACTTAAATTAGCACAACTAGAGGCCGCTCAGCTAAAAGAAGTTATTGAGGAGGAAGAAGCCAAACAAAGGATACAGCAGAAAGAAAATGAGCTGAAACAAAGGATACGGCAAAAGGAGGCTAGCAGAAAATTAGAATTAGCGAATGCTCAGTACGAAATCTGGATGGAAGCAAATGTCAAGGCAGAACGCGACCTTGAGGTAAAATCACGCGACCCTTTGGGCAGTTCGCAGTTAAAGAAAGAGCTCTCTCTTCAAGCTAAACCCTTTTCCCCGGCCATTAGTAACGCCTTTCTAAGTTCATCATCACAATTGCTTAAGAGCGGTGCAGAATGTAAGGCCGATATTATTAGAGCGCCAGAGAGTCAGAACGCCCCTTTACCACAAAGTGGTCGAGTAAATTTCGCTCCTGAAATGACTTCAAATCTATACGACTATAGATCCGCAGGCGTTGGGCAACACTATTTTCCGGATGAAACGGTCGACGAACCCGGGCCGAGCCATGCCCCGAAAACGGCTCCTGTCTCTTTATTATATCCTTACGCAGTGAAATACGATGATCTGTTTTTACCACGCCCAGAGTTATCTAAATTTTTAGGAGACCCTTTGGAGTTTAAGCTATTCATCAGTAACTTTGTAACGCATGTCGAGTCCAGATTGCAAGACCAGAGAGCACTTCTTTGTCTACTCGTTCAGCATTGTACGGATCCGGTTAAAGAAAAGATACAACATTTTTCTGAAACAGGTCAAAATTGTTACCGATTAGCTAAGGATCGCCTTTTTAAGGAATATGGCTCGCCGTGGATCGTATCAGATGTTTGCGAACAAAGACTCAAGAAATTCCCTTCGATTATTTCAGGTGATGCAAAGGAACTGAAAAGATTTGCAGAGCTTCTAGAAAAGTGTAGTGTCATAGTTAAGGACATCAGATGCTACAGCAACCTTGACTCTTTAGACGCGTTGACTCTACTAGTGAAAAAGTTACCGTACAACCTAAGAACCAGGTGGGTAAAAAGGGCCGTTCAAGTAGAAAATAGGTCAGGAAAATTGGCCAATTTCTCACACTTTAGTGAATTCATTCAACAGGAGTCTGAAGAGGCAAATTCTTTATTTGGCTTAAGATGTTTAAACCAGGGAATCGAACCGTTTAAAATAACGTTCCGGTTCAGGTTCAGGTTCGGCAAATTTTATTTTTAAAGGTTCAGATCCGGTTCAGGTTCAGCAAAAAATTTTTTTTTGGGTTCAGTTCCGGTTCGGGTTCAGCAAAAATTTTTTTTCGGGTTTAGTTCCGGTTCAGGTTCAACAATTTTTTTTTTAGGGGTTCAGTTCCGGTTCAGCTCCGGTTCGGGTTCGGAATATATATTTTTTTATCTATTTCTTTCAAGCGTTAGGACTGTAAACACAATTTCTTACCTCATGTTATCATGGGCGCCCGTAGACGCGCTTCCTGGAGGAGTGATGGCAAACAGTCGGAAACACAAAAAATATTCTTAAAAAGGGTTTTTAAAAAAATTCTGGTACAAGTTTTAAAAAAATTAAATTAAACTAATTCACCGGCATGGGTGTTGGTTGTAAAAACCAAGTCTTACCAATATATTTATTTATCAATGCGAGCGCCAAAAGCGGAAACGGAAGATTTTTGTTGTTTTGGGATTTCAAAGCTTTCTTATAGATTGCGTTTACATGAGTTTATATAGATCTTTCTTCGACTAGCCACTGATACACCTGTCTAAGAATTTTTTGATAATTTTTTAGTGGCGGCCCTCACGCAGAAGGTTTACTAGTTATGAAACGTCATTAAGGTTCATTTTTACTTCGAGCGTAGATTGGAGTATTCTTTGATTTTTTTAATGATTTTTTTGCTTCGTTTTGCCTTTAAGCGCGGAAAGAAGTAAAAAAATTAATAAAACAAAAAATACTTCGTTTCAAGCCGGTAGTGGAAACGGGCCTTTATCTTACGTAATCTAAATTTAAAGTTTTAAACAAATTAAACATTTAGTCATTCAAGTTTATAATAATAAAAAATTGACGCATAAAGACTCTTTTCCCACTATGAGCGTGGAATGGAGTACAGTGGCGAGCAAAAAAGTAAGATTTTCTATTTTAAATTAAATTAAATTTTTTAAAAATAAGTTAGTTGCAATTGAATTATATTTCTAAAAAAAAAAAATTAATATTGGATTTAATATAATTTTTTGTGCTCTTTTAATGATATATTACTTGATATATATTAATATATTTCAATTTTAACAATGATATTTTTAAAAAATCTTAAAAAATAAAAAAGTCTTACTTTTTTTGTTCGCCACTGTACTCTTTACTTGATTTATTGACTTTATGTGCTCACTTAGATTTTAAGAGCGGAAAGATGATCAAAAGAAACAAAGAATGCTCTATTCCACGCTCGTAGTGGAAACGAGCCTTAACTTTTAGAGGTTTTTAATGCATATTTATGTATTATTTTGTAAAATTTAAAATTTGAAAAAGCGAGTCCCCCTTTTGGTTCTCCTGGCGCACGTTTATGTATCTAGTGCACATATTTTTTCTTCATTTCTCGGCTGATAAAGTCGTTTATGACGTTTCTTTATTGGCACCAAGTGCTCAAACAAATTGTGGCAACATCAAACGGTAACATTTGATTTAACAATTACAACTAGAAATAAATTAAAAATTAAATCAGTTTGTTGTATAAGATTTTTTTTTTCTTAATTGTATATTGATCACTGCTTGCTTACAAACTGGTACTAAGAACTTGCTGCTTTTTATTTTAATAAGTGTATAGCGATGAAAGGGTAAAAATTAGGTGTGGGTCCAATTGTTTAAAAAAAGTTTTAAATTCAAGCAAATTCAAATTTACGGGAGACAATCATTTCTCAATTCGTAAAACCAGCAAAATGGTTTTTCAGCATTTGATTAAAGACTTTTTCGATAAACACTAGCTTGATATTGGCAGAAAAATACTCTGACTCCTCCATAATATTTTGTTTGCCAAGCTAACTATTGGCGACCAAAACTATTTAGTGTTAACTCAAAGTCAGATTGTGCTACTAAATTTTGTTTGCAGGGGTAACTTATACAACAATATAATTTGCTTATGGTTTTTTGGTTGCATTCTACATAAAGATAACTGACGCAAAACTTTTGTAATGAACCAGCAAATATGTGGTTCTTGTATTAAAAGTTATTTGTCCTGTTGCTACAATTTTGGTAGGCCTGAAAGTTAACAAAAATTTAATTTTAACGTAATACTTGATAAATGAAAAAGCACGCTAGATAAACGTTTTTTTTTTGAAAAAATTTTGTTTTTTTGAAAAATCAAAAATTAAATAACTTTATTGCATTGCTTGCTCAAAAATATTTTTTACTCAATCTCGACTGTTAGGGATACTATCATGCTAGTGAAAACCATTTGAGGCAAATATAAGTTATACTGAATTCGAATCATTCGATAAGTTTACATTGCTTTTTTTATTAACTTCTCCACGCAACTAAATTTCAGTCGAGTGGCTCCCCAACAGCCTGCACTGTGCAGCTTTGATTTTTTAATGGCGTCAAATAATTTTGCTTCACCAAAGATGGTTTCCCTATGTTTGCTACGTCTCTATATTAATATGTATTTTTTTTAATAGTATGGCACTGTAAAAAGCTTAAGAACAACTGCTTTAGCATATATTTAAAATTTCGCTTTCTTTAATCTAGCAAGTGACATGTTTTTGCTTTAACTTCTCGCCTAAAAAGTCGTTTATAACGTTTCTGTATTGCCACACAACAAGTATCGTGACCAAAAAAATTGCGGCAACTTGAAAAACAAAATTGTAATTCTGATTCTTCTACAAATAACTTTAAAATTAAAATTAGAGCATGAAACGGTCGAACCGGATCCATTTAAAATAAAGTTCCGGTTCAGGTTCGGGTTCAGCAATTTTTTTTTCTACGGGTTCAGCTCCGGTTCAGGTTAAGCAAATTTTATTTTTAGGGGTTCAGTTCCAGTTCAGGTTCAGCAAATTTTATTTTTTCGGGTTCAGTTCTGGTTCGGGTTCAAAAAATAATAACGGTTAATACGGGTTTACGGATCCGGTTCGGGTCCCGTTCGACACCCTGGTTTAAACATAAAGCCATCAACGTCTAAGGTAAAGGCTGCTTACACTACAACCTCCTTTAACAGTAGCAATCGAGGATTGAAGCCCCAAAATCGTTGGGGAGAATGTTGGTACTGCAAATCTAGTACACATAGGTTAATTGACTGTAAAGAATTTATAAAAATTTCGATTGATGACCGCTTTGAATTTATAAAACGCTCAAAATTATGCCATAAATGCTTCAGCTCGAGACATGGCACCCCCAATGTAAAAGGGTTAATTCTTGTGCAGTAGAAGGCTGCACCAACCCATTCCATCACACGCTATTACATTTTACAAGAAAGAGATCCCCAGTTTCCAAAGGGACCGCGTCTGAAGTCAGCAATCTAATAACTGATAATCCACCAGAAAACACTATTGCGCTCTCTACAGTTTCAAAGGCCACCGATTCGGATGCAAATGTATACCTTTGTGTAGTTCCAGTTAGGGTTAAGTATAAAGAAAAGGAAGTTCTAACGTATGCGTTCTTGGACCAAGGATCTACTCACACGTTTTGTGACAAGACCCTTATTCAGTCACTAGAAATAACTGGTCGATCCGAAAAAATTTGTTTGCAGACCTTGGCAGGTTCGGTTAAAGGATATGACGGCATATCTTATGAACTTGAAGTCTCTGGTTTAGATGGAGAGGTGTACTACACCATACCTAATGTTTTCTCGATCGACGAAATACCAGTTCGGCCTAATCTTGTTCCGACGCAAAGGAAAATTTTGGACCTTCCTCATCTAAAAGGAATAAAACTCGACACTTTATCTAACGTCGAGGTCGGTTTATTAATTGGAGTAGACGTGCCAGAGCTGTTCTGTACTAGCGAATTTCGCAAAGGACCGCGTTGTACTCCGTCAGCTATTTATACACCTCTGGGCTGGTCTTTGCTCGGGCCTTCTCTATCACCATCTTATTCTACGAATTGCAAGGTTCACTTTTCACGTAAGACAGATGACGCAGCTTATCAACTTATAGAGAGTTTATGGGATTCAGAATTTGTAAAGGGTACGACTGTTTTAGATACTCCAAACTCCAAGGAAGATCGTGCGGTTTTTCATTTAATGCAAGATTCGGTTACCATACACAAAGGACATTATCAGCTCCCGTTACTTTGGAGACACTCTCAAGTAAGTCTTCCCAACAACTACGCGATAGCAAAGCACAGACTCGCAGCTTTAAAGCGTAGGTTTTTAAGCGATTCACATCTAAAGGCTAAGTATGTTGACGTAATAAATGGCTATCTAGAAAAGGGGTACGCAAGAAAACTAACAAGTCAAGAATTAAGTGTTAACGTGGCTACTAAGTGGTACCTGCCTCATCACCCAGTGGTCAACCCAAATAAACCTAAGAAAGTGAGAGTTGTATTTGACTGTGCAGCTAGATACAGCAACGTATCTTTAAACGATAACTTAATGCGAGGTCCCGACTTGATGAACAGTCTAATTGGGGTCCTGACACGATTTCGAAAGAACCGCATAGCACTTGTAGGCGATATAGAGGCAATGTTTCAAGTGTTTGTGAAACCTGAGCATGCTAATGCCTTACGTTTTCTTTGGTGGCCAAACGGATGTCTAGAAGAAACTCCAGCTTCCTATCAAATGTTATTGCACATTTTTGGTGCAAAATCTTAACCTAGCTGCGCCAACTTCCTGCCTGCGACAAACTGCATTAGACTTTGCACACCTTTATGATCCAACTATATTGGAGATTGTACGCAACAACTTTTATGAGGACGATTGTCTATTCTCGGTTTCATCAGTAGAAGAAGCGATTTCCGCTCAAAAGTCATTATGTGAATTACTTAGAAGGCGTGGTTTTCATTTGAAAAAGTAGCTGTCAAACAATAAGCAGGTTATAAAGGCCATTCCTGATAGTGAACGTGCCAGGTTGGTAAATAACTATTCTTTTGACGTAAGTTCGCATGAGCGAGTCTTGGGTGTAAATTGGGACATAAAGGAAGATCAATTTACGTTTTTCATCAACCTCCCTCATAACCCCTTTACGAAGCGCGGCTTACTGTCCACCATAGCAAGCTTGTACGACCCACTTGGTTTTGTTTCCCCAGTTGTCTTGGAAGCCAAAGTGTTCTTGCAGGGTCTTACTAGACGAAAGGCGGGATGGGATGAAGAAATTACTAGTTCTGAGTCAGAAAGGTGGTCTAATTGGTTGTCACTTCTTTCTCGACTTAATGAAGTATCCGTTCCGCGTTGCTTCAAAACTCAAGAATTGGCAAAGTTAAAAAATGCTGAAATACACAATTTCTCGGATGCTTCCTCTTTTGCTTATGGAGCTTGCTCATATCTGCGATTAATAGATGATAATGGTAACGTGGCGTGTTCGTTTTTAATTGGCAAGTCGCGCGTGTCCCCAATTAAAGCTATCTCAATCCCCCGATTAGAATTGACCGCAGCTGTTTTGGCCGTGAGATTAAATGACAAAATGCAAAAAGAGTTAAATCTAGAGTCTTGTACTTCAATCTTCTGGTGTGATTCCACAGCGGTGCTCAACTGTATAAAAAATCGAACTAAGCGTTTTCCCGTCTTTGTAGCTAATAGACTTGCAATCATTGAGCAAGGCAGCGACCCGAATAATTGGCATTATTTACCGTCAAAGCTAAATCCAGCTGATTTACCTAGCAGAGGCGTATCAGCATCATCTATCGAGCAATTAAACGCTTGGCTACAAGGACCAGGGTTTTTTCAAGAACCTATTCTAGATTTTAGTAAATTTGAACTTCCAGATAAAAAATTACCTGAGGAATTTTGCTTCACAGATCGACAATCAGTGTATGCAAGCTTGATGGTTGACACCGCAGATGTGATAAATCGCTTAATTAACCGTTCTTCGTCTCTGTACAAACTAAAGAGATTAACGTCTTGGCTTTTACGATTTAAAAATTTCCTCGTAAGCAAATTCAGGCATTCTCGCTTTAGGTTTGACTCTGCACTCACTGTAGATGAACTGAACACCGCAGAGAGAGCACTTATCAGATATGTGCAACGACAACATTTTCCATTTCTTACTGATCTAAAGAGTAAAAATAAAGCAAAAACCTTCCCGCGTTATATGCAAAAACTACAACCCTTTGAAATTGACGGGATAGTACGAGTCGGAGGCCGGTTAGAGAAGACTGTAGTCGAATTTGATGTGAAACACCCAATCATTCTGCCACAAAAATGTCACTTTTCACAATTAGTGATTAGACAATACCATGTCGAAATGGGTCATTCAGGAACAAGCCCACTTGGGCTTCAGTGAGGGAAAAATTTTGGATTGTGAAAGGTGGTTCGCAGTCCGGCATGTTATAGGACAATGCATTGCCTGCAGGAAAAGAAATGCCAAGGTAGGAGAGCAATTTATGGCTGATCTTCCTTCATGTAGATTACAGTCATTTGAGAGGCCATTTTATAATACTGGCATAGATTACTTCGGCCCGTTTATGATCAAGCAGGGGCGTAGTCTTGTTAAACGCTATGGATGCGTGTTTGCATGTTTAACTATGAGAGCAGTTTATATAGAGATTGCAAACTCTTTGACAGCAGACTCGTTTATTAACGCTTTGAGGCGATTTACAGCCCGCAGAGGCAAACCCAATTGTATATTCTCTGACAACGGCACAAATTTTGTCGGCGCCGTACGTATATTAAGAGAATCTCTTGAAGAATTGAATAAAGGTAGGATAGATCACTACTGCTGCCAACAAAATATCAAGTGGGTTTTTATGCCCCCTAGCGCAAGCCACATGGGTGGAGCCTGGGAACGCATGATACGTTCCATACGCAAGATTTTGAACGCTCATATCGGCTGCCAAACTTTAAATGATGAGGGATTAGTTACATTTATGACTGAAGTTGAAGCCATACTAAATTCCAGACCATTAGTTCCAGTGATTTATAATGATAAAGGCCAGGAACCATTTACTCCCAACCACTTGCTTCTTAAGGGAAACCCAAACCTACCTCCAGGTCTTTTTGATAAGAAGCATTGCTATACGCGTAGACGCTGGGCTCAAATCCAATATATGAACAACCAATTCTGGTGTCGTTGGATAAAGCAATTCCTACCTAACCTTTCTCAGAGGCAAAAATGGTTTCAGAAAAACAGAAATTTGCAATTAAATGACATAGTTTTAATTGTTGAGGATATGCAACAAAGGTCGAAGTGGGTCCTGGGTAGAGTAGTTAAAACGTTTCCTGATAAGTCGGGTGTAGTTCGCACGGTTAGTGTAAAAACCCCTAGCTCCGTGATTACGTGGCCTATAACTAAACTTTGCTTAATTCTGGAATCTAATAAGGAAACGGGTAACAAACTCGAAGGAGTAAAATTGGTAATTATGATTTTGTTGTTTTGTGTTTGCTTTAATATTTCGTTTTCTTTGTCTGCAATTAACATTCTGTATCGATTTGTTTGATTCGTAACTATTATGTTTTTTAATGTGTTGGTTTTGTAATTTGTTTCTCTAATGTGTGGGATTGACATCCTCGTGGGGGGCGTGTTACGTCGTTCGCGTAAATTAATGAGAAGTAGATGCTGGGCTCGGGTTTCCAGCCGGTGCGCCTTTAGTATCGGCGCTGAATAATCAGCGCTACCTATTAGTTGCGTTCTTGCGCGGCTGTTGGCCATAAACTGATGCCACGTTGTATTGGTACGCCTTTTGACTTGAGCTGGCTGGGACTTGGCATTTTGCACAGTCTTCAGATTGATTTGGCTGCTATATTTGTCCCTTTGGACGTTGTCTACTTAGAGTAGAGAATTTGATATTTGATACTTCCTTTGCTCGTCCGCCCAACATCGTTAGTGAGTGTGTATTGTGTTTACGCGTTAAAGTTAATTGATGTAATGTTTGTGTTCTTGTTTAGAAAACCGTTTCGGACTGGCGCCGCCATTATTGTTTTGTTTTGTGAAATAAAATTATAAATCTGGTGCTGGTCGTGAAGCGCGTTTGTGAGGAGTTGGAGGAAGGACGAGGCGGTTTGCGACTCCGTTACAGGTGTTATTAAGCGAGCATTTAATTTGTTAATCATTAAGCGAAAATATTCAATAAAAAATTCTTTAACCCATTAGACACCGCTTTTTTCTGCTTTTGTAAAATGTTTGGTTTTCAATTATTTTCTTAGTAGCAGCAAATTAATTTCAATAACCAAGCTTTTTTAAAAATCGACCAGAGGCTTTCCAAAATATTGCATGTTCCAAAAATGGAACAATGGCGGAAAGTGAGATTTTTTTAACAGCAGTCAGGCAAAGTTTGTGCAGATGCAAGATAATTAGCTTTACATGTTATACTAGTTGATAGCCTATTAATAACACTTAAATAAAAAAATATTGTCGTCGTCGTTATCGTTTGAAAGAGAATTCACTACAAGTCAGACATAAACAAGACTGGAGCCGAGAGTTTATCCTTTTACTTCTCCAGGTTGCTGTACTTCCCGGATCAGACGCTGGAAGTTATGTCGTTAAACCAGCATCGAGTTTCGTTATCCAAAACCAAACCTTGTGCTCCATTTGGTGCCTGATATAAGGGACACGTTATTAGAAAGTGGTTTGCTGTTTGTTCGGGAGAGTCGGACTTGCAATCCGGAGAAAGAGCAAGACCCTATTTACAGATGGACAAATAAAATTGCCCAACACCGCTCCCCAGGCGATTGAGTTTGATCCAAGTTGTACGGGCCAAGCTAATTCCAACAGGTCTGGTACTGGCCCTGGGTATAAAAACACGGAGCCTGGATGTATTCTTCCAGTACTCCGCGTTCATCTAAACTCGTCCACTGAGAAGCGCGGATACTAGTTCGGCAAGATTGTTTAATAGATTCCGCGAAGCTGGCACAAACGGGCTTCTAGATCTTAGTTTCTCTTGGCGAGCATCTGGAGACCTACTTAAAAAACCATACAAGATATGATCAGGGTCGAGAGATCCACAGAAAGCCAAGGCGAGTTTAGCTCCTTGTCAGCGAAGCTCAGTTGACTGGATGCTGAAAGTATGGGTAAGTGGTTCGTTGGAGGTATCCAGTTACTATGAGCAAAGCTTCATTCAGGACACTGTCTATAAGGTAAGTGTGAGCGCAGTATTTAGCTGTCAAATAGACCAGGTATAGGGCAGCTGTGCGCAGTGTTTTTCCACTAGCACCACTTCACCCTGAGCCCAACAAGTTGCCTCAGCAGTGTGACACGCTTTTTTACGAAAGGTAGTTTTTTGCGGAATGTCACTGCACAGGTGACAAAACGTGAGCGATCGGTCCAATTTTACCAACAGAGAGGTAGGGGTTGGACAGAACGATAAAAGTATATTGTTGTTATAAGCTTTTAGCTCAAGTTTGCTCTCTCGGTTATTTAAAAGAAAAGCTGCCGTTACCGTCACGTTAATACGACTGATCTTTAATCTCCAAGTCTGGAGACACGCAAAAAGGGCAGTCATGTCTTGGCTTAAAGTCCTTTCCAAGTCATTTCAGTTTCCAGAAGAGTGCAACAATGCTAGATCTTCTGCATAAACAAACTTTCTGGAAATCGTAAAATGGCAGGTTGTATATGTAAATGTTCAAAATAGGGAGCAAGATCTATTCCTGAGGAACCCCGTTTTTCAGACGATGTAGCCTGATTTGCTTGCTGTCACCGGTAGTAAGGGTGAAACTTTGGTTTTGGACAAGCTCAATAATTATTCTGACCATGCGCCTGTCCGGCAGAAGCCACAGCAGCTTGTAGGTTAGGACACGGTGCCAGACAGTGTCATAAGCCTCTGTCAGATTGACAAATACAGCACAAGCCTTTTTTTAGCACGAAAGAATTTTGATGTTCTGTATCAACAGAACAATTTGATCTACCGTTGATTTCCTGTCTCGAAACTCATCCTGCCCTTTAGGGATCAATGGATAAATGGATTAGCTTGACACGGGCGTGTATAAGTCTTTTAAAAATTTTGTAGGGGACACAGAGCAGAGATATCGGTTGATAACTCTTTGGGACCCCCACAAGCTTTATTAGCTTTGAGATCGCGACTACAAGCGCTCTTCTCCAGATCTTGAAAACTTTGAGTCGGCACAAGCAGGAGAAAAGAAAGTCACCTAACCAGGACTTTAAAGCAGCTCCAGGATAGCTTATAAGCTCTGGGCAGATGGAATCAGGGCCCAGAACTATGCCTGGTTTTAAGTGTTGGACGGCAGCAGTAAATTTATTTTGTGCGAAAATTTCAGAGATATTCACTAGGTCTGGTGTTGTGCCTCTCCAAAGGTCAGACACTTTTTGAAAAATAAGTTGAAATGGCTTGCGGTCAGCAGCTTCGTATCTCCCGTTTCTGACTAGACGAGGAAAGTGTCGTGATCTACCAGTAAGGTTGTTAGAAATACTTCATGCTTTTCGACTAAAGGGTGAAAAGTCGATACTCTAAACTGCCTTAGACCATCAATCCCTCTGCTTTCTGTCAAGTTTAGCAAGTAAAGCTGTAGCAGCCTGTCACAGATTTTGTTCGGAAATCCTAAAGGACCAGTTGAGCTAGGTAATCCAAATACCTGCGCTGAAACAAAGCTGTATCTAATTTTATTTTATTCAGGCTGAAGAAGTAGTCTGCTACGAGCCTGATACTTTTATACAGTTAGTTTGAACAAAAGGTCGGATTGGTTCGTTGAAAACTCTTCTTCACAGACAAATAGAGACCACTGTCTCTAATAAGAATGAATGTATTACAAAATTCACGACCGACGAAAATTCTATTCTATGCTTTGCCAAACTGCCAAGCCAAATTAACGCTGTAACTTGATTCAATCAACACAGATGATTCTACCTCTGTAGAACACAACTCCAAAACACTGGCGCAAAATAAATTCAACACTCGCCACAAATTCTACTTTCTTTCAAAGCGACACTTTTCGCTTTATGCATCTCTCGTTTTCGTCTCTCTTTCGTCGTCGTCTCTCGCTTCGCATTGCATTCGTCGTTCTCGCCTCGCATACCGCAATCAAGCGAGCGCACGTATATATATACAGGGTGTCCGTAAAGTTACTATACAGTCTTACAAGTTACTATACAGACACCCTGCAGTACAGTAAGATATTGTATTAAAATATTTATTTGTAACAAAAGAAATAACACCTTTATGTTTATAAAAATCTCAGAAAATACATGTGTTACATCCGAAAAGACTGTAACAATCAAGGCAAACAATTTCTATGACAAATATTCAAATTGGAGGCCTTCAGCTTTAATACATTCTCGACAACGTGACACCACACTATGACAAACTTTGGTGCACAAGTCACGATCAAGGTTGGCAAATGCATCAATAACAAATTGTCGAAGATCTTCAACACTTCTTGGCTTTCTCGAATACAGAGAGTTTTTGATGACTCCCCAGACAAAGAAGTCCATTGGCGTTATGTCTGGAGATCGTGGAGGAAATTCAATGGGCCCTCGCCTGCCGATCCATTTATCAGGAAATGTCTCATCCAGTAAATTTCGGACAACTGTAGCATAATGGGGTGGGGCTCCATCCTGTTGGAAGTACAAGTTATTGAAATCTGGTCGTTGTTTCAATGCCGGTACGATGACATTTCTCAGTTTGTCCAGGTACCTTTCTCCTGTAACAGTTCCGTCGAAGAACTGTGGACCCACAATTCCATCAGACGATATTCCTGCCCAGACAGTTATTCCAGGCTGGTTCAATTGGGACGTGATCGTAAATTGAGGATTTGTGTCACTCCAATAAACACAGTTGTGACGATTTACGTGTCCCGAAAGTTTGAACGTGGCTTCATCAGTCCACACAATCTCGTCCAAGAAAGTGGGATTATCCTCACACATCCTTACGAACTGTTCGCAAAACTGAGACCTGCGATCAGGATCATCCTCAAGAAGTCCGTGAATTAGGCGCGGAATGTATGGTCTCATGTGGAGTTTCGTGAGTATTTTACGTAGAGAGGTTCGTTTGATACCAATTTCTGCACTAGCACGGCGAAGTGATTTCTTTGGGCTTCTGGCATATGCCTCAGCAACTGTAGTCAAATTTTGTTCAGTGGACACACTTGGCCGACCAGAACGCGGAGCATCGGCAACTGAGCCAGTATCATCAAATTTGTCTCGAAGTTTATAAATAGCCAAACGTGTTGGAGGATCTGTATTAAAATAATGATTCCAATCACGAATTACATCCTGTGCGTTTTCTGTTTTCCAATATCGCTTCAAAATAAATTTGCGCTCTTCCAAAGTTAGCTTGCGTGGCATGCTTAATTAAATAGGCCTGTAAAAAAAATAAATATTAAATATAACACAATAAAACTATATAGTAACAAAAACTATTACATATAATACAATGAAACTGTATAGTAACTTGTAAGACTGTATAGTAACTTTACGGACACCCTGTATATATATATATCTATATATATACAGACAAAAGGTCACATGCCGCAAATCGGCTGGAACTGTCTCGAACGCTTCGCTCACGTGCGTTAAAATTAAGACACGTTTCCACGGCAAATGAAAACATTCCTGAATATACCATTAACTCGGTCATGCGATACAGGCAAAGCGCATTACATCATCACCGTCTGGCGAAAGAGAAAAAAAGTTGCATTCAAACAATTGCGAGCAGATAATTAAAAAAAACACAGTACAAAAGCGATTATCTCTTGCCCAAGCTATTTCTATTTTATAGCAAAACTTTGAATTATTTTAAGCGGAAAATAAGCTATATCGCCATGATTAAAATTATTAGAGATGAAGTGTGACACAGCCAAACTTGAGCCGTCTCCCTGAGGAGACTGCAAGATCATTGTGTAGAAGGATTCACACTCCGCATCCCAACACAGAATACAGTATACCCTTGTCCATTCGCGTTTCACAGTTTGCGATCCCACATACTTGCCAATTTTGCTCTCAAAGTTTTTTTCATAATGTATTTGAATCTGTTTTGTTTCGATTGAATAATTAAATACTTGTTTTGATAACCATCTGGAATAGTCTTTTTGGCTGCTTTCTTTATAATGTTACAAAAGTTCTGCTAAGCCGCATCCACATAAAGTGAATCAGGCGGCAACAATGTCTTTGTAGATCTTTTTTCTAAGCAATGTAGTGACTACCATGAACTCCTAAATAATAGAACCTGGACTGGAAACGAGAAATTACGAGTGTACAAAAGTAGGCCATTGCAGTAAAATTGTCTTTTTAGAAAAAAAATATTGATGCTTTTTTTAAAAGCATAAATTGGTTAAATTAAAGCTTTACTTGATTGATATTTGCAGCGGAAACGTTTGGGTCGGCCCACAGCCTAGTTGAACCAAAAATGTTCTTTTTTAGTCGACTTGAATTTAGTACGAATGAGATTCTATGATAAACATCATCTTAGTCTAGCCACTATTTCTCTGATTTGGTATAAGCATGATTTAAAAAGCTACAATCAAACTAAAAGGCTATATTGAAAAACAAACAGTAGAATAACATCAACTTCTAAAATAGAATAACAAAAATATGTAATAAACAATTAGATAAAAATATATATGAAAAAATAAAATGCATACATGAGTAAAGTAAAAACTATTATCGAACGCATAAACGTTGTGACAAGCTTGGTTTTGGGAGAAGCTTGTAGAAAGCTTGTAGGTAACTAAGATCAATCATAAAGTACGTTTGATATGTACACAAGTACTACAAAATGAAAGACCAAAACAGAAGAATGAAAAAACTACGTAACAATATTTTATAAGTAACTGGACTGCAATTTACAGTTCATTTGCAACGTTTTAAGGTGGTTTATGTAACAGTAGCTTTAACAAAAATATACTTCAGGATGTGATACAAAGTAACACAAACCTAAACTTAAAAAAAGCAAAACATTAATGAATTTCGGCAAATTTTAGAAGCTTGACGAGTTTAAATGGTTTATAAAAAACAGTAACATTACTAAATGTTTAAATCCGGACAACAACAAACGAATTATTATTTTTACGCATAGCTAGACGTTATCTAAAAAAAACTAGTAATAATATTTGCAAAAATCAATAATTTTAACTGGGATATTTACAGTTTAATTACTATTAAGTTTTCTAATTTTGGCACTAGTACCTCTACGCCCCTTTTCCGTTAATTGGCGAATTAAATTTTTGCACATGCAATTGTAGAAACGTATTGACACTCCTTCTACAATATTGTGCCCGTTGCTACACAATACTGGAAGCGACCGAAAAGCAACATCATCATTAAAATAAGATATGTTTACAATTTCTTTAAAAATTTCCTGCTGATTTTCGGCACTTAAAAATGACTTTTTCAAGTCACTATTGCAAAGTTCAGCAAAAACCTTCCAACAAAGACAACCAATTTCATATAACTCGGTTGTTGGTTTCCAAAGACCCCCACGATTTATGCCATCAAAAAATTTGTTTGCATACTCATGCATAGTTGTTGTTAAAGGAGGAACATATTCAACTATGGTTGCAACAGTAGCTGTTTTGCATTCAACGCATCTTGTTGATTTAACCAGTGATTTGCAACAGTATCCGGTAACATAAAATATAACAGCTGCATCATTTTCTGTCGGCAATATATTAAATAGTAGCTCAGCTTGCAAGGCTTCTGCTGTGGCCATTAATTTATTGTTACTAGTGCATTTTGTTTTGACTATGATATCAATCTCAGCGATAGATATTTGCGAATATTTCAACAACGAGATTGAGCGGATTTTCCTGTCACTTTCTTGAAGTTGTCTCATAGAAATATAATAATTTGCTCCACTGAGTTGACGAATTCGGCTGAATCTTCGTTCAATCATATCTGATTGAATTTTTCCCAACAGCACATAATTGAAGCTACAGTTTTCCAACAAGTATTTTGACATCTGCGTTATTGCTTCACATGTTTGATGCAAAGCACGGGAAGTGTGTTCAGTTAATCCAGGTTGCTGAATAGAAAAAAAAAAGATATTAAGAAAATACCCATATAAATATAACAATGAAAACATTGTAACAAAGAAAATCACAGAAAGATCATTAAGTAATACAAAGATTTTGCAAACAGCCAGTCGGATGTGAATACAATAAATTGCAAGCAGCTGATCTAATAATTTTGTTTCAATTAAAAACTTACGTTATGACACTACTCTTGAAAATTAACATATCAGATATAGGTATGAAATCTGTTTTATATTTTTAAACAAAAAAAGTTTGCAAAACATACTTACATTTGAATTTTTCCAAAAACTAACATAATGGCCAAAGTCCGTCAAAAATTTCAACTTCCAATTAGCAGTGGATCGAACTGGGTCACGAGAAATATCCCGTTTATGCTTTCCAATTTCTGATGTTGAAACATTTAAAATATTCCACAGCTTCAAAAACAAATCAATAGCAGAAGCAGTTTCATGAAATCCATATTCCTTTAATCCAATCACAGTTGACTCATGAAACACAGCCAGAGCAAGTTTAACATTAACTTTTTCTATACTATTGGGTTTTAAAACTATTTCTGTTAGACAATGGGCAATCCTTAAAGGTTTTTGGCATTCAAGATTGTAAACTTTTTCTATATCTGCAAAACTGGCTGTAAGTGGAGTATCAAGTATGGGAGTCATACAAGGCATTTCAAACACTCTTCTGTTCACTAAGTTATTATATATATTCTTAATTATGTGAGTAGGGTCAAATATTAAAAAGATTTTTCCATCTGTATACTTGTTTGGAATGGATGCTTTCCATGCACCATTACAAAGAAAATCTTTGAAAAACTTTCTATTTGCAGAAGCATTGTCAACACAGATTCCAATAACATTAAATCCAATTTCATGAACAAGTAGCATAACTTTATCAAAACAAGCTTTTTGTGTTTCAGCTTTTAAATTTTTAATTGGGTAAATTCCTACCATATCTTGATAGCCACTAGATAAAGACTTAATCATGAAACACAAAGCTGTGGCAGCTACAGCACAACTTTCAGTCAAGCCAAAAACCTGTTCTCCACTTGATTCGACACGTTTTGAAAGATATATTTCATCAATCATCAAGAGAACATTTCTGTCAAAAAAGTTTAACTTTGAAAATCTTATATTAAGATAATCAGAATCATCAAGTCCAGTTCTTTGGTCTAGATTCATTGTTATTTTTCTCAACGTTTTCACTGAAGGTAATATAATAATTTGCTCTTGACATAGCCTTTCATATGCCTTAGAACTGGTTGCATGCATTATGTAAGACATGACCAACATTTCTACTGAATAGCGACGTTGTTTTTTAGTAATAAAAAGTAATTTCAATTGCTCCAATATAAAATTCAATGGTTTTTTTTTATAGTCATCCTGGCACAAATCAATGTATTTTTCTATTAGATTTAATAATTTTGCTTTAATTGTTTCCATTAATGTTGTGATGTTTTGGTCTAAATTTTTTGCAAAGGCTATTAAATTTTCTACTTCAGAAAATAGTGTTACTTTCTCAGAAGACAAAATGTGATGGTTACAAGAAGAAGGAATAAGTTTCTTTTCATGATAGATTTGCACATGCAGATCTTTATCAATGTTTATGGAAAACAAAATTGAGAATGGTTGTTCAATAGACAAATATATTAAAGAAATTCCTGCTTCTGATTTATATAAAACAAACTGTGGAGACAAAACTGTGCATGAAAGTTTTTCTAACAAATCATCAAAATTTTTTAAATTGTCAGACTGCAAAAAATTTTCACACTGTTTTTGCAGTATTGCTGATTCATTATCATGCCTAGTTTTTGAAAGAGCATTACCGCTTCTTAAAGGTATATCTTTATTTGTATAATACAAAGGAATATTTTTGAAAATTGAAGGAACAGCACCAGGTTTTAGTCTTCTATAACATAAGTGCTCACTATCTCTTTTTCTTTTGCGTCTTTGGTTTGAATCATGAGAAACTTTAATAAAATCATCTGCTTTAAAATGGAGTGAGCACAACTTTGAGTATTTTGAGGGTTTAAAATTTTTCCTAGCTATGTTTTTTAACCAATTACATAAAAGTTCTTCATTTTTTAAAGGGAATGAATGATATGTAACATTTAACTTTTTTTCTTCGGAAGAGTATCCAGATTTGCAATCAATGGCAGCACATTTATAAACCATTTTTTAAATAAATATTTTTCTATGCAAAAAAAAGGTAATTAAAAGGTTAAAAAAATGCCTTTTCCTTAAATTTAAATAAGATAACCAAAAAATAATAACCTTTAAATACACTTTTAAAATAAGATAATCAAAAAATAAAGTAGAAAAACACTAAACTTTAAAATGCAATTATTTGCTTCAATAATAAATGTACTAATTGTATTAAATTCAATAATTTATTCAGTAGTAACATTCAATTAAAGTAGCAGATAGATAAGACATAAATGTTGTTGCATATAAATTAAAAAATAAAAAAATGTATTACTTCTTTTATTGTTTTTACTAATGTCACAAAAATAATAGTGAATAAATTACAATGCCATTGTTAAACTATGCAATGATCAAGCTTGATTGTGTGAAAAAATACACAACAAATAGAAAATAGCTGTTCATTCGTAAGTTGCCTACATTATTAACTGATAAAAAATTTTACCTGAATGCCAGAAGTAGAATATAAATTTTGCTAGTATTTGTAAATTAATGTGTGCAATATTTGTGATTCTTACATATTTTCCTTTAGTCATTAATTTTTTTCTAATAAACCTACACTGATTTTTTTCCAGCATTCTTTTCACATTTATCATAAATCTATTGTTCATTATATTTTGCAAGCCATACTTCTAAGTTTAATAACTTAACAGTGAATAGTTTCTAAAAAATCGAACTAATTTTTTAGCTTTTTACAACTGGCCTACCTTTGTACACGCGCTCTGCGATTTTCAATTCCGTTTCCAGTCCAGGTTCTATTATTTAGGAGTCCATGGTTCCACCAAGCAGTTTTTTTCTCACTACCTATTTGACCTCCCACAGCATATAGCAAAAACCTTCCGTTTCTGTTAACGTCCGAGTCTCCTTTTTTTTTATTTGATATTTTTCAAATGACATTTTGTAAGCAGTATAATGAAAAAACAGATGGCCAAAAAATAAAGTTATTTTCCTTCCTTAAATAATGAATATGTTCATCCTAAAAAAAAATGTATAAAATTGGACAATTTTATAATAAATAAACAAAAAGATTTATTCTTTCGTTTGAACTTTTTTCCAAAGAGCATCAGATCAAAAGCGCTTGAGTAAATGTTATTACCGATGAGCTAGTTCCAGTGCAGCATAAAAATTTGTATTGTAATCTTCAGTACAAAAATCCTTGGCTAACAAGCAAACTCACAATTTTATGATCGCGAGGCCAGTAATTTCACACTATGCCACAAACTTTTGACGAAAGAGCGTTCTAATTCAACCTAATCATACTTTTTATGGGAAAATCAACACTTGTACAGAATGAAAAATATGAGAATACCATACGAATTGGAATTTTTGTTTAGGTCTACAATTTAGGCTTTTACTTTGTGTTTTAGCTAGAGATATTTTTAATTTTTTATCATTTATTAGAAAAAGTATTCTAGATTATAATCGAGCTGTATTTGATTAAAAAAAAAGTTAAATGTTGTTCTGCAGCTTGCACAATTTACACCTCTAAACAAGATTACCGAGTTGTTTTTTGACAGCTAATTTATGTCCATCCAAATGCTCACATATTTCGCCTGCTAGGGTATTTTGTAGAATGGGTTTGAGCAGGCATGTGGACTACCTTCTCAAAAAATTAAGTCTGACTCTGAACTTTACAGTATTAAAAAAGGTATAAGCACTAAACATATTTTTAAAGCAGCTACAGATTGCATAGCAGTAGCAGTTATAAGTAAATTGGCGGAATACTAGGTCTAGTTGTTTTGGTCAAAATTTGTTTTTTATCTGCCTGAAAGTGTTTGTAATCAATGTGACAAGCAAAACAGAATTGTTTAAGTTTCATACCAGAATATTGGGGCTGTTTATAACAAATACATGTATTTATTAAACCTGTTTTTTTGGGGTAAATAAATGACTTGTAATAAAATAACTGTGCATAATGGAAAAATATTTTCTTGTACTGCACGAGATGAAATAAGTATTGGGGCTGTTCTAAAAGTAAAAACTTGCTTATCATTTTCATACAATAAAAAAATAATTTTTTAAAATCAAATCCAATTACAATTTTTACTTTCCAATCTTTAAAAATTAAGGTAGGCCTAGTTATGTTTTGTTTTACAAAATTTTAGAAAAGTACTCAAAAAACTGATTAGTACATATACTGCGCCTTAGAGAAAAAGAAAAGCTGCTCAAAAGCTCTATTGGAACATATATATCCTCTTAGAATAGGGTTTCCCAACTAGGGGTGATCGCATCTCTTGAGGGTGCAAGTAAGAATTTCCGGAATGCAAGATGACTTTTTTTGTCTTGTAGTAAACGTAAAGTCATTATTAGTTCATTTTGTGTTCAGCACATTCTGTCTTCATTCATGCAATGCTCCAACATGGCAGCATTTGTTACATTTTTTTGTCTTTGTTTTGTGACTGTTTGTGATCATCGCAATCATCGCATTCGGCGTAAAGCAGATTCATAGCAACGAGCTAGTTTGGTACAGTTATGGACTGAACAACAATTTTAAAGAAAAACAAAGTAAAGAGAACAAGAATTGTAAAGGAAAACATATCTTCCAATTTGCAAATGGATTTTTTCGTGAAACATGACTTAGATATCCAAATTATTAATTCTGTGTTTACCGACGGTGCCCCTGCTATTCTGGGAAATAATTCAAGATTTTTTGCTTTGTCAAAACAGGAAATTCTGCACTTGCAAGATACCCACTGTTTTCCTTATCGACATGCCTTGGCATCAAAAACATTGCCTCCAAAGTTGAAAAATCTCCTTGATACTTCTGTGAAGACGATCAACCTGATTAGGGGTCGTGCTTTGAAACACTGCCTCTTCAAGTCGCTTTGTCAAGATTTTGAAAGTGAGCATTTAGTTTTGCTTTTCTGCACGGAAGTCCGCTGGCTGTCACTTGGGAGAGCTTTAACGCACTTTTCGAATTGCGAGAAGAAGTCAAAGCGCTGCTAAAGGAACATGACCATCATCTTTCCAAAGAAATAAAATCACAAGAATTCAATCAAACGCTAGCTTATTGGAGTGATATTTTCACTCGTAATAGTGTTTCTATGAAAGGGAAAAATATAAACATATTAAAATGCCGTGAAAATTTAAATGTTTTCAAAGGAAAGTTACATTTCTGGTGTTGACGAGTTAAAAGAGGTAATCTTTCAAATTTTTCCTCATTTGAAGAAATAGTTGATGACGATGAGTGCTTAATTCCCAGTGTGTATGAAGAAAGTGTGGAAGATTTGAAAATACCATTAAAGTCATTTGATGGATATTTTGGAGGAGGAGAACTGGAAACTTTTGAAAAATGGATTATAAATCCATACTTTTTTAATTTGGATTATATATCGATTGTTGAAAAGTTAAAGGACGATCTTATTGAATTGCGCACAAATCATGTTCTTGAAATGCAGTTTGAAAGCAAAACCATGGATCAATATTGGAGCTTGGCAATGGACATTTATCCAAAACTTTGTGAAAAAGCACTAAGTGTGCTCAACCCATTTGCGACAACTTACTTATGCCAGTCTGGATTTAGTGCCATTCTGTCAATCAAGACAAAATCTAAAAATCACTTGAGTGCAGTCATGCAGGTTGCTATCAGTAACAAAGTGCCACGTTTTGAAAAACTTCTAAGCAATAAACAGGAACAAAAGAGTCATTAAATTTGAATTCTTCAGCTTTTTAAAAAAATCATAATTAGAAGAAAATTTAATTTTTTGTAAAGTTTATGCAACGTTCAGTTTATTGCATTTTTTTGTTTCCGTATATTTCATTTTTGTTCATACAGTACATTATTAAAAATTGATTAAGCAAATTTTGTCGCTTGCTTTCAACTTTATTCTTAAGTAAATCATTACAGGTTCTGTAAGGGGTGTGAGAACATACTAAAATATTTTTAGGGGTGCAAGGCATTAAAAAGGTTGGGAATTACTGTCTTAGAATATTTCTTTAAAGAAGCAAAACTAAAATTTTATTTTTACATAACATTGTTAAATAATGACAACATAAACTGAAAACAGAAAAAAAATTTTTTTCATTAAAAAAATAATTTCAAACATAAAGGTTATATAAATGCATTTTTAAATATTCGTGCAGGTTATAAAATATTAACAATTTAATTCATAAATTTTTGTTCCAAAAGCACAAAAAAACTAAGATAAAAATAAAACAATTAAAAAAATTTTTTTGTGTGTAGATTGTTTGAGTTTGTAAAACAGCTTAACACTCGCTTTTGTTTAATAAATAAACCAGTAATTTATTTAAATAATTTTTTAATTCTTAAAAATTATTTTAGATCAACGAAAACGATGGCTACCAGATAAATTAAAAAAACACCGAGGACTTATAGGTGTGTTTGGCTGGAGCAAAAATGTAAAACTGGCGCATTTTGAATTATCAACGTTTCCGTATAAGACAGATGTCGGCTGCTACTATGCTTT
Organism: Diplosoma virens; assembly: GCA_963680785.1. Classification (NCBI taxonomy): domain Eukaryota; kingdom Metazoa; phylum Chordata; class Ascidiacea; order Aplousobranchia; family Didemnidae; genus Diplosoma; species Diplosoma virens. Next base: position 65,022,912 of record OY796880.1, on the reverse strand, counting down.
AAATGAAATAGCAAAAATGACTGAGCAACCTTTGGTGGGAAATATTACACCAGAAAAGTTTTTCGATTTTGCAAACCAAAATGCAAAATGCCTTGCTTCAAGAAAAAACTTTCGAACTGTTGAAGATGAAACAAAGTTTGTACAAAGTCAAACTAATTTAATTGGAATAGTAGGAAGGGCAGGTGTCGGCAAAACAACTCTCATACAGTCACTTCTTTTAAAGGCCTTGGGCAAAGAACGCCTGTATAACTCGAACTATATATTCTACATTAACATGAACGTATTTGATAGCGAACTTGAAATTAATTTATTTCAATTCGTAGGACCTAATCTAATAGTGTTTAACCAAAACCGCAGCTTTTTAAAACTGCTTTTCTCAAAAAATGTTTTAATTTTTGTGGACAGTGTAAGAAGCTTTTTTAGTGAGGAAGACATTGAAAGCAACCTTAAAATAAATAAAAAAATAAAAACGACACCTCAAAAGTTTTTAATAAATATTTTAAAAGGAAATGTTTTGCCACAAGCAAAAAAAATAATCGCATTTCGACCAGAAAATTTAGAGAAACTTCCTGAAGAGTTTCGACCACATTCGCTGATAAATATTCTTGGTTACAATCAAAACTCCAAATTGATTTATGTAAGAGATTTATATAAGAGTTATAGCTTTCCATATAATTTTAGGGAAAAACTGAATTTAATTTTGCAACACCACTGCTGCACAACTATTGGATTTGCTCTGTTATTTCCATACATTAACATGATCAATCACGATAACTTTGATAAGTTACTAAAGCTGAGATCTACAACTGATTTGTTTACAGTCATTATTATGATTGCTTTTTACAACAGTAGTTATGAGGTAAAACCGGAACTAAAAAGAGTATCTGAATTGGCATGGAAGAGTTTTAAAAATAATGAAAGTACTATTAATATTGACGAGCAACTACAGTACGATGGTTCTGGGAAAATTTTATTTCAGTGCAAATTAGAAGATAGATTTCATCCCCGCCTAAGTGGAAAAATTGTTTGGCATTTAATTATTCAAGAATATTTGGCAGCTTTTTATCTTGTCTATTACAGTACAGCGACAGAATTTCAAAAGCTTTTTTCACCGGACACTGCTGACAAAAAGATCCAACTAACAAGCAGTCGTTTCGAAATGGTGACCAAATTTATGTTTGGTTTGTGCAGCAAAACAACATTCCTAAACTTAAGTGGAATTGATTCTTCACTTGTACATGTATTTCCGGAGAAGCGCAAACAACTTTTACAAACGCTGGTTGATAGTGATCAATTTTGTGATGACTGTTTTCTTAAATATATAAGTTGGGCTTATGAAATGGAATGTAATGATTTCACTCAGCAACTATCATCGTATCTAGAAGATGAAATCTACTTGGAAAACAAAATGCAAATTCAAGATTTTGCTGCAATTCAATACTTTTTAAAGGTAAAGTTAAAGTAGGCTTGTTAACTAAAAAAACTACCAATATAACTTGTTTTAATTAATTTTGATCAAAACACCAAAAAATTTATTGCTTTGGTAAGAACTTCATTTTTTTTACATAAAATGCTATAAAGCCTGTAAAGTTTTAATCCACACATAGCAAAAAAGTAAATTGATGACAAAATATTATGCTTAATTTGTTGTCCGGTTCTATCAGTTACGTTCTCGATGCAATCCAAGATAAAGACATTGAAGCATAGCCTGTTTGGACTAATAGTTGGGACCTATTTTTTGGCCTAATCTTGATCCAAACCCAAAAATTACGGACGTAAAAATTTATTTGAATTCTTAAGTGGATCCAAATTAGATCTAAAAAATAAAAAAGATACTGGTTAATTATGCAGTCTACCCGGATTTAGTATGAATCATACAAAAAAGAACGAAGTTAAAAAGAACCATCTTTGATAAAAAGAAGTTAAAAAGATAAAAAGAACAATCAAGGGTTAAAAAAACGAAAAAAGCAGATGGCAGACCGCATCTCTAACAAGAAGATTGTTAGTAGATTATACTTAACCAGTACCAAAAAATTAAATTGCAATGCAAATATAAACAGCAAATGGCCCGTTTTCACTATCAGCGTGGAATGGAGCATTTTTTGTTTGTTTTATTGATTTTTTTTCTTTTTCGGCGCTCAAGCGCTAAGCGTAGGAAAAAAATCAATAAAAGAAACAAAGAATACGCTATTCCACGCTCGTAGTGGAAATGAGACTTAAGTTCTAATTAGGCCTGAATTTTTCAACAACTTAAGCCTAAATCTGTCTAAAAAAAACTCAGACCGATTAACAACTCTGCACTGAATTCTTGTGTTTTGAATTTTACAGTTACTTTCATAAATAAAACAAAATTGCTGAACTATAAAATCAATTACAATGCAATGTTGAAGAAATCCACAATTAATTAATTCGTTTTATTTTTTTAGATTGCTTCTGATGCCAAACAAAATTCAAGATTAGAAATGAAAACAAATATAAATTACAATTCGAAAAAACCTGAAATCGCAAGTAAGAATTGCTTACCCTATATATAGCGCCTCCGTCGCTTTCCTGCGAGTCAGGAGGATAAATATAGAGATAAAAATAAAAAAAAAAAATAAATAAAAGAATAAAATACATGCAAAACTAAAGACAATGAATTATATTTATTCTATTTGACTGTCTTAGCTATTGAAACAACAAAATAATCCCCAACATTGCAAACTTTTAATTTACTTTACTCATTGTAACAAGAAAACTTGATAAAAATTTGAACATATGAGAATTGGAAAAAAAATTATTGAAAACAATAAGGTTATTTTGGAAACAGCTAGATTTATGACATAGTTACTTCAACTAACTAGCTATGGTGATACCATTGTATAAAATTGAAATATTACCTACATACTGTAGGCCTATAACTCAGAAACATAAGCGCCGCTATGAAATATCGAACTCGAAACCTTGTGATCGAAATCCCTACCAATAAGCGTTGGGCTATGCGCTGAGCTTCCTTCTTTTTGTTACGATTGCATATGTCTAGTAGCTTTTTTGTGTGAGCCAAATCATTATTTTAGGTAAATAGCATGACCCCATTTAAGAATATGTTGTAAAGTGTTTTTTATAAAATCACAAAAATACTTACTCAGGTGAATTGAGTATTAAAATTGCGTTTTTTCGCTTGCAGGTTAGAGTTTATCACCCTGCGCTCCGTATAACTCTACAAAATCATTGAATTGCAGTTGACCTAAAATTTTGCTTTTTAATATACTATAATCTGTTTCTACAATTGTATCCAATTGTCTTTTTATATTGTTAGTTACTACAAAAATTTTAAATTAAAGCGAAAAGCTGCTTTTAATGGAAAAATGTGCAAGTGCTGCAATGTAAACTTTTACATTTTTTTTAGGTGAAAGTTTAAAAACCTATTTGCTTAAAGAAGCTTCAAAACTTAGCTCTGGTTTATGCCCTAAATACATTGATATCAAATTTGACAACTGGAAAATCTTAAATGAAAAAACATTTGAACCAAGAGAAAAATTTGTAAATTCGCTTCGTTTTTCGGAATCGTTTTGTGCAATTTTTGAGAAAAAGTTGTCATTTAATGTGATTGTTGGTGATAGTGGATCAGGAAAAACAACTTTATCAAAGCTATTTTTAAATCACTATTCATCAAAAAAAGTATTATTTGGAGCTGAATATGTATTTTACATTAAATTCATTGATATTAATCTTAGCAAAGTGGGCAACTTATTACAATTACTGGCTCCCGCTCTTCCACATGATTGGATACTTGACAAATGTGTCGTTAACAAGATTTTGGAAGAAATCGGTAAAATAAAAAAAACAACAATCATAATTGATAATTTTATTAGCAGAAATATCAACCTTTACGACACACCTTTAACGCTTGAAGCAAGCTATTTGATCGCAAGTGGAGAAACTCATATTAAAAATCTTCTTCTTGGACACGCACTCCCTGGTGCAAAAGTAATTATCTTTCTTAGACCTTGGCAAATGATTGAGCTTCCTCCAAACCTCAAATGTTTTCAGTTGGAACACATCTTTCACATAAACAAACTCAGTTATGAGCAAATGAGTCAAAATATTTCCAAAGTAAACTCAAGTTCATTAAAAAAATATATTGAAGTTTATCCTGATCTAAGCGACTTTTGTAACACTCCATCAAACTGCTTCGCTGTGATGCACATTCTTAACAGTTTTCTCAATTCCGATTCATCTGTTTCTGATCCTTTGTTGTCATTTCCGTTGAGTCGCATTTTTGTGCCTTCACTCGTCTTACTTATTTGGGAAAACGGTTTAAAAACTAATAAGTGCAATTTACTTTGTGTTATAAAGCTTGCTTGGAGAAAATTTTTAAGAATTAATTTTTGTTTTGAAAAAGAATTAAGTAACATTGATCACACTTGTAATATGATTGATTTTTTTCTTCATATTGATCAAGATACATTCAATCTTTCATTTTGTAATATTTGCGAAGATTTTTTTCTTGCTGTGTATTTGTTGTACTTTGATCGATATTCTACTTACTTCAACGATTACTTGAATAATCATTTGAAAAGGGAATTATTAAATTCAGAAACAAAACCAAACAGTGTCATAAAATTTATGTTTGGATTATGTAATAATATCGTTTTTGATTACTTTAAACAATTATTACTAATACCTAACTACATGCAAAACAAATCAAAAAAATTGATTAAATTCGTTATTTCTATTTTAAAAACAATAAAGAAAAATCATTTTAAATTATTTCCAAGGATACTTTTTGTAAGTAATCTGGCATTTGAAATGCAATGGGATAGTTTTACAAAACAATTGGCAAATAATTTTTTTCCTAATCATGTGTATGCTAAAAAAGATTGTGGTGCCAGAGATATTGCCGCATTTATGTATGTTTTGAAGAAACGCGAGACTGAATTATATGTTCATAAGATATCGAGCTTTTCTCAAGAATGTTTGGATATCTTTTTACAGAGTCTTGCATTATTGCCTCAAAGTGCTCCAAGAATTTACACTAAAAGTAATTAATTATTTTTTAAAGCTTATATAATTCAATCTTTATGAATCGCACGTTTTCTTGAAAACTTTTTACCATTAAGAAATATAATATATTTTATTGAAATTCTAGAATTTCAGTTACTGAACTATTCTATTGAATCAAATGAATACTTGTTTTTATATTTTGTTGTTTCTGTTGTAATCTTTAAAATCATTGCTTTAATCACATAATAGAACAAATTTTTCTGAAGATTTGGAATTTTATAATTCAAATATCAAAATATTACTCGGTATTTAAAACATACACAAATGCAAACAGAACTTCAACCCTATAAATTTTACCTAAATCTAAAGTTTCTGCTCACCAAATTTGCATAATTCAGTTTTGTATAAGACCATTGATAATTTTGTAAAGTTTTTTTTTTGTTCAAAATCGCAATTTTTTGGTACAGGCTGAGTTTAATAGTTTTTGTCTATCTTAATTGCTCAACCATGTGAATTAGCCAATTACGTAAATATTGTAATAACAGTATAAACACGTTACTGAAAGTAAACTCCTGACGTATCTAATCCTTAGTATTTGCAGCAATGATATAAACCTAGATTAGAGGTGTCTTATTTTATACAACTTTGTATTCTATTTTAAGCAAAATTTGTTTGAAATCGTAATGAAACTTTTTATATTAAGGAAAGCTTTTGATAGATTGCTTAATGATTATTTTATAAGTTCATGCTGCAAATTGATAAAGTGAAGAATTGCTTATACGCTTTTGTCAAATACAGCTATAAGTAAGTTTTTTATCTTATTGGTTCTTAATCTTTTAGTACTACATCAGTAAATAAAATTTCAATTAGGCGTTATAAGTATGACTCATTTGCATATAGTTCCAATTATTAATATAAAAGCGATTATTCTAAACTACTTACATTAATAATAATAAGTTATTGTCGTCCAAATAAAAGTCTGTAAAAACCATTTCATCGTAAAACCTCATTATGATACTGCATATTTATTTGAATAACTATCGGGCAAAATTTTTAAAAATTGAAGTTTATTGTGGATTGTATATACTTTGAATATTTGCTTAAAAACGTTTTTAATTCCCCCCTTTTTAAGTTATAATAATTTCTTTTTATTCTCCAAACCCGCAGGAAAATGTTGGAGGCCTTAACATATGACGACCGTTAAGGAATTACCTCAACCTGCTTTCAGAGATGCCTAGATATTGCTGTCTGGTTGAAATTTTTATTTGTTTTCTTTTTTAGTTTTTATTTAAAATATAAGAAAAATTTAGAGCTGCTTTTTAAGACCGTCAAACAAAAGAAGATGTTGTGAAATGTCTTTTCCTAAGACACAGCAAATTGACGCGACTGTATCAATCACGCTTGAGACTAACAGTCGCTTTTACATACTCCTTGCATATGTATCCAACGACAAATCAATTACCCAAACAATATCGACACAAAAAAGACTTCTTGACTTCTATTTTCGCTTTCAATACCCAAATAAAATATTAGCAAGCTTAAGCAAGATATTGTGAACCAAAACTAAAACTTTTAAAGAACCAAAGAATGAAAAACATTTCATTACAAATAGACTTTTATTTGGCAAAATTAGCTTAGAGATTAACAGCCACCATGTCACCAGAAGAATAAATGATCAATGTTTTGTAAAACTATTTATTTCGATTGCATTGCGTATTGATATCAACTTAAATCTCGTTTTATCATTCTTGTAATATTGTCAAATCAATTTAACAAAAGTGTAAAGTGTTTTTTTCTTTCGCTAGTCTTATTAATGTTAGACGTTTTAAAATAGAGAATAATACGTTAAATTATGTCAAACCAATTCTTATCATAATGCTGCAACAAATGATAACATTATCAAAGCTTAGAAACATTCCATCAGTGCTACTCAAACACGTAGTCACTGGATGTTTGCACTACTGTAATGGAGTCAACCGAAAGACCGGCCGAAAATTCTCAAACTCAAATTATCAACCAACTACATAATTGCACCATTTCGTCACGTTCAATTAATTTTGGATTAGGAAATAATACAAATCGTTCTACAGGTAAAAACCAAAATAGAACCTGTTAATTGAGAATTTTCATTAAACTAAATTTCTAACGTGTTTTTTTTTCATATGGTCATATTAGCCTGATTGATGCTTTTTATTTTAAGCAGAGTCACAATTGTAGGCGAGCAACAATAGCTTATAAAGAAATTTGTTTTGAAATGCTTTTTTAAAGGTACTGCAAAAGTCATTCATGTACACTCGCAACAAGCTCTTGTTTAAAAATATTTAATTGTGTTTCCTGAAAAAGGCAGTTCACAATATTTAGATAAACTGAGTTTTGCGTTGACGTGCCCTTGGAAAACAACCTCAAAGGGGACAAGCTGCTTACTTAATATAGTGATACTGCTCGTAAAAGAAAGCAGCAACAAGCTAATATTGTCATACAAGGATTTTTATAATAAGCTATTTCTCCATGTTTTTTATAATTAGTTGAAGAATATGTTTTTCAGTAATTTATACAAAAGATGAAATTTCAAATTTAGGACGGATTTAAATATGAGTTTGTTTATGCCGAAAAAAAGATTGGTTATGTTAACTTTAAATTATTTTTCACATGGGTTCGCAACCGGAGTCAATAAAAATGTAGAAAGAAAATCTTTGATTGGGGTCCATACTTAAATAATTTCGTGATCTCCAGAACAACACTGTTGAAGAAATAGTTTAGACTTCACCACCCTAAAGATTAAAATGCATGCCTCAAATTTACTTGTAGACCAAAACAAAAAACATCACTTTGGTTTGTGGTAAACCTCAGCAGCGTGAAGACCAAAAAAAGCTATCTTTTGATTTTGGCAAAAAATGCTCTTGTTTTTTTTATAAGGGTTTACCCGATAGTATTTTAAACAAATGTAATTTATAGGTGGAAAAACGTTGAGAACCTCTGAATTATCGCTTAAAAACGATATACTTTTTAAAATTTGTCAGACGTATTTTTTGAAGCGAGTTGCTTTATTTCGAATAACTTGTATGTGTCTTCTAATAAAAAGCAGTAATTCTTTAAAAAATGGCTAATGTAACCCAATATATGTTATGGTTTGTCACTATTAAAATTTAGCAATTAACTCTCAAGACGGTAAATTGGATTTTTTAAACAAATCGGCCATCAAATTTACATATATCAATAACTTGTATAGCATTCAAAACTCGGCGCCGTTCCCTGACTAGCTATACGAAGGCGAAAGAGGCAAAATTTACTGGTCATATTTTATTTATTGCATGACGTTAATTGTCAACACAATGACAGTAGCGAAACCAAGTTATCGGTTCATCAAATCTAAGACCTGTAAGCTTACCATTATTCCACTTTCTCAGGTTTTCTACACATGCTTTGCACACAATATGACAATATGAGGTGCCCATGGTTGATCTTGGCCACCAAATTTCATCTTAAAATATGCAAGGTACGCCTTCCACACAAAGTTAATGATAGCTTTCCTTTGGTCTTTAAAGGTATATTGCCCATAGATGTAACAAAACGTGTGAGGGTCATTGTAACAGCTTCTTCGAGATAAGCACAGGGCTTAGCAATACGTAGAATTCAGTATCTTAAGTAGGCTGCATAGAAATCTGTGATAAAGAATAAATGCTTCGGTTAAGTCACACGGACATACATATATCTATTAGTGACTAATTGAAGCTTATTGTCAAACCTTCACAAATAAGCCAATTCTTACTTGAATTTCAAAACCTTTACTATATTTTCCAATCTTTAGTTATATGAGTATGAGCTCAAACTAGACTAGTGGTACTATTTTATTCTATGACACAGAGCGCTTAAACTTTGACAACAACATGTAGTCTACAAAAAAGATATATACAAAATGAGATATTTACATGATCTGCCATAGTATGATAGCTGAAAAGAAAATATACAATACATGAAGCTGTTGCACTCTTATCAACTAGTATGTTAACTGAATTATTCTCAAAAATTTGCTGATTGCATATCATAATGCTTATTGTTTGCTGCTTCTACCTTTTTCTGCTCTGTTTTCTAACTACTTACAAATTTTTGTATTTCACTATATTTTTTATGACGGAACTGAAATAAAAGATACTGATACTGATGGTGTACAGTTGGCCGAAAACTGAAAGTATCACACGTAAAGCTAAAGATATACAATACAACAACATACGTATAGCTACGTAGCCTGCGCTGTAAAAAATAGAGTTTGTTGAATTGAATTTCAAAAAGATTGTTTAATATTTTACTACTAAAATAATGGGACTTTGCATCAAAAATTAGACATATTCGAGTACGGTAGAGAATAAAAAAATGCCTTGCTGCGGTAACTTAATCTTAAATCATGTGGAAAAAAAGAGCTTGTTTACAAACATAAACTATTTTTTTATGTGAAAAGGATTCTTTTTGGTTCCGAATTTCATTTATTTATTTATTTATTTATTTAAATCAGACTCACGATCCATAATAGAAAAAAAAACAGCAAAAACTACATGGAATAGGAGACACATGCAAAAAAACAACACTTAAAAAAAGTTACCAATTAATTACATATAAACTAATGAGTTGTAATGTTTATACTACGATGAATTAATAAAGCATTCCGAGCCATCAAAGAAGAAATGAATTTATTATTAGATTTATAACAACGATAAACAAAGGAGCAGGACATTTTTCTTAGAATTGCATCAAATGTTGTAATGTTATTCAACACCTGCTGTTCAGGGAACTTACATACCTAGGTAATCCATGTAAAAATCGAAATGAATTATTGTAAGCTACATTATTGTAGGCTGTAAATTGTCTGGGTAAGCAGTTTTAAATTATGTTCCTATCACGTAATTAAGGACTTCATTAAAGTAGCAAATTTGTATACCATTTTTATAATTTATAAAAGATTTTTTCTGCTTAATTTACAAAAGTAAATTCAATTGCTTCATTTAAATAAAAAGATCTTTTCATTGCACTTTTGTATCGCATAGATGAATTTTTTGTGTTTAAAATTGAGTTTTAATATTTTGGATTGCAACTTGTTTTTATCATGCCAAATTTTGAATCTTTTGCTCTTTAGACAAAAAAGGTTTTGAATACATTTTTTTAAAGTAAAAATAATTTATAATAGCCTCTCTAAAACTTTGGGTGTGACAGGTGAGGAGCTTGTACAAGAACTCAATCGAATTATTGAAAATCTTCTACGGTCTTCAGATGATTTGCATCAAGTTGGTTTGGAAATTGCACACGAAAGATGCTGTAATAAGTCTGATGTATCTGATTTACTTAGTCGAAAAGAATTATCAAACGCTATTCATCAAGAATGTTTTGATGTAATCGAAATAGAAGATATATTTGAAGAAGCGGCAAGAAGATCTACTCATAAAATAGTGCACTATTCAAATTACGTCGGTCTTGTAGGACAATCCAAAATTGGCAAAACAACTTTAGTTAAAAAGATAATTGCTCACTTTGCTAAAAATTTCAAGTTTATATTTTATCTCAATTTCAAGGAAATGGAGTTTAAACGCAAAAAAAATTGTTTAGATTTTCTCTTACCAGCAAAAAACTTACCTTGGATGCAAAATCGAAAAAGATTAAATATAGAGTTGAAAACAATTATTGACGAACAAGAAAATGTTTTTTTTGTTTTTGACGAATTGGACAAAGCGAGACTTGTCAATTTGTCCGAAAATGTACCGACAATTGGTTATTTCGATTCAGGGACATCGCAAAACTTTATTTTGAATATTCTTCGAGGAAAACTCTTTGCTGAATCTAAAAAAGTAGTAGTATCTCGATCTTATCAAACACATTTATTACCTGAAGAATGTAAGCCTTTATTAATAGTAAACGCAACGGGATTTAATAATAATACGCAAGAGTCTCTATGCCAAAGCAACAGTTTTGATTATTCAAAAATTCGTAATTGTGATCACTATACTGATTTGCTATTATTCTACGCTGTACCTTTAAATTGTTTGTCTATGATCGAACACTACCCAACATCAAACCAAGATTCTTTAATGCTGTGCAGTGCCTTTTCAGCCATATTCTTTGAATTTTTGAATGTATTGAAAAAAGAATTTAATGAAAAACATATTTTAGAAAAGCTAGCAAACTTTGCTTGGAGTCATACAAATAAAAGTAACTTTTTGTTTACTTACGATGATTTTAAAAATGCAAAGTTAAGTGAAAAATGTATTAACGCGTTTTTTATCACTGAATCTTGGAAAAATAATTCGGAAGGACTGAGAAATATTTGCAATATTAAATCGCGATTTCCTAGCTTACTTATTCAAGAGTTTTTCGTTGCTATAAAGCTACTCATTTCGCCTCTATCTAAAATAAAAGATTTCTTCGATGCTAGAACCGATTATTTAACCAAAGACAACCACCACTATGTTATTTTATTGGTTTTGTTCGGGTTCTGTAATAAAAACCTTCAAGCATGTTTAAATCATTGGTTTCCAAATCGACCAGATTGGAAGCCACATGACGTCTTCGAACAGTTGACAATGTCAATAAAAAATCAGTTTGAAGAGCTAACTGATCACGTGACCAGAAATAAATTCGTTTCACGGTTGCTTGAATTTGGGCAAGAAATTGATGATAAAAGATGTACAAATCATATAAGAAACTGTTTAGATATTACGGAATAAATTGTAATTGCATTGGTTTTTTATATTCTGATTATATTTGGTCAAATTTGCGCAGTTTGTAAAGCTCCCTTGCACGGATTTAGCTTTGGGCTGCAACGCTATGTTCAATCAATCATTGATATTGCTCATAAACGTGATGTTTCAAGTATACTGCGGTTAAACCCGGATATTAACTTCGAAAATGAAATATAGATACGAGTAAAATTAACAAATTTTACTTTTTCTGCAAGAGAAAAAAGCGTAGCAATTTTGTGCGTAGTTCTTTTCAAAAGTATGTGTATAGTCAATTTATTGATTAATTTAATCTTTTCTTTGTAGTTCCGATGGAACATTTTTATAATGCTGAAAAATGTAATTTAGTAAATTTTTTTATTATTAATGATTGATGTTATATTACTAGAATTTTTTTTCGGTGCATGAGTCATTTTGATTTATTGTTATTGTATTACCGATTATTGAATTTTGTGGTTATGAAAAACAAATAAAATTGCTATAAAGCATCCAGCCATAAAGTAAATATATACAGTACGGATACTTTACTTTTTGCTGTTCAAAGTCTTAATTTTTTAATTTTTATTTTAAATTTTCTTTCACTGTTTATTTTCCTTGCTCGCATGACGTAATCTTAATGCAACCGTTTAGCAATTGCTTCTTTCGGAGATGCTAAGATATTACCGCTGGGTTATATCTTTTTATGAATTTGTACTTTATGTAGATATATTGAAATTTAGAGCTCTTGCTAAGACTGCCAAGAAGAGGAAAATGCCGTAAAGTATTTTTCCCAAGAACGTAACAGAATGATTTTGGTAGGTTTTGAACCTTGACTGTGTCGATTACGTTTGTCATCAATATGGCGCTCTTATCCACTCGATCACGCTGCTGACAATTGATCCCTTTCAATTGTTTTTCAACAGTGGATGTTGATAAGAGTTGTTTTCATTGCGATGTTTGAGGATTTTTATCTTTATATGACTATGGCTAAAAAAGCGATTAAAATTTATTTTAAAAAAAGACTTAAGTCTCTATTAATCAATAAAAAGATGAATAAATAGTTGTGCTTGCACCATCTTTACTTCTGCCTCAATAAAACCAATTTAAGCATTATTTTTGTTAATTATAGCACTTCAAAATTTCACCTGAAGTTGCTCGACAAAAATAAGAGTTGAAAAGTGCAGAGCAGGCCGTCCATGTCAGTAGTACGAAAGGGTTTTTGGTAACCTTTGTGACGTCCATAGAGGAGGTGGAGGTGTGGAGAGTGAAGGTGTGGAGGACCCTACCCTAACCATAACCCTAGCCCTAACTCTTACCCCAACCCTTATCCTAACCTTAGCTCTAACCCCAACCCTAACCCTAAGAAAGTCAGGAGTTTTGAGTTCAATTCTCACCCAAGACAGTTGACAGTGAAGCTGTAAATCCTAACCCTAACCCTAAAAAAGACAGTGGTTCTGAGTACAATTTCTATCCAAGACAAAAGCAAGATTTAACTCTATTTCCAACCCTAAGTAAAACAGCAGTTCTGAGTTTAATTCCCACCAACACAAGTGCAAGATTTTCACCCTAACATTATAAAAAACAGTGGCTCTGAGTTTGATTTCCACCCAAGATAATTAACAACAAAGTATACTATCCCTAGCTGTTACCATAATTACGGTTTTTGATTACAATCCAAGACATTTTTTGACAGCAAATCTAAAGAACAGTCTAACCCTAGACTGCTGATACAAAAAAGATATTTGTTCAATTTTAAAATAAAGATACTTGTTATTTATTTTAAAATTGAACAAGTATCTTTTTTGTATCAGCAGTCTAGGGTTAGAATGTTCTTTAGATTTGATTAAGATGCTTGTTATAATTTTAAAACAGGTGTTTTAAAATTGTTTTTCTTAGGTGAACTTGATTTTTGTTACAGCCGACCTATTTTTAATTTTCAAAAAACCTTCTTAAACAAGCTTGATTTTTGTCAAATCTTTGTTCAATTTTTCAAAAACTTTCCTAGTCAACCTTGATTTTTAAATATTTATCTTCATTTTTTTGTTATACCTTTGTTGAATTTTTCAAAAATTTTCTTTGTCAACCTTGCTTTTTAAATATCTATCTTCAATTTTTTTTAGACAAACTTAATTTTTGTTATAATTTTGTTAAATTTTTCAAAAATTTTCCTAAGCAAGCTTGATTTTGCTATACCAATATTTAATTTAAATTTTTTTTAGTCAACCTTGATTTTTAGATCTCTATCTTAAATTTTTTTCTCTAGACAAACTTAAAATTTGTTATATCTTTGTTCAAATTTTCAAAAAAATTTTCTTAAGCAAGTTTGATTTCTAGAAACCTATATTCAATTTAAACATTTTTTCTCTAGGCAACCTTAATTTTTATTATACCTATGTTTAATTTTTTAAAGTTTTTCCTAAACAAGTTTAATTTTTTTGCTATTTGTAGAACATCTATGTTTAAGTTTTTAAAAATTTTCCCAAACAAGCTTGAGTTTTATCAACTTTTATTCAATTTTTAAAGTTTTCTCTAGGCAACCCTGAGTTTTGTAATAACTTTGTTCAATTTTAAAACTTTTTTTGGGCGTCCTTGATACAGTATGTAGATATCTATATTCAATTTTTAAAAGTTTTCTAGGAAAACTTGATTTTATTTGTAAGATATTTATTTATCTTCAATTTTTCTCTAAGCAACCTTGATTTTGTTATACCTATGTTCAATTTAAAAAAATTTTCTAGGAAAGCTTTTTTTTTATTCATATTCAATTTTAAAGCAGTTGGTAAAAAGTTTTTAAGAAAACACGAGTTTTACTTATTGGATATTTGTGTTGAATTTTTTAAACAGATGTTTCATAATAAAAAAGTTTGATTTTTTTTACCATATTTGTTATTTAGTAAACCAACCAACTTCAAACATAGTTATTATTTTTATTTTATGCGGTATGAATTCGCTTTCTAGTGTTAACATTTTAAAAGTGATTTGTTTCAAAAATAAACTGAGTTCTAATTCTAACAATTTTTAATCTTTTGGTCATTTTAAAATTGTTTCATAAACTTTTAATGATAATAGAAAAACTACCCGTAATCGCTGTAAGTGTGACAATATACTTTTGATAATTGTGTCAAGATCTCTCTCTTACACAAAAGCTTGTACCGTAATATGTTCGGAGCGTATCGCGTTTTTTGTTAAATACTGTAACTTAGTCTGTAACTTTTTTGTTAAATACTGTTACTGTAACATAGTCATTATTGGTGTGTGAAAATCTTGTTACCTTAATTTAATTTCCGATCAAGTGTAAAAATAGAGTAAGCAAAAAAAATTGATTTTGTAATGCACCTTGAATTTTATAGTTTTTAAAACCAATTTGTAAAAGAAAATTTTATTTCATTAGAAGCTCAAGCAAAACTATTACGTAAGATTTCGAAACACTGATTTGATCTTAGCTGCTAGTTTAATTGCCAGTCAAGTGCAACAACCGTTTATGTTAAAAAATTTTTAGATTTTTTTACTTTTACTGATGAAATTCATCATAAAATTGTACGTTTTAGTGCATTTTATTAACTAAATTTTCTTATAAAATCAACATTTCTTTAAAATTTGGAGTCAAATAAGGCCAACGTAGTTACCAAAAATTTTTCTATAATTAAGATCGATTCCAAGAAAAGTTGGTTGTTTTTTGAAAATGTTGTAACAAGACTTATTCTATTAAGTTCTATCACAGTTAGTTGTTGACTTATCCAAATACAATTGAGACTATAAAAACAAAACGAGCTGAAATTTTTAAAACTGTTCAATAGGCTTTATATCTTAGTGACTAGCTTGAAATCTAAAAATAAATTTTAGAAAAAGCAGAACTTTTTAAAAATGATTAAAAATTAAAAAAACTTCTCTTTCAAGACCAAGACCACCTAGAGAAGAAGGCCTTTCGCTTCGTTGGATGACGTCATGCAGTTAGGCAATAACGAAATCGTGGCAGCCAACTGCTTTGTTTAAATCAAGTAGATTACAGACTATGCTGTGTCCACGTGCGTTACAGCAAGTTATTTTGTTCAGTTTGTTTGATAGTTAATGAGCAAGTTGGAGGTAGCAACCAAAAAAGAAAGATTTAAGAAAGTGAGAATTAAATATGAATTGTTATTGCATTTGTTGGAACAAAAGTTACAGAACTTTTTCAGAAATAGATCTTCAGTTTTAATATAGCTCATTATGCTGTGATTGTAATAGCAGATGAGCCAAGTTTTCTAAAGTTTCCAAATCTGTAATTAATGTGTGATTATGTTTCAATCCATTGCATATATGCAAAATCTTAGTGTATAGTGCACAATCAGCATCAACAGTAAAACTTGATCTAACAAATAAACATGATTCGATAAACAAAGAGCTTTTTTTATCTTGCATTAAGTTTTTTGAAGAGTATTTGTTTCTCACTTATGATAATGGTAGATGAAGAAATTATTTAAAAAGTTTTGAAAGTACAGACCTACTAATACAACTCATATAAACGAGGGTTAGTTAATAAAATAAGCGGTGTATATTTTCAACAACGTTTTTAATCTTTGCTATAATGCATAAAAATATTTTCACTGCAACTAAAACATATATTTTGTATTTGAAAATCTAGATAGTATTATTATATGATTAATTGGATAGCTTTCTCCAGTATATACTGTAATGCCTTACAAGTGCTGCGTCCTAAAGTGCAGAGGAAATTATCCCAATGGTCCAAAAGTTGCACTATTCGGATTTCTACGGGATGAAAATTTAAAAAGAAAATGGATTCATGCAATCAGAAGAGCAAATTTTTCCCCATCACAAACCAGCAAAGTAAGCAATTTTGATTAGACTCAGTACTAGAATTTATTGGTTCTGTGTTTATTAAAAATATTTTCAAATAGTAGTTTATAGAAGTATGGTGGTAATAATATGTATAGGTGATAGTTTGGTACCGTATTTAAATATTTTGCTCATGGATTGTACTAAAACGTAATTTCTGCTTTTTCGTGATGCATTGGTTGCCAGCAAACCAAAAATGTTGATTGCACAGAAATTGCATTGGTAAATATAGCTTTTGTACTTTTGTTTAGGAACTGTTATCATCCTAGGATAGGTGCTGATATTTTGGCTTGTATTATTTATTTCTTTACATTTAAACCACTGTTTTATAGGTTTGCGAGCTCCACTTCCATGCTCATGAAATCAAACGAACCGGATCTGTTTTCAATTCTACGTTAGGGGAAACTGTCACTTATAAGTTGGAAATCCCTCGATTAATACCAGGATGTATACCTTCAAAAATGGCTAATTGTCCTGATTATCTATCTGCTCCAACACCATCAGTGAGAAAAAGTCGAGAAACAAAATTGCAAGACAGGGAGCAGAACGAATTTGCAAGCGCAATCCGCATTAGCGCAGAAGAATACAAAAAGAAGCAACAACAAAATCATTGTGAAAATTTGCAACAAATAAAAGAAAAATTTACAGTAAAAGCACCGTGGAAACTTTTAGAAAATGAACATGGTATATATATTTGTACAATGAACAATCTACGATCCGCGGGACCAACAATATCCAGTGCAGTATGCATCGAAAACGACCTTACGCTTACTACCTACGTGAAATCCGTAAAACTAACTACGCTTGGCAAGTATTGCTTTCCAATGAAAGTTGACTCTTTATTGGACATTGCCGGTATATGTGATGAATTGTCATCATTAGTTTCTGACCAAAATCCTAATCTCGCGCCAAACCAACTTGACATCGATTTTATATTACGTCTAAATTTGATTTTATCTCTCTTAATTCCACTCCAGGACGATTCATTTAAATTCTGCAATATTATAAAATTTGTGTATGAACAACTTCACCTGTTAACAAAAGAAAAAAAATGTTATTCCTACGACTTTTTATTATTTTCCTCCTTACTGTACAACGTGTCACCTCATGCTTTCAGATTTTTGCGAAGTAGTGGCTCTATCATACTGCCATGCTACACCACTATTCGAAAAATTACATTATCGTCGTCAATGAGCCCTTCGATCGAACAAACTGATAAAACGTTTCTTTTCTATATAAAACAAAAGTTCCAGTGTTTGAAATCATCCGATCTTACTGTCATGCTGTTAATAGATGAGATTCACCTAAAACGGTACTTTGATTACAAAGGGGGAACTATTGTTGGCTCATCGTACAATAACGTTTGCAACGCAGCAAAATCTGCTTTTGCATTTATGATAAGCAGCGTTTTTTCCAAGTATAAAGATGTTGTTCATCTTCTGCCGACTTGTAAAATATCTGCCGACGATTTAAATGCAATGTTGAAAAAAATTATTATCGGTTTAGAAGATATAGGGTTTAAAGTTATTGCCGTCATAACAGATAATAATGCAATAAATCGAAAAGCTATGTCATATTTGTCACTCCTCAAAAACTTTCTATTGTTTATCCTCACCCTTGTAATCATACCAGACCATTATTTTTTTCTTTTTGATACAGTACATCTTCTAAAATGCCTTCGTAATAATTGGGTCAACATTAAATCTGCTGAAAAATACTTTGCTTTTCCACGTTTTGCATTTGATAATATCGTTACCTCAGCCGCAGAAGAATCCGCTTTCGCTTCATTTTGCTCAATAAAATATTTGCACACTGCTGAATGTAATTCAATAGTCAAATTTGCTTATAAACTTTCCTATAAAGCCTTAAACCCTTCAACTTTTGAAAGACAAAATGTGAAACTAGTTTTACAAATTTTTAATAATTTTACATCCGAAGCTCTGGCTCTTCTCGGCAAAGAATTACAAATTCCACATTATGAAAATACAAGTGCTTTTATAAAAATAATTGCAACGTGGTGGTCGATTGTTAATGTCAAAACTCCTTCTAAAGGCACGAGACTCCAAAATCTTTACGAAACCCCGCTAACACCTGACGAAAACTCCAAGTCCCGAAAGTATTTGGAATATTTTATCAAGTGGCTTGAAAACTGGAATCCAAGGAGCGACAACACAGGAAAATTAACAAAAGAAACTTTCTCAGCTCTTTATCATACCACAAACGCATTATTGGAAATTTCGGATTATTGTTTAACGGAGCTAAAAGCCAACTATGTTCTTCTTGGCAAATTTCAAACCGACAGTTTAGAAGCGCGGTTTGGACAGTATAGACAGCTTGCAGGTGGGCAGTATGATGTTTCACTGAGACAAATTTATGAATGCGAAAAAAAAATTCGCCTGCTTTCTGTATTAAATTTACAATTTCAAGGCAACGCAATTAATTTATCAAATTTTTCATTGAATTGGGATGATTATTGCAAAAGCGAATGTATAAGTACTTTGAAGGAATTTCCTGTGAATATTGCACCTGCTGATTGGGATGATGCGTCGCAACAAATGCCTGTGTTGACTTATGTAGCCGGATATTGCTGCCACTCGGTATCAAAAAAGTTACGGTGTGAAACTTGCAAGAATAAAATCACGAGCCAAGTCGGAGATGTGCAAAGTATTGAAAATGCTTTAATTTCTCGAATCACTAGAGGTGGCCTACTTTATCCTGCACCTGATGCGGTGCATATAGTTGTGGCAAATTTTATTATTGTAAACAAACTAGCTGAAACTAAAGCATTTAGGTTTGCACCAGCTCAACGCCAGCTCGTTGTAAATGCAACCATGTCCGCTTTGGATGAAGAAGATTTTTTGTGGTTTTATGAAGACACCTGTGAAAACAATCACGAACTCCTGCATGTCACCAATATGTTGGTTTGGATTTGCACAAACATTTTGTTAAATAATTTATGTTTTAAACACAATGACCTTCTGGTGCAAGAAAAACAAGCAAAAAAACGAAAACTGCAAACTTTAGCGTAAAAATGTAACTTAATCTTTAATTACAACTTGTTGCTTTCAAATCTATTTTTTAAATTTAATTTGGGTAAAGAGGTGTTGTAATTGTATTATGATTTATTTAATTAAAATTTAACTTTAAAAAATATCATCTAATTTTTACAGTTCGTAAGTTTGATATTAAGCACTATTACATCTGTCTAAATTGTCAAGCAATTATTTTATTCTGCTGATGTAAGAAAGTAAGGAAATGGCTTGCTTTTAAAGCAGCGCTCGGCTCGTCCGAAGCAATTGCCTAACTGCGTGACGTCATCGCGTCTGCCGCATACACGCGACAGGCCTTCTTATCTAGGTGGTCTTGTTCAAGACACGCTTTTTCTTGAAGTGACAAACACAAATAAAGTAATAAATCAATAAATCAGTCTTTTATCTTGAACTTTGCTAACCTATGAGAAAAAATGTAATTTCTCTAAGAAAAAAATATTGGACAGTGACCTTATAAAAAAAAACGTCTTCGGGTATTACAAGTTAGCCTTTTTTACTTCGTTTAAATCATTGTAGAAATACTTTTTATCTTTTTAACAATTATCCCAACAACCTCAAAAGTTTTTAATCGAAAATTTAAAATATTCAAAAAAACGTAAGACTTCTAAAAGGTAGATTTAATTTTAACTTAATTTTCAATCAGGTGTAACAGCAATGTTTCACATTTTAAAACAAAATTCATGATGTTTTTAAAACTAAATTGTTAACTCATTTTTCTAAAATAAAATTTAATTCAAATTTAATTTATACCATTGCAACATTGTTTAACTTGTTAAAAAGTTTCAAAAAATTTTATGCAGAAATTTATTGGTTATCTCCAAGAAAAATTTTAGAAAACATTGTAATTAGAATTATACAAGCAATATTTTAATATCACGGTCATTTTCTAAATTCAATAATCTTCATTAAAACAAGCCAACTTATAAACTTTTTGTTTTTTCACTAGTTTAATATACCTTTGAAAAATTAGTTTAAAAAAAAACCGCTTGGCATTAGTTAAAACAAAAATACTTCAGTTTTTTTTCTCCAAATAAACATCTTAACCAAAATCTTCATTAATTGATATTAAAATTTGATCCATGAATATAATTTCATTCTTTTTTATACACAGAGGTTTTATAATCAGGTTCTTAAGATTGCTGTGAAAAACTTTAAACTTAATTTTCATTATTCAAAATCTCTCTCAAAAGCCTCACATTTTAAAATTCTTAATACAAAAACATTAAATTCCTTCTATGTAAAAAAATTTATTATTTTTTGAAAGGCCTACCTTTCTTCCAAGGCTCTTGCATTTTAAAGTTTTTAGTACGGAAACACTAGCTTACTTAAAAAATCCAAAAACGTTTCTTTCAAGTGTCGCAGATGTTTTTAAACAATGTTAGTTTTTAGAAGAAAATTCTAAAAAATTGTGTTTTATTTTAAATTTTTGCTGTTTATGAATACTTTTTTAATGCAGAGCAACAATTCAATCTCTAAATTTTTGTCAAAATTGTTTTCTTACAAAGTCTTAATTTCACGAATGTTGTAATTTTGTCAAACATCGGGAGTTTAAAGCTCAAACTCTTTGTATAATTCTTGTACAAAGACAAATATTCGACTTTTGCAAAATTCAAAAGTTCTCATTTTACTTAGTTTTTTTTTCCGAAGTGAAAAGAGACGTATTGAAGGTTTAGAACACCATTGTTTAAGCTTATAGTTTGTATTAATAATCATATAAAAACGTAGCCTATATGTTTATATATAGACACCTAAGCCAAGTAAAAACAACAGCTTAAAGCAAAGTTGGAACAATATTGTTTAGGCCAGTGGTTCCCAACCTTTTTAATGTCATGGACCCTTTTGAGTTTCTTTTGAAAGTTGTGGACCCCTTAAATAAAAAAGGAAATAAAATTCACTCTTTTCTCCCAAAAACATGGTGATCTCTTAAAAAAAAAAAAAAAGTCTTCATTTCGATTTCATTTCCAATTTTGCTGTTTTTTCTCCCAGAAACATGGTGATCTCTAAAAAAAAAAAAAAAGGTCTTCAATTCGATTTTATTTCCAATTTTGCTGTTTTTTCTCCCAGAGACCCCCGGTTGGGAACCACTGATATAGATAGTCTATAAACCATTACCGTTAACTCTAAAATGTTCAATTACATTTCAAAGAATTCCCCCCTCGAAAACACAAAATTCCCCCTGTTGAGAACCACTGGTTTAGGCTATTCAGAATCTGTTTAATCAAAACAAATTATATTTTGTTTAAACGATTTAAAAATTCTGATTGCTATCATTATGTTAAAAACTTAAATAGATTTATTACATAATATCTCATATTCTTACGCTTGTATGTAATTCTGCATCATACTCAAATAACCGTCAATTCAACTCTAAGCTTATGCCGCAAATTTTAGATATAATCAGTGATTTAAGACTCAAAAACCCTAAGGGTTAGGCCCTTACTCGTCACTTTACAGTTTTCTGTCGTACAAAAATTAAATAGTATTTAACAGTTATGAACTCTCCCGACATTTCGGGGTGGCTACACCACTGAATACATTTCGTATTCTTTGGACATCCCTCTTTGCATAAACGCCAATTATAAAGATAGATATTGTTATTAAGTCACTATTATACGACTGCAGGAAGAGCGGAGTAATTTTTGTTCAGTCTGTCATGAAGCAAAATAGATTAAGGGGCAATGCTTAGAGAAAGTTAAAGTAAAAGATAAGATAGAATTAAGATTGCTGGTTTATAAGATTGATTTATGGTGAAGACAACTAATAAAACAGTGAACATAGATATTAATATAATATGTTCAAAATTCTCAGATTATTATGAATAAATTAAAATGCATATAAAAGTTGCGCTCATAATAGAGGGCACCACCAAGGAATTTGCACTGAGGAGCCACATAGGCTTGTGCATCTCTGCCCCACACAATCGCGAATTTTTTTTACCGAAACCCGGTATTTCGTTCTAATAATATAACTACTACATTTTTCATTGATTTAGTTTGTAAAATGTTAGTTGGCAACCATCAATTAGTTTGTTGAAAACTGTAAAAACGATACAGTATTCTCAAAAGTTTGTCCGACCTATTTTTTTGAAGCGAGTTGCTTTATTAAAAATATTTTGTAGGGTTATTTGTGAAAGACAATATTCGTTTAAAAAATAGCTAACCTAACTCTATATATGCTAAGGTTTGCCGTTATTTGTAATTCATCAATTTTTTTTCAATAAATTGGATCAAGATTATGTATATCAATAACTTAAAATAGCATTTGAAACTTGTCATCTTTTGCTCACTAGCTATAAAGCAAAACGACAAAATGTATCAGTCGTATTTTATTTATTGCATAACGTCGATTGTCAACAGCGTCATTGGCAAAATCATTAAACATATCAAAAATTAGCGAAAACACTACAAAAAAAAAAAAGATTGAAAAACTCGAAAACATAAACAAGGGTGGCGAACTTTTTTTCGCGAATGTGTCAAAACATTAAAGACATTTAATCGGTTTATCAAGCTAATACCGTTCCAGTTGCATTGAACAAAACGGATTACACTCTTGGTAGTGACGACTTAAAAAAAATCTTCATATCAAATCTTAACCATATTTGCTCAATATTTCCTATTGTTTTGCAGCACGCCACACCCGGTGCGTGCTAATGTACGGCGCTGTAGGTTCGCTATTTCTGGCATGAAACAACGAAAATTATATTCTGGCTAAAGTCCAAAATATTTCAAAGAGGAATTGTAAACCAAAACATTTATCTATGAAGTGGACAGAGGAGACATATGCTGCGAGGCAGCCTTTTTTCGGGCAAAAAATTATGTAATTACATATTAGTTTAAAATAAAAAGAATTGAAATATCTTGAAACGTCGATTGCAAAAATTGGGGAGACAATTATAAAATCACTCGAATAACATTTCAGTCACTTTAATTTTTAGCAAGATTTTATAATTTTAAAAAATCTTTGTAAAACTGGCTCCATGTTTAGATAATATAGTCTATAGTATAGACTATAGATAATACGTATGTATAAAATACTATAGGCTATGGTAGTGGTTCCTAACCAAGGGTCCACGAACCTTCAGGAATCCGTCAAACGGTTGTAGGGGGTCCGCGGGCAGGCCTTGCTACTTTAAAAAAGAAGGCACTCTTTTGCTCATTGGTTTCAACGTAAGTTTTTGAAGTCACTTTAAAGGAAATTGTATTCCTGATAGCAGTTTGCGTTAAAAACAAAAAAGTTTTTACTTAGACTTCTAGAAATTCTGTGGACGAGAATGCTTCTCGTTTAACATGATGAGTTTTTATTTTTTTCTTCAACTAGAATTGCTGATCAGTTCATCGTTGATTCATCATTAATTTGTCCACAAGTTTTCGGGAAGGCAGCGCTAAAATTTTTTGCTGAACTTATAGTAAAAATAAAAAGAATCATCGCTTTAAGGAACAGGTATTTTGCAAAATTTGTAGCCAGGGTTAATCGTAAAAATTCGAAGTCCGTAACTTTTATAATTTTTGAAAAGTGGTCCATGACTAAAAAAAAGGTTGGGAGCCACTGATCTAAGGGATTGCCTCGTGGCCGAGTGAGATATTATACATGCTATGTCATAACGTTTTCGTGTTTTCATAGATATTATTATTAAGTTTACAGTTTGTACTAATAATCATATAGGCCTAAAAGGGTAGCCTATACGTTTATAGGCCTACTATATATAGGCAACCAAACCAAGTAAAAATAACAGATTGAAGCAAAGTCGGAACAATATTGCATTAGGCTATTCAGCATCTGTCTAATAAAAGCGAATTAAGAGTTGTGGCGTCCACCAAATGCAAGATTGCACCGGTAGAAATAGCGTGCGCGATGCTTACTGCCGTTTCTACCGGTGCAATCTTGCATTTGGTAGAAGCCACAAGTCTTAGATTTATCTCTTCCTATATCACCAGCTCTGCGGCCAAAAACTGGAAACTATGGTCGGGCAGTGAGCTCAGGTTCAGCCCGCGCGACTCACAATGCCATAGATTGCGCTCTATAGTGCAATCTGTTTTATAATCTGAGAAAAACAAATTAATTTTTGTTTAAATGATTTTAAAATTTTAATTGCTATTATTATGCTAAAAACCTAAATAGATTTGTCACATAATATCTTATGTGTATACGTTTATACAAGTACTCAAGTAACTACCAATTTAACCATAAGCTTATATGTCACAAATTTTAGCTACATTTTAGTGAGCTTCTACTCAAACCCCTTACGGTTATCACTTTTTTGTCGCAGAAAAATTATCAAATAGTATATAACAACTAGGAATCTATTATTTTCTGCTCGTACAAACTGTGTAAAATTACTTTTTTTTTCTTTTTATCAGTTTGGTTTTAATTGCTATATTCAATTCATTCTTTTATTGTTTAAAAATAAATTCCAAATTACATTATTTCAATCAAAGCAACTTTATTAGATTTGCATAAGAGCCAATTGTGGATGCATTTAAAATCACTGATTTGTGAATTCTTTTAGTTCGAAAGCAAATTTAAATGGCTGCAGGCTTGTTTAAAAGCTTTTTAAAGGAAATGTACAGTATATTTGGTTATGAGCGTGCATAAATAATCCCATTACGGTATATATTGAAAGACTCTTATAAAGACAGACTTCAAAAACTATTGTTTAGCAAAAGTACTTAGCGCCATATAAACGTTAAGGAAGCGTTAAGCAATAAAACTTAATGTGACTTAAAAAACAATACTGCAAAGAAAGCCTTTTAAATAAAAAGCCAAAGGGCAAACTTTGATTAATTTATTTTCCACTTGTACTAACGTTACATTTATTACCTCTCTTTCTAAATTAGATTACTCTATTATTTGTGTTAATACATTTATAGATGTAACCAGGGGAGGCCAAAAAAGCAAAAAAACTGTCGTACAAATTTTTGAGCTCTTATTTTTATGGAGGTAGGAGTAATTTTCTATCTTTGTTTGAAAATGAAAGCCTTTTATTTAATCTTTAATATTAATTTAAAGGACTAAAACATTTTCTAACTTTGTTTGGAAGTGCTTGAAGAAGTTAATCCTAGCTACTACCTAAAATTGCCAGTCCGTATACAGTTATATAAAGAGATTTAATATCTGAGAAAAATGTTGAAAAGGTTGTGAATAGAGCATAAGCAGAATACGTGGCACACAACAACAATACAATCGTTTAACAACCGTTTAACATCCGATACAACGATACAAAACAGTTGGCAACTGAAACAAAATAAAAACTGTATAAAAATCCAGCCGCCAACTGTGAAAATTATTATTTATCAAACTTGCAAAAAAAAGAATATAACTCGACTCAAATACAAAATATAAACAACAATTACCTTGTATAAGCGGGCTCCACCGTGATAGAACCAATACTACTGCAAATCCGAATCTTGATACTCGCCATGACCACGTTACTCAACAAAAGAACGAAAATAAGAAAACCCGCGCCAGCCACAGCACGTCAAGCGGACGCACAAGCGCCACGTAGCGCAATTATTAAAGTTAAAGCGGGGACAAAGAAAATTAACGAAAAGTACCGTGCCCACCACTGGTTATTTTCCGGTAAAATCTGGTAACAAATTTAACAAGGGCTAGTCAAAAATGTGCATTTAAACGTGAGTGTGCATGCGGCCAGTGCAATTGTCTATGCCGCACGCACAATCAAAACAAACCATTGTCGCTGGGCAATTTTGTTTTAAGGGGCAACGAGTAAGCACCGCCGGGTAAGCGAAGACAAGTGCAATTGTTTTTTTGTTTTTTTTTTGTACCTGCTTATAATCGATTGGCAAAACTTTAACTAGGAGATTTAGTAAAGAAAGTAAGCTAGGCTGAAGTGTAACTAATTTAAAGTTTGTAATTTCGGAATAATTTTTAATTGGTTAATTATTTATATTAAATCTATCTATGAATAAAAAAGCTGAAACAACGGAAATTTGTTGCAACTTTGAGAAAGAGGAAAAAACTTGTTGCATTTGTCAAGTTGAAAAAAATAAAAATATTTGTGGAGTTAAACTGGGATCCAAAAAGTTCAATTTGAAACGTCATTTATAAAGATTTCATGCCGACATTTACAAACTTGTGGTTGCTGAAGAGCAAGCCAAGATGAAACAACCTCATGGAACAGCAGTGCTAACAAACAACAGACTATTTCAAAAGTATTTTGCCAGTGAAAAAATCGATTTGTTTGTGACAAAAAAAAAATGAAACGGCTTCTCATTCAACTAGTTGTGAACAATGTTGAATCTATTAACCCTATTCTCCTCAAGCTTTTTCGAGCTATTGACTCCTCAACGGCCGGGCTTCAGAAGCCCACAAAATTAACAATTTATAATTCCAAAACTACTTAAGCTATCTTTATGAAATTTAAGCAAAGTAAAGATCATTTATTTAACTTTTGTTAGAACAAAAACGTTCTTGAAACTTCAATTGATAAAGTATGCAAAATTGCAATTTAACAAGGTCACTACAATTTTTACGTTTAGACACTCATTTAACTAGCGTGAAATGCGATTGTAACGGATTCGCTGTTGTAACAGTCGTAAACTTAATTAAAAATTGGACGTAAAGAGTGACGTCAACGCGCACGACAACTATAAACAATGAAAAAGCCACAAGAAGCTTGCTTCATTGTTTTGGACGAAGTATAGAAATTATTTTGAGACTGGTTTCAACTACTGGTTCACATATTTGTCCACATATTTTTGTAGTTACCAATAGTTATTGCTGCTTTTTTAAAAAAAATATAAAATAATGAAAATAATTTTTTTTTACATAAAAAAATTTGAAACAGGCTATATTTTAATATTTAGCAGTATTAGAATATCGACATACTGATGCTTTAAAACCAACAAACCTTTATCTTTTATATAATTATCATCGTTTGTATGCACTTGTTTTGTTTTTTTGCAATGTATTTCACCGCCACAAAAAGAGTTTTTTATTTTTTGAAATAGAAGTACACCATTGCATTACTTAAAAAAAAAACACTTGAATAAAACAATATTACTCTATATAATTGTGACTATCAATCGTGGAACATATCTCGGCATCGTTCAAAGCACGATTTGAAAATTTTACTTTTTCAAATGCGTTGTGCTTAATTTTTTGTTGTGGGAAAATAGCTTTTGACTTTAAACTTGAAAGTCAAAACTTAGCTTGCTTTAATAGCTACTTCAACATCGTCATAGTAATATTGATCACTTCCAGTGACATACGTACTTGACAAGCAAAATTCTACAAATTTTCTGACTTGTATAAATTTATCCATATAAGCTACGTAAACTCTTCTTTATTTTGATCATATTCTTTATACTTATGCGCATATAAATTGAAAATAAACTTAAAAACATCACATTACATACCCAATCACGTGTTATAAAATTCTATTCTTATAGCTTTATGAATATTAGCACCATAATTGCCAATTAAACAAAAAAAGTGCATTTTATTAAATTTTTTGTCGTACCTTTTTTTTAATTTTATAAGCTATCTTTTTAATTTCGTAAATAAGATTATTTTTTATCAAAATACCCGAGATTATATTTTGCGATGACGTAAAGTAATCTTTTTAAAAATGTATACCAACACACTGTGCAAGCTGGGCGATGTTAATTAATAATTTCTTCAAAATAGTGATCTTATAAAACAGTGTGTTTATTCATGCCAGCACGCGAGAAATTTGCCAAATCTTTTGGCAATAAAATTTAACAAAAACTTTGTTTGCTTTCCATAAAATTAAGAAAAAAATTAATTTTATAATATATTTGTCAACAGTTGAGCAAGAGGTTGTGAGTGTCGATTTGATGGGAACGAATCAAGATCGTATACGTTTGTTTTTGTCACATTTTATTAGAAAAACCTTTTACGGCACTTTTCCTACCTGAAAGTCTTTGTTAAAAACTCTAAATTACAATTATATCACTTAATAAAAATTAGAGTGTCCAATAAAAAATTTTTAAATAACAATATTGTGGCATTTATGGAAATTCAAGATTCACGTTTGTTTGTTTGTCACTAAACTATTACAAATATTCGCATAACATATAATTGAGATTAAATATAGGACAACGTGACTGGCAAATAACCATAAGGTGTCTTGGTCAAGCAGTTACTTTTATTGCATTATTTAAAATAACAAAAAAAATTAAAATAACATAGCCGTTTGAAAACAAGTTGCGATAAGGCAAAAAAGTAATTAACAAATAAAACCTAAAAGCAAAACTAGAAAATAAGCAAATCTGGACAACAAAGGTAAATTCACTTTTTTATTTTGCAATATGAAAAGTTTCGGATGGAATACGGGATAAAATAACACATTTTGGTTCCAATATATTTAATTAAAAAGTGCATTTTTTTGTTTTACACTTTGAAAGATTAGATTGATTACCTTCAAAAGATGTGTTGCATCTTTGCACGAATACACAGGTTTATTAAAAAACAATAGTTAAAATTCACAAAAGTACTTAGCCAAAAAACAACCGTATTGAAAAAGAATGCTTTTGTTCGTTTGCTGTAGTAGCTTGATAGCTTTGAACTGACTGCTTAATCAAAATAAAGGCGCATATTTAACTAGTAACAATTATGCTTGGAGATGCGCGTGTCCAACAATTGTTCGAGTAGAAGGCGCTGATTAGGATTAGAAGCGTTTCAGAAAACACTACGTCATCGATTGCACAATATCACAACACCTCCAAATAAACTACGACAAAAAAATATATATACATATTAGCAACAATATTTTTTTGGAGGTCTCTTTGTTCTCGCTGATCGTCGTAGATTGTGTCGCCCGTACTCGTCTCCGGTTGGTAATCTCGGATTGTTGCGTTGGTTCATCGAAGAAGAACTAGATGCGTGGTCAGTCCCGGCTGGAAGTGTTTCTGTAGACAAAACGCTCGTTGGGATTTCACAGGGATCATCATCTTGATCCGAACCGTATCGAGGTCGAAGTTGATCAAGATGTCGTCTCCAAGTTGGTCCTCGAGAAATGACTCGTACATTGACGCTTCGTGTACCATGGACTTTCGTAACTATCGCAGGCACCCATCGTGGGTCACGATCTCTTCTAGGGCCGAAGTACAGTGCGTAACAAGGGTCTCCTAGTGAGTAATGATGTTCGACTTTCGAAACCACTTCCGAGTCTTCAGCATTTGAATGCTTGCTCGCTTGTCTTGACTGTCTTCCCTGCAGGAGATGCGGAATGGATGGAACCAAAGTGTCAATTTTGGTGCGAATTCTTCTTCCATTCAACAATTCGCTTGGTGTCAGTCCCGATGCAAAAGGAATTCTTCTATATTGCATTAGAAATTCTTGCAAAGCTTCCTTTGGAGGTAACGAGGATTTTCTCAATGCCTGTTTGAACGATTGTATCAAACGCTCGGCAGCACCGTTTGTTGCTGGATGATAAGGTGCTCCGGTGAGATGTACAATGCCTCGTTGTTTGCACCAAGCTTGGAACTCTTGAGACATGAATGTTGTGGCATTATCGGTCACCAACGTGTGGGGATATCCGAAATGAGCAAATTCTTGTTCAAGTACGTATAGCAGTAGTACTTTTCGAAGACGTTGAGGTTGTTGGATGAATGCAAGGATATTTTGAATAAGCGTCTACAAGGACTAACCAGTTTCTTCCCAGAAAGTTGATTGCATGGTCCAAGTGGAGTCTTGACCATGGTTTTTCCGGCATCATCCACGGATGGATTGAAGGTTTAGCCGGCTTATTTTGAAATTGGCCACAGGAAGTGCATTTGCGACATAAATTCTCGATGTCAAAGTCAATTCTAGGCCAATAGACAGTTGACCTGGCAAGTTGTTTCATCCGTTGCATGCCGAAATGTCCAAGGTGTAATAATTTAAGAATATGATTACGTAGGGTTGAAGGAATTATTACCCGTAAGCCGTAAAAAACGCAACCATTCTCTGTTGACAACGAATTTTCCAACTTTTTGAAGTCTTTAAGCTCTTCCGAAAATGCCATCCTTCCTTCACAAATCGCATTAGTTGGGAAAGAATTGGATCTTTGGCAGTTTCTCTGACTACAAGCAATGGATTGTCAGGATTGATTTGACGACTGATGGTTCGAACCAAACAAACGCTATCGACATCATCTTCCATCTCCTCCCCATCAAAACTTGTGTCATTTGAAAATGGCAAGCGACTAAGAGCATCGGCATTGCCATGGTCCTTGCTTCTACGGTATTCCACCGTGTAGTCATATTGATGGACTAGTGTTGGGCGACTAGTGCGGACTGGTGTTGGGCGATTCCATTCGTCCATGCACAAATGGGGTCTCGCTCCTTCACCGAATTGCGAGTGTGGCGCCTCAGAGCAAACCGCAGACCATGTACTGGGGTGCCCTGTACATCGGGCACCACATGGAGCACGTGGTCTGACGGTTTTGGATGACGAAACTCGATGCTGGCTTAATAACATCACTGCCAGCATCTGACCCAGGCAGTGCAGCAGTTTGGGGTAGTAAAAGGATAAACCCTCGGCCCCAGTTCTGTTTGTGTCTGGCCTGGAGTGGATGCCCTTCAAACGATGACGACGACGACGATGGACTAGTAATGCCCATCGTGCAAGTCGATTCGCGGCAATTGCAGGAGTACCTTTATCAGGGGCAAACAAGGTCACTAAAGGTTTGTGATCGGTAACCACAATGAACTTACGACCGTAGAGAAACTGATGAAATTTCTTCAAAGCGTACACTAAGGATAGTGCTTCTTTCTGTATTTGGCTGTAGCGTCTTTGTGTTGCCGATAGAATTTTAGAAATATTGAGAATCGGACGCTCGCTTCCGTCTGCAAAGCGATGAAATAATACCGCTCCAATTCCGCATTCTGAGGCGTCACAAGATAAACCCAACGGAAGAGATGGGTCATAGTGCGCAAGTACAGTCTCTGTGCATAGTAACCGTTTAATCTTTTTGAAAGACGTCGCTTCTTCTTCACCCCACTTCC
Organism: Diplosoma virens; assembly: GCA_963680785.1. Taxonomy (NCBI): domain Eukaryota; kingdom Metazoa; phylum Chordata; class Ascidiacea; order Aplousobranchia; family Didemnidae; genus Diplosoma; species Diplosoma virens. The sequence continues at coordinate 64,991,373 of OY796880.1, read as the reverse complement.
ACTGTTGTCCTTTGCGTGTAAGCTTGTACAACGGCTCGGTGATTTCCGAAAAATATGGAGGTAAGAATTTAGAATAAAACTGCACAGATGCTAAAAAAGATTTTAACGTAGAAATGTTCTTGGGTGTAGGCATTTCTAGTATGGCATCAACTTTGATACTTGGGCGAAAACACATTTTTCACGGTTGCAGCGAAGACCTTTTTCTTCTAGTCTTTTGAACAAAGCTTGCAGGTTCATCAAATGATCTTTTGCGTTGTCACCACTTACCAAAATATCATCGAAATACACGGCAACTCCTCGCAAATTTTGCGTTAACTGTTCCATGATTTCTTGGAAATACCCTGGTGCGGATTTAATTCCGAAAGGAAGTCTTTTCTGAAGTAAAACTCCTTTATGAGTGCTGAGAGCCAGCTTCTTCTGGTTGTCAGGAGAAAGACAGATTTGATTATATGCATTAGCTAGATTAATCTTACTAAAGCAGTAACCACGTCCTAGCTTGCGCATTAGATCTTCTGGGAGAGGGATTGGTTGACGATGGTCTTCCAGTTGCGAGTTTACAGTCACCGAATAATCTCCACAAACTCGGATGCTTGCTTTTGCTTGACGTGGCAAAGGAGACTTTCGAATAGGAACCACGGGGGTGCCGTACGAGTTAAAATCTGTAAGGTCCCATACACCTCTCTTAATTCCTGCTTCGTATGCTTCGTTTAAATCTTGTAGGATTGAGAACGGAACAGGTCTTGGCTTCTTGAAAATAGGTTTAGCTTCAGGTTTAAACCGTATGTCCAGTGAAAAATCTTTTAGACAACCCAATGTAGATTCAAATAAAGTAGGAAACTCTCCACATAATTGAATACATGCCGCATCTAAAGAGTTTTCTGGACCAGTTGTAGTGACGTGCTCTATCGTTGCAGTAGATTCAGCACAACTTAGGTGTTCTCTGAAGTGATCAGCTAAGTTGGTGAGTTTCAACTTCATCATCGCCAGACGACCTAGTAAATTTAGATTGGGCACCTTAGTGACAATTACAGGAAAGGTCACGTCAGGTGATTTTCCATCAATACATGCAGTTGATTGGAATTGTCCCACGACGGGTAGCGGGCTACCTTCAGCAACTTGATATTGAACTGATACAGGTTGTAGAATGGGTTTACCCAGTGTTTGCCACGTCGCTTCACAGCAAAATGTGTCACTGGCTCCGCTATCAATTTCAAACTTAATTCTGTGGTCATTAAGTCTAATAGTTTGATAGATGGGTGAAACAGAACATTGGACTTTGTGCACCACCTGTTGTTTCACAAATTTCTTATTTCTTAGTCGAGACATGCATACAGATTGCAGATGACCTGTTTTCTTGCAGAAGCTGCAAATAGCTTTAATATGGGGACAAGCTTTGCTGAAATGTCCAGAATTTCCACACCTGAAGCAGGCGGTTTTCTTTTCTTGCGTTTTGGAAGTTTCCACTCTGATGGCGTTGCTAAACTTCAGTTCATCGTCCTTGAGCTTGAAGAGTGTCTTCAAAACTGCTTCGTTGTCGACTGAACAGATGAATTTAGTTCGCAAGGCTTCATCTAAAGGATCTTTAATGGATTGAAAATCACATGTAGCTGCATCTTGTCGTATTCTGCTTGCCAGTTCAGGAATAGTTTCGCCAGGTTTGCGTTTCATGTCAGACCAAAACTTGAAACGTTCTCTGACAACAAATCGTTTTGGGTCAAACTGCTCTGCCATAAACGTCTGAATATCATTCATGGTTAGCTCATGTATGCTTTTGACAGGTTGTTGCTGAGCCGCTAAGTTGCTAAGCATTTTGTAAACGGAGTTAGATTGGTTGGTAAGAAAAATTTGTGCTTGCTTGTTGTCGGGAATAGAGTTAGCAGTGACGAATGTTCGGAACCTTGCCAAATAATCAGTCCATAACTCAGATGTGGAATCGAATGGTTGAAAACTTGCCATCGGTGTTGGAACATTTTCTCGCGGTTTGTTCAAGCTGCTTTGTAGAATTTTCAGCTGCTCTTGAAGCATTGTCATCTGCTCGCGATGCTCGTCGCGTAAAACTGCCATCTGCTCTTGGTGTTGCTTGTTCTGCTCTTGGTGTTGCTTATTTAACAACAAAATCAGTTCAGAAATTTCACTCATATCGACAATTCAAGCTTTAATGCAGATTCAACAAATTTTCTTTTTTTTCTCGACGCAGTTGAGTTCCTTGAATCCTCGTCGCCACTTTTGCCTGTTGTATCTTTGCACGAATACACAGGTTTATTAAAAAACAATAGTTAAAATTCACAAAAGTACTTAGCCAAAAAACAACCGTATTGAAAAAGAATGCTTTTGTTCGTTTGCTGTAGTAGCTTGATAGCTTTGAACTGACTGCTTAATCAAAATAAAGGTGCATATTTAACTTGTAACAATTATGCTTGGAGATGCGCGTGTCCAACAATTGTTCGAGCAGAAGGCGCTGATTAGGATTAGAAGCGTTTCAGAAAACACTACGTCATCGATTGCACAATATCACAACAAGATGTTAATCACTGCAAGACCTCTCCAAGATAACTTGGAGAAGGAAACGTTAAGCTATATAAGCCTTTTTTTAACTTTACATAAAACAGGGCAATTCTATGCCAAAATTATTGTAGTATTTAAAAGTATCCACTTCAAGTAAAGCAAATAAATAGGACTGGCCCCCATGGTTTATTTATTTGCTGCGAATCGCTATTGTAGTGCCTGGATTAAGTACTGTTAGAGATGCACCAAGCCACAACCGTTTTTTTTATCTAAAACTGTCCGAATTTGTGCTCCTTATAATGCCTAATTCGTATGATACTCCTATACAACTTTATATCTGTTTTATGCAATGATGCCGCATTTGCAATGAGAGAAGGTAACGAGACTATTTGTCCATGCACATTGCACAAATGAAAACACGCAACTTTGGTTCGCAGGCAGAATGGGCCAACTGGTCGCAACCGACTGGGCGCAATCCAGCTAGATACAGCCAACTGGTTAGTTAAACTGTGGCCAGTCGGCCGCGGCCCGTTGTCCTAAACCCGTCCACAGGCATTTAAGCATAACTCAAACTGTTCTGAAAACGCTATTTTGAACGAGCCTAGTACAAGCAAGGCGCTGGTAATAACAGCATGGAGCCGGAATGTACCACCACAGTACTCTGTGTTCAATGTATGATTCATGTACTGGGCAGCAGGGCTACCTAATTCGGAAAGATTACAAACAAGCTTTTAGACCTTCGTGTTTATTGGTAGGCATTTGATAACCCATGAATAAACCATAGTCAGGATCTACAGCAATGTTTGTAACTTGTAAGCTGTGGAAAAACAGCAAATATAATCTTTCGAATAGATACAAAATTATGTTTTTTTGAAGTAGCAACCAATAAACTTAAAAATTTCATTTTTTATTGTACAGTACATCTCATCGTGAAATGTTAAGACTTTTTTTTGGTCTTTACTAAATTTCAAACGCTTTTTTTCATATAAAACTTTATTTAGTGAACATAAAAACTCAGTACAAATAAATTGATAGCTTTTTTTTGATCAATTTTCTCCCAGGCTGGATTGTGCTCGATATGCGCAAATTGGTAACTTTAGATAAAAAAAGTCATCACTTTATTTTTAGAATTCAGAATAAAATTTTTAGGCTTTCTATGGCAGCCAAAGGAAACTTTCGGTAACAGAAAGCGTTCAAAATTTAACTCTTCACCGGGTCCAGATGCTCTGCAAATTTTTGAAATCTTACAAAGTGTGCCACAGGTTTGAAAAAATAGCAGAGCATGTCTAGAGTGCTATCTCTTGCCAAAAAGAGTATTGCTTCTTGTTGTCAAAGCTCAGATGGCTAGATGTCTGAAAAAACTGGTAAGTGGTCCGTTGAAGAGGGACGGAAGCATTCAGTGACTACGCACAAAGAATTGTTCAAGATACTATATATAAACCAAGTACGTGCACTGCAAAAACAAACAAGATTCCAGTACTCGGCTATTGAATAGACAAAAATAGGAGAGTTATTTTTGATGTTTTGGCCAGTGACGGATATTCAAAATGGGGCCGCGAAGCAAGGATTTGCAAAAATTGATGTTCTCTAAAAAAGCTTTGATCTCGTATTTCCCTTATTTTTCCCAAACTCTTGGTGATCTCTAAACAAAAAGGTCTTTACTTCAATTTGATCTCTCATTTTTCTATTTTTATCCCAAAATCATAGTGATCTCTAAAAAAAAAAGAAGGTTTTCACTTCGATTTGATCTCATATTTCGCTATTTTTCTCCCAAAATAATGGTGATCTCTAAAAAAACATATACAGCAAAATGAAACACTATGCAATATTTTCAAGGAGGGGCCCGAGGCAACTTCCTCATTCGCCTCAACCAATATCCACCACTGGTTTTGGCACCAGCTCCCGCCCTAAGACCGCAAGTTACTTCAGCGCCGGGACACAAAAAAATTTTTTTGCGCAAAGCAAACGGGGTGACGAAACTTGGGTGATTTATTTAGTTTTACCTCAAGATAAGTCGAAATTAAACGCAACGATGAATGTTGATTATTGTAAACTTTTAGCTTACATTCTTCTTAATCTGAAGATTGTGGAACGCAGATTATATACTTCTAGATGTTAAAAAGGATCAGTTGTGATTGATTTTGGAGGAAAACTGTTTCTCTGACACCCGAGACTGTTTTGCTTACTGTCGCCGTTAGAGTAAAACTTTTGTTGTGAATTAGTTTCATAATCATTTAAACCATGTTCTTATCCAGTAGAAAACTCAGTAACTTGCAGTTAAAATTAAGTTTGTATGAAATAACAGTGTCATATGCAGGTGTCAGATTGACAAATAGCACTGGCATTTTTCTTAGTCTTGAGAAAATCGTCAATGATTTTTATGATAACAGAACGACTTGATCCGCGGTTGACTATTTGCGTCAAAATCATCAATTAGCTTGTTGTGAGCGTACGTAAACGTCTCAAATTTTTCCTACGGGATATAAAGTTGATAAATTTGTTAATAACATTTTGGGTCTCTACAGCCTTCTTTGTCTTTCAAATCGCGACTAGAAGCGCTCTTCCGTAGATTTTCCAAATTAGAGTTGACGCAAGCAGGAAAAAAGAAAATAATGTAATAAAGATTTTGAAGTAGCTCTGACATGGATAATAAGCTCTGTGCACATAAAACTGGGGCCGGGGGTTTTATCTAGTTTTACGTAGAAGAACCCTCGTAAACAGCCTATGTCAGGCGTAAGTAAAAATTTAAGTGGATTTTATTCAGAGGTTTCAAATTAGTGGGTCATTTTAAAACTATAAAGACGTCAAGATATAAGAGGATAATCATATTAGATTAAGAGTTATATCAAACTTTTTTAAAAATTACATTTTGAGTCCAAACATAAAATTTATTGCGAAAGGCAAATGAACACCAAAAAATGGTCTTTACGTTTACATAAAAAGTTTTTTTCGAATTTCCAAAGTGGAGCTTTTTTAGGTTTTTATCTAATTTTTGCAATAAAGTTTTTAAACAGTTTGCAATAAGTAAGGACCATTTTTTTATACTTTGGCTTGAAAATTTTTTTGGAGGAAACAAGTCATTTGTGTAAATCTAAGAGGTTAGAGCCGTAATGAATTTATACAACATGCACATAAAATTGGGGCCCGAAGCTTTATCTAGTTTTACGTGAAAAAATCCTTGTAAACAGCCCAGATCATCTGTAACTAAGATGTCTAAGTTGATTTTATTTAGAGGTTTCCAATTAGGGTTAGGGTAGTGGGTCATTTTTAAAACTACAGTGATGGGTAAATTAGTGGGTCGTTTTAAAACTACAAAGACGTCGGTATATAATAGGATCATCAAATTAGACCAGGAATCATATCAAAAATTTTTTTAAATGACATATTAAGTTTGAACATAAAATTTATGGCTAAAGGTAAATAAAGACCAAAAATGGTCTTTATGTTAACATAAAAAGTTATTTTTAAATTTCCAAATTAGAGCTTTTTTAGGTTTTTATTTAACTTTTAAAATAAATTTATCAAACAGTTTGCAATAAGTAAGGACACTCTTTTAAACTTTGGCTTGAAAATTTTTTGGGAGGAAAAAGTCATTTGTGTAAATCTCAAGACTTTAGAACCGCCATGAATTTATAGAAGTTGGAAACCCTTGTTTTATTGAAATTCAATCGTATCAAACGTCTTGTTTTTATTCTATGCTTTCTGTTTGCAAAACCCACATCGAAAAGCTATAAATTTTTTCACAAAACGTTTTTAAACAAGTATACTTGTAAATAAAAAATACGTCGGATTTTTCATTGTTAGGAAAATTTTAACATAAAAACGGCCTGTTACTTCAAATGCGACGTGAAATGCAATTATAAAAAGTCAGGTATTGTTTAATTGTCTGAAGGCGTCAGCATAAAAGCTAAGATGTAAACCAGTTAATTCAATTTTTTTCCTACGAATGGATAGTTAAAAGAAAGTTTTATAAAAATGCTTAGTGTAAAGATTGAATTTTGTCCGCTTGATTGGTATTCAAACAATTCAACAGCAATTGTTTTATACAACAAAATGTACGTATATGTGTAAAATGCTTCCAAGCAATCGCCAAAAGCCCAAAAAAAGAAAATGTAATTTACATGAAATAAGTTCTGCATCGCCTGAGGCATTTTGACGTCGGCAAAGGACGTAATTCGCTTCGTCACGCAAAGCCAATTCTTGGTAAAATTCATTTCACTTAATAAAGGCGTGAAATTGAAATTCCACGCTCTGCTTGCGAAAACCAGCGAAAATTCACAAATTTGCTAAAAAACATCTATTTTACCCGTTAACCCTTGTTCGGGGACACCTAAAAATAGTACCATCTTATTCAGCATTTCAAATTAGGAAAAGTCACGAAAATCCAGAATTTTATCTAAAAAGATGAAGTAATTACAAACGTTTTTGCAAGGGCCGGGCTTCAGAAGCCCGACCGTTGAGGAGAATAGGGTTAAGGTATTGTCTTAACCTGCTTTCCTTGGCTTAAATGGAGAAATGGCATATTTGTGAAGCTAAAAAATAGAAAAATAAATTGAAAGAAGACTTACTTCACAAGTTTTTTTTTTAATGGATGCATGCACAAGGCATAGAGTAAATTATTTTGCAGTAAACGCTCAGTTTGTTGACTCCAAATTGAATTAACTATTGTAACAATGGCGGTAAAAGATACAGTGCATTTATCAAGACTTTGATTGAATATGTTTGCAACGACTTTGAAAGAAACAAAATACAAGTATTCGCATTAGTGACTGACAATGCTTTCAACATGACTCTTGCTGTCAAGAAATTATCTGAGGACTTGGCTGATGAAAGCGAAGATGATGACAGTGACACTGAACAGGAAAGCAACTCAACCTTTTATGAATCTATAAACTTGGCGTTTTCAGACAGTTTGCTGTTTATTGCAATGTCTCATATGAGGTGTGCTGCTCATACTTTACAACTAGCAATTTGTGATGGCTTGAAAATAGACACATTTGCTTCATTGATAATCAAAATTCTCCGGGTTGTGACTGCTGCAAGAACACCAAAAATCGATGCCATATCAAAAAAATGAAAGGAGCCATCTTTGAACAAGGTACGAGGCGAGGTAGGAAATATCTCATAGTTGAACGACTACTAAAATTAAAAGATGCATTGGTAGACATTGCGCATCAAAAGGTATGTTTTTCTGAAGCACAGTGGAAGAATGTTCAAACTCTTTTGAGTGTTTACTGCGTCTTCTTTCCTTTTCACAAAAAAATTGCAAACTGCTCATTTGACACCTGGAATATTTTACAAGGAATGGAAAAATTACTGTTTAAGTTTGCACGGATTAGCGATGTTTTGGCTGATGCAATGAGAAAATTTATGGTGAGACGTAAGAAGACTCTGCTAGACAATGATGTGCTGTTAGCAGCAATAATGCTGATCAAACGTAAAGGGTTACCTTGTCCAATGACCAACAAGAAAGAGGAAAAAAGCTTTAGTAGCTATCGCTCTTAAAATAAAAGAACATGAAAAAAGAATCTCAAGAGATGATGTTGTGGATGAAAGCCAAAACTTTAGTCAAAACAAATCTTGGACTTCTGGTTCTAATAATGAGGATTTTAAAAAGCATCTTGATCAGCAGGCAACCGGCAACTCTGCAAAAAGTGGCATACGCAGTAACAGTTTTGTTACCAACTTAAGTGACTGTGGAAAGACTTTTCTATTCCCTTCGAATAATTCGGTCGGATTTAAGAACTTTGATAAAAGAGTACTTACTTGAGGGAATTTTATTTCTCTGTGCTTTCTTATTTCTCTCTACTCTAGAGTCTTCTGATTTTTCAAGCCTTTTTACAACTGATCTAAATCAACAACTATGATGCAAAAAAATTAAACCAACTTTTTCCAGAAATTTGTACAGAAGTATCCAATGACACTGAAACACAAATTTGTTCATAAAGAAATGATAGTTATTTAAGCTCAGATGAAGCAGCAATACTACTTAAAAACTCCAGTGAAAATACTTTTTCATCAATACGCATCAATATGAGATCACTTATCAACCCCAATAATTTTACCAAGTTTGAGTGTTTGATATCTGCTCTACAGTATATTTTAATCCACATACAATTGCAGTTAATGAAACTTGGGAAAAGCCTAACTGTTACGTAATGCAAATTGCTTCTTTGTGAATTTTTGTAACCTATTAGAAAATTGGATTAACTTTTTGTGACCTATTAGAAATGCAATGAGTCGCAGCTGCCAACAGCGAGGAAATGTGATAAAATTAACGCCTTTAACAGATCAATCAATACGAGTATATATATATTTTAAATTAACTGCATCCGTTCTACATAACCTAAATGCGTCGTCCTAATTACTTAATCCCAATGTGACTTTGTTTTGGCAGTAACCGGTTGTAAAAGTTTTTGAAATTTTTTAAGCTTGTAAAATAGTTTTTAAAATTTTTGTTACTTCCACAAAATTAGTTTTAAAATTTTGTAGAAATTGATTTAGTAACTCGGTACGTTGTTTAATCTTACAACCTTTCGGTGCCTGTAAAGAAGGCTCTCACCGAACAACACAATCTTGGCTGCTTACCACAAGATAAAATTCTTAAATCTTCTTACTGGACCTGCCCTAGGAACCAGTAACAGCAAAAAATATAGTCTAGCCAAACCGCAGCTCAGACTACCACAATAATTTCTTAATAAAAAATCTACTCCAATCCACTTAGGAGCCCACAATAGTATACAATCAACAGCCGGTTAAACTCACTTGCTCACAGAATTCTTCAACAATAATTTAAGCAACCAGAGACTTGCGATAAAAAACTATGAATTCACACAGCTAACAAATGTCCAATAACAATTGTTACAATGAATAATAATAATGCTTCCGAGCGAGCCTTATTTATATCAATCGATCGTAAGTTGCTCGAATGTTCTGAAATTTACTAAGATCAAGCCAATCACAAATACTATTATTACGTCACCATGTCACATGTCAAGCGAATATACTGGATTTTACTTTACGAATTACGAAATTAAGCAGTGCTGCCATTTTCATGTAAATACATGTACAATATTTAAAATGCTTATAGAAACGTTATTTCTTCGGTTATTTGTGCCGGACCAAAGCGAAATTAAAGAGTTTTCAGGAGATTGTAAATATTCATAATGGGGGCGATTTTTAAGAACGGAACACCGGTATAAGAGCATAAAATCGAGTTTTATTGTTAATTTTGTCGTCTAAGCCACGTGGCCCAATTCGGATTTATTATAAATTGAGTGAGAGATCGCTCTTGTCAGACAGTGACTAGAATTTGGCTCAGAGAACGGTGACCGTTGTATTAATTTTTGCTGTATTGTGTTAAATAACTGCGTGGGTGAAACCGCTGATAAAAAATAAATAAACTCCTCTCTTAAGTTGCAACTATAATTTTCTGTATCGGGCGTCATAGAGTTACGCATATTTAAGCAAGGGTGGTTGTAACTTGGAGGGATTTTGCTGATCTTATTTAAACAAATTCCAAGGACGGTTACAGTTATTGAATTCCGATTTTATCGTTGGACACGCCGGCACCTTTCGGCGGGGAGCGGACTGGGAGTCGCAGGTCTTTCCTTCGTTAACAAGAATTTGGTCTTCTCCAAAATTTGAATTTATAATTTGGTCTTTGAACCAAAAAATTGAATTTATAAGTAGTGTTTATTCCAAAATTTGAATTTATTCTCTTCATCACCACTAACTCAACAGGACAGTACAGAAATTTGAAGAATTACATTTATTTGTCAAATCCTTGTAAAAATAATAAAGGTGGTGGAGCAGATTTGTAGATAAAAAGAACCTGGCCTTTGACATACGTTCTGATTTAAATGTAATGAATGAAAAAATTTTTGAATCAATTTTTATAGATATTTACTTTGACCAAAAGGTTTTTACCTGTGGGCCAATTTATCGATAACCTAAAAAAGATAAAAAATCTTTAAATAAATTTTTTGAACACCTCAATTTTGTCTTTAATATATTAAAAAATAACAAAAATCTGTACATAATGGATGAAACTAACATTAATCTCATTGACCAGAAAGACCCTGGCATAGAAATTTTAACAGACTCCATGTTTAATAATAATTTTTTTCCTTTAATCAATCGTCCCACAAGACTAACAAATAATTGTGCTTCCTCCATTGATCATATTTCGACAAATATAACAAGTGGCATATTAGTGCATAATAGTGTGTCTGACCATTTTCTTATTTTTCAAATATGTGAAACTGGTAAATCAAGACAATCTTGTCCAGTCAAAAATTTATTCTTTTCTGCTTCTAATCTGATAAATTTTCAAGCTTCTCTTGAAAATATTGACTACAGTAATGTTGCTACATTTTCTGACCCAGATTTAGATTTTCAAAACCTTCAAAATATTTTTCTAAATAAATTTAACCAAATCAAAGTTTGACAAAGAGCTTTGGAGCTTACTTCACAAAAACGACAGATTACACAAAATATACAAAAAAATAACTTATTAGCAAAAAAAAAGTATTAAAAAATTAGAAATCAATATTTTCATCTCATTAAGCAAAAAAAATATATATATATTTTAAGAACAAATGTAAAAATACAAATATGATATAAAAAAAAACTTGGCAAACCATTAATGAAATTTTGGAAAGGACTAAAGCAAACATCAATAAAACTAATTGTGTCTTAAAAGCTGGAAAAATGATATATGAACCTAAAGAAATAGCAAACACATTTAACACACTCTTTTCTACTATCTCATGTAAACTGATATCTCAGCTCCCTGCTTCTGCAGCTAACTATCAAGATTACTTAGGTTCTTCAAATCCCTCTTCCATGTATTTTTATCTAATATGCCCACAAAAAACCAAAAAAAATTATATTTACTATAAAGCCAAAGTTGAGTTCAGGTTGGGATGGTATACCTTCATTTATACTAAAATATCTCCCTAAAAATGTAATATCCATTCTTATCTACATCTTTAACCAATCTTTATCACAAGAAAAATTTATCTATTGCTTTAAACACACTAAGGTAATTCTCCTCTTTAAAAAAGGTTGTCCCAAAGATGTTTCTAACTGCAGGCCTATCAGCTTACTTTCCTGTTTTTCTAAAATAATTGAAAAACTTGTCTATATTCATTCATATTCTTTTTTAAATAAGTTTAACTTGATTAGTGAAAATCAATTTGGTTTTAGACGAGGACGCTCAATTGTCATGTCACTTCCCTGCTTACTGATCAAATAGCAACATCATTCGAAGAAATAATGTATAGCCTTGGAATTTATCTTGACCTGTCTAAAGCTTTTGACACTATTAATCATGAAATATTACCAAATAAATTGTGTTATTATGGTGTGAGAGGCACAGTTGATGATTGGTTTAAAAGTTATTTATTTGGAAGAACCCAACAAGTTGATTGTAATTCAAGTATTTCAGATATAGAACCTATTTCTTCCTCGGTACCTCAAAGCTTAATACTTGGTCTATGTTTATAATTTACATTAATGACTTCTCAAAATGTCTCAAATATAGCAAAAACCTGTCTTTTGCTGATGATACAACTATCATCTTGATTGCAAAAAATAATAAGTTATTATTTCAAAAAGGAAATAAAGAACTCGAAAACATTGACAACTGGCTAATAGCAAATAAGCTTTCCCTTAATATAAAAAAACAAAAAGAAGATTACGGGAGCTGTGTTTGTAGACCTCACTGCTGCCTACGACACAGTGAACCATCGTCTTCTCCTCCAAAAAGTATTAAAAATAACTGATGACTTACATCTTGTGCAGTTTCTTGGAGAGATGCTGAGAAATAAACATTTTTTCGTAATGCTGAACAATAAACAAAGCAGAGTTTGACTGCAAAAGAATGGCCTTCCTCAAGGTAGCGTGCTAGCCCCGCTCCTCTACAACATATACACAAATGACCAACCACTAGATCCAGAAACCAAGTGTTTTATCTATGCGGATGATCTTTGTGTTACTAGCCAGCATTCAGCATTCACTGCAGTCGAAAAATTGCTTACCAGTGCTCTAAATGGTCTACAGGTTTATATACAGAAAATTCTCTCAAAGCCAACCCATCAAAGACCCAAGTGTGCTCTTTCCACTTCAAGAACAGAGAGGCGAATCGCCCAATGAACATTATATGGTATGCAAAGAAACGTAAAAACACCGCATACCTAAATACCTTGGAGTAACCCTTGATCGATCCCTGACATTTAAAAAGCACATTCAGAACTGCAAGGCTAAAGTGTGCACGCGAAACAAAATCTTGCGCAAGCTTATCTCCTCACACTGGGGAGCTAGACCTCATACATTGAGAATATCAGCACTTGCTCTATGCTACTGTGCAGCTGAGTATGCTTGCCCAGTATGGTCACAGTCAGCACATGCTCATTGCCTAGACCCTGCTCTTAATGACAATTGTCGCATTATTACAGGGTGCCTAAAATCCACCAACACCAACTGTCTATACCTTCTCGCCGGAATAGCTCCACCAGACATTCGACGCAAGGTGGCAAGCAGAAGGGAAAGGCAAAAAGCAAGACATGACCCAAGCCACATGCTATACGGATCAGAGGCAGCAAATCAACGCCTAAAATCAAGGAAGAGTTTCTTTCATACCACCCCTCCTCTTAACATGCCTTACGAGGAGATGAGGATCGAGCTATGGAAGAACCGGCTCAAAGAATGCCCTTTAAAGCTGGCTTTTAACATAAAACCAGCTGAGGTGCTTAGCCCTGGTCACCAAGCTTCACCAAGACTGGAGATGACTTAACCGACTTCAAACTAAAACTGCTAAAACCCGAAGCACATTTGCAAATTGGGATTTCATAATGGCCTGACTTTGTGTAAGTGTGGTACTGCAGATGACACTGCAGAACACTTGCTTGGATACCCTCTACTTTCACAGAAGTGCAGTCGAGACGACCTTTCAGCCTTCAACAACATTGCTGAAAAAACAGTGAAGTTTTGGAAAGACTGTGTTTAGAGACACGAAATATATATATATGACCTAAAAAAAGCATTTGATACCGTAAATCACCAAATTTTGCTTGCAAAATTGGAAAAATATGGCATTCGTGGATTTCCACTACAGCTCCTTGAAAGCTACTTCTTGAAATAACAGACTACAGTTTATAGTTGTGAACAATACTAAATCAAAATTTAATCATGTAACCTGTGGTGTACCACATGGCTCTACTCTTGGACCATTACTATTTTTATGATACATTAATGACATGCCTCCAGTATCAATTTTAATACAAAATTGTTTGCAGATGACGCAGTTCTCACACTGAAAAACTCTTGTCCAAGACTGTTGAATAAAAATGTCAACTCTGAACTGGTCAAAATTGACGAATGGTTAAAACTAAACAAATTATCATTACATACTAATAAAACAAAATTTATGGTATTAACCAAACAAAGATCAGCCTGACACTTTGATATTAGGATAGGAAAGATAAATGTAGAACAAGTAAATGAAATAAAGTATTTGGGTGTAATCTTTAATGATACGCTTTCTTGGAAGTCTCATATACAGCATGTTTTCTCTAAGCTCTCCGATAATTCCTGGGCACTGCTCAAACTGAAGAATTATGTTGACACTACAACACTAAAAACAGTATACTATGCTTTAATTTACTCTTACTTTCAATATTGTATCTTGTGTTCAGTATTTTCAATATTGTGTTGTGGGGACTGGCTTCGGCTACTGCCCTGGATCCACTGGTTAGAATACACAAATGCATAATAAGAATTATTACGAATAGTCCTTTTTTGTCATATAAAAATTCTCTTTTTCAAAAATTGAATTTCTTGAAACTAAAAGATTTCAAAAACAATGTTTTGCTTTAATAAAACTTCAGCAAAGAATGAGTCCCAAACTATTATAAGTATAACCCAAAAACATCATTATAAAACAAGACTGGCAGCGAAACAAAATTATTTTCAACCTAGAAGGAGAACAGAATTAGGTAAAAAAACATTTTCTTACATTGGACCTAAAATATGGCAAGAAGTACCTTTTGAATTAAAGTCACTTCCTTATAATCAATTTAAGAAGAAATTCAAACTTTTTTTAACTAGTCAATATTAGATAAGATGCCACAACAATTTGATGAAGTCAGCTGGCACGTGAAAAGTTATTTAATAACAACTAATATTGCTATTAATTTTTTATTGTTTTTCTAAATGTACCGTTTTTGTAAGAGTACTGTTGTATTTTTCTGATAAAAAAAAAAAATTTTTTTGGTCCCACTATTTAGACGGAGGCAGTTGACTTGAAGACTGTATGGTCATTTCGCTGCCTTCCTGTGCTTTCGAAAACTTCTTTTTTTTTTCACATATATTGGTGTATTTTTTGTTTTGAAGCACAAAACAAATAAATTGAATTGAATTGAAAATTGAATTGTTATATTTCAAATAAATACTTTGACATGGAATTATTCGTTAGTTATTTAACTTGCATGTATATAAGCTTATTAGCTACCAGTGATGTAGTCGAGACCACAAACGTCGAGACCGAGACCGAAACCGAGACTGAGACCCGATAATTTTTCCGAGACCAAGACCGAGATTGAGACCGACAAATTTCGAGACCTAAGGTTCGGAACCGGACCGAGATCGAGACTGAAAAATTTTATGATTAATCCGCATTATATCACTGATCATCTACCGAAGCTTTTTCAGCAAGAACGCAAATCTCTGCTACCATATTTTAAACAAGCCAGACGAATGCAACAGAAAACTGTTTGGAGAGCTGATAATGGTCATTACTGTTTGTTTGTTGATGGTGTTAAAGTTAATATTAACTCTTAAATTGTTATTCCGATAAACAAAGTAATATTCCTTTTTGTTTTTTTAAATATGCTTAACTTCATGTTTATATAACCTTGTATTTATTAGGAAATGGTTGAGTTTGCTTCCTTACCTAATGCTTGTTCATTTATTCTCCTTTAAGTTTAATTTGTTGCTCTAACTAACCTTAAACTTCTACTTTTATTAGCTTCTTATATTGTAAAAAAATATAATTTTGTTTGTAAACCTCAATCTAGTAGCTCCTTCGTTGGATTAATTTCGTACATTAACAGTCAATTGTGTATTATGATGTCATATGGTAGCTTCGACTAAGAATCGAACCTTTTCCTAATTAAATGTTAACATTTGTATTGTAGCCAGAAATTTTTTTTTTTTCCCTACAGCGGCTTTCTTAATTACTTCAGTTGCGTGTTTTTCTTTTTGTTGGCTTGATTACGTAATCCATGCCTGATTCGATAGAGTGTTACAATGATTTGGTTCGTTTTTTGGCTTCGGGTCAAGTAGACAACAATGATTCTCAGTGCCTTGATGCAAAATTTCACCAAAACACCAATGATTTTTTATTAGATAACATGATTTCATCTAATATTAAGCCTTGCATTTACACTGATTTTATAAATTTTGATAATAGAATTGATTTTCATAATTCTTTATTTATGATACATTTTAATATTAGATCATTACAAAAAAACTTTGATTCGTTCTATGAAGCATTACAGCTCCTTCCTTCCCTTCCACAAATTATCTGTATTTCCGAAACTAAAATTAACAAAGAACCTCTTACTAATATTTCTATTTCCAATTATTCTTTTGTTTGTGCGAATTCTAATACACGGGCAGGTGGTGTGGGTTTTTACTTAAACAATTCTATATCTTATAAAACAATCGGTAAAAACCTATTAAAGATCGCTGGTTGCGAGGATCTTTGGGTATCTATAAATTTTCCAGGAATTAGACACACAATTATTATTGCAGTTATTTATCGTCATCCAAATAGTGACGCTAATACTTTTATTGAAGCACTAAACAAAAAACTGTGTGAATTTGAAAGCAACAAATATGATATTTACTTATTAGGTGATATTAACATAAATATTTACAATAATCAATCCAACTCCACAAGCGACGAATACCTTTCTATGTCAGCAAGTAGTGGTCTTTTTCAATTAATTACAAAACCAACTAGAGTTACCGACACTTCCGCAAGCCTCATTGATCATATATTTGCTAGTTCTCTATCTAATCCTGTATGTCCTGGAATTATTTTAAATGATATTAGCAACCATTTCATGACATATTGTGCGATTTCTTTGAGAGCTAAACCACAGTCAACTAAACAAATTAAATACTTTGTTAGAGATTTTAATAATCTAAAAATCGAAGATTTTTTGTGTCGTCTCGATAATGATATGCGCCATTTTGCACCTTTTCTTAATGATATTACTGCTGACAATTACAACTTTATATTTAATAAGTTTTTGCTAATAGTTAGATCAGCAATTGATTTTTATGCACCACTACGTCAAGCCTCTCGTAGGCAAAAACGTATTCAGTCAAAACCCTGGTTAACTAAAGGTCTTCTTGTATCCATTAAACGTAAACAAAAACTTTATAGATCGTATTTCATGTCTCATGATTTAGAGAAACAGCAATTTTATAAACAGTATTCGAACAAATTGAATAAAATTAAGTACAAAGCTAAAAAATCCTTTTATGTTAATTTATTTGAGGAATGTTTCATTCACAATAACCCGCGTAAAATATGGTCTACAATTAATTCTTTACTTCATACAAAATCTGATAAAAATCCATCAAGTCCTTCTAAACTATATATTAATGATATTGTCGTAAATAACCCCGTTGAACTTGCTGATTGCTTTAATCACCATTTTAGTGAAGTTGGAACTAAATTAGCAAATAATCTATCACCCTCTTCTGTTTATGCAGTTAATGACTATTTAACTAAAAGAGTTTTCTCTTCAATTTTTTTAGAGCCAGTTGCTAATGATGAGATTACCAACATTATTAATGATCTAAAAACAAATAAAGCTGGTGGTTATGATATGATATCTTGTTACTTTATTAAGCTGTCATCTTCTATTTTAATTCCTATTCTGGTTTCGTTGATAAATGCTTCTTTTAGTTTGGGTATCTTCCCTGATGATTTAAAAATAGCAAAAGTTATACCACTTTTTAAAAAAGGTGATACACTTGATATTAACAACTACCGTCCAATTTCTTTGCTAACTTGTTTTTCCAAAATTTTTGAAAAAGCAATCTTTACTCGCCTTTCTAATTTCCTAGATAAGCACTCAATTTTAATTCCAAGCCAATATGGGTTCTGTACCAACAGATCTTCTACTCATGCAATACTTGATATAGTATCGACTATTTATGATAATATTAATAATAAAAAATTTACTGGTATGGTTATGCTTGACCTAACCAAAGCGTTTGATACTGTATGTCATAAACGACTACTATTAAAACTTGGCCACTACGGCATAAGAGGGACTGTATATAATCTCCTACAATCCTATCTATCAAATAGATTTCAGTATGTATCCATAGTTAATATAAACTCGAATCTTAGAAATGTTAAAATGGGTGTCCCTCAAGGTTCAGTTTTAGGCCCTCTTTTATTTTTAATCTATATTAATGACCTTCAAAATTGTATGATAAGTACCCCTCGACTTTTTGCGGATGACACTGCTGTTCTGATCCACGCAAACACCTTAACCGAACTTGAGATTAAAATTAATCGTGAACTAGAGAATGTGGTAGTATGGACAAGGAAAAATAACTTAACTATTAATCCTATGAAATCTCAAGCTATGATAGTATCGCCTTCGCTATCTAAAACAAATTTTGCTATTACTATTAAATTAAATTCAAGTATCTTACAAGTTTCAAACAATATTAATTATTTAGGAGTAATAATTGATTCCAAACTTCTTTTTAAAGAACATATTTTAAAGTTAAAATCTAAATTATCTCGAGCAGTAGGAATTATGTGTAAATTAAAGCATACTGTACCTCTTCGTATTCTAATACGTCTTTATTATGCATTTTTTCATTCTCATTTACTCTATGGTTTATTGGTTTGGAGTGCTACGTATACAAGTTATCTGCAACCGATAAACATACTACAAAATAAAGCTCTGCGTATAATTAGTAATAAACAACGATAGACAAATTCTACTATTTTGTACAGTGACTTAAAGATTTTAAAGCTTCAGGATTTAATTAAACTTGAAATAGCCAAATTTATGTTTAGTTATGATAATTGTTTATTGCCACCTATTTTTGTAAATTATTTTCTCAAAATTTCTCAAATTCATTCACGATCAACTCGTTTTTCAGACAAAAATTTTCTTTATCTGCCTAGGTACTCCACTAATCGCTTGCAAAGCACATTAATAAAGCACATTTTCACATTAAAACAAATTGCTGCTCACTCAAAAACTTTGCTTTGAAATACAAACAATACATTTTACAATCGTATTAATGATGGTCTTTATTTTATCTTTTTTTTATTCTCTTATTTTCATGCATCTTTGTTTACGCTGAGTCATTGTTATAGTTACGATACCTGATTACTCATTCTACTTTTATCATCTGGTGGCTGCTTGACTTGAAGACCAATTGTTTTTGGTCACTTCGCAGTCTCCATGCTGGTTTTTTTTTTATATTTATTTTTTGTACGTGTTATGTAATCGTTTACCATTTATTTGATCTTGTAGTGTGTGTTTGTTTTTGATTTGATCTTACAAACTAGCAAAATAAACGAAGTCAATTCAATTCAATTATGAAAATATAGTCCGTTTAATTATTTTAAAAACCATTAATTTCTGTTTTCTAAATAGCAATCTAAGATTACTTTTTAATTAAACAAGCATTCTCAATCATGTTGAAAAGAGCTTTTCTCAAGTGCGATTGCATCATAAAACAACCCTTTTAAAAACCCTTTCAACAAAAGCAAAAGAAAGCCGAAACATACAAGGCACGGCTGTAAACAATGTTGAAAAACTTTAATAAAATATCATTAAAAATTTATTTCAAAACTCAAAAATGCTCGTTGTCGTCGTTTGAAGGGTATCCACTCCAGGTCAGATACAAATAGAACTGAGGCCGAGGGTTTATCCTTTTACTACCCCAGACTGCTGTACTGCCTAAATCAGATGCTGGCAGTGGTGTTATTAAGCCGGTATCGAGTTTCGTCATCCAAAACCGTCAAAACTCGTGCTCCATGTGGTGCCCTATGTAGCCTATATAGCACGCTGTTAGAACATGGTCTGCGGTTTGCTCAAAGTTGCCGCACTAGCAATTCGGTGAAGGAGCGAGACACCATTTATACATGGACGAATGGAATCGCCCAACACCAGTCCGCAGGCGGTTGAGCTTAATCCAAGCTGCTCGGGGTAAGCCCATCTTAACAGGCCTGGCACCGGTACTGGGCACAAAAGCACGGAGCCTGGAAACATTTTTACAATACTCCGCGTACCATTTGTGATTTGTCCATTCAGAAGCGTGGATGCCAAGTCTGGCAAGGTTGTACAAAAGATTCTGCTCAGCTGGCACAAACGGGCGTCTGGATTTTAGTCTCGCTTGGTGAGTATCTGAGGACCCACTTAAAAGACCATGCAAGATATGATCGGGGTCCAGAGATCCACAGTGAGCCAAGGAAAGTGTCGCTCCCAGTCGGCGAAGCTCAGCTGGCTGGATGCCTGAGAGTACAGGTAGGCGGTCCGTTGGAGTGGGACGCAGGCATCCAGTAACTATGCGCAAGGCGTCATTCAAGACACTGTCAATGAGGCGAGTGTGAGCACTGCGACACCAGACTGGCGCACAGTACTCAGCTGTTGAGTAGACTAGAGACAAGGTGGCTATGCGTAGTGTTTTAGCACCAGCACCTCATCCCGAGCCCACGAGTCGCCTCAGCAGTGTGACGCGCGATGATTGTTTTTTGCGCAATGCCACTAGATGGTGACGAAACGTGAGCGATCTGTCCAGTTTTACCCCAAGATATGTAGGGGTTGGACAGAACGGTAAAAGTCTACCATTGTTGTAGACCTTTAGTTCACGTTTGGCTTTCTCAGTTATTTAGGTGAAAGGCTGTCGTCACCGTCTTAGGCCTATAGTGTGGCTGAGCTTTAACCTCCAAGTCTGGAGATACGCTGAAAGTGTAGACATGTCTTGGCTTAAAGTCCCCTTCAAGTCCTTCCAGTTTCCAGAAGAGTGCAACAATGCTAAGTCATGAGCATAAGCAAACTTTCTGGAAATCATGGAAGGAAGATCGTACGTATAAATGTTAAATAGGAGGGGAGCCAAGACCAATTCCTGAGGAACGCCGTTTTTAAGATGGTGTAGCCTGCTTTGCTTGCTGTCACCGGTATTAAGGGTGAAACTTTGATTTCGGACAAGCTCCATAACCATTCTGACCATGTGCTTATCCGGCAGAAGCCTCAGCAGCTTGCAGTTAAGGCCATGGTGCCAGACAGTGTCATGAGCAGCTGTCAGATCGATAAATACGGCACCGGCCTTCTTTTTAGCCTCAAAAGAATCCTCGATGTTCTGGGTTAGCAGAACAACTTGATCTACGGTTGACTTCCCCCGTCGGAACCCAGCCTGCTCTTTAGGGAGCAGTGGATCGATTAATGGTTCAGCGCGGGCGTAGATAAGCCTCTCGAGGATCTTGTAGGGGACACAGAGCAGAGATATTGGTCGATAACTCTTTGGGTCCCCCACAGGCTTTGCTGGTTTTGGGATCGCGACCACAAGCGCTCTTCTTCAGATCTTAGGAATTTTGAGTCGGCGCAAACAGGAATTCCTGTTTGCGCCGACCATGATTTGCGCGCTAAGGACTCAAAATTGTAATTGACTCAAAATCAAAAAATCAAAATTCAAAAGAGAGGAAGTCACGTAACCTGGACTTCAAAGCAGCTTCAGCAATGCTGAAGGCACACTAATCATGAAAATGGTTGAAACTTGGGTGACCGGTAAATTCTACCCCGGTATACTCCATCATAGTTAAATTCTAACACAATATATTTTACCACGGAAATTTGTTAGTTTTAGAGGGTTAGGGTTAGAGTTAGAGTTAGGTGTTAGGGTTACAGTTAGAATTAGGGGTTAGGGTTAGTAGAGCTAGGGAAATAAATATGCTTGTCAACTACTGGACTCTGTCTTGGCAGCTTATAGCGTGATAAATTAACAACAATCTACAAATAAAATAAACAATTAACATGGTGTGATATCGTGGTGGAATATACAGTGATAAAATATAAACTACAGCTTTGGAATTTGCCGCGGTGAACTGTGTCGTAGTGGAACTTACCGCAATAAAATACATTTAGAATCAAAACTTCATTCAAATATTTGATTAGCTTGGTTATCTGTGTTGGTGCGTTGTTTTTGTTGGATTTGCTGGTTATGTTTGATTTACATAGTATAGAATTAGTCTAATTAATCTCCTAAAAAAGATTAGAAATAAGGACAAATTATTCAAACCAGTAAAAGCTGCCTAACAATTCGATAGTTTTTTTTTGTATTACCCTTATTTATTTTGTCCATCTTTGGGTAGGTTAATGAAAGTAATTTTTAGTAATTTTTCTTCTTTTCTAGTTCGTCTTATTAGCAATTTGGTATTTGTTTTAAGCAATTAGATTCATGCAATGGCATTTGCGGAAATTTGTTATAGGGGCGGTTGAGAACCGAAAACACGATCACTATAATTCGTAATGTTTTTTACAAAAGGAAACCTTGAGGCAACAAAAAAAAAGGAGCCACTTTTAATATTCACTTAAAAAAACAATTAAAATTATTTATTTATTTTTGATATTATTATGTATCTTTATTTTTATCCTCCTGACTCCCTAACTCACAGGAAATTGTCGTTAACTCACAAAAATAAGATGTTAAACGGGAAGGTATTTGGCCCAAAACGCCTCAAGGTCCAGCACTTTAAATTTGTCCTTTGCTGCTGAGCTAAATTTTAACTCGAAAAACTTTTCTTGTGCTACATGAAAAATGTTGCCTATTAATGTAATATGTTTCTTGCTACTCATCTATAGGTTAATTTTATTTGATTAAAAATTTTTTTAAAATCAGATAAATAAGTTTTTATTTGTGCTTTAATTGGGACCCAAAGTTACCGTTTGTGAGTGCAAAATCCAATTAAAGAAAGCTTGCTAGATTTCGTTGTTCAATTTGATTCTTGTTGAGGTCAAGTTTCCTGTCATTTTGGTTATAAAATTAATAAAGAATGTGTTGTAAAACATGTGAATCGCGCCTCCCTGAAAACTTACGTACGCACCCCAGGGGAGGCGTGCCTCCCCGGTTAAGAACCACTGAACTAAACCATGAATCACTGAAAGAATCACTTAAGAATCACTGAACTGACTGGTCTCGAGATTTTCATCACTGTTAGCTACTTTTAAATGTATCAATTAAATTGCATTTATGGTTTAGAAAAATACTTTATAAAAGGATAAGATTAAAAATTAGCCTTCTTTGAAAAAGGTATTATAACATTTGTTTTAATTTCTTTTGAAAATATGCCTCAGATTAAGTGAAAGACGCTTTACAACAAATCAGGGCATCTAAACAAGATTAGTGCATTAAGTAGTTAAATGCAAGTTTTTAGCAGTTTAAAATTTCCGGCGACAAACCCTTTTAAACCTTTTTTAGTCTTCATTTTCAAATACAAAGAAGTTCTTTGATAAAACTGTTATCCAAGCTGCTACAGAAGACTGAGTCACTTTTCACACTTTCCACACTTTTATATTGTTGTTGACGTTAACATCAGTGTTTAAATTTTATAATCTTGATGGTGTAATTAGGAGTTAATGGTGTAAGTATGATTAACCCCAGCAAAATTTTTTGGTGCTGATAGCGGCAGCATTAACGGTTGCGTCAATTTTTTGTAAAGTCATTAGCGGCGATAAATTATGGGTTTATTTGAATAAAACCCTGAAACCAGTGAAAAGTTTGCCTAGAAATTCCAGACTTACAAACGTCACAAAATGCAAAAAAAATTTATGTCGACACTAAAAGGTCACGCCTTTCAAATTTTTTCATAAAAGAAAGTGTTTATGGTGATATGCACAGAGATGGGCATCAAGATCACTAAAAAGGTTGATCTTGATCTTAGAGATCAAAGATTACGTAAATAAAACACTTGAAAAAATGCAAACATTAAAACATCTTTTATTATTTCATTGTTTTGAAGAATATACGAACTTCTACTCAGATACAAAACAGAACTGGTTCTGGGACCAGGTTTTTTTTATATCCTCGAACTAAACTAGGGTTGCCATACCTGAATAGGCGGAATTCCGGATAGACATAGGCGCACCAACAAAAAAGTTTTAAAGGGGCGGACAAAATAAATTTGTTTCCGAATTTAGGACGAAGACCAAAAAAAGGTCTTCACTTTGAATCGACTCGGATTTCCCTAATTTCTTCCCAAAATCATGGTGGTCTCTAAAAAAGGTCTTCACTTCGAATCGATCTAGGAATTTGTTGTTTTCGTCCCATAAGCAACATGCTTTCTTACAAACTTGCACGTTGTTTTTAGTTGATGCTAAAATTCCGGACATTCGGGCTTTTTTATAATTTTTTTGACCACGGTCTAAAATCCCGGACATGTCCGGGAAAATCCTGTCTCATGGCATCCCTAAACTATGCCCAGTAAGAAATAAAAGAGAGACATCTTAATAAACGACATGAAACTAGTTATTTTGAAGGGCAAGTTGAGGAGCATTAATATCTTGATCAAAGTGAAGACTTTTTTGTCTTTACTGGCATATATAAAATTTTCTTTGTTCAAGTTAATACAAAGACCAAAAAGGGTTTCTGTTTCTCATCTAAAGTTAAATATCTTGGTACTACGTTAGTTGATTGAAAAAACAACAATTGACTTACTTGTTTATGTTTCTATCATTGAACAATATCTTTGTTATTGTGAATTAGATTTATTAAAAGCAGAGGCCGTCAGTGAGAACCCAATTTGTTTTTAATTGTTGTAATTTTTTTCAACGACAAGGTCAAGGTTTCTCAACAGGCGCCCTGGGTAAAATTTTTTTAGGTGGGCCCACATGTATTCTCTGCTCGTGGCTTTGTTTCTTTTAGATTCTTATTGCTGCAATATTTTTGCATTCTCTTTACCTTGTAGTCCTATTCCAATGACACACCGTTAAATATTCTATTTTATAAACTCAAGTTAAAGTCATTTTTGCTGCAGCATACAGCTGGCAAATTTGAGAAATTTCAAATGCGATGAGGTTTGCATTGAAGTATCACGTACCAGTTTGACCGTCTCTTAACGATAAATATTCACTATTCAGCTAGAAGACGACCGTGGTACTTACCGTGTTTCCCCAAAAATAAGACAGGGTCTCATATAATTTTCTTTCAAAAAATAACACTAGGGTTTATTTTTGGGGGACGTCTTTTATTTTCATTTATCAAAAACAAAATTACAAAGTAGAGAATTACGAGATTTTCAAATGTACAAAATATGAAAACCGATATCCATTTATTTATAACAGGTTTTTATTTAAAAAAATGCTAAACATAGATTATTCGAAAATGACCATATCATCATCCTCTGGAATGTCTTGCAAGTTACTAGATTTAGAAATTTTAACGGAGTTTTTATTTAACAGAATTTTCTGCCGAATTTTCGCACCTAAACTTTTGTGTCGAGCTATCGACTAGGTCTTATTCTAAGGGTAGGGCTTACATTAAATTCATTTTTAAAATTTAGGCTAGGTCTTATTTCAGGTTAGGTCTTATTTTCGAGGAAACACGGTACTACTGTAATTTGCTATTAAAAGATTTTTTTAACAAATAGTACTTTTATTAAAAGTTGTAACCATTATTTTCCTGTTTTTAAAGTCGCAAAATTATAAAAGTTTTTACGCTTTGTTAAAGAGTAACTTCTTGACTTGAACAAAATTTTTACTTAAAAAAAGCAACAATAAAATTGCTGAGGTTAGAAAAACTTGAAGAATTTGTGTCAATCATTCAGCAACATAAAAAATGCAAGTTTTTTGTATCAACAGGTCAGGCGGTTTAAAAATTGTGACAGATGCAATAGTTTTTATGAGACGAGCCTAAATAGTCATGATTCGTTATTTTTCCGGTGGCATTTTTCAAAAATAATTTTGAATAATAAAAAAAACCTTTACTTTGTTTGGCGAAGAGATAGTTTAAAAATAGATTAACCGATATTAAGAAAAACTGTACTGCTTTTCCTCAAGAATCTGCAGCTGACGACGTTCTGTTTGTTGCTATGCAGATATGTAAAACAGCAAAAAAAAATCTAGAATAAAACAAAATTTTTAGGTTTTTGACAGTTTTTGTGTTTGAAGATTCTAAAACCAATGTACGAGGTCTGTTCAAAAAGTATCCGACCTTTTTCCCTCTCGCCAATAAGGTATGAGCAAACTGCCCGTGCAAAGCGTGGCTGCACACACACACATTCACGCGTAATCGTGAAGCGTTTCAGGCCGATTCGTCATTCGTATCTCTCTGTGTAAAGCATTTAGTGCAGGCGTGTAGTACGTGTTCATCGGTTTTTTGATTTTCAGAAAATTTCATTTCAATGACAGAACGCATCGAACAGAGGTATTGCATCAAGTTTTGTCAAAAACTTGGTGATACTCAAGTTGAAACAATTCGAAAGATTCAACAAGCTTTTGAAAATGAGGCCTTAAGCCCAACTCAGATAAAGCAATGGTTTAAACGCTTTAAAGATGGCCGTGCATCAGTGGAAAGTGATCCTCGCTCAGGAAGGCCATCCACAAGCCGAAACGAGGAGGCGATGAATCAGGTTCGTGAAAAAGTGTTGGAGGATCGTCGTTTAACAGTACGAGAGATTGCTGCAGAAATGGGAATAAGCACAGGCTCAGTTCATTCAATCCTAACTGAGGATTTGAACCTGCGGAGAGTGTCGGCTAAATTTGTCCCCAAGCTGCTGACGGAGCAACAGAAGGAACTCCGGAAGGAAATTTCGGAGGACATGCTGGATGTTGCAAATCATGACCCAGAATTTATCAAGACAATCATCACTGGTGATGAGACCTGGGTTTATGGTTATGACCCAGAAACCAAGTTTCAATCATCACAATGGAAGCATCCGGAATCACCACGCCCAAAAAAAGCTCGGCAAGTCCGCAGCAATGTGAAAGTTATGCTGACCTGTTTTTTTGATTCCCGTGGCATCGTGCATCATGAATACGCACCAGAAGGTCAAACAATCAACAAAGAGTACTACCTGGAGATTCTACGTCGCCTTCGTGATGCTGTGCGAAGAAAGCGGCCAAACATGTGGGCAGCAAAGAATTTTCAGCTTCACCACGACAATGCTCCCGCTCATTCTGCACATGTGGTCCAAGCTTTTCTAGCCAAAAACAGCATGCCACTTATTAGACAGGCTCCTTACTCTCCCGACTTAGCACCGTGTGATTTCTGGCTGTTCCCTAAGCTAAAAACAACTCTGAAAGGGAGGCGATTTCAGTCAAGAGAAGACATTATGAAAAAAGCGACGGAGGAGCTTCAGAGCATTCCGGGGGAGGAGTTTATGAAGTGTTTTGAGAAGTGGCAGAAGCGCTGGGATAAGTGTGTGAACCACCAAGGGGAATATTTTGAAGGAGATTGAATAAAACTTGCAAAATTTATTGTGTTGTGTGCTTTATACAAAAAAGTCGGATACTTTTTGAACAGACCTCGTATAGTCTAAAATTTTCAAAATATGAAACGGTAAATTTACAATTGTAAACTTTTTTGAATTATAAGCAACAAAAACTTTTTTAATTTTATCGTTTACTTGCAAACACTATCCACAGTTGACGTTTCAACTATTCATTATTTTTATTATTCACTTTTTTATTATTTCACACTATTTTATTTTTTAGTTGATTGAAATATGTTGAAATTTAGAGCTGCTTGCTAAAACTGCGGAGCAGAGGAAAATGTCATTAAGTATTTTTCCTTAGCACACAACAAAATGATGCGCGTGGATTTTGAACGGGGATCATCTCGCTTACGTTCGCTATCAATACGACGCTTTTAATCATTCAGCCGACAAGTTATCTCCCAATAGTTTTTCAAACCGTGGATGTTGACTAGTCGTAACAATTTTTGAAAATTTTCTTGTTGATGTGTCTAAAAAAATGCGATTAAATTTACAAAAATTGGAGTCTCTATTAACCAACAAAAAGATTATTAAAGAACTGTTGTATCTCGCATTCTTCTTTCTTCTGCCTCAATAAACCGATTTTAGCATTATTTTTTATTAATTACAGTACGTACTATTTTTCAAAATTTTACCTGAAGTTGCCAGAATAAAAATTAAAAAGCGCAGAGCAAGCCGTCCATGTCAAAGAACTTATAATATGAAAGATAACAATATTATCTATGTCCGTTTGTATGCGTCACGTAATGTCTAGTTGTGAGGCAGATCAGCAGCATTAAAAAATATGGCTCATGATGTTAAATTTTAAACATTACATAAAAGCTATTTAGGTAAAACACTAAATAGTATTTGAAATTAAGATGATACATTAGGAATTACCGGATAATGCATCACACAAACAGCGTGACAAACTTTTGCCTGATTAAAGCTAAAAACTGTGGGTTCTAAACAAAGTATCGAGTTGAAACAAATCAGTTATTTGAATGTTGCGTTTATTGACGGAAGTTGTTAAACGATGTAGTGTAAGAAACTATAATTCGTGTGTTTTTAATTTAATGGGCATTTTTGCCACCATGTTTCGTTATGTAATCTGAACTTGAAGTTGTTGTATGTACTAATATTGTAGCAAGAAAATAGCAACAAAGAAAAATTAAAATAGCTTTAATTTTTACGAAAAACCATTAGTTTTTTGTGGTAGGAAATGTAGAAATGCGCAATAAAAAGGTCAAAAATTATTGCTTCGTAATTTATACAAAAAACCTGTTGATCAGGTGT